>JAUIMM010000508.1:695000-1295000 GCA_031769625.1 Taudactylus pleione | reverse complement strand
TTTCTGAACTTGACAGTAACTTTTTATGAACGCGCTGCAGGTGCCGTATAAGGGAGGATGTTCCTAGGTGGTTGACGTCCCTACCCCTACTTATTTCACCTTTACATATGGTACATATGGCAAGACAGTTGTTGTCCGGATTTGGATAGAAATATTGCCAGACCAAAGAGGTGGAATGTTTGGTCTTCTGCCCAGGCATGACCGTGATGGGCTTTTTCATCCCACGGACAACAACTGTCTCCCCCGGAGCCTGATTTAAACAAACCACATCACCATCAGAATCCTCCTCGCCAACTTCCTCCTCAGCGCCAGCTACACCAGTATCCTCATCCTGTTGTACTTCAACAGTGACATCTTCAATTTGCATATCAGCAAGTGGACTGTGGGTGCTCCTTTCAGCACTTGCAGGGGGCGTGCAAATGGTGGAAAGAGCCACCTCTTCCCGTCCAGTGCTGGGAAGGTCAGGCATCGCAACCACCACCACACTTGGACTCTCCTTGGGGATTTGTGATATCTTCTTAGAAAGCACAGTTCTTCGCTGTGCTTTTGCCAGCTTAACTCTTTTGATTTTTTTAGTGGGAGGAGGGCTTCCATCGTCATGTGAAGCTGAACCACTAGTCATGAACATACTAGGGATCGACCTTAGCCGTTCCTTGCCACTCCGTGTCGTAAATGGCATATTGGCAAGTTTACGTTTCTCTTCAGCTGATTTAAATGTCTTTTTCAAGGTCATTTTCCTGAACTTTGCCATTTGGGATTGTATGTGCCCTCTACTATGACATTGGGCATCGGCCTTGGCAGACGACGTTGATGGCATGTTATCGTCTATGTCATGACTAGTGGCAGCAGCTTCAGCACTAGGAGGAAGTGGTTCTTGATCTTTCTCTATTTTATTTTTATCGGAGAAAGTTTGGTCCTCCATTTATGTTATATCGATTTGATATATACGTGCGGCTAAACACAGAAAATAATTTTTTTTTGGGTTTGGACTGGAGTGTACTTTGTGGGTTACAGCACCCTTTAACGGTCAAGCCAGCCGGCCCTTTACTTATGACACAGGCGCACGCTTGGCACTACTTTGTTGATGCACGTGCGGCTACTGCGCACACAATTCACAAACACAGAAAATAATTTTTTTTTGGTTTGGACTGGAGTGTACTTTCGGGGGTTACAGCACCCTTTAACGGTCAAGCCAGCCGGCCCTTTACTTATGACACAGGCGCACGCTTGGCACTACTTTGTTGATGCACGTGCGGCTACTGCGCACACAATTCACAAACACAGAAAATAATTTTTTTTTTGGTTTGGACTGGAGTGTACTTTCGGGGGTTACAGCACCCTTAACGGTCAAGCCAGCCGGCCCTTTACTTATGACACAGGCGCACGCTTGGCACTACTTTGTTGATGCACGTGCGGCTACTGCGCACACAATTCACAAACACAGAAAATAATTTTTTTTTTGGTTTGGACTGGAGTGTACTTTCGGGGGTTACAGCACCCTTAACGGTCAAGCCAGCCGGCCCTTTACTTATGACACAGGCGCACGCTTGGCACTACTTTGTTGATGCACGTGCGGCTACTGCGCACACAATTCACAAACACAGAAAATTATTTTTTTTTGGTTTGGACTGGAGTGTACTTTCGGGGGTTACAGCACCCTTAACGGTCAAGCCAGCCGGCCCTTTACTTATGACACAGGCGCACGCTTGGCACTACTTTGTTGATGCACGTGCGGCTACTGCGCACACAATTCACAAACACAGAAAATAATTTTTTTTTTGGTTTGGACTGGAGTGTACTTTCGGGGGTTACAGCACCCTTAACGGTCAAGCCAGCCGGCCCTTTACTTATGACACAGGTGCACGCTTGGCACTACTTTGTTGATGCACGTGCGGCTACTGCGCACACAATTCACAAACACAGAAAATAATTTTTTTTTTGGTTTGGACTGGAGTGTACTTTCGGGGGTTACAGCACCCTTAACGGTCAAGCCAGTCGGCCCTTTACTTATGACACAGGCGCACGCTTGGCACTACTTTGTTGATGCACGTGCGGCTACTGCGCACACAATTCACAAACACAGAAAATAATTTTTTTTTTGGTTTGGACTGGAGTGTACTTTCGGGGGTTACAGCACCCTTAACGGTCAAGCCAGCCGGCCCTTTACTTATGACACAGGCGCACGCTTGGCACTACTTTGTTGATGCACGTGCGGCTACTGCGCACACAATTCACAAACACAGAAAATAATTTTTTTTTGGTTTGGACTGGAGTGTACTTTCGGGGGTTACAGCACCCTTTAACGGTCAAGCCAGCCGGCCCTTTACTTATGACACAGGCGCACGCTTGGCACTACTTTGTTGATGCACGTGCGGCTACTGCGCACACAATTCACAAACACAGAAAATATATTATTTTTTTAGCACTTGGGGGGAGCACCCCTGATGGACAGAGCACCCCCTGGACAACACTACAGCACTCCTTTAGGACTGGGACACTGCACAGGACTTTGGAGTGGACACAGCCCCTATGGAGAACTGACTGCACAACACAGTCCAGCCAGCCCCTATGGACTTTGAAGTAGTGGACACAGCCCCTATTAACAACAGCAGCACAGCACAACACAGCCAGCCCCTATGGACTTTGAAGTAGTGGACAACAGCAGCACTACACTACACTACACTACACTACACAGCCCTAACTCCCACCCTCCCTCTTCACTGTCCACAGCCGAGTGAGAAAATGGCGCCGACGCGGGTACCTTATATAGGATCCAAAACCCGCGAGACTCGGAAGGCGGGATGATGACGTTTTGCCTCGATTTCAGATCCGAGTCAGGCGGGAAAAGTCGAGCCTGACTCGGATCGGACTCGGATCGGGGGGGCTCGGGGGGGTTCGGATTTCAGAAATCCGAACCCGCTCACCCCTAGTGTGCACGCATGTCAGATTCCAGAACCGACCACATAACCTTCATAGCTTCCATGTCTTATTACATCCCCTCTCACAGTCCACACATAACCTCACACATTGCCTTTCTTTCACATACTCCTGACATTTTGCCGACATTCCTGTGTGACTGGATCATGCAGCCCACCAAGAAACTCTGCATTCTGGCCGGACCAAATTGCAATATATAGCACCTATCCTTGTGTATCAATGCCTATTTCCCTATAGATTGTAAGCTTCCGAGCAGGGCCCTCTTACCTCTATGTCTGTCAGTTATTACCCTGTTTTGTTCTATCAATGTTTCCAATTGTAAAGTGCAACGGAATATGCTGCGCTATATAAGAAACTGTTAATAAATAAATAAATAATGAAGAGGACAACGGGGTAAAGTATTTGTTTGAAGGACCACAATATAGAAGCGCTTGTAATAAAGATTAAGCGTGCTGTGAGGAGTCCTAAATGAATAAACTTTTGATACAATATGGCCTGGCAATCTCTGAAATTATAAACTATGTCAATAAAATAAAATGTAACAAAATTATAACAAAATTAAAAATGCCTGTTAAGTTAGACCAGCAATGTCTGACACACAGTGCGCTACATATAAAAACATGAATAGTGAGATGTTTATAACTCTTTTAATGGAATATATGTCAGTTGGGAGTCCCATATAATGGAAAAGGATCCGGAGCACCGGTGGACTTACCCTAACTTTCCCTGACGGCAGCAAGGGCGACAGTGAGTGGCTAGCAGAATAAAGGTGAATACTGCTGCCCGCTAAGCGCCTTCTGGTTTTTCAACCTTGAAAAAGTCCATATCGTGACGAAACGCGTTGGTGTAAGCTGGACCCCGGACTGACGTCACTTCGTCAGAGGAAGTTCGAGCACACGAGGCAAAAACACTCCCGTTATCGGCGCTGCAACAAGAAGCCAGGGAGAAAGCTCACCCCGGACAAGCACAACCAGAAGGCGCTTAGCGGGCAGCAGTATTCACTTTATTCTGCTAGCCACTCACTGTCGCCCTTGCTGCCGTCAGGGAAAGTTAGGGTAAGTCCACCGGTGCTCCGGATCCTTTTCCATTATATGGGACTCCCAACTGACATATATTCCATTAAAAGAGTTATAAACATCTCACTATTCATGTTTTTATATGTAGCGCACTGTGTGTCAGACATTGCTGGTCTAACTTAACAGGCATTTTTAATTTTGTTATAATTTTGTTACATTTTATTTTATTGACATAGTTTATAATTTCAGAGATTGCCAGGCCATATTGTATCAAAAGTTTATTCATTTAGGACTCCTCACAGCACGCTTAATCTTTATTACAAGCGCTTCTATATTGTGGTCCTTCATTATTGGTTATCAGTTCACTCTGATCTTACTAAAAATAGATAGCTGCTTATACATATAGTAAGAGCGCACGATTTCCTTTTACCATAAAGTATTTGTTTATTCTAGTGAGTGCCGGGTTTGTGCTTTTCCATATATATATATATATTATTTTTTTTTATGTATACATATATATGTGTGTGTTTGGAGGCATGTCATTGGCACCTAACTACAGCATAGCAGGCACATATGCTGCATGTGCAGAAGCAGTTGCATCTTGAAGTGCATCTAATGGTGCATACACACGGTCAGATATGTCAGATGAACAATTGAACGATTTGCAAACCTTTGAACGGTTGAACGATTATTGACAGTATTAAAATTAATGGAAATCATCCAAAACTGACTGCAAACACATCAGATGTCAGATATCGTTATCTGACAAATGGGACGCGCATCGTTCATCGTTGCCCACATGTCAGATTTTCCTTCAGATATGAACGATTGAACGATTTTTTAAATCGTTATCGTTCAAATCGGAAGAAAAATCTGACCGTGTGTATGCACCATAACTCTGCATATCGATATACAGGACCGTAAGGAGAGGTGGGGCTAGTCATACATGTCGTCAGCTGCATCCTGCGCCCTCCTCTGGTGTTTGGTTTCTGCACTGTGTGGATGTAGGGGGGAGGGGGAAAGAGGAGGGTCCTGACTATTTTGTCAGTCCCGAGCCCCACAATTTCTGATGGTAGCCCTGCAGCCCGGCCCAAATCCACACCTGCTGGCTGCTGATGGGACACGGGGAGAGGTGAGAGGCTCCTGGAGGGAGACAGGGAGGTGAGTTGCTGGGGGGCATAATGTGTAAGGGGCATTACTGTGTGGCATAATGTGTATGGGGCACTACTATTTTGTGGAATAATGTGTTATATGGGGTACTACTACTATGTGGCATAATCTGTAAAGGGCATTTCCACTTGAGTCAGCCCTACAACCTGGGAAAAAAGCTCTGCATAGTACATTGAGTGATGATTTCTAAAAATTTACAGTTTGCACTTCATCCTTTAAATTTATTTTTAGCCCCCCATTTTACTTTTTTATGTCAATTTTAAGTTTCAATGCTATTCATGATTGTAGTAACGCAGGAGATGCTATCTCCTAGACACTTGTGCAGCCACGAAAATTTCCACACTCCCCACGGCAGCTTGTGAAGCAGTGGGACCGCAGCGACACTTAGCTCCTCCTCCCACCCCATTCTGTGCTCCGTCCTCTCGGCTCCCTCCCCCGCTGCTGCATGCTGCTGCAGCGTGAAGCATCTTTCCGCTCTGTCCGTTCCCCGGTGGCACTTGTAAGTGCTTAATTAACGGTTTATTTACTATAAATAGTTAATTATTAAAATTACACAATTGAAGGAGCACTAACAAGTGCCACCAGGGAAAGGAAAAGACAGCGGGGAGACGCTTCATGCTGCAGCACCATGCAGCGGGGAGATCATTGAAATATATATATTTTTTCTAATTCAGACTTACCGCAGCTGTAATCAGTACTGTGCATGCGCTGCTTCTGTGAACATCATTACAGCTGCACTAAGATAGGAGAAGGCAGGGAAAGTCTCTCTTTTACGAAAAACTATCATTGCAAAAATTATAGCTTTTTGGAAGAGATACTTAGGGGTATATTTACTAAAGTGCAAGTATTTAGAAGTAGAGATGTTCCCCTTAGAAACTAATCAGATTTTACTTTACATTTATCAAGCACCTTCTAGAAGATAATAGCTAGAATCTGATTGGTTGCTATGGGCAACATCTCCACTTCTAAAAACCCGCACTTTAGTAAATATACCTCTTAGGGAGAGGAGGAATAATGAATTCCTCCGGTAATTAGGTAGTTCAATGCAAGTTCTAAACCTAATTATCTCCATATATTTTTTTTGTAATGATGGATAGACCCCTGAACGTCTTAGCACAGTCACCATGTGCCATCATCATCAATGACAAATGTACAGATATACAAATTAACATTTTATGCTTTGTCAGTTCTTGCATGTGTCTCACAGAGAAGATGATGATGATATTTCATATGTTGGTACATAAGGGCTCATTATAACAGTGTTATCCACATCAATCGGGAAACATTTCCAAATGAACAACATTTAGCTTCCAATAACATGTGGCTTTTACATAATATGGTGTTTTTTAATTCTTAAATTGGTAACTTTCTTGACATTTGTGTGTATAAAGTTGTAGGCAATGGAAAATGACCAGGCACAGCACTGTCTGGTATTATCTTTAACTATGATCTATTATGTTTTCCTTCGCAGTATAACAGCTTTGGCTTGGAGGGATGGAGAAGCATCTCAGATGTGGTTGGTATAACAGGCATTATTTAATGCTTTTCATCTGCCTTATGAGTGACAGCTGCATCTAATTGACAGTTTTACAATCTGCAACATCAAATTGCCCATGTGTAATGTAAACACCATCAGAGCTAGTTCCCAATGTTTAGCCATACTGTTTAATCGTACTTAATGTAATGATTTCATTGTTGCGAATAGGAGTTTGTAGGACAGAGTGGAATTCACAGGAACTGTTTTCTGAAACTTGGCACTCAACCTTACTACATGTTCTTTCATGTACTGAAATTATATACTGTAGCTATATAATAAAGGGAGTCGGTTTAATTGACCGTGTGGGATAAAGTGTGAATAGCAAAAGAAAAGGAAATATGTTCAAAACAACCTATACGAATGTCATTTTGAAACTTAACCTATTGTCACCAAAATTTGGGCACAGGGAATAAATAAATCTATGACAAATTCAAATAAATAATTTTTGATGGGAAAGATGCAGAAGTTTTAATGAAGAGCCAGCCACCTTGAGAGCATACTTGAATTGTCATATGGAAGGGCCCTAGCAGGGTGATTCACCACCCTGTGTTGGTCCTGCACCCAAACTTGTGACATCATGACAACACGCCAAGGGGGCGAGGTCGCCGGGAAAAGGACGGACTCCAGGCGGCTCTGCAAACGTTTTCTAGGCTGTAACGGCACACTGTAAGAACCCTCTTGATATACAGTATGTTGCAATGAACCATTGGGAGCTCATGTAGGACACGTGAAACTGTCAAGGTGCAGAGCAAAATGTAGTTTGATGACATCATGTGTTTCAATGCACCATTTATAGGTTTGAGGAGCAGATTCAATTAGCAGCGGTGTTTAACACGCGGCTAAAACACCGGGTTTAATGCCTAGAACTATTCAACTATTATACAATTTCCCCACTCGGTAAACCCGCGGCTGATGTGTGTTAACCAGGGCCGGATTAACAATGGGGCGGATGGAGCTGCAGCTCCAGGCCGCCCATCAAAATAGGCCCACAGCATCTGTGCGCTGTACTACTGTAGACTGGAAACAGTTTTTCCTGCTACTGCAGGTTGACAGTGTAGAACTCAACCCCCTGGATTGTGTTCCGCAACCCCCTCCCCCACCCGCGGAGGTTCAAACAGATAGGGGCGGGGCTTGTGACGTGGTCAGAGCATGGTTCTGCGGGGAGTTTCGGACTGCTCATCGCGGACATCCCCGGTGAGCTCCGATGCTATTGCCATGTCATTGCCTCATGACAGTCATGTATGTAGTGCTGCTACTGGGAGCCACTCAGCCACAGCTGTGAACCATGAACCTCAGTATCCAGGATTCCACACTATACGGCTCACTTCATTGCAGACTGATGTCACAGCACTGCACTGCCAGGACACACTCTGCAAAGGAGTATGCTAGAATGAAGAGAGCAACTAGTAGGCAAGGTGGAGATCAGGTACTGTACTGACCTCATTGGAGCGAATTGGGATGGGGGTGCAGAATACTATAACCTAGTCTCTTATTATGCACTACATCAAGGCACCTGAATTTGAGGATTCCACACAACGGTAAAGGCAGGTTTAGGATATTTAGTTTATGTTCATTTTTTGTATTATAGTGAATCTTGTGTGTATATATATATATATATATATATATATATATAAAAAGTATTTGCTGATTAATGCTATAATTATATATATATATATATATATATATATATATATATAATGTGTGTATATAATGTATATGTGTGTATATATAATGTATATGTGTGTATATATAATGTATATGAGTGTATATATAATGTACATGTGTGGCACTCATGAGCTGATTTTGAGTTGCACACAGCTGTATCTTTTGATGCAGCTGCAGCCTGCATCCATATGCTAATACCGCTGTAGATTTAATTAATACTAAGATGCCCACTTGCAGAGTTTTGCAGAGGTGCAGTTCTGCCTTGGAGTATCTTTCCACCATTAGTGCACCATTGGACGCATTATCGAAACTTGCACCAGCCCTATGGCAGGTGCAGTTTCGCCATCTGAGTATGGCCTTCTACATGAGTGGGACGCAGTCGCCTACAACGTCACGCCCGCTTCTGCTTAGCCACCCCATGTAACCTCTCAACAAAGGCAACTGAACTCCAGCACAGGCTACACCCTCTGTGAAGACCACACTCCCACAACACTGGTTACACCTCCACACAACTAGTTACACCCCGCATTGATTGGTCACACCTCTTACAGTGGCACACAAAAGGTCCTTCATGAATTTCAGCTCCAGGTCCACGTGGAGCTTAATCTGGCACTGGTGTTAACCCATAGATTCCTAGACTCTATAGGTTACCCCGTGCATTAAGCCCCAGAGGGTGCATTTAACGCAGACTTTTCCTTGTACCTCCTGAGTCTGTAAGTGCACCCTCTGGGGCTTAACACGCAGGATAGTGACACTTAATTGAATAGCTCAGGGCTGAGCTTTATCTAAGTAAATCTGCTCTTGAGAATCAGCAAAAGTAGAATTCCAGAGTTTTCCTATATCTCGACTTATTACTGGGCACAACTAGTGCTGGAATATTACTGGAGCATAAATCTAGCTTAAGTACTGCCTTTGTATTACCTGACATTCTCTTGTGCTATTTAATATGCTACCAAGCATATCTTCTTCTGACATATGTTATACATATCTACTACTACAGTATTACTGATCATATTTTTGCCAGTATTGGGCATTATTATTGCTGGCATATTTTTGGGCATATTGTTGGCATAACAGCAGGGCATAACAACAGGGCTGCTAAGAGTATTAGGGATGTCATGGCCAAGGGTGGGGCAGTAGTGGGTCTACATTTTTGGGGGCCTGAAGCTTAAACTGTTATGGGGGGCCCCTTTGCATTCAGCAACAATAGGGCAACATCCAACAAAGTCCTTGACGCCCAAATGGTAGAGATGTATAAACTTCCAGAGAGTGAGAGACTGTAGATAGATAGATAGATAGATAGATAGATAGATAGATAGATAGATAGATAGATAGATAGATAGATAGATAGATAGATAGACCTCCCAGATAGTGAGAGACTGTAGATAGTATTAAAGAAAAATAATTGTGAAGTCCGATCAGCTTACTTGGAGTTCCAAAGTCCAAAAGATTTATTTGCATAAAGAAATACAAAGAGTATCACCCATACAATGCGCATGCACGGTTGGTACCAACACAAGGCTTCAATTCTGAATGCACTGACTTGCTGTGTCAATGTGGTTCAATTTATAGGGAGCAAACAATATAGGAGTAACCTTAGTAACATATATTACAGTTTAGATAAACTGGTCACTGCACAATAGGTTACAGTTAAAAAAACAATGCAACTGGCCAAGCTTTCAACTGTCTTCCTGAGTCGTGGTAACCGCTTGCTTGTCATCATTGTCGTATCCATGTGTGCTTATGTCCTCAGACGCTACCACTCAGAGTGGGAAAAGTAGCAGTTAACAGTATATAGTTAAAACAGGTTCTTAGGGGAAGCATATGCATTTACCAAACAAGATGTAACTACAAGCAAACTTGAATAAAACAAATGTTCGCAAAGCTGTGATCACTTATAAAATCAAATACATTTTCATACATAGAATTGCAGTGCTATATTTACACACTGTTATGTTGGAAATTGTGCAACTTTCGTAAAGAAAATAAACGCTAATATATAACAATGCATGTCATGGAAAAGCAATATTTAAGTATATGGAAAATATAAAATATGATTTGAAAGTACAGAAAGTTGTTTATTATTGTACTTCATTCAGTTTTGGTATTTGACTTTGACGATAGATAGATAGATAGATAGATAGATAGATAGATAGATGTAGAAACCCCTCAGAGAGAGGGGAGAGAGAGACAGACTGTAGATAAATCACATACAAAACCAAAACTTACTCACTTCCTCTGTAGGATCCCAACTATTGATCCTCCTGATTGGGATCTGAAATTCCCCTGACTCTGGTCTCTCTCCCATGTTGCGTGTTGCTGCTTTTGAGCTGCATGCCATCCCTCAGTCAGCTCAGCTTTCAGTTTGTAATCAGCACTGCAGGGCCGACTTCTGGCAGATGGGACAGCACAAATGGAGATTGAAGCATCTAGTGGCACCTGGCAGTACTGCACTCAGCAGTGACACTGACAGCAGCTCTCTATTCTGCACCAGGTCAGCTCATAAGAGACATCCTCTGGTCAGAGCTGTAGATAGAGTAGGGCCGGCTTGAGGCATATTTGACCAGTGCAGTTGAAAAGGGGCGCCACCCCATAGGGGTTGCACCCCGCCCAGCCATTCCCGATTTCAGCAGGACAGTCCCGTTTTTCTGGCACTGTCCCGCTGTTCCACCCGCGGGACACTTTGGGATGTTGGGCACCTTACCGCTGCAGCTGTGCGCCATTGCCGTCCCCTGGGAACAAGAATGGATGCTGTGCGCATCAGTGCAGGGACAGAGCTGGGGGCAGCCCAGCTACTGACGTAGTGCTGGGCTTGCGTCACTTAGGGGGCATGACCTATGTTAATTGGTCCATACCCCCTTTTCGGTCGCCTCATTGCCGCACAGGGTGCAGCTAGGGCTGGGGCTGTCCCTGAGATAGAGTGTCTGCTGGCCAGTACTGATCAGGGGGTTGGTACTCAGAACCCAACCCCCCCTACATGCACTCCTGTAGAGCACATTCTAAGGTCAGTAGTAAGTACTTCAACTCATTGGCTTATTATTATATCACTAAAATAACCTTATTTTAATAACACACACTTAAAAAACTCCATTGATTTTGTTGAAAAATTCACACATTAAAGAAAACTACTTCCAGGCCCCTCCCCTAGGGACCCCTAGGGACCCTGAAGCTTAAGCTTCATTAGTTTCACAGTAGATCCGCCTCTGGGATGGGGGCATGGCCACAGCATGGGTGCTCTCTGTAGAAGCTGTATACAGTCATTTGCTTAACAGTGGAGCACGTCAAGGGGATCATGGCTAGCTCATCTTGGGGGCAGAGTTACATCTACCTGCCAAGCCTGCCACCCCTTCTCAGCGCCACTGTGGTTGAGATTTTCACCTTTTGCATAACTTATACTCCACTACGTTATCTTTCTCAAAGCTTTGATACATTTCCCCTTCAGACAGCAGGTAAGGCAAGAATCACAAGAACCTATGTAAACAATAGGTATTTTGTATGTTTCAAATGAACTCCATTTACCCTGAGGGATTACATGAAGCAGTAGAACTCAATATGGTTATATAAATATATAATAAATTCAGTTTTTCGAAGAAGAGACATTATTGATCTACTTGTGTTTCCCCGTCCTTTCTAATTATGCACGATTATTAAAATATGCACTATATATTGGATCTGTTCCTGTCTACCTGTTACCTCTTTCTATGTATACTATTATACACAAATGTTAAAGTATACAATAGGTCAACTTTAAGAAAGATAATAAAATCAAAGAATATATAAGTGAAATGTATTATGTATTTTTTACTTTTTTCCATACCTTTCTTCTTCTTCTTTTTGTGTTCTTCATGCTTAATGACATATTGCACCAGATATAATCAATCTTTTTAGATACAACTGTTAGACTACATTTCCCATGATCCCTATGGACCATTCGAGAAACCCAAGGAAATGGTCACAAGGGCAAAGTTACATGACCGAGTAGCGGAGAAAGATACAGCATTAAGCAACTGAACAGTACAGGACATGTAACACGGGACATCGTCACGTGACCCGGAATTCACATTCTTTTCAATAGAAGCTAAGCGATCTCCATAACAACTAAGAGACGCATTTCTTTAGACGGATTTGATTACCAGATCATGTGAAGCTTTGTATACATCACATGATCTGGACTTGAGCCACAAACGAAAGTGGAAGGTAATAACAATAAGGTTACCGATTGTACCATCTACTTAAAGTGTTTTCTAAATAATTAATTAAGTTCATTATTGTAATAGGTCTGCCTCCAGATTGTCATTATAATGTTTTTATTGATATGTTAGTAAATAAGAAGGGTAATTGTAACTAGATGTAAATGAGCAATGGGATTAAGAGGGGTATATAAAGGCCTCCCAGGACACATAACTTCTACCTTTGAAAAAGCTGTCAGCCTATACAGCGAAACGCATTAGTGTTGTTTGCCGTCACCCACCAGGTGACTTACAGCCTCACTTAAAGCCTGAACCAACTTGTCAGATACTAAAAGTGTTGCCATCACTTTGGATTATATACTCCATCTTCAAATTCCTGTGGACTGGATCATACCTGTACACCGCGAACATCTGAGGGCTCCAAGCTCTGCACATGCAATTCATATGCTAATAGGATCATCCCTCTACCGGTGAAAATCTTTGGTAAATATTTACTTTTTGGACAGTCCTATTCCTGAGAAGGAGATTGACTATTATTGCACTCTATATATTTGATTATTGAATCCGGAAGTACATATAGGAAGGAACAGGCTATGCTTATATGTACAATCACTAGGGTGAGGCACCTCACTCATACTTTTTATATTGTATCCAAAAAGTATTTTTATTAAAGTGAATTATATATATTTTTATCTATATGTATACAATTGTCTACTCAATTCAGCACCACTATATTGTTTATTTGTTCATCTTCTAAGGGTCTGACTACCCCTATTTGTTAGTGGCTGCTTGGATAAACACTACAGTATGATGAGATTCTTCCCATTGCCTTAAATGTATTTAACTCCTAGGCACCATTGTCCATATTGGTTTTCATTCACTAGTGACACAGTTTTCTAGTGACAGCTTTTGTGGCAATGACAACTTTCAGCAAGGGAAAAAGTCATAAAACATTTTCAGTGGCCAGCTGGAAAAGTAAAACAATCTCCTTTGTCTACTGGCACCCACTACAAGGTGTATATATTTGTTGCTGTTATAGAAAGACTACAAAGATTTACTAGCAGGCCCGGCAACAGAAATCTTGGGCCTAATGCTCTCGTGTTTTTGATCCCACCCCCCATATCCTTCACTATTGGGTACAGAGTTGAAAAAAAGCAGGGCTTAAAGTAGACCTAGAGGTAAATTTACTAAAGTTTGGTTTACAGTTGGTTTCAAAACTGATGGAAACCGACTGCTAATGACGATATGTTGTAGTCTACAAAATGCAGATTTATCTTCCATCGGGCTTTAGCTTCAATTGAAATCCGACGTCGACGTCTGTTGATTTTTGCAGCTCTAAATGCCGTTGGGTTTTGATCTTTCAGTTCAAAACCGACGGTATATAGAAGTTACAATGCAATGGCAAATCCGACCAAACAGAAGCACTGCATAGATCGCTATGATCTGTGCAGGCTTCTTAGGGTTAAAATAATTGAAATAGAATTAAAATCAAAAACTGCGTGGGGTCCCCCTTCTCAAGTAAGTAACTAGCCCCAGACCTTTCAGCCTGGTCTGGTGCTGCAAAATCGGGGGGAAAACCGGCAGGTGACATCCTGATTTTCCAATAATCTACACCAGGCTGAATCAGCTGCAGGGCTTATACTATAACATGGAGACACACAGCCTAGGGTCCCACTGCCATAATGTAATATCAGCCCCAAACTGGCAAGGCCAGGGCTGGAAATCCTCAGAGGATCGGGTCCACCCTTCCGAGGATCAACCAGTTGTAAAATTGATGGTAATATTGTTCTTTACAGTGGGACTACAGGTCCCAGCAAGCCTGCCCTGGAATTCAAGCTTATTGAACAACAAGTGCCAGCATGCCCTGACATTAAGGCATGCTGGCACCTGTAGTCCCACTGTAAAGAAAATATTAAAATAATGACAGGACGCGAATACCGTAGGTAGAAGTCCTTAATTGAATGTTATTTTTTTTTAAATCCATACTCACCAACCCCTTGGATCGGATCCATGTAGTAGTCCATGCATCTTCAGGAAATAGAAAAATGTAAATTCGATCCCAGCCGGACATGCACTGTACATGCAGGGCCGGTGCAAGATTTCTGGGGACCCTAGGTAACATATCACCTACTGCCCCTGCTCCCTCCAATTCATAATATGATAATATGCCATGCATTGGGTGACCCCAATTCATAATATGCCATACATCTGTGCCACAAATTCATTGTATGCCACACAGTTATATTCCCACTTCATAATCATGCTACACATCAATGCCTCCAATATATAAAACATGCCACGCAGCTGTGGTCCAAATTTAATGTAGTGCACAAAGCTGTGAATTACAGTATGTCACACAATGCCTCCAATACATATGCCACACGTGTCCACATTCTCTATATGCCATACAGCTGTGCCAATGTATTATGCCACACATCCGTGCGCCAATACATATTTATGTCACACATCAAACACACACATGCTGCCATCACTCATTAACCCCCCCACACACACACTCACCCTCCCAGCACTCATGAACCCCTCTGCACACACTCACCCTGTCAGCACTCATTAACCCCTCTACACACACTCACCCTCCCAGCACTCATTAACCCCTCTACACACACTCACCCTTCCAGCACTCATTAACCCCTCTACACACACTCACCCTGTCAGCACTCATTAACCCCTCTTCACACACTCACCCTGTCAGCACTCATTAAACCCCTCTACACACACTCACCCTGTCAGCACTCATTAACCCCTCTACACACACTCACCCACCCAGCACTCATTAACCCCTCTACACACACTCACCCTGTCAGCACTCATTAACCCCTCTAAACACACTCACCCTGTCAGCACTCATTAAACCCCACACACATTCACACACAAACCCTGTAAGCACTCGTTAATATCAAAACCCCACACACACACTAAGCCTGCCTGCACTCATTAACATACACACAAACAACCCACCCTCTACACACACACACTAACCCACCCATTAATTCTTTCACCTCAAGTCATAACATACTTTACCAGGCTCCACTCAGCAGTAGCAGCTCCTCATGTTGTTTGGGGGGGGGCAGAGCTTCTTATGTGAGTGACAGGCTGGCACCCGGAGGAAAGGACTGGAGGAGAGGAAAGGGGTGGCCACTACTGCTGCTGACTCTACTGCACTTCCAGGTGTGATTGCAGTGCCAGGGGCTGGGCGAGTTCCTGCGTCAGCCTTGGGCATCAGCAGTCCTGGCGGGGACTGAGAGCGAGATTTTGTGGACTCAGCGGTGCTCTCCAGTGACTGGCGCCCTTAGGCAGCCTCCTAAAGCTGTGTACGTGTCCAGTGCCTAACCTGAAATGACAGGGTTGCCCATGGTCACTCCCATTGAAGTCGATGAAGAACTCCTGATTGTCTGAGAGAGCCATGCCCACGTTACCCTGTTTAGCCGCCTCTTATCCTTAATACCGCTATGTGACATTAGTCAGTAGCATCCCTACCTGTTCTGACACCCTGTGCGGGTACGGGCAGACTGCCTTGTAGTGTGCGCGGCAAAACCGCATGTAAAAGGGGGCATGACCTCGTGGGTGGGGGGGGGGTGGCTTAGCGGCCCTGACTTCCATTTTTGTCACTCCGGGGGTGCCAGAGATGCAGGCTTCCCCTGGGGACCAGTTTGTTTTGCAGTGCCAGCTCCCTCACTGTGTCAGGAGCTGAGGGCTGAAGATAATTCTACAGTGCAGCATCCGGCTCCTGTCACTGAGGAGGAGTCGGCACTTCGGTGTCTCCCCTCGGCACCCCCATGTGATGCCATTGCATTTGTACAGTCTTTTCAACCCTGATTGTGCTGAGATTTCTGCCTGTTTGTGGCCAACACAGCAGGACAACTAATTATCCCTCCTGCAGGCAAATCACAGTATAGTAATATACAGTAGGTTGTAGCATAGTGTGAGTGATGGTATTGTGTGAAGGTGCTAGTTAATTGTAGGTTGTATGCAATACTATATGTTATCTATAGGTTACAGCAGCTGAAGATGGTGTTAGCTATAGGGGGTCAAGTTCCAAACTTGTACCCTCTTTTTTGGTGCTTGCTAAATTGGCCCAGACTGTAGATAGGTGCCATTAAGAATCATGAGGACTTTGGCTTTCTCTCATTATTTAGCTGAACACAGATAATATTGCTGATACCTCCTGTATTCAACCTTTGTTAAATTGGCCTGGCAGTAAAATGGTGCCTTAACCATGCAGAGATGATGGGGCCAAATGTAATAGGGCGAGAGTTTAGAAAAAGTGTGAGTTTAGCAGTAAGCTCTCACATTGGTCGAGTTTTATCTTCAAAATGGGAAAACATCTGGATGAGAGTTTAAATGGTGAGAATATTTTGAGTCTAACAACATGTGAGTTTCCCTGTTCTCTGACTCTATCACACTGGCCAAGTTTAAAAAGTGTGAGAGGTTACTGCTAAACTCTCACATTATCTAAACTTTCACCATGTTACATTTGGCCAGATGTTTGGTTTAATAAATAGGTCCCATGGATAAATAAGACAAATGTAGGAATAGGATGGAGAATCAGACAGATACCAAGGATAAATGGACAGATATAGAGATACACAGGGAAATAGGACAATACACAAATAAATAGGAGTGAGGATGGGATAGGGGGCCCAGACAAACAAACAAACAAACAAACAAACAAACAAACAAACAAACAGAGACACACTGAAATTGGGCAGATATATGAATACTCAGACTAATAGGACAGACTCATGGAAATATTACTGATATAGATACAATGGGAGAGATTACTATAGTTCAGATCCATAGACCAGAACAGACATACAAATAGAAAGGGGAAGTAGCACAGACAATATACTGGAAAACAGTACATTCATACGGGCATAAAGATACACAGGAAAGTACACAAATAGACGGGAAATAGAAAAGACAGAAGACCTTACAAACAGACAAGGAAATAGGATGAAAATACCAATACACAGGGAAATACTGATTGTACAGACCTTTAGATACACTGCTATGTAGGGAAGTGAGGTAGACATACACATAGACAGGGGAGTAGGACCAACATATGCACTCAGATAAAGGGCTCTAATTACTACAATCCGCATTGGTGATGCAGATTGTAGTGTGATATTATCGACTGATTTTTGCGAATTCAGGCAATATCACAGGGATTTACTACAAATCCCTTGCAGGGACAGAGCTTGCAATAAAGCTCTGTCCCTGCGAATCCCCTCCACACACTAGTCACGATATTTTCGCAAAAAATACCCTGACTAGTGCCCCGCACATGCCCGACCATCGCTGCTACCCCCCTCGGTGCTAAGCCCCACCCCCCCACGATCGCGGACCCCCCCGTGACCCCCCCTCCCTTAATAGCACTTACCTGCAGTCATCGGTGCTCTGGTGATGTCTTCCATGCCTCCGGTCAGCTGATATCCCATACTGCACTGGGACCCGATCACCTGATGACCGGGCCGCAGTGCAGCATGGGAGACCAGCTGACCGGAGGGGAGTCATCACCGGAGCCCCGACCACCGGTCCATGGAGTCAGCTAAGTGAATGGTTTTTTTTACTATTTTTTTTTTTTATAGTAATCAGCTTGCGGTCTGTTTAGACCATACAGCTGATTACTGGGACCGGCTCCGGGCTCTGCTCTGCCTTTTAGAGCAGGGCAGGAGTCTGGTAACCGGGGAAGACCCTGGATAACGCCACCTCCAGGTGGCGTTATTATCACAGGGCTTTCCCCGATATTTTTTTACAATTTATTTTTAGTAACTTTGGTCGGATCACATTTCCCATTACAGTTATGGGAAATGCGATCTGCTTTACTAAAAATAAGTGATACTTAGGGGTTGGAGTAGAATTTTACAAATTCTACTCCAATTGCTCTGTAATAACTATAGGTGATACTAAAATAATGTGAAAAGGGTGTGAAAACACCCTTTTTCACTTTATTTTAGTAAAAATAATGTTAATAAATAGAGCCCAAAGTGAAAGAACAGCAGTAAATACATTAGGGTTCTCCCCATTCCCAGGCAGATGGGGTGGGGTACATGCATCCGGCACAAGAGGATCACCAAATCCTATAAAAAATAATAAAATTAAAAGACGTAAACACATTACAAACCCTCACCATTGATAATATAATGCTTTACCTACCAACTTTGTTCTTTGTGCAGTAAATTGGTCCTTAATCTACACAATGTACAGTACCTCATTTGGATTTAGGAGAAAATCCAGCTAAATGGTGCAAATTTGCCCCTGTACAAAGCATGTTACCATTCCAGGAGTCTGAATGCTATTATTCACATGCAGGGAAAATACAGCCTGCTTCCATCTGCAGGGGCGCTGAGAGGGGGGGGGGGAGCGGGTACAATTTACCCGGGCCCGGGCTTCCAGAGGGGCCTGGCGGGGGCCCGGGTCCGGCACCGCCCCCCCTCCCTCCTCACTATCTCCCAGCACACAGCGTGTGCTGAGATGCAGTGGGAGATAGCTCGCGGCTGCTGCTTAGCAGCCGCGAGCTATCTCCTATGCCTGAGGGGGGGAGCGATCACACTGATCGCGCCCCCCCTGCCTTTGCGCCGGGCTGAGGGGCTCGCAGCGCCCCCCTCCCCGGCGTGCAGCGCCATACTTTTTAGTACTTTTTTATTCGAGGGGGCGTGGCCACGCCTCCCGCGATTAGGCCACGCCTCCTCTTTACCGGGGGCCCCGCAGCGCTCTCAACGGCCCTGTCCATCTGTAGCACACAACACTGGCCAGCTTTATATTTGCACTGCCATTTAGCATTGAGCTACAATGCGCTCCCCAACTCTGAGTCTGTCTCAAACATGACCCCTCTGCAGCATCACATGGTTTTACCAAGGAGCAACAAGGCATAGTCCAACTGGGTTTTCTCCTCACCCTAAATAAGGCCCAGTGTTTAATAATAGTAATTTCTTCCCACTATGTAATTGATTGGTGTGAAATATCAACCAATCAGATGCTTTATTGTCTTTGTATAAATGATTACACAAAAGTGTTTATAGATACTATAGAAGGTTAGTGGGGATCATTTATCATTTTTAGCACATTTGAAAAATGTTTGACTAGATAGAAATGTGATTGTCATTGACTGAATATGGCTTTCATCATTGCCACGAAATTAGTATCACATAAAAAAAATACTTTATTTGAGATTTTTTGTTTTTCTTGCTCTTTCTAGTTAATTCTGCTAATTTTGTAACAACCCATAGTTTACAGGTGCATGTGATAAAGAAAATATAGTTGTCATTTATTGCACTTTTCTATGTTTTATGTGATAGTTAATATGTTGTGTTATAGTGTTCTTTCAGCACTCACTTTTCCACGGGATTAGATTAACCCTCACATGCCTTTATTTATATTGTATATCATTTTGTGACTCCTTACCTTATACAGTATTTGTTTCAAATTTAAAACATATATCTTACTCCCAGTAAGCATATGGCTGTAATAAACAGATCAAATGTCTGTCAAAACATTAATACGAAATACAGCAGCATTGAACATGATTTCATCACTATGAATATTAAAACAGATATATAGAAAACATGGCATGAACCACCAGAATGAATTGCAGACCATGAGGTCTATTTACTAAACTGTGTTAGGAGATAAAGTGAAAGGAGATAACGTACCAGCCAATCAGCTCCTAGCTGTCATTTTTCAAACACAACCTGTGACATGGCAGATAGGAGCTGATTGGCTGGTACCTTTTCACAGTTCACTTTATCTCCTAACACAGCTTAGTAAATAGACCCCCTATTTTCCTGCTTTCTGGTGTTCTGGATTTAAACTGTAAAAGAAAAACAAAAGTTCATATAGGATTGCTACTGGATGCAAATAAATTAATATATAGTTGGGTAGTATGTTCAGGTTAGCAAACATGGGGTCTGATTCAGCAGCAAAAGTGATTACGGATGCAGATCGAGCGATTGTTTGCCATCGTGCATGCGTATAAGTCGCCCTGCGCCTGCACGGCGATCGCATTGCGATTACGGACACACAGAGGAATCAATTGCAAAGTGATTTGACAGGCTGTCAGAGTTTGGGGGTTTTGACGGGGGGTGGTCGGAAAAACTGAGAAGCGTGTCTGTCCATTTGAACGCCGTTTCATGGGCGACCATTAATTAGCCACTACGATTGGATACGCAGCATGAGAGCTCTCTGCGTGCGAGGAGTCTTGCAGTGTCTGCTACTGGTCAGACTTGTTGTAAATGCTGCATGACTGCCCGATGTACGTCGATGGTACCGATGTTTACGCAGAAGAGCGACAGTGGACAGATATGAGAAGGCAGCAGTTGGCGTCTATATGTCGGCTGTGCTTTGGTAAGCATTAGTATTAGAGATGAGTGGGTCTGGTTCTCAAAGAACCGAACCCACCCGAATTTCGGGGATCCGGGGCGATCTGAGCCAAACTCAGATCTCTCTGCCTGTCCCGGATCCCTCTCCCGTGGCAAAACCTTGCGATCCCGCTGTCGGGTCGCGAGGTTTTGTATTGAGCAGGCTTAACTCTGATTGGCTGAGAGAGCCGTCTGTCACGGCTCTCAGCCAATCAGCGTTAAGTCCATTGTATATGGGCACAGGAAGGAGAAGATGCTGCCCACCCATCCCCTGCTGCCTGATACTGCCGGGCACCCTGCTGCCGACACCGCCGGCACCCCCTGCTGCCGACCCCCACTGGCAGCATCCCCCGCTGCCGACACTGCTGGCACCATCAGCACCGCCACAATGAGGACACCGCTGGCACCCCCGCTCTGCCGACACTGCCGGCACCCTACGCTGAGGACACTGCTGCCCCACGTACTGAGGGCACCGTCAGCAACCCCACACTGTCGACACTGCCGACACTCCCACACTGAGGACACCACTAGCACCCCTGCACTGCTGACACTGTCAACACACATGCACTGAGGACACTGCTGGTACCTCTGCTTTGCCGACACCACCGGCACCCTGCACTAAGGGCATTGCCAGCACCCACGCACTACTGCCCCAAGTATTGAGGACTCTGTCAGCGACCCCGCACTGCCGCTACTCCCACACTGAGGGCATCCTTGCACAGCAGACACTGTCAGCACTCCTGCACTGAAGACACCACTGGCACTCCCGCTCTGCCAACACTGCCAGCACTATGCACTCAGGACACTGCCAGGGCCCCCACTCTGCCAACACCGCCACACTGCCAACACTGACGGCATTTCCGCATTGAGGACACCACTGGCATTGACACTGCTGTCACAAACCTGCACTAAAGACATCGCTGGCACCCCCGCACTGCTGACACAGCCAACAAAGCTGCACTAAAGACACCGCTGGCACCCCCGCACTGCCGACACAGCCAGCAAACCTGCACTAAGACACCGCTGGCACCCCCACACTGCCGACACAGCCAGCAAACCTGCACTAAAGACACCCCCGCACTGCCGATATCACCGGTACCCTTCACTGAGGACACTGCCAGCACCGCAGCACTGCCATTCCATGTACTGAGGAGGACACCGTCAGCAACCCCGCTCTGCCGACACTGCTGTCACAGTAAGTGCACTATTGGTGTATCCAACCCACACTGTATAACACACTGTATCCATGTTGGAACTTGGAAGCTGAACTGCCACATGTTAGTGCCGCCCACTGTGTCGCTTAGCTTAGTCAGCCTGCTAGCTGGATGCAACCTTTTGGCCTTAACTAGATGAAAAAAATAATATTGTGATGTGGTCAAAATTGATTGGAAATGACTGGAAATAAATGTTATTGAGGTTAATAATACTGTAGGAACAAAAACAGGCCCAAATTATGTGATTTTAGCTGTTTTTATGATATTTTAAGAAACAATCCAGATCGAAAACCAAAAAACAAAACACGGAGATGAGGTTTTGGCAAAACCAATTCAGATTCAAAACCAGGGGAGATCTAGATCCAAAACCAAAACACGAGGGTCGGCGCACATCTCTAATTAGCATATTCTAGCAACTGCATTCCGTAGCGATTGCAGTTGAGGTTGCATTTGTGTCCGCTGCTGAATCAGGCCCATTATGCAAAATACTTTTTAATGACTTGACTTCACCTACAACGGATGTGCAATACAGAGTCCATTACTTAGTTTATACAGATATCTGTACGTCTGGCAAGTAAGCTAATGAAGTATTTGACTTTCAACTTGTCAGTAAGGCATGGTGATTAAGAGCGGATCATGAAGAACTCGATACTGCCAGGGTCATAGGGAAGAGGGCAATAGTATGAGCCGTGCCAGGCATATCACCACTGATGCTCTCTTTGTCAATAACAGATGTTTCTGAATATTCATAACACCTAGAGATTATTGTTTATTTGTTGGCCTTTAGGACTGATGAACCTGTGCCCAAACCATGTTGCTATGGAAGCCAAACAAATTAAGTTTTATTTCTCTCTTTTTTTTTTTTTGTATTGCCATTATCTGGAATTTTAACAAGATTGTACATGAAGGGGAACAGGTGCACACCGCCATATCCTGAACTTGTAAGTAAGCTAAGTGAGGAAAGTCCTAATTATCTGGCAATTTTGGTTTGTGTAATAAACACTAAAAAGAAGAAAATGATTCCTTAGTGGGGCACTCATGGACCAGGAATGTACAATATGTCAAAATATTGTCAACTAAATTGGGGAAACTCTCACATATTCTAAAATACAACTTTTATTTATTATTTAAAAATGTAGTCCGCGAAATATAGAGAAATATAACCAGTGCTGTTTTCCTTGCTATTGTTTTAAAACGAGTGACCAAGTGGTCATATCCGTGAATAGAGATGGCAGCGATGAATACAAATATGGGACCCTTGAGAGATATCTAACTCGACATTTAATAAATTTGAATTAATAATAAGGGTTATTTGTCCATGCTCTCCAGATGGATCTGTTTTTGATAAGCTACAGTATATGATGTCAATTATAATATAGTCAAATAACACAGGATATAAATAGTGGTCACACAATTTTTTATTTTGTTTTGATTATGTTTGACTGTCACATGTAGTGTATATTTTTCTTTATATTTCACGGACTACATTTTTAAATAAGAAATTAGTTCTGTTTTAGAATATGTGAGCGATTCCCCTATATAGTTGACAATATTTTGACATATCGTACAGTCCTGATCAGTGAGTGCCCCACTAAGAAATAACTTTCTTCTTTTTAGTGTCTATCGTACTGTTATTTTTATTCCAGGGTGCACCTCCGAAAAATACTGTACAATAATGTACTGTCAGGGCTCAGCCGGGGATCGGCGCCCGCTTACCGCACCGCCGGCTTCCCCTTTCATCCTGGGTGGTCGGTCGGCCTGCGCGACGGCGGGGGAGAAGCTGAGTATTCTCCCCGCTTGCTGTGGCTTCCTGGAGGGCTGGTGTCCGGCATCACAAATCCGGACATGGGCGCCGCCATGACAGTCGGCCCATGTGACTGGATCCTTCTTCCTGATAGGCTCGTTTCCAGCTGATGCTGTGCACCTGTCTAAGGGTTCCCCTGGGTATAAAACTGTTCCACAGGTTATGGGAAATTGCCTGAACAACGGTTGTCTCCTAGCGTGCCTTAGTGAGTTCCCGGTCCAGGTTCCTATTCATCCGTACAGCAGCAGTGTTACCACCTTTACCTGTGTGCCTAAACATCTCTGGTGAATACCCGTGCAGCAGTGTTACCACCTTTACCTGTGTGCCTAAACATCTCTGGTGAATACCCGTGCAGCAGTGTTACCACCTTTACCTGTGTGCCTAAACATCTCTGGTGAATACCCGTGCAGCAGTGTTACCACCTTTACCTGTGTGCCTTTACGTCTCTGGTGAATACCCGTGCAGCAGTGTACCCACCTTTACCTGTGTGCCTATACGTCTCTGGTGAATACCCGTGCAGCAGTGTTACCATCCCCACCTGTGTGTCTCACGTCTCCAGTGAACATCCGTGCTACAACGTATACCGCCTCTACCCGTGTGCCTTCTATCTCTGGTGACGTCTCAAGTAACCGTGAGTCGCTTCCCACTTGAAATCCTTATTGACGATTTGATCCTCGTGTCAAGGTGTTTTCTATACAGTATTTTAAGGGACTGTTTTGTGCCTAAACAGGCATATCCTCGCTGGGCCACGGGTGTAGTGTCTCTATCCCTGCAGGGCTTGGGTACCTGGTCAAAGGACCGCGACCTGCTCACGGGGTGCAGCTAAGCCCATATCCCAATTGGTCACTGGCGAACACCATCCTGTGGGTTAGACTCCGCACCTTTGCCCAGGTCTCGCCAACACTCAAGACCTGTGGATGAGGAGAACGTACATCCAGGCCCCTCGTCTCCGCTTCTTTCCCCAACTTAGGCCCACCACGTCCTCTTCTCCAGTTTCAGACGTGACAGTTTGTTCAGGCCCAATGGAGGCTGCAGGATCCCAAGGTACTGGGTCTCTGCAAGAGTTGACCTCTCGGATGGACAACCAGGAGGCGCAACAACAACAAGTGGCTCAGTATTTACAGGAGCTCTCGAGGCAACTGGTTTCGATTCAAACCACGTTGGCTTCTATTCTCCCGGTTCCCCCGCCTGCGGTTCCTGTACCTTCTCCATCAGGTCCTCCACCGGTGGTTCCTACTCCCAAACCCCGACTACAGCTTGCCACTCCAGAAAGGTTTGATGGCGACCCCAGGCGGTGCCGCGGGTTCATCAACCAATGTGAAATCCAATTCGAATGTCTTCCCCAGAACTTTCCCACGTCTCGGGCCAAAGTAGCATATGTGATTTCATTATTAACAGGAGCAGCGTTAGACTGGGTCTCCCCTTTATGGGAACGGCCGACCCCATCGTATCTACCTACGAGGAATTTGTTTCCGCATTTAAGAGAATTTTTGACGAGCCAGGCCGTTCTGCATCTGCATCCTCTGACCTCCTCCGAGTGCGACAGGGCACACGGTCCGTGGGGCAGTATGTAGTCCAATTTCAGACCCTGGCATCTGAATTAAAATGGAACGAGGAAGCTCTTAAAGCGTCCTTCCTTCATGGACTCTCTGAGAGGATGAAGGATGAGCTTGCCTCCAGAGATTTGCCAGAATCCTTCGCTGACGTTATCTCTCTCTGTATCAAAATTGACCTTCGCCATCGGGAAAGATGGGCTAGTAGGGGAAGAGGTGAACGTCTACCAGTCCGCTCTTCTGCTGTTAGTCCGCCTATACCCACCCTAGCTAGTGAAGAGGAACCGATGCAGGTCAACAGAGCCAAACTCACCCCGGCAGAGCGCAATAGACGCTTCCAAAATAAATTGTGTATCTATTGCGCTGCACCTAACCACATTCTGAGGAATTGTCCTTTACTTGCGGGAAATGCGAAACCCTGACTGAAGTAGGGAGCATTCAGTTGGGGGTTATTCTCAAGCCATCCCAATTATCCGAGAGTCTTTTAGTAGTGTCGCTTTCCCATAAGTCCAGGACAAGAAAGGTGCACGCTTTAATTGATTCTGGAGCCGCTGGTAATTTTATTACAGAGAGATTGATTCACACCTTGGGTGTTCCAGTCGTTTCCCTACCTAATAAATTGTTACTGTCTGGTCTAGATGGTAAAACTCTGGTGGGGTTACCCATTTCTTCACTCTCTCATCCTGTGTCTGTCCAAATTGGGTGCCTACATCATGAAATGCTGGAATTTTTTGTGTTACCCGAATCCTCCTATGAGCTGGTATTAGGGCTGCCCTGGTTGAGAAAACACAATCCTGTGTTCAACTGGGATGCTATGCAAATCCTATCCTGGGGTTCACAGTGTTTCCAAGATTGTTTGACCAAGGTCGTTCCAGTATGTAACCAAGCGACGGTTTCCAACCCGGCTAAGAAGTCCCTTCGACCAGAGTCTTCTAAACATTCCCCCCAGCCGGGCTTGCCCGAGGCTTATCAAGACTTTGCTGACGTATTTTGTGAACAAGCCGCAGATAAACTTCCTCCGTATCGACCTTGGGATTGTGCCATCGATTTGCTTCCTGGGAAAAGTCCTCCACGTGGCCGTGTTTACCCTTTGTCCGTGGCTGAGACCGCGGCCATGGAGGAATACATTAAGGAAAACCTTGCTAAAGGATTCATTCGGCCTTCTTCTTCTCCTGCAGGGGCAGGTTTCTTTTTTGTAGGGAAAAAGGATGGTGGACTCCGCCCCTGTATAGATTATCGAGGATTAAATCAAATCACCATAAAGAATCGGTACCCTCTACCTTTAATTTCAGAACTGTTTGACAAGGTTCAAGGGGCTCAGGTTTTCACGAAGCTGGATCTACGTGGTGCGTATAATCTGATTCAAATTAAAACCGGGGACGAGTGGAAGACCGCGTTCAATACCAGAGACGGACACTTTGAGTACCTCGTAATGCCCTTCGGTCTTTGTAATGCACCAGCTATTTTTCAAGGTTACGTCAACGAGATCTTCCGGGATATTCTTCATAAATTTGTTGTGATTTATCCCGATGATATTTTAATCTTTTCCAGAGATTTACAGAGCCATCGTCTTCATGTACGGGAGGTATTGTTCTGCCTTCGCACTCATCACCTCTTTGGGAAACTTTCCAAATGTATGTTTCACCAAACTTCAGTACCTTTTTTAGGCCATATTATCTCCGGGGGGAGTCTCCAGATGGATCCTGATAAACTAAAAGCAATCTCTGAATGGCCCCTGCCTACTTCGTTTAAAGGTACTCAGCGTTTTCTAGGATTCGCAAACTATTACAGGAGGTTTATTCCACACTTTTCTACACTGGTAGCACCCATTACCTCCCTCACAAGGAAAGGAGCCAATCCTTCTAAATGGTCTGTTCCAGCAGTACAAGCCTTTCAAAACCTAAAAGGTGCCTTTTCTCGAGCTCCCATTCTCTGTCAGCCTCAAATAGACAAACCATTCATTGTGGAGGTGGACGCATCCTCCGTTGGAGTAGGCGCGGTATTATCTCAGTCTGCTGAAGATGGGAAATAGTCTCTGATCGAGGTGTTCAGTTTACAGCCAAATACTGGAGAGCCCTGTGTAGTACCTGTGGAATCAAACTGAACTTTTCCTCAGCCTACCACCCACAGTCGAATGGTTAAACGGAAAGGGTCAATCAAGAGCTAGAGACCTTCATTAGGCTCTTTGTGTCATCTTCCCAGGATGATTGGGTGGACCTCCTGCCATGGGCAGAGTTTTCTCATAACTTTAAATTCCATTCTTCCTCTAAATCCACTCCTTTTTTTACGGTTTTTGGTAGACATCCACGAGTTCCAGATTTCCAGAAGCTTCCATCTATAGATGTTCCAGCTGTGAATCAAGAGATTCAATCCTTTTCAGTTTTATGGAATAAAATTCACTTATCTCTAAAGCAATCTTCTAGGAATTACAAGAAATTTGCGGACAGGAAACGTTTGGCGGTTCCTCTGTTGAGAGTCGGGGACAGGGCCTGGTTATCTTCCAAAAATATTCGCTTAAGAGTCCCGTCCATGAAACTCGCTCCGCGTTTTATCGGTCCATATCGTATCATTAAGATAATCAGTCCAGTAACTTATAAATTGGAACTTCCTTCTCAAATGAAGATTTCAAATACTTTTCACGTTTCTCTCTTACGGCCCCTGGTGCTCAATCGTTTTCAGAAGTGTTCCCCTAAATTGCCTCAAGTCAAGACATTACAAGGCACTGAATTTGAGGTGGAAAAGATCTTGGATTCCCGGCACAGATTCCACACCCTTCAATATCTCATCGATTGGAAGGGCTACGGCCCCGAGGAAAGGGCCTGGATCAGAGCCTCTGATGTACACGCTCCGCGACTAATCCAGAGTTTTTATAGGCGATTTCCAGATAAGCCTGTTGGGTGTTCACTGCCCACCCTTAAAGGAGGGGGTACTGTCAGGGCTCAGCCGGGGATCGGCGCCCGCTTACCGCACCGCCGGCTTCCCCTTTCATCCTGGGTGGTCGGTCGGCCTGCGCGACGGCGGGGGAGTATTCTCCCCCCTTGCTGTGGCTTCCTGGAGGGCTGGTGTCCGGCATCACAAATCCGGACATGGGCGCCGCCATGACAGTCGGCCCATGTGACTGGATCCTTCTTCCTGATAGGCTCGTTCCAGCTGATGCTGTGCACCTGTCTAAGGGTTCCCCTGGGTATAAAACTGTTCCACAGGTTATGGGAAATTGCCTGAACAACGGTTGTCTCCTAGCGTGCCTTAGTGAGTTCCCGGTCCAGGTTCCTATTCATCCGTACAGCAGCAGTGTTACCACCTTTACCTGTGTGCCTAAACATCTCTGGTGAATACCCGTGCAGCAGTGTTACCACCTTTACCTGTGTGCCTAAACATCTCTGGTGAATACCCGTGCAGCAGTGTTACCACCTTTACCTGTGTGCCTAAACATCTCTGGTGAATACCCGTGCAGCAGTGTTACCACCTTTACCTGTGTGCCTTTACGTCTCTGGTGAATACCCGTGCAGCAGTGTACCCACCTTTACCTGTGTGCCTATACGTCTCTGGTGAATACCCGTGCAGCAGTGTTACCATCCCCACCTGTGTGTCTCACGTCTCCAGTGAACATCCGTGCTACAACGTATACCGCCTCTACCCGTGTGCCTTCTTTCTCTGGTGACGTCTCAAGTAACCGTGAGTCGCTTCCCACTTGAAATCCTTATTGACGTTTTGATCCTCGTGTCAAGGTGTTTTCTATACAGTATTTTAAGGGACTGTTTTGTGCCTAAACAGGCATATCCTCGCTGGGCCACGGGTGTAGTGTCTCTATCTAGCTAAGCCCATATCCCAATTGGGGGGGGTCACTGGCGAACACCATCCTGTGGGTTAGACTCCGCACCTTTGCCCAGGTCTCGCCAACACTCAAGACCTGTGGATGAGGAGAACGTACATCCAGGCCCCTCGTCTCCGCTTCTTTCCCCAACTTAGGCCCACCATGTCCTCTTCTCCAGTTTCAGACGTGACATGTACTATGCTATACGATTACAATAAGGAAGGATTCAGGTCAAACTTTTGATACATATCTGTGCGGGTAGTTCAGTTTTTTCTAGCAGATAATTTTGGATTTTGTGCAAGTAATGGAGCACATCCACTAGCAGACTGTGAAAAGACTGCACGATTACGACATTGTAATCATGCAGTCACTTCACAATCGGTGCTGTGCCTACACTGAACGATCAGTCGCTCAGTGTAGGCACCCTCCATCATCCCTGAACATGGGCAATCTGTTGTTATCGGCAGATTGACCAGCATGTTCGGGCGATGATAGATGTAAAAAACGACCAGTGGGAGCGCGCATCGCTGGTTGTTTTTGAACATTTTCATGGTCGGTTTGTGAACAATTAATGAACGATTGAACAATAACGATATCGTTATCGTTCAATCGCTCATTTTAATCTGGTAGTGGATACCCACCTTAAGGCATAAACAAAAGGAATACCAAATAGGAGATTATGGATTATATTTACTAAACACCCTACATCATTAATCAGTGTGATGGCTATGAAAGTAATGCTTTGTAAACATACATATAATCCTACGTAGAGGATGAAATCTTTGACATCATTCTTCAATGAAGGCTCCCAAAACAGAAGGCCAGATATCTTGTCATTATAAATCTCAGTGAGAACAGACTGCTGCTCCCTATCCAGTCCAAGTAATAATTGATATGGGGTAGTAGCAGGTGCTTGGACAGCCTGCACCTGAGTAGACAGATACTGATATGACACAATGGTTTCGGAAGAAATGATGGAAGTTTTAAAAAAAATGATCCCAATGGTTCTGCAGAAAACTCCTGGACAAGGCATCGGTAACAGCCTTGTAACCGGGTATATGAAAAATAGCTTTTTCAATGTATTTAAGGTTTAGTATATACAGTGATAGTGTATTTGTCTCTTTCCAGCCATTAGGCTTATGTAATTGCCTGACAGATGCAGACTGAATCTGCCCATATTTTTAAATCGACAACCATTTAAAATTTTTTAAATGATTGCCACTTTAAAAAATACTACAGGCAGAAATCTAGGCAGAGCCAGTATCTCGTAGACATTTACTTAAACCCCTACAGTATGTCTCCATTCCTTGAATGCTCATTTTACAGTTAGAAACTCATGATTACACACGTTATATAATTGATCTCAGCAGAAGAGAATTATTTGGAGACGAAAACACAAGGGTGCAACTTGGCATCAATGACCAACAACTGAGACGCATAGCTCCAACACTGTCAATGGATAAATCCACTTCAATGAGCAATGGGTGTCAAAGAATAGAAGCTGATACAAATAGCCTTTCTTAAGGGATTCAAAACTTTGTAATGTGATAGATGACAAAGAAGCCGCGTCAGCTCCTGTTTTGCTCAGTGCGGTGATAGTGTATAGTGATATAGCCAAGAAATTATAAATAAATCTTCTGTAAAATCCCAGAAATTGGTGTATAGCTTTTAAGTATATGGGGAGCTTCCACTTAATGATGTCATGTCCATGCAGAAACCAATGAATAAAATGGAATATCCCAAAAATACCACAGTGTAGACTTCAAATTCACATTTTCCAATTTAGCATATAGTTGGTCTTCTATGTGTTATCTTTATGACAAGGCTGGGACAGCAAAGTGATTACAAGAGATTGTCACCAAGTTACGCAATAAGAATCTTGCCCAAGAAGTTTTGCAACACAACATTAATCAGATCCTGAAAAGCAGCTGGGACATTACAGTACACAGCCCAGAAGGCATGACACAATACTCATCATACCCAAAACGAGTATTAAAAGCTAGAGAAAGAAATCACAGAGTGTTGCTGTCAGAGACACTCGCACAAAAACGTGATTATGTGTGATACATAACAATTTAATGAAACATAATATAATAACAATCAATCTAAAATTGGATCTTACAAAGAACAATTTCACCAGATGTTAGAATCAGATCCATTTACTGTAAAGCTGTTTTCCAGTCGTCACTTTTATGAAGGCATGTTCCCTTTATATGCTTTCCACCAGTAGCGGTCCCTATCCGCTTGGATGAGGGGGGCTGCCGTTGCCGGCACTGCAGGAGGAGACGAGACAGTAGTCCCAGTGGCAGGGTCCCGGCACCTGCCAGATCCATTGTGCCCATCTGTGAGTTTATGCCAATGGACTACAAATTCTTTCCCTTGTGTCCATCTGTGCAGCCGAATGTGCACGGAATGAGATGCTCACTTTTAGTGTCTGTGCACACTGTGATACAGATTGGTCTATCCTTATACGTCACCATCGGTCGCACCATCATAAATTGCACCAGTCCTATGGCATTTGCAGTGTTTCCATCTGACCATGGCTGCCTATGCCTGCAGCTGTACGTCTGTGAACGCAGCCTCTTGCATTGACACGCACACAACAATCCCATGGCCCACTGAATGGACCATTTTTGCGTGCACTACTAGCCACCGCCCAGGAATGTCCATCACTTTTCCACAACATTTCTGATACCGTCTGTCATGATTGCAGCAGCACCTTTGTGCGTACCTTCCGGGTGACGCATGTGCCTTAGGAAAATCTCATGAACTGGCTACCGAAAAATATCACTATATATCGCTTCACATTGATGCAACATATAGTAATGTTTTGCAGCCATTCATGCAAACTTACCTGTCCAGCAACGTCCTCTGGTAAAAGGCAGGGGGTGCCATCCCGGGAAGCAGCGCGAATACAGACATATTGGGAGATCGATATGTCTTCTTCCCACTGCACTTGCGCGGCGTCTGAGACCAACAGATCACATCAGGGGCAGGATGCACTAAACGGAAAATGCGGTAAAAACCCCTGTTTACCGCATATTCCGTATGCATTATTCTCCTGGCCGCTGGGCTCCGATGCGGAGGGTAACGCCAGCTTTTGCTGGCATTACCCTATAGAAGCCTATGGGCTTCTACCGCATCACGCTGCTATGAAGGATCCCTCCCAGCATGCCCCGAGGCCGCTACGTCACTCTGCGCATGCGCAGATGGACTCCCGGGTCATAAACCCGGAAGTCCACGGTGCAGGGCAGATCGCAAAGGACAGCTCTTATCGGAGGAGATGTCCTTTGCTGTACTGATCGCATATGTTAGTGCATATGCGATCAGTACAAATGCGAAGCATGGCGGTAAGTGGCGCACTATGTTAGTGCATCCCGCCACAGACCTGCTGCAAAAGATGCTGGTCTAAAAGGGGGCGGAGCAAGTGGCGGGTGACAGTATTCACCTTCCCGCTCTTTTTGTTTCGCAGTACAGATGATGCCATCCTGAGATGGCGAATCTGTACACAGAAGAGGAGCGGAAAGCTGTTCTTCTATGAATTGCTCTCCCCATACTACTGTATAGGGAAGCGATCCAGCCACAGAGCAGGGGCTTCACTGGAGAAGTCATGAACTTCTCCATGGTAACCCACTTCATGAATAGAAAGAAGCAGTGAAAATCCATGTTCCCAGTTAAACAGGACTTTTCACTACTTCATGAATAGATCCCCATATCCTTTCTCCTGAGTGCGCACCTCTAACCCTTGGGCAGGCTATGTTAGGTAATTGCACTAAAACTAGAGATGAGCGGGTTCGGATCTAAGAGATCCAAACCCACCCGAATTTGGGGGATCCGGGGCGATCCTGCCCCAGATCCCTGACCCGAAGCAAAACCTTGCGATCCCTCTGTCGAGTCGCGAGGTTTTGTTTTCAGCGGGCTTAACGCTGATTGGCTGAGAGAGCCATCTGTCACGGCTCTCAGCCAATCACCGTTAAGCCCATTGAAAACAGCACAAAAGAAGAAAAAGAAGATGGCGCCCATCATCCCCTGCCGCCGGCACCTCCTGCTGCCGACACCCTCACTGGCAGCATCCCCGGCTGCCGACACTCCTGCACTGCTGTACAACGTACTGAGGACACCGTCAGCGACCCCCACACTGCCACACTGAGGACACCACCAGCACCCGACACAGTCAGCAAACCTGCACTGAGGACACCGGTGGCACCCCCGCTCTGCCGGCACCGCCGGCACCCTGCATTGAGAACACCTCTGCATAGTCGACACAGTCAGCAAACCTGCACTAAGACACCGCTGGCACCCCCGCACAGCCGACACAGCCAGCAAACCTGCACTAAAGACACCGCTGGCACTCCCGCACTGCCGACATGCCAGCAAACCTGCACTAAGACACAGCTGGCACCCCCGCACTGCCGACACAGCCAGCAAACCTGCACTAAAAGACACCTGCTGGCACCCCTGCACTGCCGACACAACCAGCAAACCTGCACTAAAGACAAAGCTGGCACCCCCGCACTGCCGACACAGCCAGCAAACCTGCACTAAGACACCGCTGGCACACCCGCACTACCGACACAGCCAGCAAACCTGCACTAAGACACCGCTGGCACCCCCGCACTTTCAGCGGGCTTAACGCTGATTGGCTGAGTGAGCCATCTGTCACGGCTCTCAGCCAATCACCGTTAAGCCCATTGAAAACAGCACAAAAGAAGAAAAAGAAGATGGCGCCCATCATCCCCTGCCGCCGGCACCTCCTGCTGCCGACACCCTCACTGGCAGCATCCCCGACTGCCGACACTCCTGCACTGCTGTCCAACGTACTGAGGACACCGTCAGCGACCCCCACACTGCCACACTGAGGACACCACCAGCACCCGACACAGTCAGCAAACCTGCACTGAGGACACCGGTGGCACCCCCGCTCTGCCGACACCGCCGGCACCCTGCATTGAGAACACCTCTGCACTGTCGACACAGTCAGCAAACCTGCACTAAGACACCGCTGGCACCCCCGCACAGCCGACACAGCCAGCAAACCTGCACTAAAGACACCGCTGGCTCTCCCGCACTGCCGACATGCCAGCAAACCTGCACTAAGACACAGCTGGCACCCCCGCACTGCCGACACAGCCAGCAAACCTGCACCAAGACACCGCTGGCACCCCCGCACTGCCAACACAGCCAGCAAACCTGCACTAAAGACAAAGCTGGCACCCCCGCACTGCCGACACAGCCAGCAAACCTGCACTAAGACACCGCTGACACCCCCACACTGCCGACACAGCCAGCAAACCTGCACTAAGACACCGCTGGCACCCCTGCACTGCCGACACAGCCAGCAAACCTGCACTAAAGACACCGCTGGCACCCCCGCACTGCCGACACAGCCAGCAAACCTGCACTAAAGACACCGCTGGCACTCCCGCACTGCCGATATGCCAGCAAACCTGCACTAAGACACCGCTGGCACCCCCGCACAGCCGACACAGCCAGCAAACCTGCACTAAAGACACCGCTGGCACTCCCGCACTGCCGATATGCCAGCAAACCTGCACTAAGACACAGCTGGCACCCCCGCACTGCCGATATCACCGGTACCCTTCACTGAGGACACTGCCAGCACCGCAGCACTGCCATTCCATGTACTGAGGAGGACAACGTCAGCAGCCCCGCTCTGCCGACACTGCTGTCACAGTAAGTGCACTATTGGTGTATCCAACCCACACTATATAACCCACTGTGAAGATAGGCGGTAGAACTGCGCTCTCATTGACCAGGGGGTGGTGTGTTGTGGTTTCGGGGTGCTGCACCTTTGTGTGGGAGTACCTTTCCCGCACTGAAAACGTATGGGGGTAGGGGGGGTAAGGTGTGCGCTCTTCCTGTTAGTAGTGGTGATGGTGATGACTCGTGTGTGTTTGTGAGTGGTGTTAATTAGAATGTTTCTTCTGGTGGTGGTGGTGTTTTGGGAGTGAGAAGGAGGGTGTGATTGGGTATGGAGTGTAGTTTGGAGTAATGTGAAAAGGGGAATGGAATAGGATCAAAATGAGGCCAACGAGACACAGTAATTTGGGGCAAAATCTTTTATTGAGTAGTCACAATGCTGCTCTGTTAAGATCCCGGGCAGGTGGGTGGGGTTCAGTGATGAGTGGTGATGAGACTGGGGAGGTAGGTGGACCCTTTTAGGGGGCTCCTTCCCGTGCGGTTCAGTGAGCTTGCACGTCACCCCTGCTGGACCTATGGTCGACAGTCTAGGAAGTCTCGGGGGGTGGGGGGATTTGCAGAGTGGGTTGGAACACCTGTGCGGCATCCCGCGTGTTAGTGTGAGTCTTGGCAGTACTTACCTACCGGTAGGTTTTTTGTTATGGTGATGTAGGTCGACGTTGCGGCCGTTGCAGATAGGTTGGAAGCACTGCCATTCCATGTACTGAGGAGGACACCGTCAGCAACCCTGCTCTGCCGACACTGCTGTCACAGTAAGTGCACTATTGGTGTATCCAACCCACACTATATAACCCACTGTATCCATGTTAGTGCCGCCCACTGTGTCACTTAGCTTAGTCAGCCAGCTAGCTGGATGCAACCTTTTGGCCTTAACTAGATAAAGCAAATAATATTGTGAGGTGGTCAAAATTGATTGGAAATTACTGGAAATAAATGTTATTGAGGTTAATTATACTGTAGGAACAAATACAGGCCCATTTTATGTGATTTTAGCTGTTTTTATGATTTTTTAAGAAAAAATCCAGATCAAAAACCAAAACATGAAAACAAAACACGGAGGTGAGGCTTTGGCAAAACCAATCCAGATCCAGATCCACAACCAAAACCAAATACAGGGGCTGGTGCACATCTCTAATTAAAACATGCATCAAAACATTGTGTTGGCTTCTGGGCTTCTGTTAAAATGTATTGGATGCAAATGAGAGAGTGTGGCAGAGCAGCAGATAAGATGGCAGTTTATAAGTGTTACACAGTCTGGAAAAGCCCATCCTTGTGTGTTAGATGAAACAGGTCATTCATAGATTAGCAAAGCAGGCACTTTGGCAGTAGGGAATGTCACTCTTTTGAAAGGCTTGGTTGGTTTGAGCCCCCACAGAATGAAAGATGGTTGATATTGGACAATGGATTAGGGTTGGTGGGCATCCTGCTGAAGTTACCTATCATCATCATTATCATCATCCGTCCTGATCACCCAAAGTGTCAAACTTCTGAGCCAATGTGCTTCTTCTGACACTTTGGACCAAATTCAATTCAGTGCGATGATGAATAGCCGTGGGAGCGAGCTCCGGCAGCTATTAAATACACCGCGCTGTTTGGGCGGCTAAAGGATTTCTTCTCACACCACCCTGGGGATGCAAGGAGAAATCCAACAAAAGTGCCGGGAGCGCAGCTGTTTGCCGGCTTAGCGCAGCGCTAACAGCCACGCACCAGGCCAGGGCCGTAGCTAGGGTAGTGCGGCCGGTCCATTGCACAAGGCACCACAGGTCAGGGGGCGCTGTTTGGGGCTGTCAAATTTCCGTTTATTATCATTCTTGCTTGTAGCTTCCTCTTATTTCACCCCCAGCATCTCCTGGCCTCCCCTATCTCTTCCCTGGCCCTTCCCCTTGAGGCCATGGCCCTTTTTTGGGTGCATTATGTCCCTTTGAAAAATAAGGGGGGCGCCAATGCTCTTTCTGGCACAGGGCACCAAAAAGTCTAGTTACGGCTCTGCACCTGGTACTTTAGTCAGAGAATGCTGGTTACTGCCCCTTAACACCCTGGTTAAGTTGTGAGAATCAGCATTCTCAGACTTACCTGCTTCCCGACCAGGCAAACAGCGCGGTGAAATGAATAGCTACGTGAGCTATTTAACATTGCAATGAATTAAATTCGGCCTTTGGTGTGCTAGTTTTAGAGGTAACAGACATGCAGCTATTGTTCAAAGTTAGAATTATTTTTATATACAAATTACTGGAAAGTGAGGTTGTGCATGAGTAATTTAGAAAGCACTAAGAAATATGAATACAATATAAAATATTCCATACAACATAAGTGTTGTAATTCAGTTACAAACATGTGTAAGTGTTTAGCTTTGAAATAATTATGTCATGGAAAGTCAGGATGGAAAGGCAGACATGTGATGCAGATGATTTTAATGCTTTATTTCAGATATTGTTATAATGGGAGACCATGGATTAAGAGCCGGCCCTAGGCATAATAAGCAAATGCCAAGGGGCGACTGGAATGCCTAGGGGCATTCCAGGGCTCTGCCGCGGTTCCCCCCCCACTGGCGCTGCATGCCTCCCCCCCCCCCCCTGCCCTGCTGCTGCCGCTATCGGAGTTCAGCTCTGATCGGGCAGCGCAGTGGTCAGTTTAGCCGGCAAGGTTAAACGGCAAGGTCCAGAAGCTCATTCTGGCTACAGGAGGAAACAAGATGGCTGTGGGAGGGCATGCTGTGCATGCACAGTCGCGTCCACTCCTTCCATGGGTCTTTGTGGAGCAGAGCCATGACTGACACGGCTCTGCCTCCATTTTAGCCACCCAGCTGCTTCCATCGGACCACGTGGCATCTTCAGCAGCAGCATTAGCTGTGCTGCATTATGTAAATAAAGAAGTTGACAGCCAGCCAGGTTAGTGAGTCGGTCCTAGCTATCTCTAGGTGGGAGAGGGACAGAGGAGCGGGCACCCACTGGGTACTAACTGGGGGCAATAAGGGATTTTGGCCAGTGCTGCAGCTGCTCTGAGGGCTTGTGCCATCTGTGTTATATATATATATATATATATATATATATATTAGGGATGAGCGGGTTCGGATTTCTGAAATCCGAACCCCCCCCGAGCCCCCCCGATCCGAGTCATATCCAAGTCAGGCTCGACTTTTCCCGCCTGACTCGGAACTGAAATCTAGGCAAAACGTCATCATCCCGCCTTCCAGATCTCGCGGGTTTTGGATTCTATAAAAGGTCCCTGCGTCGGCGCCATTTCTCACTCCGGCTGTGGACAGTGAAGAGGGAGGGTGGGAGCGAGGGCTGGCTGGGCTGTTTTGTGCTGCTGTTGTCCATAGGGGCTGGCTGTGCTGTGTTGTGCTGCTGTCATAGGGGCTGGCTAGGCTGTGTTGTGCAGTCAGTTGTCCATAGGGGCTCTGTCCACTCCAAAGTCTATAGGGGCTGGCTGGACAGTGTTGTGCAGTGTCCCATAAAGGCTGTAGTCCTAGAGGGGTGCTGTAGTGTTGTCCAGGGGGTGGTCTGTGCATCAGGGGTGCTCCCCCAAAGTGCACTCCAAATTAATTTTTTTTTTTTTCTGTGTTTGTGAATTATGTGCGCAGTAGCCGCATGTGCATCAACAAAGTAATGCCAAGCGTGCGCCTGTGTCATAAGTAAAGGGCCGGCTGCCTTGACCGTTAAAGGGTGCTGTAACCCCCAAAGTGCACTCCAAACAAAATAAAAAATTATTTTCTGTGTTTGTGAATTGTGTGCACTGTGGCTGCACGTGCATCAACAAAGGAGCAGCGCCAAGCGTGCGCCTGTGTCCCATAAGTCTGTTAAAGGGTGGCGTAACCCCCAAAGTGCACTCCACAAAAAATAAACAATTCTTTTTTTTCTGTGTTTGTGTGTGAAATGTATGCACAGTAGCCGCACGTGCATCAACACAGCAGCAGCGCCAAGCGTGCGCCTGTGTTATAAGTCAAGGGCCGGTTTGGACATCTGGTCCGGACTGAAGGACGTGCCAACAATTTCTGACATGTCTACTGTCACTGCATATGATACTGTCACCATTGACAGAATGGTGGAGGATTACATTGGTGACAGCATCCAAGTAGGCATGTCAGACAGTCCATACCTGTACTGGCAGGAAAAAGAGGCAATTTGGAGGCCCCTGTACAAACTGGCTCTATTTTACCTGAGTTGCCCCCCCTCCAGTGTGTACTCCGAAAGAGTGTTTAGTGCAGCCGGGAACCTTGTCAGCGAAAGGCGTAGGAGGTTGCTTCCACAAAATGTGGAGAAGATGATGTTCATAAAAATGAATTATCAACTCTTCCAGGGAGACCAGCCTCCAGAACGTACAGAGGGACCTGTGGTGGTGGATTCCAGCGGGGACGAATTAATACTCTGTGAGGATGAGGATGTACACAACACTGAAGAGGGTGAGGAATCGGTGGATGAGGAGGATGAGGACGACATCTTGCCTCCGTAGAGCCAGTTTGTGCAGGGACAGATTCATTGCCAGCTTGTTTTGTGGGGGCCCAAACGAACCAATCAATTCAGCCACAGTCGTGTGGCAGACTCAGGCGCTAAAATGATTGGTTTGTTAAAGTGTGTATGTCCTGTTTATACAACATAAGGGTGGGTGGCAGGGCCCAAGGACAATTCCATCTTGCAACTCTTTTTTTTTTTTTTGCACTATGTACTGTTTGAGGCCTAGTTTTTCAAACTGCCATCCTGTCTGCCGCTGCAGTGTCACTACTAGATGGGCCACGTGTTTGTGCTGGCCACTCGTGTCGCTTAGCATAGTCATCCAGCTACCTCGGTGCAATCTTTTGGACATAAAAACATTATTGTGAGGTGTGAGGTGTTCAGAATAGACTGGAAATGAGTGGAAATTAAGGTTATTGAGGTTAATAATAGCATAGGAGCAGAAAAACCCATAAATTCTGTGATTTTAGCTGTTTTTATGCTTTTTTAAAAAAAAAATACAGATTCAAAACACAATACCCAGAACCCAAAACACGGAAGGGTGGTTTTGGCAAAACCAATCCAGATCCAAAACACGAAGAAAGATCCAGATCCAAAACCAAAACACGAAAAGTGGCTGGTGCACACCGCTAATTATATATGTGTATGTATATATATATATATATATGTGTATGTATATATATATATATATATATATATATATATATATATGTGTATGTATATTAGGGGTGAGCAGGTTCGGATTTCTGAAATCCGAAACCCCCCGAGCCCCCCCGATCCGAGGCCGATCCGAGTCAGGCTCGACTTTTCCCGCCTGACTCGGATCTGAAATCGAGGCAAAACCTCATCATCCCGCCTTCCGGGTCTCGCGGGTTTTGGATCCTATATAAGGTACCCGCGTCGGCACCATTTTCTCACTCGGCTGTGGACAGTGAAGAGGGAGGGTGGGAGTTAGGGCTGGCTGGGCTTTGTAGTGTAGTGTAGTGTAGTGCAGTGTAGTGTTGTGCTGTGCTGTGCTGCTGTTGTCCATAGGAGCTGTGTCCACTCCTCCAAAGTCCATAGGGGCTGGCTGGACTGTGTCCCAGTCCTAAAGGGGTGCTGTAGTGTTGTCCAGGGGGTGCTCTGTCCATCAGGGGTGCTCCCCCCAAGTGCAAAAAAAAATAAATATATTTTCTGTGTTTGTGAATTGTGTGCACTATGGCTGCACGTGCATCAACAAAGGAGCAGCGCCAAGCATGCGCCTGTGTCCCATAAGTAAAGGGCCGGCTGGCTTGTCCGTTAAAGGGTTCTGTAACCCCCAAAGTACACTCCAAACAAAATAAAAAATATTTTCTTTGTTTGTGAATTGTGTGCACTGTGGCTGCACGTGCATCAACAAAGGAGCAGCGCCAAGCGTGCGCCTGTGTCCCATAAAAAAAGGGCCGGCTGGCTTGTCTGTTAAAGGGTGCTGTAACCCCCAAAGCGCACTACAAACAAAATAAAAAAATATATTTTTTTGTGTTTGTGAATTGTGTGCGCAGTAGCCGCACGTGCATCAACAAAGTAGTGCCAAGCGTGCGCCTGTGTCATAAGTAAAGGGCCAGCTGGCTTGACTGATAAAGGGTGTTGTAACCCCCAAAGGGCACTCCAAACAAAATAAAAAAATATTTTCTGTGTTTGTGAATTGTGTGCGCAGTAGCCGCACGTGCATCAACAAAGTAGTGCCAAGCGTGCGCCTGTATCTTAAGTAAAGGGTCGGTTGGCTTGACCGTTAAAGGGTGCTGTAACCCCCAAAGGGCACTCCAAACAAAATAAAAAATATTTTCTGTGTTTGTGAATTGTGTGCGCAGTAGCCGCACGTGCATCAACAAAAGTAGTGCCAAGCGTGCGCCTGTGTCATAGGTAAAGGGCCGGCTGGCTTGACCATTAAAGGGTGCTGTAACCCCCAAAGGGCACTCCAAACAAAATAAAAATATATATTTTTTTGTGTTTGTGAATTGTGTGCGCAGTAGCCGCACGTGCATCAACAAAGTAGTGCCAAAGTAGATGGTCTTGACCATCGCGACCATCGGACTTGCGAGTGAAACCCTGTGGTCGGGTTTCTCAACCACAAGCCCTGGAGTGATTTTGGATCTATCAGAGCCAAAATCACTCCCACTGACATCACTAGTGATGCAAGTGGGGCCGGCTTCAGACGGTAGGCGTTCCCATGGGAACGCCTCCGTCTGGCAGGCACGCCCCCGGCACACCCACCAAAGGGGGCGTGCTGTCAATCAACATCGACAGCACGCCCCCTTTGGTGCGAGACCCGGAGCGATGGAAAGTCCTTCGCTCGCCGGGTCTCGCGCATACGCACGACGGAGCTCCCTCCGTCGTGCGCATGCGCAGTGGGGAACATCGACCCACTTGCGAGCGTACTGCCGCTCGCAAGTGGGTCTGAATGACCCCCTGTGTGCACTGTGGCTGCACGTGCATCAACAAAGGAGCAGCGCCAAGCGTGCGTCTGTCTGTTAAAGGGTGGTGTAACTCAAAAAGTGCGCTCCACAAAGAATAAAAAATTCTTCTTTTTTTCTGTCTTTGTGAATTGGGTGGGCTGTAGCTGCACGTGCATCAACAAAGGAGCAGCGCCAAGCGTGCGCCTGTGTCCCATAAGTAAAGGGCCGGCTGGCTCATTTCTTAAAGGGTGGTGTAACCCGCAAAGTGCACTAGTCTCCAACAAAAATAAAAAATTATTTTCTGTGTTTGTGTGCGCCTTAGCCGCACGTATATATATCAATATAACATAAATGGAGGACCAAACTTTCTCCGATAAAAATAAAATAGGGAAAGATCAAGAACCACATCCTCCTAGTGCTGAAGCTGCTGCCACTAGTCATGACATAGACGATAACATGCCATCAACGTCGTCTGCCAAGGCCGATGCCCAATGTCATAGTAGAGGGCACATACAATCCCAAATGACAAAGTTCAGGAACATGACCTTGGAAAAAACATTTAAATCATCTGAAGAGAAACGTAAACTTGCCAATATGCCATTTACGACACGGAGTGGCAAGGAACGGCTAAGGTCTTTCCCTATGTTCATGACTAGTGGTTCAGCTTCACATGACGATGGAAGCCCTCCTCCCGCTAAAAAAATCAAACGAGTTAAGCTGGCAAAAGCACAGCGAAGAACTGTGCGTTCTAAGAAGATATCACAAATCCCCAAGGAGAGTCCAAGTGTGGTGGCGGTTGCGATGCCTGACCTTTCCAGCACTGGACGGGAAGAGGTGGCTCTTTCCACCATTTGCACGCCCCCTGCAAGTGCTGAAAGGAGCACCCACAGTCCACTTGCTGATATGGAAATTGAAGATGTCACTGTTGAAGTACAACAGGATGAGGATACTGGTGTAGCCGGCGCTGAGGAAGAAGTTGGCGAGAAGGATTCTGATGGTGATGTGGTTTATTTAAATCAGGCTCCGGGGGAGACAGTTGTTGTCCGTGGGATGAAAAAGCCCATCACGGTCATGCCTGGGCAGAAGACCAAACATTCCACCTCTTTGGTCTGGCAATATTTCTATCCAAATCCGGACAACAACTGTCTTGCCATATGTACCATATGTAAAGGTGAAATAAGTAGGGGTAGGGACGTTAACCACCTAGGAACATCCTCCCTTATTCGGCACCTGCAGCGCGTTCATAAAAAGTTACTGTCAAGTTCAGAAACTTTGGCTAAGACCGTAAGCAGTCCAGGGACACCTAAATCCCGTTGTCCTGTTTTATCCAAGCGCCTGCAAACCACACCGTCAACTCCCTCCTCGTCAATTTCCTCCTTAGTCAGGATCGGAAGTAGTCCTGCAGGCCATGTCACTGGCATGACTGACTCTCCTATCCGGGATTCCTCCGGAGGATCCTGCATTGCTACGCCTCCTGCTGCCGCTGCTGCTGTTGCTGCTGCTGGGAGTCGTTCATCATCCCAGAGAGGAAGTAGGAACACCACTACTTTTACTAAACAATTGACCCTCTAACAGTCCTTAGCGAGGAGGATGAAGTACGACAGCAGTCATCCTGAAGCAAAATGTATAACTGAGGCCTTGACTGCTATGTTGGTGTTAGATGTGCGTCCGGTATCCGCCATTAGTGCAGTGGGATTTAGACAATTGATGGAGGTAGTGTGTCCCCGGTTCCAAATCCCGTCTAGATTCCACTTCACTAGGCAGGCGATACCGAGACTGTACAGAAACATCAGAAAAAGAGTCCTCGGTGTCCTGAAAAATGCGGTTGTACCCAATGTCCACTTAAGCACGGACATGTGGACAAGTGGAACAGGGCAGACTAAGGACTATATGACTGTGACAGCCCACTGGGTAGATGTTTCACCTTACGCAGCAACAACAGCAGCGTCACCAGTAGCAGCATCTCAGAAACGCCAGCTCGTTCCAAGGCAGGCTACGCTGTGTATCACCGGTTTCAGTAAGAGGCACACCGCCGACAACCTCTTAGAGAAACTGAGGGAAATCATCGCCCAGTGGCTTACCCCACTTAGACTCTCCTAGGGATTTGTGATATCTGACAACGCCACCAATATTGTGCGGGCATTACATCTGGGCAAATTCCAGCACGTCCCATGTTTTGCTCACACAACAAACTTGGTGGTGCAGAATTTTCTGAAAAGCGACAGGGGCATGCAGGAGACGCTTTGGGTGGCCTGAAAAATTTCTGGCCATTTTCGCCATTCAGCGACTGCGTGCCGAAGACTGGAGCACCAGCAAACACTCTTGAACCTGCCCCGCCATCACCTGAAGCAAGAGGTTGTGACGCGGTGGAACTCAACCCTCTATATGCTTCAGAGGATGGAGGAGCAGCAAAAGGCCATTCAAGCCTATACATCCACCTATGACATAGGCAAAGGAGGGGGTATGCACCTGACTCAAGTGCAGTGGAGAATGATTTCCGTGTTGTGCAAGGTTCTCCAGCCCTTCGAACTTGCCACACGTGAAGTCAGTTCAGACACTGCCAGCTTGAGTCAGGTCCTTCCCCTCATCAGGCTTTTGCAGAAGCAGCTGGAGAAAGTGAAGGAGGAGCTAAGACGGAGCGATTCCGCTCGGCATGTGGGACTTGTGGATGAAACCCTTCATTCGCTTTGCCAGGATTCCAGGGTGGTCAATCTGTTGAAATCAGACCACTACATTTTGGCCACCGTGCTCGATCCTAGGTTTAAAGCCTATGTGGTGTCTCTCTTTCTGGCCGACACAAGCCTGCAGAGGTGCAAAGACCTGCTGGTGAAAACACTGTCAGCTGAAGCGGAACGTGACACGTCAACTGCTCCTTCTTCATTTTCTCCCGCAACTGGGGCTGCCAGGAAAAAACGTAGGTATCCTAAGCAACCCGCTGGCGGTGATGCAGGGCAGGCAGGACCAAGTTTGGACATCTGGTCCGGACTGAAGTCTGTCTGCTGTCATAGGGGCTGGCTAGGCTGTGTTGTGCAGTCAGTTGTCCATAGGGGCTCTGTCCACTCCAAAGTCTATAGGGGCTGGCTGGACAGTGTTGTGCAGTGTCCCATAAAGGCTGTAGTCCTAGAGGGGTGCTGTAGTGTTGTCCAGGGGGTGGTCTGTGCATCAGGGGTGCTCCCCCAAAGTGCACTCCAAATTAATTTTTTTTTTTTTTCTGTGTTTGTGAATTATGTGCGCAGTAGCCGCATGTGCATCAACAAAGTAATGCCAAGCGTGCGCCTGTGTCATAAGTAAAGGGCCGGCTGCCTTGACCGTTAAAGGGTGCTGTAACCCCCAAAGTGCACTCCAAACAAAATAAAAAAATTATTTTCTGTGTTTGTGAATTGTGTGCACTGTGGCTGCACGTGCATCAACAAAGGAGCAGCGCCAAGCGTGCGCCTGTGTCCCATAAGTCTGTTAAAGGGTGGCGTAACCCCCAAAGTGCACTCCACAAAAAATAAACAATTCTTTTTTTTCTGTGTTTGTGTGTGAAATGTATGCACAGTAGCCGCACGTGCATCAACACAGCAGCAGCGCCAAGCGTGCGCCTGTGTTATAAGTCAAGGGCCGGTTTGGACATCTGGTCCGGACTGAAGGATGTGCCAACAATTTCTGACATGTCTACTGTCACTGCATATGATACTGTCACCATTGACAGAATGGTGGAGGATTACATTGGTGACAGCATCCAAGTAGGCATGTCAGACAGTCCATACCTGTACTGGCAGGAAAAAGAGGCAATTTGGAGGCCCCTGTACAAACTGGCTCTATTTTACCTGAGTTGCCCCCCCTCCAGTGTGTACTCCGAAAGAGTGTTTAGTGCAGCCGGGAACCTTGTCAGCGAAAGGCGTAGGAGGTTGCTTCCACAAAATGTGGAGAAGATGATGTTCATAAAAATGAATTATCAACTCTTCCAGGGAGACCAACCTCCAGAACGTACAGAGGGACCTGTGGTGGTGGATTCCAGCCGGGACGAGTTAATACTCTGTGAAGATGAAGATGTACACAACACTGAAGAGGGTGAGGAATCGATGGATGAGGAGGATGAGGACGACATCTTGCCTCCGTAGAGCCAGTTTGTGCAGGGACAGATTAATTGCCAGCTTGTTTTGTGGGGGCCCAAACGAACCAATCATTTCAGCCACAGTTGTGTGGCAGACCCTGGCGCTGAAATGATTGTTTTGTTAAAGTGTGCATGCCCTGTTTATACAACATAAGGGTGGGTGGGAGGGCCCAAGGACAATTCCAACTTGCACCTCTTTTTTTTCTTTGAATTATGTACTGTTTGGGGCCTAGTTTTTCAAACTGCCATCCTGTCTGCCACTGCAGTCTCACTCCTAGATGGGCCACGTGTTTGTGCCGCCCACTCGTGTCGCTTAGCATAGTCATCCATCTACCTCGGTGCAACCTTTTGGACATAAAAACACTATTGTGAGGTGTGAGGTGTTCAGAATAGACTGGAAATGAGTGGAAATTAAGGTTTTTGAAGTTAATAATAGCATAGGAGCTGAAAAATCAACACATTCTGTGATTTTAGCTGTTTTTATGCTTTTTTAAAAAAAAATACAGATCCAAAACACAATACCCAGAACCCAAAACACCGAAGGGTGGTTTTGGCAAAACCAATCCAGATCCAAAACACGAAGAAAGATCCAGATCCAAAACCAAAACACGAAAAGTGGCCGGTGCACACCCCTAATATATAAATATATATATATATTTAACAAATGGTAGCGGACGGAACTCTGGTGCTGAACACTCAAATATAAAGACAAACAGCAGTTGTGGTGGTCAACGTTTCAGAGCTCCACGCTCTTTTGTCAAGACATTGTCCGTCAGCTACCCTTTGTTTTGTATGAGTTACCTCATACACCCGGGCCAGTTGCTGTTTTTCTGTCTGAGTGCCGGTCTACAATATTTCTATGTATGTATGTATATATATATATATATATATATATACACACACACATTCAGCCCGGCACTCTTGATACATTTACTGGTACTCTCGAGGGTGCCCTCCTAGGATAATAAACTAATTCCTATACAGAGCTGAACAGCCCCTCAGGAAAAAAACAGGCGGCTCTCTTCAGTAGTTGTAACAAAGTGATATATTGTCACACATCACATAGGTTCTGTTGTTGTTTCAAGACCCATTGGTTTGACATGTCCTGATGAAAAGACAGATGGGTCTTAAAACGTTGACAGCACCTACTGAGGAGGGCCACCTGTTTTTTTCCTGAGGGGCTGTTCAGCTCGGTATGGGAAGTTGTTAGGGGGCACCAGTCAAAATTTTGCATTGGGCACCAAATAGGCTAGGGCCGGCTCTGCATGGATCGGAGCTCTATATATGAAGACACACAGCAAAGCTTTTGTCCCCACGTAAGAATCCAGAATATTTATCCTGCTTAGATAAGATAATCATCATGTGTATGCTTTCTTTATAAAGGATCTAAGGATCTGAAACATATCATGGGGACGTTATGCCATGCTCCCCATCTATAGGACTCCCTACCCATACAAAGCTTTGTGGTGTGTTGCTGAACTTGCCTTTATTCCAAAAACTGGCTTCTACTCTCCGTTTGCACAGACCACCAGTGTATGAGTCAGGGTAAAAATATATATTTTTTATTTTTCTATTGTCACTTTATATTTATATATTGTTAAATTAACTTCTAGAGGGAAATGTACTAAGCCTTGAAAAGTGATAAAGTGGAGAGTGATAAAGTACCAACTAATCAGCTCCTGTCACTTTACAGGCTGTGTATTACTTTTCATGGCTTAGTATATCTCCCCTTAATAAATTAATTAAATCTCTCAACAAGAGATTGTTCCACAGCCTAAGACTATCACTATCAATATGTAAGTCTCGCATATCTACAATTTTCTCTCTCTTTTTCTCTCTCTCTTCATCATGGAAGATGTCCCCTGGTTCACTCATGTGGTCAAGCACAGCGATCTTTCATAGCACTGGGATGCTTCTTGCTGCACAGATTGTGGATATGAGGGACTCATCTCATTGCATGTGGTAAACCACTGGAAGCTTGCCAATACTCAAGTCAAACAAGTCACTGAATTAATGCAATACTGGATTGTCTTGTTGAATGACATGCACGCCTGGTCATAAATGTATCAAGCTTTACAGTACACTCTCAGGGAGACCCAACAGTGGTTTAACATTACAGTTGGCAACATGAAACTGTAATAGAGCATATAGGAACTCCAGTATGACCTCGCACAAAGTCTTGCCTATCTAACATCCATACAACAGAATGTGTACATGAAGATTCATTTTCAGTAAGAGACTTTCTAAAATAACATTGCATTTAGCTCGGGTGTAGAGTTGTATATTCATAACCCAATCGTTGTGCTTGACTTATAGGCCTGTGAATATTTCACCTCTCTGAGTTATTAGGTAAATGCTCTCACAATACAATTCTGGTAGGTCTTGTTCTGTCTCTGTCTCTATCTCATTGGCTTTGTGTGGCAGTCTATCAGTGTCTCATGTACAAATCTAGAAAGTAACTTATCCTTATTGGCCTGCCATCTTTCCCTGCATCTTAAGCATGTCATCAGAAGCATGGAGTTAGAACCAGAACTTTTAATACCATCTCTCTGTCACGATTGGTTTCTGTGAGTTACCTGTCTCAGGTGATGAGCGGGATTCAACGGAGACCGGCATGACTGGAACCACAGATGACGTAGATAGCTCTATTGCAAGATTTATGTGGCAGTGAGAACTGCCTTTGATGATAAATGACAGGAACTTGGAACTTGACTCTGGACTGGAATAACGTGGATTGAACTGATGAACTTGGAACTTGACTCTGGACTGGAATAACGTGGATTGAACTGATGAACTTGGAACTTGACTCTGGACTGGAATAAGGTGACAATGGCTGAAGGGAAATCAGGTAATGCTGAGACGAGGGCTAAACAGGGTAATCTGGAAATGCTGTGACAAAGGCTGGAACTCAGGTGCAAGCTGGATTGGGTAATTGGGAATAACAGGTTCAGGAAGGAATGGGTAGGTCTGGGAGTTTAGATTCAGGGAGGGAGTGGGTAGGTAGAAGAAGCAGGAGTTGATCCACAGCAGGAAGCAAGGCAAGGTAACACGATGCAGGTTTGCAGGGTGCCAGGGACCAACCAGGAGTAGGGCTAGCCGCAGAGCACAGGACTAATGTCAGGAGCACAGGAACTCACTTATAGCTGAAGCTGAAAACACAGGAGTTGCACTGGCCTGGGAACTAGCAGAATTACTGGATTGCCAGGTATTGCTGTAGCAGGACATCTGGATTGCCAGGTATTGCTGTAGCAGGTTTTCTGGATGCACCAGGGGTTGCTGTCAGCAGGAGACAGGGATACACTTGTACAGAGAAACAAGCACGAACCATACACCACGGACAGTAACGAGATGTTCAGGCCCAGAATGCTATCAGGGGAGGATATATATACCCTGGGTCTGGCTGTAATTGGTGAATATGTACAGGTGGTCTGGCAGTAGCATTCTCAGTGGTGGCAGGCACAACATGCTGAGGGAGTACTCATCTTTGCAGCACTGAGAATCAGAACCAATCAAGACAAGCAATGCTCACAGACAGAGGAGAGCCCAGGTGAACAATGCATACAGAGAAGTGCTGCAGCCAGCATGATCAGAGCAGGTCCTCCATGCAAACTACACATACAAATCCATGGAGACAGTTGGCAGGGGTAAGTCTACATAATCCCAAATAAACAAGAATATCCCGCACAGGAATAATAACCACTGTTATATATCACATCTAAAGGTAAATAGGTACCATATATTTCATATCTTATATCATAATTTTATCATAAGATACATTTTATATGCTGGAGGTGATCCCTGGAATCGAGTAACTAGAACTCAAAAAGTAACAATAATTGGAAAAACCAATCATCAGTGTAGTGATTCCTTCGTGGGGCACTTTTTTATACATAAATGATTTGTTAGTATAATTAGAAATTAGCTTTTAATATATTTCCAATAAAAGAATAGGGATTTGTTGTGCTCATTTATAAAATATCTAATCAAGCTCCTTAGCAATTAATCTCATGAATTTATAAAAATATATCTATTATAAGAATTAGCATAAAGTATGTGGTGACTATGCTTGTTTGAATTCATATGCTCATATAGCTCCTGATGGGTACATTATTATTATTATTATTATCATTTATTTATATGGCGCCACAAGTGTTCCGCAGCGCCTTACAAAGTACATAGACAAAAAAGTAACCATTGACTTACAATACAATACAATACAATACAATACAGGACATGGATAAACATTGCTATATTAGTGACATTAACGCCCGCATAAGCAGCCAAGTGTTGGTTGCCCTAGTGGCTAGTAAGAGATAAATTAAATTACAGTAGGGAGAAGATACATAATATATTATAATAGCAGGGTCAGGTGAAGTTTGTTTGACATATACAAATTGTAAACAATAATTGAAAATAACTCATAAATTAGAACTGTATGTAATAATAACCACTTGGTCATTTGAGATAAATCTATACATTGAGTGTGATAATAACGTGTCTGCTGAGTATAATCCCAAATTCTTATACCATGTATGGCCAAACACAAACACATATGCAAATGATCCCCGGCTTGCAACAAATTATTTAATCCTATTGCCAGGTTGGATACTACCTCAATGTAACCAAAAATATATAAATATACACATGAAATGCTAGCAGAGTACTCTGAAAAAAGGGGAGAGCAAAGACCACCCTATAGGCGTAAATATCCCAGATTATCTGATACTGATTTATATCAGGATAGCAATCCCGGATGACATACATAAATATTATAAAATACTATAGGCAGATAATATCATGTTGTGTCACATAACCCCACAGAAATGTAAATAGTAAGTACAGAGTACAAGTACCTGGTCCCCTCTGCTGTCCAGGGTCTTCTATGAGCGGACACCTGGATGAGAGAGGGATCAGGAATAACTCCGATAGAAAATAAAGGGAGAGGTGGGGGACACCGATCCGTATGTGGTGTTAGGCAGTGTCTGTTGCTGAAAGCATTGCAGAAATCTGAATGCGCCACCGGACCAGGTCACGACCCACCCGAAGAGGAGTACCTGAGTTAAAGTGACCGAAGGATTGTGCCTGACACCCTGCTACCGTGCTGCTCCCTCCTGCAGTGGGGAGTGACCACCAGTGTTCACCAAAAAGCCTGACTCTGCATTTCCAGTTCTCCCTTAAATAAGATTCTAATGTCGGATTATTCACAACATGTGAAAATGGTCTGGATAATTAACCAGCAGTTTACATAAATTATAATGAAAACAATAGAACAAAAGTGTTCTTATATCATCATATACAGCAAGTGTGGAAAACTATTTGCTGTGTTTAGAATGGTATAGTAGAAATGTAACATTCATCTTGTAAGCTTGCTCAAACGTTTAAAACAACATAAATTGGCAATTAAATAATCACTTAAATAATCATGTGATCCAAATTTGTTAGGTAGAGAGAGAGAAAAGGGTTTTGCAATGGTATCCTGTTCTTGGACATATGATATAATTTGCATCTAATGCAATCTTACTTTCTGTTATAGGTCACCACATACTTTATGCTAATTCTTATAATAGATATATTTTTATAAGTTCATGAGATTAATTGTTAAGGGAGCTTGATTAGATATTTTATAAATGAGCACAACAAATCCCTGTTCTTTTATTGGAAATATATTAAAAGCTAATTTTTAATTATACTAATAAATCAGTTATGTACAAAAGAGTGCCCCACGAAGGAATCACTATACTGATGATTGGTTTTTCCAATTATTGTTACTTTTTGAGTTCTAGTTACTCGATTCCAGGGAGCACCTCCAGCATATAAAATTTATCTTATGATAAAATTATGATATAAGATATGATATATATGGTACCTATTGCTGGTTTTACCTTTAGATGTGATATATAACAGTGGTTATTATTCCTGTGCGGGATATTCTGATTTCTTTGGGATAAGTTATGTTTACTGAGTCTCTACACTCAGCTCTTATATCCTTCGCACGGACATAACCAATATATCTTGAATCTTTAGTCATTTTGATATATTCCCCCTTTATTATACAATTTTTAATTTTCTTTTCTACTGTCAAGCTGACGCTAAAAAATGTCGGATTTTAAACTCTTGTCAGAATTATCCTCAAAACGTGTGGTAGAAGATTTGGATAGTATTTTTCCTACTATTACAAATCTTGAAGAAACTGATCCAAATTGGGAAGAGGATTTTGTTAAATTAAAGAAATTATTGTACAAACAAGTAAGGACCAACTGGAATCTTATCAGTTTGGAGAACTATCTTAAACAGACAATAGTACCAAGGGGTTTGTGCCCCAAAGTATTCCCAGCATTTAATATGGCTTCTGACAATCTTAAAACTGAATGGGAACATACCCTCACCAAGTGCTCCCTGGAATTAATTGGTATTCTGATCAAACACAATCATCTGATTTTAGATGAGTGTGAAAGGGAGATTAATGGTTTGGGGAAAAAATTGGAAAAGTGGGAACAAAACAATACTTTCCAAAAAAACTTTGAGAAAAACAAAAATGAACTAAGGGAATATGAGAATTCTATTATAGATCGAAAGAAGCACAAATTCATTCGGGACAAGAGAGATTTTTCCATAGGAAACATCTATAAATGGAGAAAATTCCAAGTCAGAAATGAAGGTAACAAAGGAGATCTATATACTTCCTCTGAAATGGACTCATCAGGAAGTGAAGACACAAATGGACGAAAGACTAGGACTAGTCCATATTATAGGAGAGATTTAGACCAAGGGCACCCCTCCTCTACCCCTACTTTTTTAGAGGATTTCAGACTACCACGAGAGAAACCACCAAGAGAAAAACGAGGCGGGGGAAGAAGAGGAAGAGAACAACAACGATGGGAATCAATGTCTCCAGCCCGTTACCAAATGAGAACCCGTGTCAACAATTAAATGATGGATCTCCTGAATTAAAGATCATCAACTTGTCCAGACGGATCTTAACCGACTCACAAACTAGTGTTCTATGCAAAGATCTCTCATTTTCCCCTAAAACTATTAATCGTTTCCAATGGGAGAAGAATTTACAACTGTTTGGTAGAAAACTGTTACTTGCTAAATTTCACACTAATAAAGAAAAAACTTATAATTCTGATATCAGTACCTCACAATCAGAAACTTGTCCCAATATCCCTTTATCAGGTGCAGAGCATAATCAACTCTTGTCAACTGAAGACTTGGCTATGTTGGATATTTTGGATGATCTGTTAGATGAAAGCAAGAATATCGCTGCTTGCTCCGCTAGGAAAAGACCTATATGTAAAAAGAGATCTAAATTATTTCCACCCGACAACATTAGCCCTGAAACCAGAGTATTCCTTAAACTAGTATCTGAGGAATTTGACCAGATACACAAGAAAAAGAAACTATATGGTATCCCTAACAACTTAACTTTATCAGAAAGAAGAGCCATTAAGGAAATCAGGGAATGGGATGATATCGTAATCAAACCCTCCGACAAGGGGGGCAACACGGTATTATGGCCAAGGTACATGTATTTAAAGGAGGCAGCAAAACAGTTGGATAATACAAAGTGTTATCACAAATTACTTCTGAATCCCACGGAGAATTATATGGAATTGTACACCAGGATTATAGACCAGGCCTTTCAGAATGGTACAATAATGAAGGAAGAACATTAATTTCTCAAAGTACCAAACCCTAAGATTCCTACTTTTTACCTCCTGCCTAAAATCCATAAAAACATGTAAGAACCGCCGGGTAGACCTATTGTGCCCGATATAGGGGGGACTTTCTGAACAAGCGAGCATTTTTGTAGATGTACACTTAAGATCATTTGTTACAGAGTTACCATCATATGTAAAAGACATATGTCAAACGTACTAAAACGACTAAATGATATTAAATTGGAGGACCATCAACTACTAGTGAGTATGGATGTGGAGGCATTATATACATGTATATCACATGATTTGGGTCTCTCTGCAGTGGAATATTTTCTTAGGATGGAAGGCCTTGGAAACTTTCAATCATTTATTCTGAACTATTATATTTTATCTTGAACAGACATTATTTTGTATTCAATTACCTCCAGGTAAGAGGAATGGCTATGGGGGCAGCCTGTGCGCCCACATATGCCAACCTCTTCCTGGGGTGGTGGGAGCGGGAGTTGGTGTTCAAAGATGATAACGAACCCTGGACCTGCCATGTAGTTACATGGCTCCTCTATATAGATGACATCTTCATCATATGGGATGGAACAGAGGATCTCCTATTTGAATGTGTCCAGAAATTGAACACAAATGATATCAATTTGAGACTGACTTCAAAACACAGCAGGAACAAATTGTCATTTTTGGACTTAAACATCTATCGTGACAAAAATAACATGCTGGCAACAGCATTATATAGGAAAAAGACAGCAACCAATAGTGTTCTCCTCAGCTCAAGTTCACACTTCCCTCCAACCATCACAAACATTCCAAAGGGAGAATTCCTATGATTAAAACAGAATTGTTCAGATGAAGAACAATATCATACACAATGTATAGAACTAACAGCACAATTGAGGGAACGTGGCTATAGCCACAGGTTGATCAAAAGATCTAAAAACTCATTGAGGGGAATAAACAGAGGCTTATTAATCTTTGGAGGTCACAAGGAACAGTTACAGAAAAAAATTGCTTATTTGGGCATTTCTTCAATGAATGGAAAGAACTTAAGAAGGCCATACAAAAATACTGGCCGATTTTGCGATCAGACCCAGACCTGGCAGCAAGATTAGGTAAAGAAGTATCCATGAGTTGGAGGAGATCAACCAATTTGCGAGACACTCTGGTGCAAAGTCACTTCAGCAAGGAGAAAAAAACAGAACATGGTATCAGGGGAACTTTCCCTTGTAGGGCATGCAAGGCATGCCCATACATCACGTCCATGGAATCTGTAGATGATAGATTTGGCCACACTTATCATATACGGGATAATTTCAATTGCAAATCCACCAATGTGGTATACTGTTTGACATGCTCATGCAACAAAAAATATGTTGGTATTACCACTCGTATGCTAAAAAACAGGATTTTGGAGCATGCGGGCAATATCAGAAATGTGGATAGAGATAAGAGATATATGAAACAAATCACCACTGTGGCCAAGCACTTCTACCATCAATGTCATGATCCTAATCACAAATTGAAAATGTTCTGTTTAGAAAAAATTAAATTGGGTATAAGAGGAGGAGATTATATGAGTGAACTTTGGAGGAAAGAGAGTGAGTGGACCTAAATTAGGTTCCCTCTCACCTAATGGTCTCAATGAACACATAAACTACAGTGTATTTTTATAATGCATATATGCCCTGTATCCTCATTATCTCTCACCCTTTTTTGGTATAAGTCAGTATTATTTAATATTAATGTAAGACTTCTGTTATCAATTTTATTATTTTTGTTGATCACAAGTGTGATCTGACCTAGGATAGATCATCTTTTACCCTTTGTCAGTCCACCACAATTATACACTTTATATATGTATTTATCATTCACACATTTTTGCACATATTAGGGTTTTTTTTCTGGGATTTTGACGTATCTTTCATAGCAACATTTATCATTATTATTATTATTTTTTAACTTTTTTGCTTTTCAGTATTATCCATGTACTTTTGTGGCTATATATTTTTTTAGTGTTTGGTATCACGTCTTATTTTTCACCATTTATATCACTAGTCACATAGTTTTTATCATTATTACAACAACCTCTTCCTAATTTGACACCTTACACTATTTAGACTTATGGATTTATTTATCTATGTCTATAATTAACATACCATTTAATAGGAGACTCACACTATAGCACTTGGTATTTGTGATTTCACATTATATGTGTTATGCATGTTGGTATGTGTATACATAATATGCATTGTACTTGTACTAGGTTATATATATATTTACATATAGTCACCCTTTCACAAAATATTTTTTACACTTTTTTTCCCACTATATATACGAATAATTTTGATTAATTTTTACATTGATAAATATTGAATTATTTTTATAATTAGAACTCAACAATCTGAGATAAGTAGAATTAAACTCTATGCCAATTATACCTATCAATTTAATGTAAAAGTTATACATTTTATTACATATATATTCTATTATTGTTATTTGTATTCATATTCTTATATTTAAATTATCCTCTAGTATATTGTTTAGTCATTTAAACATATAGCATATCAAATATGTGAAATTGAAATTTATGTTGATATATCAATGATCTGACGTTCATGTATGATTCTGGTTTCAATGGGATTCAAACTGATTATCATTATTACTGTTATTTTTATTTATTTTATTTTATTTTTTTATTTTTATTTATCAGCTGCTGTATAATTGGTGTTCTTTCCACTATAGGGTAGATTCTGCATGTACTTTGTTTAAATTTGTCAGTTAAATCATATTTGTTTCTTTCACAATATTAATTAATTAGTTGCTTTTTTTTTTTCACTTGTGACCTATAACAGAAAATAAAATTGCATTAGATGCAAATTATATCATATGTCCAAGAACAGGATACCATTGCAAAACCCTTTTCTCTCTCTCTACCTAACAAATTTGGATCACATGATTATTTAAGTGATTATTTAATTGCCAATTTATGTTGTTTTAAACATTTGAGCAAGCTTACAAGATGAATGTTACATTTCTATTATACCATTCTAAACACAGCAAATAGTTTTCCACACTTGCTGTATATGATGATATAAGAACACTTTTGTTCTATTGTTTTCATTATAATTTATGTAAACTGCTGGTTAATTATCCAGACCATTTTCACATGTTGTGAATAATCCGACATTAGAAGCCTATTTAAGGGAGACCTGGAAATGCAGAGTCAGGCTTTTTGGTGAACAAGCCCATTGTGGTGAAACACGTGTCCAGTCAGTCACTCCCCACTGCAGGAGGGAGCAGCACGGTAGCAGGGTGTCAGGCACAATCCTTCGGTCACTTTAACTCAGGTACTCTTCTTCGGGTGGGTCGTGACCTGGTCCGGTGGCGCATTCAGATTTCTGCAATGCTTTCAGCAACAGACACTGCCTAACACCACGCACGGATCGGTGTCCCCCACCTCTCCCTTTATTTTCTATCGGAGTTATTCCTGATCCCTCTCTCATCCAGGTATCCGCTCATAGAAGACCCTGGACAGCAGAGGGGACCAGGTACTTGTACTCCGTACTTACTATTTAAATTTCTATGGGGTTATGTGACACAACATGATATTATCTGCCTATAGTATTTTATAATATTTATGTATGTCATCCGGGATTGCTATCCTGATATAAATCAGTATCAGGTCATCTGGGATATTTACGCCTATAGGGTGGACTTTTTTCAGAGTACTCTGCTAGTATTTCATGTGTATATTTATATATTTTTGGTTACATTGAGGTAGTACCCAACCCAGCAATAGGATTAAATAATTTGTTGCAAGCCGGGGATCATTTGCATATGTGTTTGTCCATACATGGTATATGAATTTGGGATTATACTCAGCAGACACGCTATTATCACACTCAATGTATAGATTTATCTAAAATGACCGAGTGGTTATTATTACATACAGTTCTAATTTATGAGTTATTTCCAATTATTATTTAAAATTTGTATATGTCATACGAACAGTACCTGACCCTGCTATTATAATATATTATGTACCCATCAGGAGCTATATGACCATATGAATTCAAACAAGCATAGTCACCACATACTTTATGCTAATTCTTATAATAGATATATTTTTATAAGTTCATGAGATTAATTGCTAAGGAGCTCGATTAGATATTTTAGAAATGAGCACAACAAATCCCTATTCTTTTATTGGAAATATATTAAAAGCTAATTTTTAATTATACTAACAAATCATTTATGTACAAAAAAGTGCCCCACGAAGGAATCACTACACTGATAATTGTTTTTTTCCAATTATTGTTACTTTTTGAGGGGTAAGTCTACAGGCAAAAGGTGAAAAGTAGACAGGGTCGTGACACTCGTCACTTTACAGGTACTTTGTTACATCTTCCATTCCTGATGCTTTCATTGCATCAATAGTCTGTATCATACTTGCCTACTTTTGAAAACTAGCTTCATGGAGATTTTAGATGGTGCCACATGCAGCGCGGCATACCGTCATGGGAGCGTGACCAGCTCCGCCCAAGGGGTGTGTCTATCTCCACCTATGGGCGTATATATTGCCACTCGGGTGTGTCCTGTACCAAATTAAGTTATTTATGGCCAATGTTATAGGCGAATCAGTGCTGGTGGATGACAGTCATAAAATATGCAGACAAACAAAAGTACAGCCCTGTCCACCACCGCCACATAACTGAACCTAAGAATGATATATAGGCAGAATGTACTTATTTTAATAATTTGTGCTGAATTTCTCAATAAGAACCTTTTGGCCAAGGGCTGCCGTGAAAAAAAATCTGATACTCTAGGACATAAAATATTCTTTATGGAGCCTGAAAAGTGGGACAGATCCTTTGCATGCTCCTTCCCAACACTCTAATTAAAATTCTTCAACCTTCAAATTTATGATGCAGTATATAGCATTTTAGATGGCATTTATTGTCATAACAGACACAAATGATCATATAACATATCTTCCTATAATTTGACACCCTAGACTCCCACTGACATAATCCCGACGCCAGCTTCCCAACAGGGTTAGGATACAGCCACCTGTCGGTCAGTATCCTAAAAAACCCCGCCCTAACACCCCCTGCTGCCTAAACCTAACATATCCTCCTAGTGCCTATACCTAACCTCCCACCTTAGTGCCTAGCCCTAACCCTCCACCTAGTCCCAGTACTTACCGTCGGGCTGCCAGCATTGGAATTCTGACAGGTGTTAGTATTCCAGCACCAGCATTCTAATCCTCAGCATCCCAACCTTCAGTAATATGACAGCATCATATCCATCCCCCCACCCCACATTAATAGATCCCCTCCATACACACACATTCATATTAATATCCCCTCCCCACATTCATGTGACTAAATCCCCTCCCCACTTTCAGTTGAATAGATCCCCTCCCCACTTTCAGTTGAATAGATCCCCTCCCCACATTCAGTTGAATAGATCCCCTCCCCACATTCAGTTTAATAGATCCCCGCCCCACATTCAGTTGAATAGATCCCCGCCCCACATTCAGTTGAATAGATGCCCTGCCCCACATTCAGTTGAATAGATGCCCTGCCCCACATTCAGTTGAATAGATGCCCTGCCCCACATTCAGTTGAATAGATGCCCTGCCCCACATTCAGTTGAATAGATGCCCTGCCCCACATTCAGTTGAATAGATGCCCTGCCCCACATTCAGTTGAATAGATGCCCTGCCCCACATTCAGTTGAATAGATGCCCTCCCCACTTTCACATGCATAGATTCCCACACACACATTCACACAAATAGATCCTCCTCTCCTCTCCATGGCATTGCAGTTAATACATTTTGCAGGAGTTGCTAGTGAGCTCTGAACAACACTCACAGTGTCATGCAGCTCCAGCATCGGCTCCTCCGTCCGTCCTCCATAATCACTCTCTCAGCAGTCTACACTGGCTGGTGTGTGAGCTGGGTGTAGGGGGAAGCGACTCCCTGGCCTGCACCCGTGACCCATGGAGGCCGTCCCCGCCGCTGATGCAGCATTAGTGTACCTGTGTGAATTGTAAACTACGCTGGCTGCCCACCCTGCGGTGGCTGGCTCTTAAGTATCATGACGTCTGGAGTGCAGTGCTAGTGCCAGAGACGCCTCCCACTGCACCCAGCTCACACACCGGCCAGTGTAGACTGCTGAGAGAGTGATTATGGAGGACGGACGGAGGAGCCGATGCTGGAGCTGCATGACACTGTGAGTGTTGTTCAGAGCTCACTAGCAGGAGCCGCCCTCAGCATTTCCAGTTTCAGAAACCGGGAGATTAGTTATAATTTGTGGGGCTGCGGGAGTCTACATTAAAAATCAGGAGCCTCCCGCTAAAATCGGGAGGGTAGGCAAGCCTGGTCTGTATTGAAAGTTTGTTTTGCAAATGTGAGGCTGCAACTTCCCCCTCCATTAATTAGCTTGTTGAACAAACTGCTGAAAGACTCCTTCCCCCCTGTACCAGCTGACACAGCATCTCCTACAAAAGGGAATTATTTGAAAGACTGCACCACAGGCTTGGCCGCCATCTTAGCCCGCATCTGATTCATGATGTTAGAACCGGAGTTTAAACTGGATTTGGACTTTGACACCATTATTTTTAATTTCTGATTAACTTTACCAAATTTTTTATAATGCTGTCACCATTCTTTTAATACTGCCCTTTTATGCCTATGTATTCAGTTTCTTTTTATGTATTTTTTTCTTCTCACCCATATATGTCATAGGGGTCTATTTACCATGCCTTGGTTGGAGATAAAGTGAACAGAGGTAAAGTACCAGCCAATCGGCTCCTAACTACCATGTCACAGGCTGTGTTTCAAAAATGACAGTTAGGAGCTAGTGACTGGCACTTTATCTCTGTCCAATTTGTCTCCACCCAAGGCTTCATAAATAGACCCCATAGTTTTTGGTATGGCTTATCCCACACATTGTAAACTTTATTGTGTGCCCAAGATGGCTGACTCGACTGGCACGCCTGCGGGTGGGATGAAAAATACTTGGAACTGATGGTTATGTAAGGGCTCTTCTTCTACCTTTAGTACGCTGCAACTTCCCCATTGTGTGTCATCTCTTCTTATTTCACCCAGGATAACCTATGTAGCTTGCCTAAAATGGCTGCAATGCCTGGTACCTTTCATGGGTGGGTTTTGTAACCTGTGCTTTAGGTAGCAATCTATATACACTCTTGTAGGATTTTTGGTTAAATGAGGTGATTGATAATGTAATCCAATTTAGATACAACACAAAAAAATCAAAACAATTATATATGGTTAGAGAGAGATTCAAACTCCGGTCTCCCAGGTGCTAGACAGATGTCTTGCCTCTGAACTATTCTCTAGACACACTTGTTTGAATAGAGAATGTGCTGTATTTAAACCTTAAATAACGTTTTTCCAAACACCAAATTATCCTTACATGATAATACCTATGTTTTCAGATATATTGAATGTTTTAAATTATATCTGTCTTTTAAGTGTTTTAATATATCTATGTTTGTTTATATCTCTGAATTACTATGTTGATTTTTAAGTCTGGATATGCATAATTTGTCAGTATAGACACATATTCACACAGATGATCCTGATGTGATTTGATTATCATCTGATGATTATTGGAGGATCCAAGTTTAAAAGTACGTACAGGATCAATAGGAGACTTACCCTCTGACGAAATCGCCATTACCTGCAGCGGAGATACGCGTAAGGGTCTCCCTTACACGCTACAAGCTGGGCTCTATACAAATGTTCCTGTCTGATACCGGAGAGCCACACATGGGAATACAACCACAGAGAGAGAGGAAGCTCCGTGAGTGACTTACGTTGAGCTCCATCTGATTCCAACAGACGGACTGTGACATTCTTCTTAAACAGCCGGCCGGCGGTTAGCAGTCACAATTATTGACTATCTCGAGAGCCAGTCTCAAAATTCTGTGCCTGGACGGTGTCACTAACCACTGGGGTGAAAGTGATTATCACTGAACCAGTGCCATGGAACATTTCAAACAGGCTTGATTGATGGGAATCTGATGTGTGGATATTTAGTAACAAACACCATATAAATAAAATTTTTAGGTGTGTATATTTTAAGCCGTGCAAATATCGGCGATACATTCATTTCTTACCCGGAGGTCTGAGACTATTTTTTGGAATTTGAGTAACCGATGGTTATATATTACATATCGCTACTGGAGACACCTTCTGCAGGGGTTGATCTCCTATGTATAGAATAGATATGAGTTATCAATAATATCCAGTACCAGCTTGTATTTTATGTATGTGTATGTGTCATTATTTTTAGTTAATTTAATTTCATTGTCTTCTCCTTTATTGTGATAAAGTACACTTTAGTACGCTGCAACTTCCCCATTGTGTGTCATCTCTTCTTATTTCACCCAGGATAACCTATGTAGCTTGCCTAAAATGGCTGCTACGCCTGGTACCTTTCATGGGTGGGTTTTGTAACCTGTGGAATTTATTATCCAAATTGGCTGCACTAACCCTGCATTAAGTTCATTGTCCCCAATCACTGTGTTCATTGTTTTTCGGTTTGTTTTTTACTTGTTGTAATATTAAACCTATGCTATGCTTTTGATGCTTGTAAAGCAACTTTGAGTCCTGCTGGAGAAAAGCGCTATATAAATAAAATATTATTATCATCATTATTTAGACCTGCAGCATGTGGCTTTATTAAAGGCCATACAGTTCTACTGTTTTGGGTGGTGGTATCCAGAATAGGTTGTACATTGCTTAAATAGGGGTGATATATACTGAACATTACATTCTTCAGATTGCAGTTTCGAGTGTTATCCCCTTCCTTCTCCTGCAGTAACTGTGCACAGACTGTATCATTACTTACACAGACGCAGCAGAGGTGCTGGTCCTGTTTGTTGTGTCAAAGCTGCTATCCGGTGTGGTCTCTCTTGGCCCCAATCCCCCCATAACTGTGCTGCTCTGATTTGATATGGACTTCCTGGTTTCAGCAGCTCTGGATTGCGGAGGTTCACTGCCATTGCCCGCCAGTGTCCTCGGAAACCCCCCCATTATTGCCAGCCTCACTGTGCTTGTGCTCCATTCTGGGCTCGTTCACATGACTCCCTTGTGTTATATTGCAGGACTCCAGTCCATTTAAGGGGATCTGTCACAATTGTCAGTGCTTAGTTAGTGCAAGTTGTACCTTGAGCCACAAGCATCTAGTTACTCCAGCCAGTTGGTGGTACATTGGGGGTGGAGCCGGGGGCGGAGCCGCATGATCGCGTCATCGTGGCTCCGCCCCTCTTCACAATGCCGTTATTTTCGGCAGTGTGAAGCAGGGGGCGGGGCCGCGATGACGCGATTCAGCGTGAATCGCGTCACCGGCTCCCCCGATTCGGGGGTTTCTAATCTTTTCAGGGGGGAGGACGGGAGGGTCGGAGGCTTCCAGGAGGCTCGTCTGCCTCTCCGGGGGGCCGGAGCGGCTCCCGAAAATCGGGAGGCTCCCGGCCAAATCGGGAGGGTAGGCAAGCCTGAGTTACTTTGATCCTGACTTCCTGTTTCTTGAGTTTTGTTTGGCTCACATTTCACATATTTTTTTCTTGCCTGCTGTTCCCCCCAGTTCCTGCCCTTCTGTGTACCATACCTTGCCTTTTTGACCACATGTTCTCTATTCTTAAATGCTCCTGCCACCAGCCACTGGAATCCAACTCTGTTGTAAAGGAACTTATTGCCTACACTTAGGGACCTTATATATTCCACAGACCATTCTATCTCTAATGAACTTTTTGGCAATGGCGACAGTCACATTTTTTGCTGACAACTTGAGCATGGAGGCATAAGACTGTATTGTTTCATTACGCTTTTTAATGCTAGTGTCAAAAGTATGGCTGAATGTATGTATGTATGGGTCTTAACTTCATTGTTCAGGTCTCCTACTACTGCTTTCTCCCTATTGTGTTCCCTCCCCTATGTGTATGTGTATGAGCTGATGACAGGAGATGTTTTAATGCACTGGAGACAGTAGAAATGCAAATGATAACACTTGTGTATTCTAAAACAATTTTATTGAAACAAGTGTACGGTTATTATTAAAATTATTGTACAAAAACATAGCAATTAGCTTAGAGTGGTCAATCGTGATTGTGTTCTTAAGGAATGTGCATCATCATAGCTTAAGTTTAAAGCACAATGTGCTATATTCTGTTTTTATAGTATATACTACAATAAAATAAGGTCAATGTAGCAAAAATAATAATATGACATAAAAGGATCTTGTATTAATTTACGGTATCAATTGTTGGTTATGAATCATTAGTTCTATGTCAGAGTTCTCATATCACCTTAATATTAGAGATGTGCGCATACTCCCGTGTTTTAATTTTGGTTTTGACAAACCACCCTCAAAGATTTGGTTTTGCCGCAATCACCCTTTTTTTGGTTTTGGATCTGAATTCTTCAAAAATTTATAAAAACTGCTAAAATCACATAATTTTGGTCTGTTTTTGTTCCTACAGTATTATTAATCTCAATAACATTAATTTTCGGTAATTTCTAGTCAATTTTGACAACCACACAGCTAACAATATTGTTTTCACGCATATTGGCTAAAGACTGCAGTGAGCTCACTGAGTAAACTAAGCTGCGGAAACACATGGCAGTTAAAAAAAAAATAATATTATTATCGTTTATTTATATGGCGCCACAAGTGTTCCGCAGCGCCTTACAAAGTACATAAACAAATAATTTGACAAAGGACTTACAGTAAAAAATAGGACAAGGACATGGATAATATACATTGATACATAAGTGACCATAACACCTAGATATGCAACAGAGCGTAAGCAACCAAGTGTTAGGTGCCATGGTGGGGGGTAAGAAGTAGGTGAAAGTAAAGTAAAGAGAAGCACAAGAGGGTAGAGGCCCTGCTCGTAAGAGCTTACATTCTAAAGGGGAGGGGCAGACAAACAGGTGTGACACAGATGGGGTAAACGGAGGAAGGAGCATGTTGCAGCAAGTTAAGATGACAGCTGGAAGGCCTTGATGAAGTAGTGGGTCTTGAGAGCCCGTTTGAAGGATTGTAAAGAGGAGGAGATTCTGATAGGGAGAGGGAGAGAGTTCCAAAGGTCGGGAGCAGCACGGGCAAAATCTTGGAGGCGGGAGTGGGAGGAAGTAATCAGTTGGCATGAGAGGCGGCGTGCATTGGTTGAGCGAAGGGGGCGGCCAGGAGAGTGGAGGGAGATGAGGTCAGAGATTTAAATGGGAGAGGAATGGGTGAGGGCTTTGTAAGCAAGTGTGAGAACCTTGAATTGGGTTCTAAAAGGGAAGGGGAGCCAGTGGAGGGCTTGTAGGAGAGGGGAGGCAGATGTAGAGCGTTTGGAGAGGAAGATGAGTCGAGCAGCAGCATTAGAGCACATTTAGGAAACAGTGGCACTGCAGTTGAAAACAGGATAGCAGATTAATATAAACTATACAATGCTATAGAATGTTTTCATTAATCAAAAACCAGATCAGAGGCCAGAGGCCAGCATAAATAAAATGAAGTGGAATACAATTTAGTGGAAGCCAGATAAAGCATTTATTGATTGGTTGATTGATTAATTCATTAGTGTTAATAATTTAACTATAAAAAATTTAAATCAGAGAAAAAAAAACATTACCAAAAAAACAGCATCTAAAATCCCAATGAGATTGATTGACTAATTAATTAAATGATTGATTAATTGGTCGACTGATTACAGAATATAACTATACATTTTAAAAAAAATTCTAAATTTAAAAAAAAAAAGGAATGAAAAACTGGGAAAAAACTCAAAACAAAGAGGTCTTCTTGGGGCGCAGCATTCTCAAACACAGTAGAGTACTATTTTTTGGAAAGATAAACAATATATTATACTTCAGTGAGATAAAAAGGTGCAGATTCACTTTAAGAAACAAAAAAACAAATAATCAACAGCAACACAGACCTGTTTGCACTGCAGTGTGTGAGTGTGCAGTGTGTGAGTGTGCAGTGTGTGACAAACACACATACACTGAGTGACAATGATGCCTGCACTTCAGTCACACTTTCCAGACACCTACTTCTGTCTCCAGATCTACCTGTTCAACCTAAAGTTAACTAACACCTCCTAACCTAATGACACCCTGATGGATTGGTAAAGTGTTTTTTTTTTAAATACAGTTCCTCACAGTGCTCTTTCCCACAGTCCCACATCCTCTCCCTCTGCTCTCCTGTGTGAAATGGCACCCGATCACAAGGGATGGACTTTTATTTTCAGCCCAAAACACGCAAGATCCGACACACTGGGAAGATGCCGTTTTGCCTCGTTTCAGATCCAAAGTTGGCGGGAAGCCCTGAGCCAGGAATCGGATCCACTCATTTCTCCTAAGTGCGGGTATGTGTGGTTAACTGTGGGTTAATCATTTGGTCAAACGGATATATTCATCATGTATGAGGCACAGTGCACAGGACCATAACTAGTGTGAGCTGTGCCTCTGCCGATATGCAGTGCCCTGGGTGAAACATCGTCACTGCCCCACGGCACCTGCATTCGGCTTGCAGGGTGCCTGGAATGGGACTCTGCAGCCTGTAGAGCCACCCAAAGCATCCTATGGAAGCACCAGGGAGTGCTCTTCCTCTTCGTGCTGGATGTCATGACGTCACGTTTGAGGGCGGATCCGGCACAAGGTGGAAAATCACAATGAGAGTAGGCAAGTATGGTGACACACACAAATGGTGGCAGTCCGTGTCTCTGACGTCCGTTCCTGGAACTTCCTGCAGAGCATACTGTACATATGTAAAAAAGATTTTGCGTTGCGTGATAAATGTGACTAGTTGCTGTTGGAAGAGGCGGTGTAAGTGCAGGAAAAGAAAGCATTTGTGTACCATGATAGTGAGAATGGTTATACTGTGTTTGGTTCCATCCCGTAATGTGAATATTTTGTATCCATGACTGTAGCTCCACTGACGAACGGACTAAAATTTCAGGCCTCCATTGCTTTTTATTTACTGTTTTTTTCTTGATCAGAAACATTGAATTGTCATCTTAATTTTGCAGACGCAAAGGAGGTTCCTTAAGATGGTGACATTTGGGAGTTTTTCCACACTCTGGTTGGGGCTTTGTGCTTCTAAATCCTCATCATTATCCACAATATAATGATGCATCAAAGCTAATTTCTGTGGTTATGTGGAATAAATTAATTTGCAAAAAGAACATTTCACATTTTAAAAAAGTTATTTATAAACTAATTTAAAACATACATTTATTCTCTCTCCTATCCACTGTCTTATGTGTTATTTTTGAATATCTTGTTCTTGTCTGTGCACCATCATCTTTCCATGGCCAACACTGTAAATGAAAATAATATATGAATGGCACTAGAAGTGCCCCACAACATTTGTGAGTATCCCATACATTCCTAGAGAGTACGTAAATATACTCCATGTCCTCTTATAGAAATTACTACCATAAACAAAAGGGCACAGGTGACCTTGCTGTGTAACTTTAGGCATCTATCGAGGTTCCACTTGTAAGTGACAAATTCCTGAAGAGGCGTCACCAGTGTATGGTGCTTATGGATGGACCGATCATGGCAGTGAAAACAAAAACCTGATCTAAGCCGTGTCCGTAGTCAGTGATGGCAAGGTATTCGGTCAGATGGTCGACAGTAACCCTGTTAAATTTCATAGTGTCGACACCACAATGTCAACATGCTCAGTCACCGGGATTGTTAGGGTTTTGCTGGGGGGAAGTTAGGGTTAGGCTGCAGAGAGGAAGGGAGGTTAGGGGTAGGCACTAGGGGGAAAGTTAGGTGCATGGATTAGGTTAAGGGATAGGGAAATAATACTGCTAAAGCCACTCCACCAACACCTGCGCCGGAACTGCTGCACACATGACCACCAGGACCTGGAAGAAGAAGGCGCTGGAGCCGCCGGGGAAGGAAAGACACTACAACACCAGGCATCGTGCTATGCACCACGATACACCACAGTGTCCCCGATCGCGGGAGTGCATCTCCATTCAATCCTATGGAGACGCGAATGCGCATACCTGATTGCGGGAGTGTGTCTCGCACCACGCATAGCGCGATTTGCTGCGCTACAGGCAAGGATGTAGCTGGGCATAGCTGTATCATCAGTGTAGACCTCATGAATGCCGACATGACAACTGACGAGCACTCGTACCACACATGTTTGCAAAGTACATTGTAACAAGCTTTTGTTTTTAATAAGAAATGATGGTAAAATGACATTTGCGAGACAAAGCATTTGAGACATTAATACTTAGGCCCCTAAATCTGTTTCACATTTGGAGCTCTTGGTTTAGGGCTGTTATATTATGTGAGATAAATATGGTGCATTGTAAATGTGTGGGACAATGTTTGTGCAGTGTATAGTTTATAATTCTTTTGATCCATCTGCTTTTGCAATTAATTCTATGTTTTCTTTTTATTTTCTTTATGTTCTTGTCATTTACTTGTCTTTATGTGTATTGGTAACAGATGCTACAGTCATAAGTGAAGAAAGAAAAGGAATAAATAAATAAACAGTCCCACATCAAGGGCCATACGCAATGACTTTCTTGCCTTAAGCCAGAGTACGTGGAAAGGCTACTTTGGGCAGAACTGTGCAATATTTCCCGAAAAATAGGTTCAGGAACACAAGGGAGGGTGGATGGTGGGGCACATAGTGGGCGGTGGTGGAGGGGAGTGCACACGCAGTGGTGCACACTGCGCATGCGCCGCGTCCGGCATGCGCGAGCCCCGCTGAGCGACTGAAGTTCAGTCGCTACGGGGCTCGCAACAAGACGGGGCGGCTGTCGATGGTGAGCGACAGCTCGCCCCATTTTGTGGGCGGGTACGGGGAGTGGCTGGACAAACGCAGGCGTCCCCTTAGCAACGCCTGGCGTTTGTTTGGAGAGCAAACTGACATCACTACTGATGTCAGTAGTGGACTTCCTGCTCTATTAGAGCAGGAAGTCCACTCGGCCTTGCGGCAGCCTAGACCCTACCGTAGGGTCACGTCGCAAGGTCGATGGTCGTGGTCTCCCACAGCTTTGCGAGCGGCCGGAGAAAAAAATAAAAAACTTAAAAAAATGCCCACAAACCCAGCGAGCGGCCAGCGGCCGCGAGCAGGTCTTAATCAGGACCAAGGTCTAAAGAGGGGCCTCAGGGCATGTTGTTTTTATTAAACATGTGCCTGTGTATTTTGTGGTATTTTTCTATGGCGCACTACAGGTACAAGTGGTTGTTTAAGTGCCAGCCTGCCCTGACAGCCATATTGGCCACCACAACATGCTGGTACCTGCTGTGTGCCAAGGTCAAAATTAAGCGTTTCTACCTTTTATGACATTTACCCCACATCCACAGCATCAGGGTTGCAGGAAGAGTACTAGAGCTGTGCACCCCTAGAGGGGAGCCCACACATTTTTTCCAGGCCTGATCCCCCTCTGGAATCCAGCTCTGGTGCCGACTAGTTTAGGAATGGCTGGAATTATGATTGGGGCCACCACACACACTGCACATTTTCCATGTCTGGTTCCACCTGGCTCTCTGGATATCCGAAACACCTGGGGATCGTAGCCTTTGGGATGACACCATTGAAAGCGGGTATGCCACACCCTCATAGTAGCCTGGACCTGAGATAAAAGTAAACCCAAGGGGGTTCCTACACAGTGACCGGGACATTAGAAGGGCCTGGTGGATTATAACCCCTTGCCCATAATCCATCCTGTACCATCTACTTCTCACTTAAACCTGCAGCATCTGACCTGTAAAATAACAGAGTGGGTGCCGCAGAGCGCACATTATTGTCCCTCCCAGTCGTGGCTGTAGAGCAATATCGCACACAATATGGCACTGGGTATAATGCAACCACTGAGTATATATGATACTAGTTAGGAAGGCAAAATACTGGTTCTGTCTGATGCTTGGGCAAGCTGCAGGAGCATACTGGATATGGAAGAGTGCAACACATAACAGTATAACAGTATGTATCAATTCTCATGAATACTAGCTTTATACTGTGTGTATGTATATATACATATATATGTATATTATATATATATATATATATATATATATATATATATATTAGCGATGTGCGCCGACCCCCGTGTTTTGTTTTTGGATCTGGATCTCCCCTGGTTTTGGATCTGAATGTCCCCTTTGGATCTGGATTGGTTTTGCCAAAACCTCACCTCCGTGTTTTGTTTTCGTGTTTTTGGTTTTGGATCTGGATTTTTTCTTTAAAAAATCATAAAAACAGCTAAAATCACATAAAATGGGCCTGTTTTTGTTCCTACAGTATAATTAACCTCAATAACATTTATTTCCAGTAATTTCCAATCAATTTTGACCACCTCGCAATATTATTTGTCACATCTAGTTAAAGCCAATAGATTGCATCCAGCTAGCTGGCTGACTAAGCTAAGTGACACAGCGGGTGGCACTAACATGTGGCAGTTCAGTTTCTAATTTCCAACACGGATACAGTGTGTTATATAGTGTGGGTTGGATACACCAATAGTGCACTTACTGTGACAGCAGTGTCGGCAGAGCAGGGTTGCTGATGGTGTCCTCCTCATTACATGGAATGGTAGTGCTGCAGTGCTGGCAGTGTCCTCAGCGAAGGGTACCGGTGATGTCGGCAGTGCGGGGGTGTCAGCGGTGTCTTTAGTGCAGGTTTGCTGGCTGTGTTAGCAGTGTAGGGTGCCAGCGGTGTCTTAGTGCAGGTTTGCTGGCTGTGTCGGCAGTGCGGGGGTGCCAGCAATGTCCTCATTGCAGGTTTGCTGACTGTTACGGTAGTGCAGGGGTGTTCTCAATGCAGGGTGCAGGCGGTGTCGGCAGAGCAGGGGTGCCAGCGATGTCTTTAGTGCAGGTTTGCTGGCTGTGTCGGCAGTGCGGGGGTACCAGCGGTGTCTTAGTGCAAGTTTGCTGGCTGTGTCGGCAGTGCGGGGGTGCCAGCGGTGTCTTTAGTGCAGGTTTGCTGGCTGTGTCGGCAGTGCAGGGGTGCTGGTGGTGTCCTCAGTGTGGGAGTGTCGGCAGTGTCAGCAGTGTGGGGGCTGCTGACGGTGTCCTCAGTACATTGGGCAGCAGTGCAGTGTCACGACCCTGTCTAGTTGTCACCTTTTTGCCTTGAGACTTACCCCTGTCAGCTGTCCCATGGATCTGTGTTTGTAGTTCTCCTGGGGGATCTGCTCTGACTTCTCTATGCATTCCTGTCACAGTGATTATTGCACCTGGCCTCTCCTGTCTGTGAGCACTGCTAGCCCTGATTGGAGTCGCAGGTGTGGTTCTGATTCTCAGAGCTGCTGAGATGAATACTCCCTCTGCTTGTTGTGCCTTCCACCACTCAGAATGCTACTGCCAGACCACCTGTCCGTATCTACCAATTGCTGCCAGACCCAGGGTATATATTTCCTCCCCTGATAGCATTCTGGGCCCGAACATCTCGTCTTCCCGTGGTGTATGGTTCATGCTGTTTCTGCATTCAAGTGTATCCCTGAAACCTGCTACAGCAACCCCTGGTGCAATCCAGAAAACCTGTTACAGCTATACCTGGCAATCCAGTAAACCTGCTGGCAGCAACCCCCGGTGCTTCCAGAAAACCTGCTACAGCTAAACCTGGCATCCAGTCGTCCTGTTACAGCAATACCTGGCCTGTGCTCTGCTGCTAGTCCTACTCCTGGTTGGTCCCTGGCACTCTGTAAACCTGCATCGTGTCACCCTGCCTTGCTTCCCCCTGTGGATCAACTCCTGCTCCTTTTACCTACCTACTCCCTCCCTGAACCTAAAATTCCCAAACCTACCCATTCCTTCCTGAAACCTGTTATTCCCAATTATCCAATCCAGCCTGCACCTGAGTTCCAACCTTGTCACAGCATTTCTGGATCACCCTGTTTAACCCTCGTCTCAGCATTACCTGATTTCCCTTCAGCCATTGTCACGTTATTCCAGTCCAGAGTCAAGTTCCAAGCTCATCAGTTCAGTCCATGTTGTTCCAGTCCAGAGTCAAGTTCTTAGTTCATCTGTTCAATTCAACAAGTCTTCCTGCCGGTCCCAGTCCGGTTCCTCCAGTTTCTGTCATTTATCATCAAAGGCAGTTTTCACTGCTACACAAGTCTTGTAAATAGAGCTATCTACATCATCTGTGGTTCCAGTCATGCCGGCCTCCGTTGAAACCCGATCACCACCTGAGACAGGTAACTCGCAGACACCAATTGTGACATGCAGGAGTGTCGGCAGTGGTGGTGTCAGCAGCAGGGGATGCTGCCAGTGGGGGTGCCGGCAGTGTTGGCAGCGGGGGGTGCCGGCGGTATTAGGCGGCGGGGGATGATGGGCGCCATCTTCTTTTCTTCTTTTGTGCTGTTTTCAATGGACTTAATGCTGATTGGCTGAGAGCCGTGACAGACGACTCTCTCAGCTAATCAGCATTAAGCCCACTGAAAACAACACCTTGTGACTCGACAGAGGGGTTGCAAGGTTTTGCCTCGGGTCAGGGAACCCGAAGCAGGCAGGGAGATCGGAGCTGCGCTCAGATCACCCTGGATTCCCAAATTTGGGTGGGTTTGGATCTCTTAGATCTGAACCGGCTCATCGCTAGTTGGGATACCCTTGAGGACTGAAGAATTGATAGTTGATAGTTGGTGCAGCCCCTGGCTGTAAAATTGTTAATAAATTAATTAAAAAACAATTCATTGGGTGCAGCCCCTGGCTGAATAATTACTAAAAATAAATTCATTGGTGCAGCCCCTGGCTGTTAAATTGATAATAAATGAATTAAAAAATAATTAATTGGGTGCAGCCCCTGGCTGTTAAATTGATAATAAATTAATTAAAAAAACTATTTAATGGGTGCAGCCCCTTGCCGTAAAATTGATAATAAATTAATTAAAAACAATTCATTGGGTGCAGCCCCTGGCTGAATAATTAATAAAAAGCAATTCATTGGGTGCAGCAACAGGCTGTAAAATTGATAATAAATTAATTTAAAAACAAATCATTGGGTGCAGGCCCTGGCTGTAAAATTGATAATAAATTAATTAAAAAACAATTCATTGGGTGCAGCTCCTGGCTGTAAAATTGATAATCAATTTATTTAAAAATAAATCATTTGTTCCTAAACCATCCATAACATTAATTTAAAATGTCAGGTATAATGCCCCAACCAGCACATAATGGAAAGGAAAAAGGTGCAAGATGGAATAGTCCGTTGGCCCTCCCACCCACCCAATCATTTCAGCGACAAGGACTGCCAATTGTGGCTGAAATGATTGGTTTGTTTGGATCCCCATAAAACAAGCTGCCAATGTGCATTGGACATGGAAATGAAAATGATCCCATACACAAACTGGCTTTACATTACAAGTTGTCGTCGTCCTCTTCCTCATCATCCACATCAGTGTGTACATCCTCTCCTTCACACAATATTAATTTGTCCCCGCTGGAATCTACCATAGACGCCTCTGTAATTTTTTGATGTAATTGTTGGTAGAGGTCTTCCTCGTAGAATTTGTAATTCATTTTAATGAACATCATCTTTTCATCCTCCTACGCCGATCACTGACAAGGTTGCCAGCTGCACTGAAAACTCTTTCGGAGTACACACTGGAGGGTGGGCAACTTAAGTAATGCAAAGCCAGTTTGTGTATGGGACTCCAAATTGCCTCTTTTTCCTGCCAGTACTGAAAGGGACTGTCTGACATGCCTATTAGGATGTTATCTTTGAAATAATCCTCCACCATTCTGTGAATGAAAACCGTATCACACTTAGTCATGGGTAGGCAGTTCTCTCAGGCCCGACCAGATGTCATTTTTTGGTGAACGATCTGCATGACCAGCAGGCATTCTGTAAGGAAAATTGAGTTTTTTCCTGGCAGCTGCAGAAACTGAAGGAGATGATGGCGTTTCACATATGGCTACAGCTGACAATTTTTTTACCAACAGCTCTTTGCACAGTTTAGATTTGGGTCTGTTGGAAAAAAACTCACAAGGTAGGACTTAAACCTAGGATCTAGAATGGTCGCCAAAATATATTTTTCAGATTTCAATAGATTGACGACTCTTGGATCCTGGTGAAGTGAATCAAGGGCTTGATCCACCAGTCCGACATACTTTGCGCAATCGCTCCGTTTCACCTACTCCTTCAGTTTCTCCAGCTGTTTTTGCAAAAGTCTGATTAGGGGAATGACCTGACTCAAGCTGGCAGTGTCTGAACTAACTTCACGTGTGGCAAGTTCACAGGGTTTGAGAACCTTGTACAACAAGAAAATTATTCTCCAATGCGCTTGAGTAAGGTGCATTCCCCCTCCACGGCCTATGTCATAGGCCGTTGTACAGCCCTGGATGGCCTTTTGCTGTTCCTCCATCCGCTGAAGCATATAGAGGGCAGAATTCCACTGAGTTGCTACCACTTGCTTCAGCTTAAGGCATGGCAAATTTAACAGTACCTGCTGGTCATGTAATCTTCGACAAGTGGTCGCCGAATGTCTAAAATGTCCGGATATTTTGCGGGCCACCGAGAGCAACTCCTGCACGACTGTCAGTTTTTAAAAAACGTTGCACCACCAACTTAATTGTGTGAGCAAAACATGGGACGTGTTGGAATTTGCCCACATGTAATGCTCTCACACTTTTGGTGGCATTGTCTGAAATCACAAATCCCGAGGAGAGTCCAAGTGGGGTAAGCCATTTAGTAATGATTTCCTTGAGTTTTTTTAAGAGGTTTTCAGCGGTATGCCTCTTAGTGAAACCAGTTATACAAAGAGTAGCCTGTCTTTTGGTAGATGTTACTGCTGCTGTTGCTGTTGTAGGCAATACACCTACCCAGTGGGCTGTCACAGTCATGTAATCCTTAGTTTGCCCTGTCCCACTTCTCCACATATCAGTGGTCAAGTGGACAGTGGGTACACCGGCATTTCTGAGGACATTAATAAAGTTTTTTTTAATATCCTTGTACAGACTTGGAATAGCTGTCCTAGCGAAGTGGAATCTAGAAGGGATCTGGTAGCGTAGACACAGGACCTTAATTAACTGTTGAGAACCCACTGCAGTAATGGCGAATACTGGATGCACATCTAATACCAGCATAGCTGTTATGGCATCAGTAATCTGCTGTGCAAATGGGTGATTGCTGTCATACTTCTTTGCCCTTGCAAACGATTGTTTAACAGTTAATTGTTTTTTGGAGAATACGCTACAAGTAGTCTCCCTCCTGGTCCCCTTCTGGGATGAAGATCCACTCACAGCAATAGCAGCAGCAACAGGTGTAGTTATCAAGGATCCTTCTGAGGAATCATGGATAGGAAAGCAATCAATCATGCTTCGAATACCAACATTGGATGCAGCAGGACTACTCCCGATGACGAATGAGAATGTTGATGATGCAGGTGTTGGTGTTGGAAATTGAAGGCGATTGGATCTCACAGAGAGGGAGCAAGTAGGTGACACTGGACTTGTTATGTTTTGAGTTTTGGAACTTAGCGACGTACACTTTGATATTTGATGAATGCGCTCCAAGTGACATAACAAGGAGGAGGTTCCTAGGTGGTTTAGGTCCCTCCCTCTGCTCACTCTTGCTTGGCAACGGTCACATATGGCTTGACAACTGTTGTCCGGATCGGGGTGGAAATAATTCCACACGTGAGATGTGGATTTCTTTGTCTTTTGTCCTGGCATGACAACAATGGGCTTTGGCTTTTTCAATCCATGGGCTGTTGCCTTACTTATACAAAGGACATCCTCGGCATCAACATCCTCATCACCAACATCTTCATCATCAGACTGGAGTCGGGAGCACTAGGTTGCATTGCTGACTTGCTAGATCTTGAGCGGCTAAGCCTAATATGCACAGACAATTAGACAAAAAAATAATTTTAAAATTTTTTTCAGATCCAGAATTTGGGCCTAGAGCACAGATTGATGGAGACTGGAGTCGGGCAGCACTAGGTTGCATTGCCAGCTTGCTAGGTCTTGTGCTGCTAGGCCTAACACACACAGACACACAGACATAATTAGACAAAACAAAAAAAAAATTTTATATAAAAATTTCAGCTCCAGAACTTGGGCCCAGAGCACAAATTGATGACGATTGGAGTCGGGCAGCACTAGGTTGCATTGCCGATTTGCTAGATCTTGTGCGACTAAGCCTAACATGCACAGACGCACAGACAATTATTTATTAGACAAAAAAAAGACAATTGTTTTTTATTTATTTTTGCAGCTCCAGAACTTGGAACCAGAGCACAGATTGAAGACGACTGGAGTCGGGCAGCACTAGGTTGCTTTCCCGACTTGCTAGATATTGCTAGATCTAAGCCTAACATGCACAGACAATTATTAGATAAAAAAATATATAAAGTTTTTTAAAAAAAATTTTCAGGGCCAGAACTTGGGCCCGGAGCGCCGATTGATGACGACTGGAGCCAGGCAGCACTAGGTTGCAACTTGCTGTATATTGTGCGGCTAAGCCTAACACGCGCACACACACCGACAATAAATTGACATTATATATATATATATATATATATATATAATTTTTTTTTTTATGAGTCCAGAACTTGGGCCCAGATGGACGCAGCAGACAGCACAGCACCAGCCCAGATGGATTAGCACCAGCCCGGAACACAGCAGACAGCACAGCAACAGACAGCACAGCTACAGCCCAGATGGATCAGCACCAGCTCAGATGGACGCAGCAGACAGCACAGCACCAGCCCAGAATGGATCAGCACTAGCCCAGGACACAGCAGACAGCACAGCACCAGCACCAGATGGATCAGCACCAGCCCAGTTGGATGCAGCAGACAGCACAGCAACAGCCCAGATGGTTTAGCAACAGCCCAGATGGACACAGCAGACAGCACAGCACCAGCCCACAATGGATCAGCACCAGCCCAGGACACAGCAGACAGCACAGCACCTCTCCCCAGCCCTACACTAACCACCCTCCCTGTTCAGTCTCCACAGCCGGAGTGAAATGGTGCCTGCCGCGTCCCTTATATATAGAGACGAAAGCTCGCGAGCCGGGAGATTTCGTCTCTATGATTTTGCCTCGATGTCAGAGATCCGAGTAAGGCGGGAACATCCGAGCCAGCTTGGATCCGACACGGATCCCCTTAGTTCGGGTGGGTTTGGATCTCTTAGATCCGAACCCGCTCATCTCTAATATGTACACTTTTCGTGTTTTGGTTTTGTATCTGGATCTTTCTTCATGTTTTGGATCTGGATTGGTTTTGCCAAAACCACCCTTCCGGGTTTTGTGTTTTGGATCTGAATTTTTTGGGAAAAAAGCATAAAAATAGTTAAAATCACAGAATTTTTTATTTTTTTTGTTCCTACGCTATTATTAACCTCAATAGCATTAATTTCCACTCATTTCCAGTCTATTCTGAACAACTCACAATATTGTTTTTAGGCCAAAAGGTTGCACCGAGGTAGCTGGATGACTATGCTAAGCGACACAAGTGGGCGGCACAAATACGTGGCCCATCTAGGAGTGGCACTGCAGTGGCAGACAGGATGGCAGTTTGAAAAACTAGGCCCCAAAAGGCACTGCGCGTTGACTTATCGCGTCACCCATCAACTGCTGCTGCTGGGCACACAGGACGGGACTCAGGAGAGAGATAGGCGCTGCCGAGGCTGATAGGACGCTGTTCGTGGGGAACTTAGATCCCAGGGCCACCGAGGAGATCATGTTCAAGCTGTTTCTGCAGGCTGGTCCTGCATTTAAAAATTTGCTTTTGTCAATTTCAAACATGAGGGGCCAAATGTAATAGGGTGAGAGTTTAAAAAGTGTCAGAAACTCTCACTTTTCTAAACTTTGCCAATGTAATAGAGTCCAAAAACATAGTAACAGAGCGAACTTGCATGTTTTTTTAGACTTAAAAATCTCTCACGATTTAAAATCTCATTCAGATGTTTTCCCATTTTGAAGATAAAACTCAACCAATGTGAGAGTTTGCTGTTAAACTCTCACATTTTCTAAACTCTCACCCTATTACATTTGGCCCGAGGAGTCTGTTCCATATGGCAGTGGTTCCCAAACTTTTTTGAATCACGGCGCCCTAGAGTATCAGCATTGTTTTCATGGCACTCCTAAGCCAAAATTTGTTATTCAGAAATTCATTAAAAAATATAGTAAAGTAGTAACGTGAAGTAAATTGTGCTTACCTGTCATCCTTAGGGTCAGTTATGTGGTGGTGGACTGGTTTGTGCTTCTGTTTGTCCACATATTTACATTACATTGACCATAAATAATTTGATTTGGTGCTGGACCACCAACCTGAGGCACCTCTGCAAGTGTCCCTCCCGAGGCACCCCAGGGTGCCGCGGCGCACAGTTTGGGAACCACTGCCCTATGGAATGAGTTTGTTATATGGAATCAAACTCTTTGGGAGGCCGCTGAAAATTCAATTCAGATCAGGAAGCAGCCATGGCTCCGCAGACGCAAATACTGCAGTCTACTCACCACAAGGAAATGGCAGTTTTACTGGAAACAGTCCATCAACACATGACCGCAGGCATGATGGCAATGGGGAGTTCACGAAATACTCTGAACTTTCACCTCCTGTTCCAACCTATCAGAGATTTTACTCTTCTCTGGACAATCTTCAAAGACAAGCAATGATGAATAACTTCTATAGGTCGGAAACCCCTCATGAATCCAGCACAGCAATGATGGCCCAACCCACTTACTTGCCATCACTTTATCTGCCTCAGTCACGGATCCAATCATTCTCCCCCACACAGATATGATTCCTCTTCCAGCCACCGATCCAGTAGAAGCCATAGCTCTCATCCTTATCAAAAGGAGAGTTACCACAGCAGCAGAGACTAGGGATGTGCAGGCTCGGATTAGTTCGGATTTTCCCGCCAAGTTCGGATTTTTCCCACCAAAAATCGTGTCTCAGAAAGAGGCAAAATGTCATTTTTCATGGACAAACATTATCTTTCATGGACTTTTGTCCAGGACAGCCCCTGTAAAAATTATTTTGATGAAGGGCAGCATACAACCAACAGGACAGCCCCTGTAAAAATTATTTTGATGAAGGGCAGCATACAACCAACAGGACAGCCCCTGTAAAAATTATTTGCATGAGCATACCCCTACAGCAGACAGGGCACCCCCTGTAAAAATGATTTGTAAGAGCGTACCCCTACAGCAGACAGGGCACCCTCTATAAAAATTATTTGTAAGAGCATACCCCTACAGCAGACAGGGCAGCCCCTGTAAAAATTATTTGTAAGAGCATACCCCTACAGCAGACAGGGCAGCCCCTGAACAGCACAGCACTAGAGCTAGCCAGCCAGCAGTACTGTATTATTTGTTATTTTTATAACAGTCTAACACACTGAGGGCCTGATTCAGAGCTGCTCGTAAGTGGCCGCTCGCTCGCTCCGAGCGATGTTCGCACATCTGCGCATGCGTATGGGTCGTAATGCGCATGCGCCAACCAGTCATTGCAGTCGGAAATCGTGCGCTCGCAAAACAGTGAGGGCCTGCTAATTTGAGTGACAGAATGAGGCGTTTGTGGGTGGTAACAGGGGAAGGTGCTTGAAAACGGGGAGTGGAGATCTGAACGCAGGCGTGCCAAACGGTCAAAACAGGCATTTAATGGGTGTGCATAATTAACAAAGCAGCATCATCGACCACGTCACTTGGTTGTCTTTTAGCCTGAACTGCTCGCAGTGATTGCGGAAAGTAAAACCTACCACAAGCACTGCAAGCAGATCAGACGCCTTTCGATGTACTCGATTACTCTAATAAATAGCGGAGATGACGTATGATGCGAACGGCCAGGGGGTGTCTTTACAAAATAGCGAGCGCATGTTTCGTTCATTCGCTCAGACATAGAGGCGTCAACAGACCGCAAAGAGCGAGCGCTCAATTTAAATGGCCGGCCCCTTTTTCTGAACGACTGAATCAGGCCCTGAGCTCCCAGCTCCCTCCTAACTCTGCACACTCCACAGCCGGAATAAAAAATGGAGGTGATCACGGGACCTTTATAGAATTCAAAACCCGCAAGAATCCGACAGCAGGATGATGATGTTTTGCCTCGATTTCAGATCCAAGCCAGACGGGAAAGCCAGAGCTTGACACACTCATCCCTAATATATATATATATATATATATATATATATATATATATATATTATATAATATATGTATGTATGTACAGTCAGGTGCATAAATATTGGGACATTGACAGAATTTTCATATTTTGGCCTCTATTCACCACCACAATGGCTTTGAAATGAAACAAACAAGATGTGCTTTAACTGCAGACTTTCAGATTTAATTTGAGGGTAATTACATCCAAATCAGGTGAACTGTGTAGGAATTACAACGGTTTCTATATGTGCCTCCCACTTTTTAAGGGGCCAAAAGTAATGGGACAAACTAAACAATCCTAAATCTAACTTTCACTTTTTAATACTTTGTTGCAAATCCTTTGCAGGCAATTACAGCCTGAAGTCTGGAACGCATAGACATCACCAGACGCTGGGTTTCATCCCTGGTGATGCTCTGCCAGGCCTCTACTGCAAATGTCTTCAGTTCCTGCATGTTCTTGGGGCATTTTCCCTTCAGTTTTCTCTTCATCAAGTGAAATGCATTCTCAATTGGATTCAGGTCAGGGGATTGACTTGGTCATTGCATAACATTCCACTTTTTAGCCTTAAAAAACTCTTTGGTTGCTTTTGCAGTATGCTTCGGGTCATTGTCCATCTGCACTGTGAAGCGCCGTCCGATGAGTTCTGAAGCATTTGACTGAATATGAGCAAGTAATATTGCCCGAAACACTTCTGAATTCATTCTGCTGCTTTTGTCAGCAGTCACATCATCAATAAATACAAGGGAACCAGTTCCATTAGCAGCCATGACAATACCACCACCAAGCTTTACTGATGAGGTGGTATGTTTTGGATCATGAGCAGTTCCTTTCCTTCTCCATACTCTTCTCTTCCCATCACTCTGGTACAAGTTGATCTTTGTCTCATCTGTCCATAGGATGTTGTTCCAGCACTGTAATGGCTTTTTTAGATGTTGTTTGGCAAACTCTAATCTGGTCTTCCTGTTTTTGAGGCTCACCAATGGTTTACATCTTGTGGTGAACCCTCTATATTCACTCTTGTGAAGTCGTCTTCTCTTGATTGTTGACTTTGACACATATACACCTACCTCCTGGAGAGTGTTCTTGATTTGGCCAACTGTTGTGAAGGGGTTTTTCTTCACCAGGGAAATAATTCTTCTGTCATCCACCACAGTTGTTTTTCATGGTCTTTCGGGTCTTTTGGTGTTGCTGAGCTCTCCGGTGCATTCTTTCTTTTTAAGAATGTTCCAAACAGTTGATTTGGCCACACCTAATGTTTTTGCTTTCTCTCTGATGGGTTTGTTTTGATTTTTCAGCCTAATGATGGCTTGCTTCACTGATAGTGACAGCTCTTTGGATCTCATATTGAGAGTCGACAGCAACTGATTCCAAATGCAAATGTCACACCTAGAATCAACTCCAGACCTTTTACCTGCTTAATTGATAATGAAATAACGAGGGAATAGCCCACACCTGTCCATGAAATAGCTTTTGAGTTGATAGTCCCATTACTTTTGGCCCCTTAAAAAGTGGGAGGCACATATAGAAACCATTGTAATTCCTACACCGTTCACCTAGTTTGGATGTAATTACCCTCAAATTAAATCTGAAAGTCTGCAGTTCAAGGACATCTTGTTTGTTTCATTTCAAAGCCATTGTGGTGGTGAATAGAGGCCAAAATATGAAAATTCTGTCAATGTCCCAATATTTATGAACCTGACTGTATATATACTGTATGTGAGATATCAGAAACACCCTGACTACACCTGTAAGCAGGGCATGAATCAGAGAAAGATAGAGACAGTTGACAGTTTGGTACAGCGCTAGCATAAGTCACACACAATGCAGAAATTAATCTGCACCATGTCACTATAATCAACGAAACAGACTCAGTGTCTGGTAGGCAATAGTACTGCATACACTGACCAAAAAGGGAGAGGTATACAGGGGGACTGGGCGCACGCTGGCCAGGGAGACATTGCCACCAAGAAAATTGTCTCCGGGGACCTCAGAGGTGGCGTGGCCCGAGAAGGAGAGCAGCTCAGCGTAGCCAAACCACAGTGGAAAGAGCGCTGAGTTGAGGGGAGGAGCCAGTTGTTAAACAGGGAAGACTACCAACCCTGGCCGGCAATTATCTCCCGGGATGCTGAAAAGCATCTCAGCCTGTGTCCTTGGTGTTCAAAGTGGCAGCGCAGGAAACTTAATGCCTGGCTCCACCTTGCCATTATCCCCGGGCATCCCCAGCACCCAAAGGAATAGGACTGCTCCTGGTGGGTCACCACTTGCGGTGACCTGCCGCTTACCTGCTCCCCGTAGCACCTGGCCGCAGTCCAGGGATCCTCACAGGGTCCCTGCTAGCCAAGACCCTGGAGACCCGCCGAGATCCCCGGATCAGTACCGGTGTCTTGGTGCTGGTGGGGTAACGGAGCGGCAGCGTGGATGTCCCCTGGACTGTCCGCGCTGTCCTCTCTGCAGAAATGAAGAATCTTCTTTAAAATAAAAAATCTTCCAGGGCTGGAACAGCCCCACCGCGTATAAGTGACCTGACTCTGGCCAGGCACCCAACAAAACTGAGGTACCTCTGCCCAGGGGCCGGGTATAGAAGGGAGACCCAGTGCATCCTGGGAGAGAAATTTAACCGGATGACTCTCATCACCTATACCCCACGGTCTCCCACCAAGTGCATCTGCCGAGAAAAAACTAAACTTTCCCCCCAAAAAACACTGGTGATGCAGATGAGTCAACACAACCAAGTTTTTTTGTCTTGTACCCAGGCATGACAATGGGCATTTCCTTATCATGGGCAACAACTGTTTCATCCACTGAGGCCTAATTTACACAAACAACATCCTCATTATCAACATCCTCATCATCAACATCCTCATTAGCATCAGCTGCACAAATATCCTGTTCATCCTGGTGCACTTCCACAGAAGCATCCTCAATTTCTATGTCAGCATGTTTACTTGTGCTTACATCATCATAAGAGGCAGAGCCACCAGTCATAAATAAAGGCCAATGCCTTAGCCTTACCAGGCCACTTCATGTGGTGAAACTGGCATATTGCCAATTTTATGTCTTTCTGCAGGTAACTTTCCCTTTGATGTTTTTTTCTTTACCACTGTAAAAGATTGGTTCTTGATGTTAGATACCCTGACTTAAGCCCTGTATGTCCTTGGGCATCAGCTTTAGTAAATGATGTAGATGGACTAGTATCGTCTTAACTGCTGGCACTGGCAGCAGCTCCAACACTAGTATGTGGTTCCTGCTCTCCTCTCAAATCTCAACTGATCGTTCTCCATATCAACAAACACGAATGAAGTGGGGTACAGCACATACGTCAATTTGTACCAGTTTTAAATATTACACTGCTGTATCAATGACCTACAGTGTCACAAGATTTTTTATGAATAAGAATAACACACTGCGCTACCACTTAGAGCCGTATTCAATTTGGGAGCGAAAAGTCCATGCTGGACTTTTCGCTCCACATCACTGATTTTCTGGGTATAAAGTATCGGGCGCGTGCCCGCTTTATCCCCGTATTCAATTTAAAAATAGCAAAAACAGGACCCGGCGAATTTGGATCGTCGAAAAAAAATGGGAATTTTTTGGAAATAATCCTGGGACCCCCCTAAAGATGTCCAGACATGGGGGTTCAGTCTGGGTACACCCGTTTAGCCCTGCAGAATGTGTTCTGCATTTTTAAATAACCGCGGCAGGTGTTTTTTTTTCCGACATTGCAGAAGTGATGCAGAAGAGCACTTAGCTTTATTGTTTCATTTTTAAAAGTGGTCCCATCAAATTTGGGGTACATGAAAATGGGTATTAGCATGTATTTAAGTCTCTAAACTAATTTTTTAAAAATTCTGCAAAAATGCACCTGCCGGTACTCTGCGCAATGAAGAAAACATCTGCCGCATATAAGGGAACCCCTGTGGATTTTGCACCCCTAAACCCCGAATCTGCACTTTTTTTCACCTGCTAAAGGTTTTAAAATTACTTTTCACACCATCTACAAAAAAAAAGGGAATTTGCGGGAAATATGCCTGGGACCCCCCTAAAGATGTCCAGACATGGGGGATCACTATGGGTATCCCCATTTTTGCCTGCTGAAGGAAGTCAGGGTTTGTAATAGCAGCGACAGGTGCATTTTTGCGGCTATGAAGAAGTGGTGAAGAATAGCACTTAGATTTTTTTTGATGGGGAAATAACTATTCCTAACAAATTTGGGGTGCATAAATATGGGGGTAAGCATTTTTTTAAGTCCCTAAAGTTATTTTTAAAATTCTGCAAAAATGCACCTGCCGCTTGTCCCCGCAATGAAGAAAACACCTGCCGCATACATGGGAACCCAACCTGAATTAATTTAGATAGTTTGGCACTTTGTTCCCCTATATTTTTTTTTTATCCCCAAAATGAAACTTAAGTTTTTTGGGGTGTCACGATTACTTTTAAACTGTTTTTGAAGCAGTTTTTTTTTAAATGACACTCCCAGGGGTGCAGGCTATTTTTTGTGAGCATGCACCCCTAAACCCCAATTCTGCACTTTTTTTCTCCAGCAAAAAGCTGGCGAAAACTTATCCCCGTTTTTTTATCATTGACTTTTCGCACCGGTGAAAAGTCAATGTAATTGAATATGGGGATAATTCAAATAGGCGAAAATGGCATCATCAGTTTGCCTCAAATTGAATACGGCCATAGGTGTCACAAGATTAATTATTTATGAATAAGAATAACACACTGCGCTACCACTTAGTGTCACAAGATTAATTATTTATGAATAAGAATAACACACTGCGCTACCACTTACAGTGATGTAATTATGCTTTATATATAGCGCATGTTATTTAGCACTTTGTTGTGGTCTTGTTGTCGGCGTGTAGAGTAATCATTTATTCACAATTGAGGAAAGAAGTGAAAAGTTGAATATTAGACTGCGCTACCACTTAGTGTCACAAGATTAATTATTTATGAATAAGAATAACACACTGCGCTACCGCTTACAGTGTCACAAGATTACTTATTTATGAACAAGAATAACACACTGCGCTATGACTTATAGTGTCACAATACGTGGATGATAAACTGCGGTCTGGCCAGCAGTGTCACGAAACAATAACAGCGCAGCTAAGTTGCTAACACACACAAAAATATATATATATTTTTTATTTTGTGGATATTGATATTATTATTTTAATTTCACTTTTATTTTTTTTACACTGGGGAAAAGCACCCCTGAATGAGGCAGCAGCCCCTTGATGAACAACACAGACAGCACCCCTTCTTTATGGACAACAAAGCACCCCTGCCGAGTGCGAACAGACCACCTGCAGTGCAGAGTCACAAATACGTGGACAAAAAACTGCGGTCTGGCCGGCAGTGTCACCATACAATAATAGCGCAGCACACACACACACAAAAAAACACTTTTATTTTTTTTTACACTGGGGAAGAGCACCCCTGATTGACAGAGAACCCCCCTTGACAACACAGCACCTCTTTATGGACTGCAGCCCTAGCCCCTTGATGGACAGAACAACAACAGCAACCCTTATGTGTAATAACACAGCAGCAGCCCCTTGATTGACATGACAAGTGACACAGCAGCTGTAGCACCCACTGAAGCCCCTTTTATATACTGCAACCCCAGCCCCTTTATGGATAACACAGCAGCAGCCTTCAGCCCCAGACCCCGACAGGACAGGTTGTACAACACACTGACACAGACAATGACAGCAACACGTCTGTACAGTTCACCATCCACACCCAGAGTGAAAATGGCACCGATCACCGGGACCTTTATAGAATACAAAACCCGCAAGAATCCGACAGCAGGAGGATGACATTTTGCCTCGTTTTGAGATCTGAGTCATGCAGGAAAACCCGAGGCTAGCTTAGTTCTCGCCTCGGATCTGGAAGTTCAGGTGGGTCTGGTTCTCTGAGAACCAGACCCACTCATCTCTAGTTATTCTAATATACAGATCTGGAGCTTGCTTCTGTCCTTATCCTGGGCCCTACGGATCTGGTGGATATATGCAAACTGCGCATGTGCTGTAGAAAGTGCAAAATGATTGATCACTTTTTCTGTGAAATGGGAGTTTCTTGGTGGTAACTTGGTGGCAACCAGGTGATCACATGGAACTGATCCCTCTCGTGCGAGTATCATGGGAGAGTCATGGGAATGTATATCGATGAGATATATAGTGATGTTTAGTAGCCATTCATGTACACTTACCTGTCTGGCATCTTCATGCACTGTCCGGCCTCTCCACAATCCCTGGGCACAGTGAGAAGACAGACATATCGGGAACCTGATATGCCTGCTCCTCACTGCACATGCAATGGACACAGGGAAAAGGGGGTGGAGCCAGTGCCGGGCAGACAGCAGATAGTCTTTAGAACACCACTATCTTTAGCACTTAGCAGTAATTAATTCCCAGTCCTTAGTGCACTATTATTCATCTCTTAGTATTATATCTCGCTGTATGGATCTCTTTCCAAGGACTAGCAAACTATGTCTCTTTATATGTAACTTTGGGCCTGATTCAGAGACAGTTGCAAAGCCGATGTTTCTACTTTACCTGTGTATTGTCACTATGTGCATGTGCCCTATGTTCCCTACCACATGTACACGCACACACAAACACACTAGGGTTAATTCTTGTTGGGAGCCAATTAACCTACCAGTATATTTTGTGGGAAGAAACAAGAGTATCCGGCGGAAACTCACGTAAACACAGGGAGACTATACAAACTCCCCACAGTAAGTGGGAATCAAACCCACAACCACAGCGCTGTAAGGCAGTAACAAAGTTTATTGTAGTATTGATAAGAACTGTTGCATATTATTATAATATCATTTGTGTCGTATTGAATGTCATATGCATGGTGGTAATTATTTTCTACTTGTTTGTTACTTATTCTCTATTATGTGAAACCCTCTATCATTTGTATGCTGATTATTATTTTCATGCAAATGTTTTCCCTGGACTCATGTCCTCTTAACCCCTTTAATAAATTTGCCAAATTATTCTGCTTATTAAGGTTTTTATGTTACACCATTTTACTGTATACAGGCCTAGCCTCTCTGCTACAGTCTGAGATGCATAAGCCGGCCGAGTCATCACCAGTAAAAGGGAAGATCCTCTAGAGCTACTTTCTCTACTGTAAGGTACCATCTATAACTTATCTGTGCCCATACTAACACCCATGCTGGCCAAAGAAAAAAGCATATGCACTGTGCCAGAGTCTAATGCATATGTGCATATTTCCCGAAAAAATGTCTACAGCTCCATTCCCCTGGTGATTAATGCGCATATATTTGTGAAAATGATACATGCATCAATTTCAATTTCCTATTGATTTCATAAGACCTCCATTGGTTTATTGCTGATTAATACCCTAAATATCCTTACTTAACTTAACACTTAACTTATCTAATAAATAAAGAGACGGATGCCATAACAGCTTGGCTAAAGGTCAGCTTTTATTTATCAATTAATGAATTCACCTAACTGAGTTGGCTAGGAGACGCTGCATACTCAGTTCTAGCTGTCAATTTGTAGACATACACGGGGAACGTCTGCAACGCTCCCCCTACAGATGCACTTATGCTGCGAAGGACTTGCCTCCCTCCTGGGCCTAGTCTGAGTGCTTCAGGTCCCCTCGCACAGAGAAGGACAAACTCGCCATAATACATCGAGGTCCAGCGCCCTCACAACACTCTCTTGTGCCACAATAAAGCCACTGAGATGCAGCGTTCTCCCTCCATGCTGCGCCTTCCCTGAATCAAGGAATAAAAAATTAGCACAACAAAATACCAGCAGCAAAGTATTGGGTGGGATGGTGGGCTCCAGAAATGACATAAAGGCTGATCACATGCACAGCCACCTCTTTTATACTTAACTCACAAACACACCCACAATTCACTCCATTGGTCAGATAACAACCACCTGACCACTAACCCAGCTAATCTACCTAGTAACAAGGCTGTCAAGACAGCCAATCAGCAAAAAACCCAGGACTCTTATCTATTCTCAAGCCTATACAGCTTTCGCCTGCCTTTAGCTGCGACTGCAAAGTAAGTATATTCAATGAGTGCAGGGTGTGTGGTGTGGGCCTCCTTTGAGTTAGTGACCTGTGTGTGTGTAATAGGGCTGTTGGGCGACACTTAGGTGTTGGAGCCATGTGCACACTTTAGCGAGTAACATCAGAAAGGATTCAGAGCCCGCAAATCAGCAAGGAGCATTCACCAAAGGGCGGTATAAGCAAGCCAATCCAGGCCTGCCATCCCCTTTTCAATAAGGGTGCTGCATGTGAGCCAATCAGGGCCTGCAATGGCGTTTTTCCAAGATGGCCACGGCGGGCCAATTCCTTTTTGCTGTGTCATTGCCCCACCCTTCAACATTGGTTTGTTTTAAATGGTACTAGGTGGAAGGTGGCAGCCTGACAGTGAAGTAAGAAGAAAGAAGACATTGCGGAAGAGAAATATGAAGGTGCCGGAGTTGGAGGAAGAGCGATAACCGATGTAGAGGACGCTGGAAGTCCTTGAAAAGCAGCAGCCATTGCAAAAGAGTTAAAGTTGGCTCCTGCTGACCAAGTTAAGGTGTAGCTGATTTTCCATTATCAAGCCACGCAGGCGAAATGCGCGTTGGTCCCCCAGGTGCCCCACAACTGCGCAGTGTGGGACACCCCTACACCCAGGATGTATGTGGACACATGTCCCTGATTTCTGACATGTATCAGTGCTTTCATTTACTCTCTGTTTCAAGTGTCAGTCATTTTTTCTAACAGGCAGCAGTGCAGGGGTTAAACTTCCAATAATAGATGCTGATTTTTTCATGTATTTAAGACAAGACAACTAATCCAGCAGTTTCTGGATAGTTGCTGGCTATAGAGAACTTTCGATTGTCAAAGGAATGATATATACTGTATTTCTCTATAGAGACAAAGGAGAAATAATGCTCATTTTCCTTTGCAAATGCAAATACTGTACACTGACAAATATCTCTCCACCATGAGATATTATATAATATAACCATCCTATTATATAATGGTATGCAGTCGGGATGCCGACGGTTGAAATGCCGACCGCCGGCTTCCCGACTGTCAAATCCCGGCAAGGTACTAATGACAGGCGTTGAAATCCCGACGCCTGTCATTAGACCTACGCCGGGAGCCCGACGCTCAGCATACCGAACGAAGGTAAGCCGGGCGTCGGGTGCGGACAGCCGTGGGGGGGAGGGTTAGGTTTCAGGGCTCCCATGGGTACTTAGGGTTAGGCATCCCCACGGGAGGGTTAGGGTAGGGGAAGGGGAGGTTAGCATTAGGTACCCCCATGGGAGTCTTAGGTTTAGGGTGCGGGGAAGGGGGGTTAGGTTTAGGCACTTACAGGGGGGGTTAGGGTTAGGCACTAGGGGGGAGGTTAGGGTTAGGCACCCCCAAAGGAGGGTTAGGGGGGAGAGGGTTAGCAATAGTTAAAATACTTACCATTGGGATTTTAAGGGCTGCCGGTCTTCCGCTGTTGGGATTTGAACCGTCAGACATAGGTCCACCGGTCATTCATACCGATCCCTATATAATGTGTGTTATACTGTTGATGCCACAAATCTTTGCACAGAGGTTCCATTCTGCCATAGGACTTTCTCTTATGATGCACTTCATGCAATACTGCTGCTAAATCATTATTGTCTTTGAACTCTGCACTTTATATTGTGTAAAATGTGCCGTTAGAAATAATAGACATATGTAATTTATTATTTGAGAAAAGCTTATATACAATACTGCTGCTAATCAAATTTTGTCTATGAACTCTGCACTTTATGCTATGTAATAATTTCTGCTAGAAATAACACACATGTATAATTTGTTTTTGAGAACAGCTACCTCAGTATAAACTTTAATAACATCATTATATAACGTATGACCAAGATTACCAAATGGTGACTATAAAGAAAAATCTGCATTAGGATGTAATTGTCATTAGAGAATAATAGCAATACTGCTGCTAATTGAATTTGTCTTTGAACTCTGCACTTTATGTTTAAATATGCGGTTGCTATGCACAAGTGCACTTTATTATTAAGAAACAGCTATCTCAGTATAAACTATAATAAACACAACCGTGTATTGGATGACAAAGATAATCATTTTCGTGATTATCAAGAATATCTGCACTAAGAAATAACAAATTGGTACCAATAATAGGAGATTTACATTTATGATTTACCTATCATACTCCTTTCGTTTCCCACCTATAGCCAAGTAGTACTTCTCATTCACTGTCCAATGCACTCCGGTGCAAGACACTGAACAGTAGAGACGAACGGCGGTAACAGGGAAACGTAAGTGCCATTGTTTCCAAGGGTTACTGTGGAACACATGTCTCTCACTTCCCACCCTATGCTTTAGGTATGATGGGAAGCAGCAGAACTGTGCAATACAGGTCTCTCACACCCTGACTATTTACTTCTATCTTTCAAATGGTATCAACTAAGTGCTTTTTGATGTGAATAAACTACAGCGATTGGCATAATTGGAGAGAAATAATTTAATCTCTCCACCTTTGTGCATGAAAGCAGTGACATTACTTTTATGATATTTTGTCCTTGGGTGTATTTTATATTGTTTTTGTATTATATGTATTAGGGGTGTGCATCGGCCACTGTTTGTGTTTTGGATTTGGATCTGGATCTTTCTTCGTGTTTTGGATCTGGATTGGTTTTGCCAAAACCACCCTTCCGTGTTTTGGGTTCTGGGTTTTGTTTTTTGGATCTGTATTTTTTTGGAAAAAAGCATAAAAACAGCTAAAATCACAGAATTTGTTTTTTTTTGTTTGTTCCTACGCTATTATTAACCTCAATAACATTAATTTCCACTCATTTCCAGTCATTTCTGAACACTTTACACCTCACAATATAGTTTTTAGGCCAAAAAGTTGCACCGAGGTAGCTGGATGACTGTGCTAAGCGACACAAGTGGGCGGCACAAACACGTGGCCCATCTAGGAGTGGCACTGCAGTGGCAGACAGGATGGCAGTTTGAAAAACTAGGCCTCAAAGAGTATATACTGCAAAGAAAAAAAAGAGATGCAAGATGGAATTGTCCTTGGGCCCTCCCTCCCACCCTTATGTTGAATAAACAGGACATGCACACTTTAACAAACCAATCATTTCAGCGCCAGGGTCTGCCACACGACTGTGGCTGTATTGATTGGTTTGTTTGGGCCCCCACAAAACAAGCAATTAATCTGTCCCTGCACAAACTGGCTCTACAGAGGCAAGATGTCGTCCTCATCCTCCTCATCCACCGATTCCTCACCCTCTTCAGTGTTGTCCTCATCCTCACAGAGTATTAGTTCATCCCTGCTGGAATCCACCACCACAGGTCCCACTGTACTTTCTGGAGGCTGGTCTTCCTGGAACAATTGATAATTCGTTTTGATGAACATCATCTCCACATTTTGTGGAAGCAACCTGGAGGGGGGGCAACTTAGGTAAAATAGAGCCAGTTTGTACAGAGGCCTCCAAATTTCCTCTTTTTCCTGCCAGCACTGGTACGGACTGTCTGACATGCCTACTTGGATGCTGTCACCGATGTGATCCACCACCATTCTGTCAATGGTGACAGTATCATATGCAGTGACAGTAGACTTCTCAGAAATTGTTGGCACGTCCTTCAGTCCAGACCAGATGTTCAAACCGGCCCTTGACTTATGACACAGGCGCACGCTTGGCGCTGCTGCTGTGTTGATGCACGTGCGGCTACAGCGCACACAAACAGAAAAAAAATAATATTTTTTTTGCACTTGGGTGGAGCACTCCTGATGGACAGAGCATCCACTGGACAACACTACAGCACCCCTTTAGGACTACAGCCTTTATGGGACACTACACTACACAACACAGCCCAGCCAGCCCCTATAGACTTTGGAGTGGACACAGCCCCTATGGACAACAGCAGCACAACTCCCACCCTCCTTCTTCACTGTCCACAGCCTGAGTGAAAAATGGCGCCGACGTGGGGACCTTTTATAGTGTCCAAAACCCGTGAGATTCGACAGTGGGATGATGACGTTTTGCCTCGATTTCAGGTTTGAGTCAGGCGGGAAAACCAAAGCCTGACTCGGTTCCCGGCTCGGATCGGGGGGGCTGGGGGGGGTTTGGATTTCAGAAATCTGAACCCACTCATCCCTAATATGTATTTGTATTTGTGATTGCCATGTATATGTCAAATATATTAACCTTTTTTCATATTTCGCCACCCCCAGAGGGTTGAGCCCCTCACACCCTTATCTCTAACCTCCAAGTTCCTTGACAACTTTGCTTCCTGGCTCACTCACTTTCTCTCCTCAGACCTTCCCTCTATTATCCTCGGTGACTTCAATATTCCTATTGATATCCCCGCAGAATCTGCTGCCTCCAAACTACTCACCCTCACTTCCTCATTTGGCCTCTCCCAATGGACCTCCTCACCCTCCCATGCGAGTGGGCATTTGCTTGATCTGGTATTCACTCACCATTGTGATATTTCTGCCTACTCCAATTCCCCATTCCCCCTCTCTGACCATTACCTCCTCTCTTTTAACCTATCCCTCTCTCCTTCCCCTCCTCTACCTCCGAAAGCCGCCATCACTAAGTGTAACATTGAAGCTATCAACACTGCTTTCTTTTCTTCCCTACTTGACTCACTTCTCTCCCCTATCCTCTTTCTCCTGCACTGAACAAGCTGCTTCTCTATACAATGCCTCCCTTACTTCTGCTCTTGACTCTGTTGCTCTGGCGATCACTACTCACCCTCGCAAATCCACCCCTCAACCCTGGCATTCTAAATGCACCAGATACCTGCAAAAATGTTCACGAACCGCCGAACGACAGTGGAGAAGATCACGCTCTCAGGCAGATTTTCTCCATTTCAAATTCATGCTGTCATCCTACAGTGCTGCCCTTTCCCTCTTTAAACAGTCATATTTCAAGAATCTCATCTCCTCCCTGTCCTCAAATCCCCAGCGTCTCTTTTCCACCTTCAACTGCCCACCCCCTCCTCGTCTCCCCTCCTTGCTCTCTGCCACTGACTTTGCTACCAATTTCACATCTAAAATTGATTCCATATGTCAGGACATCATCCAACCAGTCCCCCAGCTCTCCACCTCCGCCTTTCCCGGATCACCCCTCCCCATCCATTTTACCGACTCTGACATCCTTCTCCCCTGTGACTGGAGAGGAAGTTAAGGCCCTTATCCAGTCCTTCCCCCATCCACCTCTCCCCTCGACACTATCCCCTCCCACCTCTTCCGCTACCTCTCTCCTTCTGCCTGCTCCCATCTTGCCCACCTACTTAATCTCTCCCTCTCTTCTGGCACTGTTCCTTCTGCATTTAAGCATGCCCTTGTCTCCCCCATTCTTAAAAAAGCTAACCTTGATCCGAACATTCTCTCTAACTACCAACCATTCTCTCTCCTCCCTTTTGCCTCCAAACTCCTTGAGCATATTGTTTACATCCGCCTCACCACATTTCTTTCCTCCCACTCCCTCCTTGACTCTTTTCAGTCTGGCTTCCATTCTCTCCACTCCACTGAAACTGCCCTCACAAAAGTCAGCAACGACCTCCTTGCTGCCAAATCCACAGGCCACTACTCCCTGCTCATTCTCCTTGACCTCTCTGCTGCTTTTGACACTGTGGACCACCCTCTACTGCTGCATATCCTTCACTCCCTTGGTCAACATGACACTGCTCTCTCCTGTCTTTCCTCCTACCTCTCTGACCGTTCCTTCTCTGTTTCCTCTCTCAATACAACTCCTCCCCCCCATAGCCTCTTACAGTAGGTGTTCCCCAAGGTTCTGTTCTTGGACCTCTCCTATTCTCTCTCTATACGTCCTCTCTAGGTAAACTCATCAGCTCTTTTGACCTCCATTATCATCTCTATGCTGATGATACTCAGATCTACCTTTCCTCACCTGATCTTTCCCCCTCTCTACTGACTCGTATCTCTAACTGTCTCTCTGGTATCTCTTCCTGGATGTCCCTGCGATTTCTCAAACTTAATATGTCTAAGACTGAGCTGATAGTCTTCCCACCCTCCCACATAACATCATGTCCCACTATTTTTTTATTAATAGATGGTATAACTATCTCATCTAGTCCCAAAGTGCGTTGTCTTGGAATCATCCTGGACTCTTTCCTCTCCTTCAAACAACACATTCAGAACCTCTCGCAGTCCTGTCGTTTCCATCTCAAGAATATTTCCAAGATCAGACCCTTTCTCACCCAGGATGCTACCAAAACCCTCGTACATTCACTGGTCATGTCCAGATTGGACTACTGTAACCTTCTCCTAGCTGGCCTCCCCAAATCCCATCTCTCTCCTCTCCAGTCTGTGTTCAATGCTGCTGCTCGGCTCATCTTCCTCTCCTAATGCTCTACATCTCCCTCCCCTCTTTTGCAAGCCCTCCACTGGCTCCCCTTCCCTTTCAGAACCCAATTCAAGGTTCTCACACTCACTTCCAAAGCCTTCACCCATTCCTCTCCCATTTACATCTCTGATCTCATCTCCCTTCACTCTTCTGTCCGACCTCTTCGGTCACTTAATAAACGCGGCCTTTCATGCCAATTGATTACTTCCTCCCACTCCCGCCTCCAAGATTTTGCTCGTGCTGCTCCCCACCTTTGGAACTCCCTCCCTCTCCCCATCAGACTCAGCACCTCTCTACAATCTTTCAAACAAGCTCTTAAGACCCACTACTTCGTTAAAGCCTTCCAGCTGTCATCCTAATTTGCTGCTACATCTTCCTTTCTCCCCGCCTACCCTCCGACCTACATCTGTGTCACTCCTGTTTGTCTACCCCTCCCTTAAAGAATGTAAGCTCTTTCGAGCAGGGCCCTCTACCCTCTTGTGCTTCTCCCTAGTGTAATTTAATTTATCTTACTCCCCACTAGGGCAACTAACACTTGGCTGTTTATATGGGCGTAAAGGTCGCTAATACAGCAATGTTTATTATCCATGTCCTGTATTGTATTGTAATGTAAGTCACTGGTTACTTTTTTGTGTATGTACTTTGCAAGGCGCTGCGGAACACTTGTGGCGCCATATAAATAAATTATAATAATAATAATAATCTCTGTACTTTGCACGCCTTTTCTATTATATCTGTTTTGTAAGTCTATTTTAGTTATTTGATATATTAAAACTTATGTTTTACAATTAATACTTATATAGGCTATAAGAGTGCTCCCCAACAGAGTCTTGTGGGTCATATGTTTGATCTTCTTTTTTGTATTGTTGTTGCCAACTCTGAGTAGCACCACCACACACTCCATTACTTGTTTATATTTCTTACATTGAGGAATACTTGTGGCCATAGGAGCTCATTCAGACCCGCACGCCAGCAAGCGGTCGCTCGTTGCAGACGATGTACGCTAATGTGCGCATGCATTTAGTTCGCAATGCGCATGCGCAAACTAGTACGAGCGATTGGATTTTGCTCGCTCGCCCTGCAAAGACAGCCCAGTGGAATGAGTAACAGGAAAGGTCGTTTGTGGCTGGTAACAGGGGCAGGGCAGTAGTAACGGGAGTGGAGTTGCGGATGCAGGTGTGCCATAGTGTTTCCATGCCGTTTCTGGGGCGTGCATAAATAATAGGCAGTGTCATAGCATACGTCACCTGGTTGAATAATACACTGAAGTGCTCGCAGTGCTTGCGGTAGGGTACAGTCAACCGCAAGCGCTGTGGTCAGATCCGATGCAACCTGATGTACCCATGGTTGAATACTTCCTGGAGATGACGTACACTAATGGGCAGCTAGAGACAGGCTGGTGGGCGTCTGTAAACACAAAGTGATCGCTCGCCAAGACATAGTGGACGTGCTTACGCCTTGCCGAGCGAGCGGCTGCCTTGACATCACTTCGCAAAATTTCCATACGCTGAGAGCGAGCGGCAGCATCTAGCGAGCGGGTCTGAATCAGGCCCATAGCCTTTTCAAAGAACCTTATTTCTTGTCTATTTTTTAGTAGTGGTCATACCAGTGCGGTGGGATATATCCCGTATCCTCTTCACTTTTTCCCCCTCTTTTTTGATTCAAGTTAAGGTGGAGGCTGAAGAAGTGCTGAATCTGAAGGTTACGGAGTACTCCACCCCTCAGGTGAGGGGAGCACAGAGGACCTCATTCAGAGCCGGTCGGACAGAGCGTGGGGTCGGTCTGAATGAGGGGAGGACCTCTTGAATTTTCAAGACGTCCTCCTTTGCGGTGGTAAGGCTGTGGGTTAACATCCACAGCCTTATGACCGCCTAAGGTGATGGTCGCGATGGTCAAGACCATCGCGACCATCGGGGCTTACGACGAGACCCTAGGGTAGGGTCTCCCTTGTCGTAAGCCCCGGAGAGCTTTCGGCTCTGTCTGAGCCGGAAGCTCTCCACTGACATCACTAGTGATGTCAGTGGGGCCGCCCCCAAACGGTAGGCGTTCCCATGGGAACGCCCCCGTTTGGGCTGCCACCCCCACGGCCCGCCTTCCAAACGGGGCGAGCTGTCAATCAACATCGACAGCTCGCCCCCTTTGGATCGAGACCCGCTACGACCGGCGCTGTCGGTCGTAGCGGGTCTCACGCATGCGCACGACGGCGCCGTCGTGCGCATGCTCTGTGGGGGGCCATCGACCCGGTCCGAGCGCATCGGCGCTAACGACCGGGTCTGAATGACCCCCAGAGTCCTGTTGCAGCTGGCGCACTTTACGGGGTGGAAGGAGAGAGTGACGTCCTGACTGTGGCTGGGCCAGAAGAAGGACAGCGTAAGGCAGGTGCAATCTGACTGAGCCAGTTTAAACCCAATGTTTGTGGTAGCAGTATACCTTTAAGACCTTTGATGTTGGTGTCAGTCATTAGTCTTATGCTGGCCATACACGGGACGATTGATCACACGATTTGGGCAGTTTCTACAGGTTGGACAGACCAATCATTTGAAAATAGTTGTATTTTGAGTCTTCTGCGACCCCGATGCGTGTCCCCGCCGTCGTCTAGTTGGATCGCAGGTCAGATGGTTTTGCAGAGAGATCTCAACTGATCGTGTAGGAATTGACACACATTATGTGATGTGATTGATCAAATCATATGGTCTTATGTGAAATAGTTGCATTTTAAATACAAATCGTCCTGTATCTGAAGGGAAGAATTTTCAAGGGAAATCGTACAACTGATCTTAAGCCTATAGGGTAATTGTATTGTGAAGTGGTTCCGGCGCTTCCTGTGATCTAATAAATCTTTTCTTTTTGGTATTTTTCTTCAAAAAATATATGAAAAAGAAATAGAAAATATATAGTGTAAAACCGTAACAATGTTTTATAAATCGTGAAAGGTTGATATAAACTCACTCTTTAGAAGTGAGTTGTAGACGTTGGACCCAATGTTCACCGTGGTCCTGTGGTGGTTGCAAAATGCAACGCTGGCCTTTAAGGTGAGGTCTTCAATTCCTCCCACATGTAGTGTTGTAAATGGGGAAATAAATACAACAAGCCTCCATGGTACAGATCAATTTACCCAATCCAAGATTTTACACAATATGCAGTGTACTCTCCTTGAATGGGATATATTATACGCCTTGGACATTCATTTTCTCATCCCGATGTCCGTCGGTATATTACTATGGGTCCTTATGCCCAGTCCAAAATTAATTGTGGATATATACTCATTTCTTTATAAAACAGTAATCTTATTTCTTAATCTGTATATGATAAAAAGGTCTTAGGGCCTGATTCAGAGCCGCTCGTAAGCGGCCGCTCGTTCGTTCTGACCGATGTTCGCTCATCTGCGCATGCGTACGGATTGTAATACGCATGCACGAACCAGTCAGTGCGGCCGAAATCGTTTGTTCGCTATATAGCGAGTGCCTGCTATTTTGAGTGACAGGATGAGGCGTATGTGGGTGGTAACAGGGGAAGGTGCTTGAAAACGGGGAGTGGAATTAGATCGCAGGCGTGCTTAAAGGTCAAAGCGGGCGTTTTATGGGTGTGCATAATTAATACAGCAGCGTCATTGACCACGTCACCTGGTTGTTTTATAGTCAGAACTGTTCGCAATATAGTGGTAGGAAAAACCAACCACAAGAATAGCGAGCAGTTCATACGCTGTTCGATGTACTCGATTAATCTAATAAATAGTGGACATGACGTATGGTGCGAGCGGCAAGGGGGCGTATTTTTCAAAATTTTGACCGCAAGTTTTGCTCGCTCGTTCAGACTTATAGGCGTGAACAGACCGCAAAGAGCGAACGGTTCATTTGAATAGCCACCCCTTTTTTTTGAACGAGCGACCGCAAATAGCGAGCGGCTCTGAATGAGGTCCTTAGACCAGCCTGAGGAAGCAGACGTAGGATCAGAGAAACATGTTGCTAGGTATTCATTATTAGAATCTTCACTCATTCATTTCTCCTTTTTCTACTTTTAAGATTTGGAATTATCTTTGCTTTATTTATTTATTTTTTGATTTTTGCATTTTTATATATTGAAAATTTTTATTTAAACAGAAATTGTTATATGTTTTTTGAGGTCTGGTGAAATTAACAACATACCGCTAAGACCTTTTTATCATATACAGATTAAGAAATAAAAGTACTGTTATATAAAGAAATTAGTCTATGGGTCTGATTCAGTCACGCTCGCGAGCGCATAGGGAACAGGGAACATAGCGCCAGCCACTTACATCTGTTAGCCTATAGGGATCCTTGGGGGTTTGGCCTTGCTGATATATTAGGTCTGTTATCCAAAGACAGCCTCTTTGTTTCTGGAAATTTCCAGCCCAGGGTTCAAGGAAGCGGTATGTGCATTTAAATGTATAAGTTGGTGCATAGTCTGTTTCTTCTTGCTATTTACTTCTTATTTCTTTCTTTATGTTTGTCTATTCTTTTCTTTCCTCTATTCTTTTCTTTTCTCTTGCTCCAGTCTTTTTGTTCTCAGTCTTTTGTTCTTTTCCCTCAGCCTTAGTTTACCTTTTAAACTTTGTTTTGTCCCTCATTCCTTCTGTCTCATGCTATATAACCCCCCTTGCAATGCCCCAGACAGTGAAACGTGCGGCCCGCTCGGCTTCTTTTGATGAAGCGGGGCCTGCTGTGACTGCTGTGCCGGGGTTGGAGGCTGCTTCGACAGCCCCGGCTCCTGGCGATGTTATGCAACAGTGACGGGCCCCTTCGCCCAGGGGCGAATTTACCGCAAGGCAACCAAAGCGGCTGCCTAGGGCCCGGCAGGTCCCAAGGGGCCCGTGGATGGGCCCCCTGAAATCCGGCCCTGCTGCGCAGCAGCAGGCAATATAGTAGCAGCTAAACAGGGGAGGACAGAGGAGGCAGAGTTACAGGCCAGACATGATATCAGTAGATTGGACACTATTACGGGGCCGTGTGCCGCGATCGGAGCTCAGCTCCGATCAGGCAAGCGTTCTGTGTTCGGAGGAGCCCTCCTTTAGCCGCCGGCTGCAATAATTTTTTTTTTGCTACAGCGCGCGTGACGTGCAGAGACAGACTGCTGGAGGAGCTGCGGAAGTGGAGCATCAGGGAGGCCCTGAGTATGGTGAGTGAGGCTGCTGCACGGGGTGCTGCTGGGCTGGCACAGGAGTGTGTGTGCCTTCTGGGGGAGTCCAGTACTCTATTACTGTTGTATGTGACTATCTACTATGGTGATTGCTGGGCCAGATTAAGAGGGAGGGGGGGGGGATTACAGGGGGCACACAGGACATTCCCCAGAGGCTAGGTGATGTCAATGATTTTGAAGCACGCAAGCTGGGCTGAAGGACTTCTGATGTCACAACCATGTGACCCATGACGGCAGGGGGAGGGGTAGGTCAGTGGGCTAACAGTTTTACTATGGTAGTGGCTAGATCCCCTTCAGTATTTGTACCCTGACATTATCAGTCACTGTCCAACGTCATTCCTTACTATCCACGTGGACATAGAGGAGGAATATAAACCTGTGACGAGAGAAGCGAGCCCACAAGGTGACAAATTTCTTTTTTTGGTGGCCTTTATGGGCCCTCACTCCATGTCACTTCCAGGTACACATACTGAAGGGGATCGATACACTACCATTTTACTATCCACATATTACCTCTGTCCTGTCCCCTCTGCTGTGTCCTGGCCCTGTCACCCCCGTCCTTTCCCTGTCCACTTTGTCGTGGCCCTGTCATTTCTGTCCTGGTCCTGTTGTCTCTTTCCTGGCCTTGTTACCCCTATCTCCTGTCCCCTCTGTTCTGCCCTGTCATCCCCAGCCTTTCCATGTCCCCTCTGGCCACTGTCCTGTCCTGTCACCTCTATCCTGTCCCTGTCAATGCTGTCCTGGACCTGTCACCACTGTCCTGTCCTGTCACCTCTATCCTGTCCCTGTCAATGCTGTCCTGGACCTGTCACCACTGTCCTGTCCTGTCACCTCTATCCTATCCCTGTTAATGCTGTCCTGGACCTGTCACATATGTCCTGCTCCTCTGTTCTGGCCCTGTCACCACTGTTCTGTTCCTGTCACCTCTGTCCTGATCCTATCCACACTGTCCTGTCCCTGTCACCTCTGTACTGTGGGTTGGAAAGATAGGTGACCATCGGGTTTTACTAGATGGTTTGCATGCATCTCCGATGGTGGGCCGTTTATGCATGTTTAGAACCCATTCCCTGATTTTGCAGCTGCGTTAACATAAAGTCAGACGTAACTGCAGCAAAAGACTGCGTCACTGGAAGGTCGCTGCTGCCTCCGACTCAGAATCAGGCCCTATGAGGAGGGAGTATCCCGCCCCTCAACAGACTCTCCCCAATAAGGGCTGCTTCCAAAAATTTCCCAGGCTGATTTTCCATCCCAATTCGCCCCTGAGAATGACCTGCATTTCCGCCTCTACTAAATGTATTTTCAGTGTATATCTGGGAGCCCCTATCCTTTTCTCACCTGCATCCCTCTATTCATGCTGCCTATCTATGTGCGGATGCGGTATGATACACCGCCGGTTCAAATCCCGGCAGCGCCAGCCCGATATGGAAGAAAATCCCGATCGTCTAGAAGGTAAGTACTTATGAACCTAACTTTACCCCCTAACCCTCCTTTAGGGTGCCTAACCCTAACCTTCCCCCCCCGTGCCTAACCCTCATCCCCCCTCTTGTGCCTAAACCTAACCCCCCCTTTCCCCGCCGCTTAAACCTAAGTCCCCCGGGGGGGTGCCTAACCCTAACCTTCCCCCGGGGGTGCCTATCCCTAACCCTCCCTCCCCCTAGCTAAACCTAACCATCCGGGGGGGGTGCCTAAGTCCCCCCACGGGAACCCTAATCCTAACCCACCCCCCACTGCGGCTGTCCATGCTCAGCGCCCGGCATCCCTTCGGGATACCGGGTGCCTGTCTCCCGGCGTAGGTTAGTTAACCCTCGCCGGGATTCTGTAGTCTAGATGCCGGCGGTTGGCATTGTGACCGCCGGCATCATAAACGTATACCCTATGTGCTGCTAATGCAAGCAGATGTAAGGGGAGAAAGGTGCTGTGAGGGGAGAGCAATCTGTGCTGTGAGGGGAGAAGGGTCTGTGCTCTGAGGGGAGAAGGGTCTGTGCTGTGAGGGAAGAGTGGCCTATGCTGAGGGAATATGGTTCTGATGCTGAGGGGGTCTATGTTGTGAGGGGAGGGGGGATCTGTGCTGTGAGGGGTAGGGGCCTGTGCTGTGAATATAGAGGGGTTCTGTGCTGTAGGGAGCGAGGGGTTCTGTGCTGTAGGGAGCGAGGGGTTCTGTGCTGTAGGGAGCGAGGGGTTCTGTGCTGTAGGGAGTGAGGGGTTCTGTGCTGTAAGGAGAGAGGGGTTCTGTGTTGTCAGGGGAGTTGTGTTCTGTGCTGGTAGGGGGAGAGGGGTGCTGTGCTGTAAGACTGCAATTGAAAGGGGCAGTATGTGGTGCTGTGAAGGGACAGTGAAGGGAGGAGTATGCGGTGTTGTAAGGTGGGCTGTAACTAGGTTAGTGTGTGGTGTGGGGGCTTATTGTGCTATAAGTGAGCTGGGATGGAGGTCAGTGTGCTGAGTGAGTGATTGCTGTGAGAGGGCAGCGAGTCAGTGTGATATGGAATGTACTGGCAGTGAGAGCAATAGAGGGGGCAATCAGTGGGGGAAGCAGTCGGGAAGCAAATGGACGAAATCCCGACCACCGGCTTCCCGACTGTCTAATCCCGGCAAGTTACTAATGACAGGCACCTGTCACTAGACCTATGCTGGGAGCCCGACACCCGGCATACTGACCGAAGATAAGCCGGGTGCCGGGCATGGACAGCCACAGGGGGGGAGGGTTAGGTTAGGGGTTCCCGGGGGAACAGGGTCAGGCACCCCCCCCGGGAGGGTTAAGGTTAGGCTAGGGGAAGGAGGGGTTAGGGTTAGGCACCCCGGGAGGAGGTTAGGGTTAGACACCCCCCAGGAAACTTAGGGTTAGGCTGCGGGGAAGGGGGGGGTTAGGGTTAGACACTTGGGGGGAGGTTAGGGTTAGGCACCCCTAAAGGAGGGTTAGGGTAGTGAATTAGGTTAGCGGAAAGAACGATCATGATCTTCACCCCTGCCGGGCTGCCGCTGTCGGGATTAGATGCGGCCGGCGGTAAATCATACTGATTCCATCAGTGGGGCCAAAATTGAGAAAGCTTAGTGAAAGCTAGAAAAAAATCAAGTGTATTATACATATATAGTCGACGTTTCAAGGTGGACCTTTTCTTCAAAGTGCTGTACAGGGACATGAATCCGGAATGAAAGTATAGTGCTATGGATTGTTTGTGGGAGGGGTGACACAGTCCGCGTGGCTGCTGCGGGCGCATCCCTGGGCTCCAATAGGGCAGTGGCGGGGTAAACGGTGCTTCTGCTTGTACCCAGCCGCTAGTGCAGACCTTTGGGGCTGGGTCCCTGATCGCTGCTGTCCCCGACCGGGATCAGTGGCATTCCGGGCAGGGGACGGGGCTAACGGCCACTGCTGTCACAGTACCCAGGGGCTCTAGGCCAGGCAGGGGGGGGGGTGTAGGGCGTTTTTGCAGGTCCCAGTTGTGCACCCAGCAGGCCAGGCTGGGCCTGTGATTCGGGTGCAGCATATTGCTGCTGTGCAGGGTGACATAATGCCCTATCCTAGCCGGATGGCTTATAATGCTCCGCTTTATAGTGAGGTGGTGTCTGCAGGGTGGGTCGCTTTTGGTGTGGGTCACTTTACGACACACAATACACTATGGCCCTGATTCAGACCCGGACGCAAGTGGCCGTTCGTACGTTCGGCGTACGTGCCGAAATATGTTAATTTTAGCGCTCGCTCGTAATTTCGTACGCAGCTAAACTTCCTCCCCAAAGTCTCCCAACCCCTCCTCTAGCTAACGAGCGAGCCAAATAGCAAGCGTACATCCCCAATGTGGCTTGCAGGGAACGCTCGCACAAGTACAAACCGGAAGTGGGCCTGTCAGATTTCGATTACCTGCTCGTTCATTCTGCCTACCTACTTCAATCGTATCATGCCAATCAATATATCAATTAGGTTAATTGCTCTTCATATGTGTTCAAAACCTTTTTTTTCATTTTCAATAAACTTTACTCTTGTCCGTGTTTTTGTTTACCCGCAGAATACGTACGGTTTAAACAATGGTTTTCTTTATCCAAAATACATGTTTGATCCAATTATCAAATTGTTTTCCGTGTTTTTACCCACGCATATTTTACTGGTTTCATTTCTTTATTTAAATTAGCTTACGCATGTCACTGCATCAAGCCTATCATAACTCACAATAGATTTTTTGGCCTGTAGAACACATGACTCATACACTAACCAATAGAATGGTTCCTGTTAATTTCCCAACTACATTAGCCAATCAAAATTATTTTCTGGTCTTTTTTAAAACTGTTTTATTAAAAATACACCATTGCCATCATGAGAGCCTCTGCATTCACCAAGCGGGAGCTTATTGTCCTGACAGAGGTGATGGACCGGCGTATCACCAGCCAGCCTCCCCCCATCAGCAATCGGGAGAAGCGTGCCGCCTATGCGTTCCTTCGGCTCACGCCGACAGATCGGCCAGCTGGAGCGCAGGTGGTCCGACCTTCAACGGCGGACGCCCCGCTTGCTGGCATGTTTTCGCCAGCGTATAGCGGAAAGTAAGTTATGTTTTGTTTGGTTTTCATGTTTTTATTTGCGGCCCTATCTGCGTGTGCATGTTTTCTTGTTTGGCCTGTTTCTTTTTTTCACACATCTGCGTGTGCATGTTTTCTTGTTTGGCCTGTTTCTTTTTTTCACACATATCTGCGTGTGCATGTTTTCTTGTTTGGCCTGTTTTTTTTTTTCACACATATCTGCGTGTGCATGTTTTCCTTTTTGTTTGTTAACCAATTAGCGTTTAGAAAGGTGATTTTAAAAACTAACCTCAATTTGTTTTCCATCATTTAGGGGCCGAGCGAAGACTACGGCGTCATCGCCTGCGAAGACGTCGCCCTCGTCCCCTCTCCCCAACTCCTAGCCAAACCTCCTCTCCCCAAAATTCCCAAAATTCCCCCTCCACCCCAGCCTGCCCAGACCCTGATGCCCCTCCCTCTTGGAGAATTCCCATCCCTCCAAATTCCCCCTCCCCTCAACCCACCCCTCTCTTGACCACCCCATCACCACTGTCAGAAATCACCCCGCCGACCTCCTTAGTAAATTGTCCCACCTCCGAGGAGGACGATGGTGTGGTTCCTGGTCCAGGCGTCATTCTAAACGGTATGTTTCCCTTTTAACCATTTTTTTTTTTTTTTTTCTTGTGTTGATGTAATCCTTTGTCTGTGCCTTTTCCATTTTTTAGTATTTTAAAAGGTTGGTTATATATCTCTTTGTTTATTAATTTCTCAGATGATTTCCCCATACACATATCACACATGTCCAAACACTCATACTTGTATCTCTTGTTTACGGTAGCAAGAATGTTTTTTGTGTTTTATTTTTTTGGGGGGTTTTTTTTTTAGTTTTTGATTAGAAAAATGAATTGGTGTTTTTTGGTTTTTGTAAAAGAATTGTCACTTTTTGCTAAGTCGATTTTGCTTTTGAAGTTTTTTTAGAATCATAAATTAAGGATTCATTTTAGTAAGCACCACAATTTTATAACCCACAGAGGACCAGAGGCGGTTGGCGGAGCTAGCCGGGTGTGGCAAATGTTGAGGGGGCATGTTATCGGCCTGCTGGTGGTCCTGGATAGAATGACGGGGATCCTGCGCCACTAATTTTTTTTTTTTTTTTTTTTGCAAAATATTTGTAAACAATAAACAATAAACATTTACATTTTGAATACAGTGTCATTCCTTGTCTGTAAATCTTAGATTGTTTAAACTTAGTAGACTATTGCAGCAAGTATTTGAAACTAATTTAACTAAGATTGTGTAAAGCTGATTTTTTTTAAGCAGGCACATGAAACACCTAACACTAACAATAGGTTTGGAGAGTTCCAGCATTTGTGTTTTTAAATTTTTTTTGGGTTCGGTAAATATTTTTTTAAACCTGCTTAGGCCGAGATTATAAAACATACTGATTCTACATAATACCTTTTGGTGTTGGTTTAAACCCACAAAGCATAGTAAAATACTGAGCAATTTGACACATTACAGGATTAGCCATTAAGCAACTTTTCCTTGGGTGAACCAGCTTACACTTGCTTGTAATGTCGAAAAGAAATGTTTTTAAAATAAGCGAAAATGTATTAAACATAAATAATAAACACAAAGTGTTGGGTCACAATCAATACACACAGTGAAAACAATCTCAAAAATCCAGCCGACACCATAATAAAAAAGCCAAAAAACAATCACGAACTGGTTGACGAATTAGCATGCCAACATGATTCCACAAATGTGGCGTTGCAAAATTCGGTCCAGAAGATATATCCAATGTGGCCACATGAAGTCATTTTTTGGGAGCAGGAAGTAGTCATCGTTTCATTCCAAAATATTATGAAATAAAACACAAGATGGGAAATAAAAAACCGATTAATTGGATTTAAAAATAATTACCTTTCTACATTGTGTCAAATAACTTATTTTGTGTCAATAATTACCTAAAGAATCTGGCCACCACATCATCGCGTATGGCCCCCCCACATACTCACCTCCGACCAACCTCGGGGGGGCCATCCTCAGGCAAGGCATCCTCTGGCTGCATTGGGACACCACTCCTTATGGCGATGTTGTGAAATATCCCACACAGGACCACAATTTTCGAAACCATATCCGGCAAATACATGAGCTCGCCACCAGAGCGGTGGAGGCATCTGAATCGGCCTTTTAAAAGGCCGATACATCGCTCCACCACTTGCCTGGTGGCTGTAAGTGCGGAATTAAAATCACTTTGTGGGCCTGGTGTGGGGGCCAAATCAGGAGTGAGCAGCCAGGGCGTGCAAGGGTAGCCACTGTCTCCTGTGAAAAAGAAGTGACAACATCAGGATCACTGTGTATCAAGCTTTGCATTGGTATCTACTAAAGGTCTCCACTTACCCAGAAGCCACGCATCACCAGCTTGTAGGTTGTTTAATTTTTGCCAAATACCTGATTGCCGGATGACGAATGAGTCATGTGCACTTCTGGGTAATTTTGCATTCAGGGACAGGATCTGGAGGGAGGCATCACATACCACCATTACATTCAGTGAGTGATAGTGTTTTCGGTTCCTAAAAATGGCCTCCAGCTGTGCTGGAGGCTGAAGTGGTATGTGAGTACCATCCACAACCCCTATGATGTGTGGGAAGCCAGCTATTTGGTAAAAATTGGCCTGGGCCACACTAAGGGAACCCATATCCAAAGGCATTTTAATAAAATGATGGAGGTGTTTGAAAAGGGCCTCCATCACTGCCCTCAGGATCCTTGAAAAGGAGGATTGGGATATTCCCGCAACTATTCCCACCATGGTTTGAAAGGATCCTGAGGCACAGAAATGTAACACCGCCATAAATTGCGTAAGTGGTGGTATTGCTGTAGGACTGTCAATTTGCCGCTCCAGATCACTCTCTATTAATGAGAGAGTGTCTATGATGATTTGAGGCGGAAGACGGTAGCGCCTTAACACCTCATCATCGGGCATTCCAAAAAGGGTGACACGTGTTCTATATATCTGGGGCCTTGCACGCCTACAATGCCTACGCCTGGGACGAGATTGAGGTTGGTCGGCTTCCGGTAGCATGGCCACAATAATACGACCAACATCAACCTGAAATGGTAAGAATTGTAGTTAAGGTATGTTGCCCCAAAAAAAGACTGAAAAATACTTATCTTTACGATACAATCCAAAGATGCTTACATGCCGGGGTATTGTCATGATTTCCAAAACCTAAATTTCAACAGACCATAAAAAGTAAAGATTTTGGGGTGTCCATTTTGTAAGCTTGAGTTTTGAAAAGGCACAAAAATAAAGGGGGTAAACACACATTTCTACAAAGAGCAAACCGACAATGCGACGACTTCCACAATTTGGCCCCCAAAAAACAACCCAGATTGTGAACGCTAAATAGTTCGCATTTTAACAAGAGAAAAAGTAAGCCTACAAAAGTGCGCTAAATAGTTCGCATTTTAACAAGAGAAATCAAGCCTACAAAAGTGCGCTAAATAGTTCGCATTTTAACAAGAGAAATCAAGCCTACAAAAGTGCGCTAAATAGTTCGCATTTTAACAAGAGAAATCAAGCCTACAAAAGTGCGCTAAATAGTTCGCAGTTTTCACATTCCCAAAAACCCGGACGAAATCCGTAATTTCCCCAAAAGATGCGAAAAACAAGTCATGAACATTTAACAAACAAGTTAAAATCCAAACTTACCAATACATGATAAAGAAGTCACAGAACAAAAAGGTCGTTGGGGCAGAGCCAAAATAAACCTACAAAAGAATAAAAAAATAAAAAAAATTTTTTGGGCCAAAACCAAACAAAAAGGAGAGCCATATTTTACAAAAGGATGACGGGAAAAAACTTACACAAAAAATACACCACAACTAAAAGAACCACACCAAAAAATGCGAACGGAAAGTTAAACACAAAAAAAACGCCTCTAACAAATTCCAAAACACCTCCAAACACCACTCCCGCCAACAATCCACTCCGACCAACGTAACCTCCAACAAACAACACCCGCCACCTCGACTCGAGTCGCCAAAAGCCATAAATAGTGTTTCTTTTCCCGCTCAAATTAAGGACGGATCATAGGAACGTACAATCAATGATGCGGCCGAATAATAAGGACGCATGTATAAATACGTCACGGCAAAAAACAAACGGTCTGGTGTAGTTCTTGTTTTTGATGGAAAAATGGCTACAGACCAGCCAAACAATGGCCAAGAGGCGGCTGGTAAGTATTTCTCACATTTCTAATCAAGGCTTATTTAGAAGCAGAATATAGTGAAAGATTGACATCTAACTTAACAATAATTTATTGTAAATAGGTGTTGAGGATGACATGGAAGAGGCTGCTGGGCCCAGTATTCCGGCCAAAGCTGGCAAAAAGAAAAGGCAGCCACAATTCACAAGAAAGGAGATGGAGGTTTTGGTTCAGAAGTGTGTGGACATCCTGCCACAGGCAGACAGGAATATGGGTGTAAGCCAGAAGTGGAGAATGTGGGAGGAGATAGCCAGTGCTGTCAATAGGGTGGGTGATTATGTCCGTCTAGCCCGGGATGTCAAACGCCGGTAAGTAAAAACTTGATCCACAAAAATAAAAAGGGTCAAATAATGCAGGAATAATGCCTACTTTTTCACCCACAGATGGCAAGACTTCAAATATCGCCTGAAGCAAAAAATGGCTGACAGGGCTAGGCATGCAAGGGGGACAGGTGGGGGTCCCACCCCTGTGTCATTGGAGTTTAATGATTTGGAAGAGCTGGCACAGGGGTGTGTGCAGGATGTGGAGGTGTTTGGCGTGTCCAACATGGATACGGACATGCCAGACTTTGCGGCTCCTCATGTTGTCCCAGGTAAATGTTGTGATGTAACCAACTCTGAAATGTTAGTGTGACAATATGTAGATTGTAATGTTCCTCTTTTCTCTTTTTTCTCACAGAGACACAGGCGGATGAGTCTGCTCCAGAGGGGAGCCTTGGCCGCAGAATTTCTGCTGGCTCTGCAGGGGAGGAACCAGTACATCCGGCTGAGGACCCTGCAGAAGCCAGTCCTGGGCAATCCCCCTCGCAGGCAGTGGCACTCCTCACAGAACTCAATTTTAAATCGGATTACCATACGGAGATTCTGCAGAAGATGGAAACCAGTCTGCTACGGGTGGCTGAGGCCCTGGAGCAAAATGCTGCGGCCAACGTGACCATTGGTCAGGCCCTGGCTGAAAATACCAGGGCCAACATCCGAATCGCCAATGCCCTGGAGCAGCTCGTTCGCCAGCACATGGTGGAGCCGACCTCCCTTCCTGCCGGAACATCTGGATCCTCCACCTCTGGCACAACAACAGCCATTCCTCCAAATGTGCCTAGCCCTGTGCCTAGTCCAGAGGCCACAACATCTGCCTCTGGACAGGCCAGCCAGAGGACATCCCGGACCCGGTCTGGCGCCCACCCTACCCCAGCCAAACGGGGAAAGAAACGATGACAGCACTGGCTACTTTTCCCACACTCCTTCTGTGCTTGCCCCATATTCCTTAAGGGCCAAAACTTCCCTCTCCTTTCTTGTGAATTGTTTTTAATTTGTTGTTTTATTTGGGCCAAAATTGGCTTTTTTTTAAAGACAAATGTAAAAAATATTAGTGGGTAACAATGACCCCAAACTTTTAAGGCAAAATGCACATGATTTGTTCAAAAATGTGTTGAGAAAATAAAAAAAAATTGTTCTCAACTGTATTGTGACATTATTTGAAAAATGGTTTAGAGTTAATCCTGTACCACAAGGCAAAAACGAAATCTTAGCTTTAAAAAAAAACCATTAAAAAAAAGGGTTAAAAAAAAATGTTTCTTTAAGGAACACTTTGTTTAAAAAAAAAGCAAAATCTCCAGGCCAATGCAAAAGGTTACAATACACACAAACATGATGACAATATTGTTACAATATCACAAAACACTAACAAAATTGTAAAAAACATTCCTTCAAAAATACGCTAATTGATTGTGTAATCCTGAAATTAGCAGCTGAGATTTTCAGCTGCGTACGGTTTTGTGCTAACCCAAAGAAAAAAAAAAAAAACACATTACAAGCTGGTTTTCAATCCAAAGTTGATTGTTTTTCTTAGAAGCCGTGATAAATCGATGAAACATCGAGGAGGCCCGGACCAGAGGACAAGGCCATCGCCATTGCCATTGTGGTCGAGTAATCCAGACCCCAAACTGTGCGAGCAGTTTGAACGGAAAGAGGATCAGCCAGTGACGTATGACTTGGTACGAACACATTTGACGTTCGCATGAGCTAATTTATGTACGCCCAAAAAACGCCTCGCCACGCCTGCGTTTTCCCATCTCCACCCCCGTCAACGCCCAAAAACGGCCTGTTCTGTCAATCACATTTGACATGTCACTTCCTGTTCGCAATTTGCCGAACGAGTGAAAAAAAGCTCTCTAACTGCCGTACGCACATGCGCAATGTTACACCGACGCATGCACGGTTTCTCAACATCGGAACGCAACGAGCGTACTGCTGCTAACGAGCGGCTCTGAATGAGGGCCTATGTTTGACACATAATGGGTTACTGTGATCGCTGGTCCTGTATATGCTGGAATTATGACACACAATACACTATGTATAACATATAATGGGTTACTGTGATCGCTGGTCCTGTATATGCTGGAATTATGACACATAATACACTTTGTATGAGTAATATACTGTAATGGGTTACTGTGATCGCTTGTCCTGTATATGCTGGAATTATGACACATAATACACTATGTATGACACATATAATGGGTTACTGTGATCGCTGGTCCTGTATATGCTGGAATTAATGGACACTCAATACACTTTGTATGACGCATATTAAAGCAGGATACGTGATAATTATAGTGCTGTGGAACCTTGTGCTGAGCACAAATATGACAGGCTGCCACGAAGTCCTTTACATCCTGATGGATCGTTGGCCACCAGTACCACCTAAGGATCAGCTCCAAGGTATTTTTGACGCCTGCATGCCCACTGAAACGTGATGAATGCGCCCACTGAAGTAGTTTAGCCTGGAGTTCTGAGGCTATGAATGTTTTTCCATGCTGAATCTTGACCCTCTTGGTGGCTGCTATGAAACAGGCAGGGTTTAGAATGGCCATATCCTTTACTTTTTCCATTTCAGCAGAACTAAATGCTCGAGACAGGGCATTGGCCTTGATGTTCTTATTACCTGTCCGGTAAGTAATCACTAGATTAAATCGATAGAAGAATAATGACCATCTGGACTGATGATGATTTAGACAGCGAGCTGTCCTGAGGTACGTCAAATTCTTGTGATCGGTGTAGACTGTTACCGGAAATTTAGCTCCTTCTAACAAGTATCGCCATTCTTGTAGAGCCAGTTTGATGGCAAATGGTTCTTTTTCACCAACAGCATAATTCCTCTCTGATGTAGAGAACTTTTGTGAGAAGTACCCACAAGAGTTCCACTTTTTTCCTTTATATTTCTATGACAGGACAGCCCCAACACCAACCGTGGAAGCGTCCACCTCCAGGAAAATGGTTGGTCACAATTAGGTTGTCTCAGGATGGGTGCTGAAAGGAAGTGCTGTTTTAAATGGACGATGGCTTCCTCTGCCTCAGTTGACCACTCACGAGTGTCCTGACCCTTTCTGGTAAGAGCAGTGATGGGAGCAGCGATGGAAGTGTAGTTCCTGATGAATTGACGGTAGAAGTTGCAAAAACCCAGGAAGCGTTTTATTGCTTTCAATCCAACTGGGCCGGACCTGTTGACAATAGCGCCAAGCTTCTCTGGGTCCATTCGAAGACAGGAACCTGAAATTATGTACCCCAGAAATGTTAGTTCATTTTGTTCAAAAGAGCATTTCTCAAGTTTGCAGAAAAGCTGATTAGCCCGGAGCCGTGAATGCACCTCACATACATGTTGGTGATGACTTGCTATATCCTCAGAAAATATTAGGATATCATCTAAGTATACCACTATGTATTTATACAACAGATCCCGGAAAATATGATTCATGTATGTTTCGAAAACAGCTGGGGGATTGCTTAATCAAAAGGCATAACTAAGTATTTGTAGTGGCCATCACGAGTATTAAAGGTCGTCTTCCACTTGTCTCCAGATCGGATTCTGATTAAATTGTAGGTCCCGCGAAGTTCTAGCTTAGTGAAAATCTTTGCCCCCTTAAGCTGATCAAAGAGTTCTGAAATCAGGGGTAGAGGAAACCGATCCTTGATGGTAATTGCATTCAGGCCCCGGTAATTGATGCATGATTTCAAACCCCCATGCTTCTTTTTAACAAAAAGAGACCCGCTTCAGCAGGTGATTTAGACTCTCTGATAAATCCACATTCCAGGTTCTCTGTAATGTATTCAGTAACTACCTGGGATTCGGGAAGTGAGAGGGGAAAAATTCTTCCACGAGGTGGGATTCCAGGCACTAAATCTATAGCGCAATCCCACTCCCGATGAGCAGGAAGCGTCTCCGCAGCCTTTTTGCTGAACACATCTCTGAAGGACTGGTATGGTGCTGGAAGCTGGTCTTCAGAAGAGACAACTGTGGTCCAAATGATGTGATGAGGTGGTTTGACATATAATAAACAGGACCCTCGGCAATGAGAACCCCATGACAGGATTTGAGGATATCTCCAGTACAGAACAGGGACATGCTTGCGAAGATAACAGGACTCTTGGCTGACGGGAGGATATAGAATGTTATCAATTCTCGATGAAGAGCCCCTATTTGCATGGTGATTTCTGTCATCCATGAGTGAATGGTAGCCATTGGAAGTTTATTTCCATCCACACCAATGATGCTAAGGGGTTTTTGTAGCAGCATGCTAGCAATACCTAACTCTTGGACCTTTTTAGCCGTGATGAAATTGCCATCGGCACCTGAAACTAAAAATGCTTTGACTACTTCAAAAGAATTTTCCACGACCAAGGTTACATCGATGGAAAACTGGGAAGTAACTTTGTTTTTTGGGGTGTATTTCAACGCACGTAAACTGACCACCCCTCGATCATTTAGGCCTTCTCGTTTCCCGGACGCTTTGGGCAGCCAGAGAGAAGTTGGCCTGATTCACCACAGTACAAACAAAGTTTATTTTTGAACCTCCTTTCTCTTTCTGCAGCAGGAAGGCTAGATTTCCCAATCTGCATGGGTTCTTCTGGAGACTCAATAGGTGCCGTGAATCATGGAGCCAGCTTAAAAGTGAAACGATGAGACTGTTCCCTTTCTCCTGCTCTCTCTCTGTGGCGAAGGTCTCCTCAAATACACAAGGAGATCAAGTCGTCCAAGGAAGTTGGCAATTCCCTGAATGCAAGGACATCTTTAATTTGATCCAACAGTCCCTGCATAAATATGGCAACCAAGACTTCATTGTTCCACCCAACTCTGAAGTAAGGGTTCGAAACTGTACAGCATACTGTCCCGCAGATTGGTTTCCCTGCTTCAGCTGCAAGATGGCCGACCCTGCGGAGGATACTCGCCCAGGCTCATCGAAGACCTTCTGAAAGGCTCTCAGAAACTCGGCACTGTTGTTGACAAGCGGATCTTTCCTTTCCCACAATGGAGAGGCCCAAGCCAATGCTTGACCTGACAACAGTGAGATTATATAAACCACTTTTGTCCTGTCTGAAGGGAAGCTAGCTGCCTGGATTTCAAAGTGATCAAACACTGGTTCAGGAATCCACGACAGCCTGTAGGATCCCCATCATACTTTGTTTGATTCGGAATCCGTATTGGTGCAGAAGCTCCTGCGGCTAGTGCAGTAGTGGATGGACCTGATTCTACCGGAGGTGCTTGAGCAACACCGACTTGCTGCATTGGTGTCTGCAAACACTGCATAATCTGAGCCTGGTCTTGTTCTTGCCTCTCGACTCTAGCAAGTAAGTTCTCAAGCAGGTCTCGTGGTGACGGATTACCAGCAGCATCCATGTTTTTGCCCAGAGTATTCTGTCACAACTCTCGGACAGATTGTGGATGTGGCCCATATTTAGGGAATTGGCTAGACCTATGCCTGAGGTGCGGAGTCTAATGTGCCGATGGTATTCACCAGGGACCCTCGCAAGAAGTATGGACTTGGCTGCATCCGACACACAGGTCGCAGCCCTCAGGTTAGGTTCCCCTATACAGGTGCTGGTGAATACTGAATGTAGTGCAGAAGAATAACGTAGTTGACAGGCCGGGTCAATACCAAACAGACGAGACGGTACCAGGGAGCAGACGGAAATGGATCACAGGGAGTAGCCAAGGTCATAACCAGATATCAGGAGCAGTACAAGGGGTCAGACAAAATTGGAGTCACAAGCAAGCCAAGGTCAAGATCAGGATAACAGGTAAGTACTGGAACGCTGGAGTATGGTATGGAGCCTATACTCTGGCTCCTGTCTGGTGCCAGAGACTCCCTCTCATAGAGGAAGTTCATATCATGACTACACATTTGGTGCGCCTGTCACTTTAAATTCTTTGCAGGTCGGCGTGCGCACTCCAAGGAGAGCTGCGGCTGCCTGCAATTCCAGACAGCTTGAGGGGGACCCGGAGCGGATGTCACAGCAGCAGGCGCCGGGGACTCCCCACCCGCTGCCCTCGGCCTTAGATTCCAGTGCTGCCGGACCCGGCAAGTGGTAGCCGGTGTCTGGCGCACTGTGCCACCTATCCTGCAGCCATGATGTTATCCATTCAACTATCTTTGTATCCAATCCCATGCATTCCAGTTTAATTAACAGTCTGCGATGTGCCTCCCTATATGGTATACACAATCTCCTTCCCCCGCCCCACCCTGTGCCCGATTACTTACACCTGTGCCGGCTCTTCCATTCCAGCTCTGTGTCCTGCATTGACAGTGCCAGTGCATGCAACACAAAGTGGCTTCACGTCCCCTCATCAGCATCATGGACATGATGTGTCATGTGATGCCAATAAGGGCACTTGGAGCCGCTATGTGCTGTATGCACTGAGACTTTGCATGCAGAACACAAAGCCACGTCCACCAATTGCAGAGTCACACTGGCCCTGTATGGGGGCCCCTCTGTGTGTGGGGTTCCCATGGTGACCGCTCCTGTCATCCCACCTTCCCTCTTAATTCGGCCCTATCTATGAAAAATATAATGTTTTGTATAGTGTTTTGTGTCACTGTCTGGTAATTAAAGACTGCAGGTTTCCTGTCTGGAACATCTAAAGCAGTGGTTTTCAAACTCGGTCCTCAGGACCCCACACAGTTCACTTTTTGCAAGTCACCCAGCAGGTGCACAGGTGTATTCATTACTCACTGACACATTTTAAAAGATCTACAGGTGCAGCTAATTATATCACTAGTAATTATGTGAGGAGACCTGCAAAACATGCACTGTTTGGGGTCCTGAGGACCGAGTTTGAGAACCTGTGATCTAAAGGATACTCCATTTGCACTGAAGTAGTGATCCTGTCTGCAAGGTGTTCTTTTAGGCACCCTGCTAGCCAGAAGCAAAGGCCTTGGGGCAGCGATGGTGCTGACCATCGAGCCCTACGCTCTGTGTGGCAGCACCAGTCGTACACCCCTAGTTATGGCCCTGGTAATAAGTTGTCTTTCCACAGCTTCTAAGGCCATTGATCTGATCTGTAGGGTAGTTCAGTGTTGCAAAGACAAATCTATGAAATGCCATGATCTATGAACTCCACAGTCCAAGGAGGTCTTGGTGTCTACATAATAACTTCCCCAGTAGAGGGCAATGTCCAGATTAAATTGCAGAAAAGAGGAGGAAGAGGAAGAATTGTCCCAAAATTTGCCTTCTAGTTTAGTGAGCAAAGATACTTCTCAATGACCCAGATCTTTCCAATTCTGTTGATCCTTAAAGCAGTGGTGAAGACAGCCACAATAAAAACATCTGCCCAACTCTTGCTGATAATTTTTCTTCTCATTGGATAAATAAACCTCCCTAGCTCTATTAGGCTCCACAATGGTCTCTGTTGGCATGGCAAATATTATTGATGGCTGATGAACTAATGGAAGATGATGAGTGGCAATCTCTTTATCCTGAAACTGATGCTCCTGAATGGGGGATGAGCTGAAGGCAAAAGGTGACAAGATTCTCCATGATGGTGGGAAGGTCCCAGTAAGTTCTTTCAGAGGAGAACCATTTGACTGTCATAGTTATTAGAAACATATTATGCCCAGCAAAGCTGCTTTGTCTTGAGCCAAAGTCTTTTTGGAGACTATAGACTTGTAAGAACAAGGGTTTAAAGTGGGCAGGAATGGAGCAGAATTGTGTTCCATCACCTTTAAAGGTAGGCAGAACTAGTTCTGCCACTGCAACGGTCCTGCCTTGGTTAGGCAAGGGACTATTCTTCTCAGAGGAGTCCCACAGAGAGCCTGCTCTGCCACCCGCATCAATAGATGCTAGCACTAGTGTCTGTTGGGCTGCGTCTGCCACCCCCTCCCCAGGCCCCGGCAGCTCCTTGAATTTTTTTTGCAGTGTGGTGTACAAGATAGTCATGATGTCATGCCGCGAAGAGGAGCAGGGGATGCGGTCAATATAATGACCGTGGGGATTCAGGCGGTCAGAATGCCGGTGCCAGAATACCGACAGCTGCCAGAATCCCTACAGCAGCATCCCGACTGCCGTAATCCTGAAGGTAAGTAGCGGGATTATGGGGTGGGAAGTGTTAGGTACTATGGGGGGAAGGGTAGGGTTAGGCACTAAGGGGGAGGGCTAGGTCAAGGGTGCAGGGAGGGGGAGGTTAGGTTTAGGCACTAGGGGCGGAGGTTAGGTTCAGGCATCAGGGAGGTAGGATTAGGGTTATAGTAGGGAGAAGGGGAGGGTTAGGATACCGACACCTGTCAGGATGCCAGCGTCGGGATTCATACCGCCGGGATCCCGAGTGTGGACATTCCGTATCAATCCAAGAGCAGGGACCACCAGGCATGCAGAAAACAAAATTTAAAGCAGGGCTGGAGAGACACAGGTGAGGGCACTAGAGATAAACAAGGGGCATGAGGTGTACAGACACAGGGGGTTGAGCGGAAGAGATGCAGGTACCTGAGCTTAAGAGCTATGCAGGGGCTGAGCTGGAATAATGCAGGGAGGAGAGCTGGAGTGATGCAGGGAGTGAGCTGGAGAGATGCAGAAGGTGAGCTTGAGTGACGCAGGGAGTAAATAGCGAAGTTGACAAACAAAACAAGCCTCTTTGAAGCATCAGTGGAGAAACAAATTAGGCTGGTGCAAAAATTCCTAGCAGTGGTGGTCTTGTATAGGGCGCATACAGATGAGATTTACAAAGCAGCGAGTTTGCTGGGTTTTTTAAACCAACAAGTTGTGCTGTGAAATGACAGTAAGTTCTAAGCTCAAAATACAGCATTTAATAAAGGTCATAAACAATATGAGCTGAGTATGGCACTGCGCTCTTTATAATATAAAACTTGACATGGCAGATTCAAATAATCAAAACACAATGCTTATATGGATACACTGGGGTACATCCTGCAGCGTCACAGTACTTATATGGATACACTGGGGTACGGCCTGCAGCGTCACAGTACTCATATGGATACATTGGGGGGGGGGGGTACGGCCTGCAGTGTCACAATGCTTATATGCATACACTGGGGTACGGCCTGCAGCGTCACAGAATTTATATGGCTACACTGGAGGGGGTTCCACCTGCAGCATCACAGTGCTTATAGGGACACACTGTGGTACACCACAAAAAAAACAACTACTATTTAACTTTTTTTTTTAAATCTATTATTTTTTTACATTTTAAAAAAAAAACTTTTCTTGACATTATTTTACAACCCCTGGATGGACAGTACAGCCCCTGGATGGACAGCACGGCCCCTGGACGGACAGCATGGCCCCTGGTCAGACAGCACGGCCCCTGGACAGACAGCACGGCCCCTGGGTGGACTCAGCACACAGCATTTTGGAAGGACAGCATAGCCCCTGGATGGACCAACACACAGCCCCTGGTTGGACAGCACAGCCCCTGGATGGACTCAGCACACAGTCCCTGATTGGACAGCACAGCCCCTGGATGCACTCAGCACATAGCCCCTGGATGGACAGCACAGCCCCTGAATGAACTCAGGGCCTGATTCAGAGCCGGGGCTACCCTTGTGGTAGGATCTCGTTCCCGCAAGCCCCGGAAGCTCACCACTGAAATCATGATGTTAGTGGGGCCACCCCCAAACGACTCTGTTTGGCCAGCCACCCCCCGGTAGCTGGCAGGGTCTCGCGCATGCGCACGCCGGAGCAGTGGGGGTCTCGTTCCCACAAGCCCCAGTGAGCTTTCGGCTCTAATAGAGCCGGAAGCTCACCACTGACATCACTCGTGATGTCAGTGGGGCCGCCCCCAAACGGCAGGCATTCCTTTGGGAATGCCTCCGTTTGGCCAGCCGCCCCCCCTGCCCGCCTCCAAAACGGGGCATGTCAATCAAAATCAACAGCCGTCGCCCTGCCGGGTCTCGCGCATGCGCATGCCGGAGCCAGCTCCGGCGTGCGCATGCGCAGTGGAGGACCATCGACCCACTTGTGAGCGCCGTGCGCTCGCGAGCGGGTCTGAATCAGGCCCTCAGCACAGGCGGACAGAGACTTATATGCATTCCAAAACTGTGAGAATCTGTTGCGGAATTGATGACGTTTTGGCTCGTTTTCAGATCCGGGTCAGGCGGGAAAACCCGAGCCTCAATCGGATACAACTCAGAATTGGGATGTTCGGGTGGGTCCGGTTCTCAGAGAACTGTACCTGCTCATCACTACTATAAAAGTGGGTGAAACTACCTAGACTAGAGGCACCCAAATTTCTAAGAGAAGCAAAAATACCTCTAACTAGTTGTCTCAACAGCTGTAAGGAAAATAATATGGATCCAGTACAGCCCTTCATCATTATCACTATTCTAAGAGACACTTTTTCATATATTCAGAATGAGTTGACTTGAAACTTCCCTCCAGATGGCAAAAATGTAAACTTGGGAAAGCTTTATTGACAACCTACCTTCTACCATGATGGAACAGGTCTGAGGAGCCACCGATGTCTATCTGTCTGTCTAGGGGAATGTTTTCCACAGGGTGGGCCTCCCCATATATCTCATGGGCATACAGTCAAAATGCTGATGGCCAGGAAGCCGTCTTACTAAATCCCTGCTTCTAATTACCGACGCAGGTCTCAAGACAGGCGTTAGAATCACGATGCCCGTCTAAATCCCGACACCGGAATCTAGACAGATGGCTTCCTGAACGAAGGTAAGCCAGGCAGTGTTAGCGCTTAGCTGGTGGGGGGGGAGGGTTAGGTTTAGGGACGCCCGTGGGGATTTAGGGTTAGGTACCACCCCAGGAGGGTTAGGTTTAGGGTGCTGGAAGGGGGGTTAGATTTAGGTACCCCCTGGAGGAGGTTAGGGTTAGACACCACTAACGGAGGGTTAGGAGGGAAAAGGGAAGGGTTAGGGTACTTAGCAGCCCCATTCGGGATGTTCAGCGTTCGGGCTTGCAGCGTCGGGATTTTAGTAAGACGGCTTCCCGACCATCGGCATTTCATACCCAACCCATCTCATGTGCCAATGGCTTAGAATCAGAGAGATAACAGAGTTATACAATAGTGTTATTAATGTTTAACATTATCTTTGCAGTTTTGACATAATTGCACCTTCATGTTTGGCATTATATAATGTAACATGTATTATATAATGTAACATGTATATCCCATTCTGTATACTCCAATAATTAAAAACAAATAAAAAAAACCCCACGAAGGACAAACAGATTTGCACATTACAAGCTGAATTGTTAGAAAAAGAGAACTGTTTTATAGTACATTAAATACTGAGGTTAAGAAGATTTGTACAGTAGAAGCTCAATTGTTAGAAAAGGAGAAGTGTTAGAGAATTAAATACAGAGGTTACAAAGAATGCTTTTATCACAGGCTGAAGAGCTGTAAAAAAGAAATGTGATACTGCGGAGTAAATGATAACTGTATGCAAAGAGTCCATAACATCAAGTGGGTAAAGTTATCAAGCAGCAATTTTGTAAAACTGACCCTTTTTGATGTGGTTTTGGGTGGATTACAAACTGTTAGATTTTTTTTAAACAAAACTGCTGAAAAATTGCAATAGACCGAACATGCTACAAATAACCACCCCATTGATATTTTCTAATGTTCAGAATTCATTCAAACTGTCAGATACTATATAGCAACTTTCAGTTTCACAAACCACAGCAATTTCCTCCATCAGGGGTGGAACTTCTATAGACAATGGAGACACCCGCCTATGGGCACCAACCCTGAAGGGGCACCTCCACTAATGCGCCAGTGTCTACTTAGGGCTGTAATAATGGCCCCCGGAGGGTACCACCATGGCTGCCCACCATATGCCCATGGCACGGTTGCTGCCTCTCCAGCCTTATTGGAGCTTAAGAAAGAATTTCTTATTATTATGGCAATGTAGAACCATTTGCTTCCTAAAATAATATGAATAGTAATTTCTCTCAAATTAGTGTGTCTCAGAAAATCATTAGAGTCTTTATAAGTTATGGCTATCCACTCATCTCAACCAAAGGCAACACGTGCCTTTTTATTTAGTGTGCCAGGGTGGTCTTCACGCAGTTTTTACAATATTCTTAATCAAAGTTTGGTAGGCACTACTACTCTAGAACCTCCCATTAACATTCCTTGTCATACTGACTGATAACCTATTCTTGCTGACAATCTGGATGCAGTGAGGATTCAATGTTTCAGCCAACTTTTTACTATCATAGATTTTAGATAGTACTGTAACACTGGATCATTTCTGGTTTATCGGTTGTTACCAACATTAGTTACACATATCTTCTTGGTTCCAATTGGACATACTAATCAGCTTGTTGTCCACAAATATACTGGTCGAATACCTAAACTCCCCAAACAAGACTTAAAGCTTCTATACCACTTAGTACATAATTACATTCTGACACTGTGAAGAATCTCAGTCAAATGCGATTGGTCACTTACTACCATCCAAAAGAATATTTTAGACTGCCGTAATTCCTTTAGATGAGGTGTTACATGCCAGCTTGATAGGTAGAGATGGTTCAACACGTGTGATGGTTTTCTTTGCCTGTTGAAAAGCATTTTCACAATTTGTAGACCATTTTCATGGTGCTCCATTTGATGAGAATGCATTCAATGGGTGCAACGTTGATATTTGAGGTAGAAATTTGTGATACTTAGTCATCCGCACTAGATACTGTATGATCTCAACTGGGCCATGGATTGTGGACTTGCTGCCTTCAGTACTGCTTCAGTTTTGTCTTCATGCAGAACTTTTTTGTCAGTTATAGGCCCACAGTAACTAATTTAATCTCTAAAGAACTCACATTTATAATAAATGATTTATCTTGATTGGCTCTCAGCCCAAATTCACAAAATCACCTTTCAAATTGTTTAACAGATCTTTATAATCTTTTCCTACATTAATAATATCATCATGTTAACACTGAGTGCCAGGTGTTACCTGTAACATAGCTCTTACCAAATTGCTGGAGCTGCAGCTATTCCAAGGTGAAGACACTTGTACTGAAATAAGCCTGTGTGTGTTGTTTGTTAAGTATTTCTTTGACATATCTCCAACTTGCATTTGTAAATAAGCTTGTACTACAGTAAATGTATATTTGGAAAACAGTGAGAAATGTACTATAAATCCTTCATAATAGTGGAGAAGATGCCCATAGCAATCCATCAGCTACTAACTGTAATTTTATAGATTGTGCTAGATAAATGATAGCTAGAAGCTGATTGGTTGCTATGGGCAAATTCTCCATTCCCTACTCTTCTGAAAGTTTGATACATCTCCCCCACAGTCTCCTCCAGACACAGCTGCAAATATGTCCTCACTCTTTGGTAGCAGATATTGGACTGTGGGGACGATTCAGCATGCACTGCTGATTGCTGATTCCCGATAGTCGGAAATCTGTGCTGGACCCATACTGCAATGTCGCACGCAGTCCGGCAGCAGACTATCAGTGATTGACAGTCTGCTGCTGTTTCTGGGTGGGGAGGGGGCAGTGACGGCCTCCGTTTCCCAAAACGTAGGCGTGTCGCCGCCGTTGGGGGTTAGTGGAGAGGCTGGATTTTCGTTGTCTGACGGAGATTTCCTGGCCTCTTTTACTCAACTGCGGCAGCTGGCTTGCGCGACCGCATGGGTCACTCAGCCGGCCAATGGACATGCAGATGATCTGATGCTACGTCCAAGGACGCAGTTCAGATCATCTGCAAGCGTGGTGCCACGAGTATGATGCCTCTTGCTACATTATCATATTACAGCTATCGCAGCTGCTAACATGTTAACATTAATAATAATAATGATAATAATAATAATGATAATAATAATATGTTCCCCTTTAGTAGAATTGGAATTATCTGAAGATAAGTATTGATACCTAATACTCTGGCACTGTATAGTGCACAGAGTGCTACTAATATACGTGCTGTAGACTAGAGAAGTACGCCGACCCCCATGTGTTGGGGTTTGGATCCGGATTCAACTTCGTGGATTGTTTTTGCGAAACCACTCTAATGTGTTTTGTTTTTGGTATTGGATCTGTATTTTGAAATAAATAAATAAGAAGAAAACAGCTAAAGTACATAATTGTGACCAGTTAGCATGCAAATACAAAATCCGAGTACGGTTTTTAAATCTGAGTTCTGAACGGTGAGAAGATCCGAACCAGGACTCAGTTCAACTTGGTAACCCAAAGTGATTCCAAACTTGGACTCAGTTTGACTCGGAACTAGGGATGGGCACCGACCCCCATGTTTTGGTTTTGGATCTGTATCTCCTTGTGTTTTGGATCTGGATTTGGTTTTGCCAAAACCTCCCCTTGCATGTTTTGGTTTAGGATCTGTATGTTTTTTCAAAAATTTATAAAAACAGCTAAAATCACAAACTTTTTTTTTGTTCCTACAGTATTATTAACCTCAATAACATTAATTTCCACTAATTTCAGTGAATTTTGACCGCATCACAGCTCACAATATTGTTTTAATCTGGTTTAGGCCCAAAATTTGCACCAAGCTAGCTGGCTAACTAAACTAAGCTGCAGCAGTGGGCGGCACAAACACGTGGCAGTTCAACTTCCAACATGGCACATTAGGAAACATATGTTTTCATTAATCAAGAGGCCTGAGGGAGTTGGAGTATGTATGTAGTTAAAGGCAGGGACAGGAAAGGTTGATTGGTAGTAAATTTTATTTAATTTTTTTATTCCGAAACAAATTTATGAGGGAGGAGGGGAGGCATTTCCAAAAAATATTTTACTCATTCACATCAGTTCTTGCCCCAGAAGAATCATTGAGCGCTATGCCTGCTGCTGCTGCTGGGAGTGGATTTTCGTTCCAGAAGGGGACCAGGAAGACTACTAGTAGTACTTTAAAAAACAATTGACTGTTAAACAATACTTTGCAAGGGGGAGCAAGTATGACAACAATCGCCGAGTTGAACAGTGGATCATTGATGACATAACATCTATGCTGCTCTATATGCTGGTTACCCCAGCCTATAACATCACCCCAGATTATACCAGCACCCAATCCTATATCATCATCCCATCCTGTGTTGTGTATAAATTACAGCTGCGCTTCCTGTTAGATTGGGGATTCATTGTCCACTTTAGTGGATGTGAGCTCAATTCTCATCCATATCACCACAGCCCTTACACATCTTCTGACCTGGGCTACAGGAGAAGCAGCTGCACTCTGGAATATGGTTGCATGGAGTTGCCCATCTGACTCACTGATATTCAGGTAGAGGGGCCATGGGTAGGGACACTATGGCCCGTATTCAATTTGAAGCGTTAAGTCCGGATCCGCGTTATGTTACCGCCGATGATGTAATTATCGCCTGTTTTGGTTTTACCCCGTATTCAATTTGAAAGACTTTCCACCTAGGCGGAAAGTCAATGCATTGAAATAGGCGGTAAAGTATCGCCTATGAATGGCAGGCGGAAAAAAGTGCAGAATTGGGGTTTTGGGGTGCAATATTTCGGGAACCCCCGTGCAGTCTTCAGACAGTCCCCCAAAGGTAATCTGCATCAAAAATTTTTTTTAAAATCTTAAGGACAGCCCAAAAATTTACTTTGAAATAGGGGGCGAAAAAAAAAAAATGTTTGGGTACAGAGTTAAAAACTAGCGAACTTTACTCTGGGGGGGCGTCCCCAAGTATGCCCCAGGTGTTTTTTTGATTGAAGGTTTTTGCGGCAGGTGGATTTTTCACGATTTTTTCAACTTCACTTTTTCAACTTTAAATATGCTGGCCCCCATTTTCAAGGACCCCAAATTTGCTGGGATAAGTTATTTTCTGGAAAAAATACTCCTAAATACTATTCTGCATCAGGTATAGAAAACCGCAATTTAGCAGCTATTGAGCCCATTTAAAAACACCAAATACCTTCAGTGAGCCAAATCAGGGGGTACCATAGTGAACTCCCATGTGAGAGCATCATTTGGGGGGTGACAGGCTGATTTCCCCAAAAATGACAGTACTTTCCGCTTGTTACATTATTGCCGGGTGCCGTTTACGCGTACTTTGAAATTGAATATGGGGTAATTCATGCACGCGCGCGATACTTTAATGCCTACAAAACAGGCGAAGTTGGCATTAAGTCCAGGCCGCGTTAACTTAACGCGGCTGGGCTCAAATTGAATACGGCTCTATATGGGAAAGCAGTATTAGCAGCTTTATTCCTTTATTAAACCATGGCCCTCATTCAGACCCACTCGCGAGCGGCTGTCTGCTCGCAAGTGGGTCGATGGTCTGCACTGCGCATGCGCATGACGGAGGGAGCTCCGTCATGCGCATGCGCGAGACGTGACGAGCGAAGGACTTTCCTTCACTCGGAGTGTCTCATCAAAGGGGGCGTGCTGTCGATGTTGACTGACGGGGGCGTGCCTGCCAGACGGAGGCGCTCCCAAGGGAACGCCTACCGTCTGAAGCCGGCCCCACTGACATCCCTAGTGATGTCAGTGGGAGTGATTTTGCCTCTGATAGAGCCAAAATCACTCCTGGCCTTGCGGTTGAGAAACTCAACGGCAGGCTTCTGCTCGCAGTTTCGATGGTCGCGATGGTCAAGACCATCTCGACCATCATCCTGCACGCTCGTATATGCTGTGGGTGGTGACCCACAGCTATACGAGCGTCCAGGAGGACGCTCCATATTAATGGAGGTGGGCCCTGATTCAGAGCGAGCGCTCTGGTCAGAGCGTCCGGCTCTGAATCAGGGCCCATATCCTCTAATTTCCCCTTTTGAAAATGTTTATGTGAATCTTCTCAGCTGAGGCGTTTGTGATGTCATTATGTTTTATATATTACGCACATTATTTAGCACTCTTGTGGTCTTGTAGTTGACGTGTACACACTAATAAAATATTCACGATTGAAAAAAGAAGTGAAAAGTTGAATGTTTTTATTGCTAATTTTGTGTCATTAAGTAGTAAAATTGTTAATATTTCACTGCGGTTCCACTTACAGTGTCACAATATTTTTTATGAATAAGAAAAGAATAACACACTGTGCGACAACTTATAGTGTCACAAGATTATTTATGAATAAGAAAAGAATTACACACTGCGCTACCACTTAGTGTCACAAGATTAATTATTTATGAATAAGAATAACACACTGCGCTAGCACTTAGTGTCACAAGATTAATTATTTATGAATAAGAATAACACACTGCGCTAGCACTTACAGTGATGTATTTATGTTTTATATATAGCGCATGTTATTTAGCACTTTGTTGTGGTCTTGTTGTCGGCGTGTAAAAGTAATCATTATTCACAATTGAGGAAAGAAGTGAAAAGTTGAATATTAGACTGCGCTACCACTTAGTGTCACAAGATTAATTATTTAGGAATAAGAATAACACACTGCGCTATGACTTATAGTGTCACAATACGTGGACGATAAACTGCGGTCTGGCAGGCAGTGTCACCAGCAATAGCGCAGCTAAGTTGTTAATGCACACACACAATAAAAATATATTTTTTTTTGTGTGGATTGATATTGATATTATTAATTTAATTTCACTTTTATTTTATTCACCCTGAATGAGGCAGCAGCCCCTTGATAAACAACACAGACAGCACCCCTTCTTTATGAACAACAAAGCACCCCTGCCGAGTGTGAACAGACCACCTGCAGAGTCACAAATACGTGGACGATAAACTGCGGTCTGGCCGGCAGTGTCACCAAACAATAATAGCGCAGCTAAGTTGCTAACGCACAAAAAAAGCACTTTAATTTTTTTTTACACTGGGGAAGAGCACCCCTGATTGACAGAGAACCCCCCCTGGACAACACAGCACCTCTTTATGGACTGCAGCCCTAGCCCCTTGATGGACAGGACAACAACAGCAGCCCTTATGTATAATAATACAGCAGTAGCTCCTTGATTGACTGGACAAGCAACACAGCAGCTGCAGCACCCACTGAAGCCCCCCTTTATATACTGCAACCCCAGCCCCTTTATGGACAACACAGCAGCAGCCTTCAACCCCAGACTCCGACAGGACAAGTTGGTCAACACACTGACACAGACTGTGACAGCAACATGTCTGTTCAGTTCACCATCCACACCCGGAATGAAAATACCGCCGATCACCGGGACATTTATAGAATCCAAAACCGTCGAGAATCCGACAGCAGGACGATGACGTTTTGCCACGTTTTGAGATCCGAGTCATGCGGGAAAACCCGAGCCTAGTTTGGTTCTCATCTCAGATCTGGAAGTTCAGGTGGGTCCGGTTTTCTGAGAACCGGATCCGCTCATCTCTACTGTAGAAAGTTTAATTTTGAATTTGGTGCCCTTGATGCCGGTGGTCATTTGCCCATTCTTTTTATTGTCCAACAGAGCCTCGATCGCAATAGGGGAAGTGCTGACAGGAGGCCAAGAGGAGGCCAGGCCAAGGGACGAAGCAGACCATGGGATATGCAGTGGAAATGAAAACCTTGGTGCCGGTAAATTGGTGCAAAGTTTAGATTTGTGTTACTCAGGGCTAGGGGTGTGCACTTTTCGTGTTTTGTGATTTGGTTTTGGATCTTTTTTCGTGTTTTGGATCTGGATTGGTTTTGCCAAAGCCACCCTTCCGTGTTTTGGGTTTTGGATCTGTATTTTTTTGGAAAAGAGCATAAAAACAGCTAAAATAACAGAATTAGTTTTTTTTTTGTTCTACGCTATTATTAACCTCAATAACATTAATTTCCACTCATTTCCAGTCTATTCTGAACACCTCACACCTCACAATATTGTTTTTAGGCTAAAAGGTTGCTCCGAGGTAGCTGGATGACTATGCTAAGCGACACAAGTGGGTGGCACAAACATGAGGCCCATCTAGGAGTGGCACTGCAGTGGCAGACAAGATGGCAGTTTCAAAAACTAAGCCCCAAAGAGTACATAATGCAAAGAAAAAAAAGAGATGCAAGATGGAATTGTCCTTGGGCCCTCCCACCCACATGTTGTATAAACAGGACATACACACTTTAACAAAGCAATCACTTCAGCGCCAGGGTCTGCCACACGACAGTGGCTGAAATGATTGGTTCGTTTGGGCCCCCACAAAACAATCTGGCAATTAATCGGTCCCTGCACAAACTGGCTCTACAGAGGCAAGATGTCGTCCTCATCCTCATCCACCGATTCCTCACCCTCTTCAGTGTTGTGTACATCCTCACAGAATATTAATTCGTCCCCACTGGAATCCACCACCACAGGTCCCTCTGTACTTTCTGAAGGCTGGTCTTCCCCGAAGAAATGATAATTAATTTTGATGAACATCATCTTCTCCACATTTTGTGGAAACAACCTCCTATGCCTTTCACTGACAAGGTTCCCGGCTGCACTAAAAACTCTTTCGGAGTACACACTGGAGGGGGGTCAACTTAGGTAAAATAGAGCCAGTCTGTACAGGGCCTCCAAATTGCCTCTTTTTCCTTCCAGTACAGGGACGAGCTGTCTGACATGACTACTTGGATGCTGTCACCGATGTAATCCTCCACCATTCTTTCAATGGTGACAGCATCATATGCAATGATAGTAGACATGTCAGAAATTGTTGGCAGGTCCTTCAGTCCAGACCAGATGTCTAAACTTGGTCTTTCCTGCCCTGCATCACCGCCAGCGGGTTGGTTAGAATATCTAAGTTGTTTCTTGGCAGCCCCAGTTGCGGGAAAAAATTAAGAAGGAGCTGTTGCTGTGTCATGTCACACTTCAGCTGACAGTGTTTTCACCAGCAGGTCTTTGCACCTCTGCAGGCTTATGTCCGCCGGAAAGAGAGACACCAAGTAGGCTTTAAACCTAGGATCGAGCATGGTGGCCAAAATGTAGTGGTCTGATTTCAACAAATTGACCACCCTCGAATCCTGGCAAAGCGAATGAAGGGCTTCATCCACCAGTCCCCCATGCCAAGCAGAATCGCTCCGTCCTAGTTCTCCTTCACTTTCTCCAGCTGCTTCTGTAAAAGCCTGATGAGGAGAATGACCTGACTCAAGTTGGCAGTGTCTGAACTGACTTCACATGTGGCAAGTTCGAAGGGCTGGAGAACCTTGCACAACACGGAAATCATTCTCCACTGCACTTGAGTCAGGTGCATACCCCCTCCTTTGCTGATGTCGTAGGTGGATGTATAGGCTTGAATGGCCTTTTGCTGCTCCTCCATCCTCTGAAGCATATAGAGGGTTGAGTTCCACCATGTTACAACCTCTTGCTTCAGGTGATGGCAGGGCAGGTTCAAGAGTGTTTGCTGGCACTCCAGTCTTCGGCACGCAGTTTGAATGGCAAAAGTGGGCCGACATTTTTCGGGACACTCAAAGCGTCTCCTGTACGTCCCTGTTGTTTTTCAAAAAATTCTGAACCACCAAATTTATTGTGTGAGCAAAACATGGGACGTGCTGGAATTTGCCCAGATGTAATGCCCGCACAATATTGGTGGCGTTGTCAGATATCACAAATCCCCAGGAGAGTCTAAGTGGGGTAAGCCATTGGGCGATGATTTCCCTCAGTTTCTCTAAGAGGTTGTTGGCTGTGTGCCTCTTACTGAAACTGGTAATACACAACGTAGCCTGCCTTGGAACGAGCTGGCGTTTCTGAGATGCTGCTACTGGTGATGCTGCAGTTGTTGCTGCGTAAGGCGATACATCTACCCAGTGGGCTGTCACAGTCATATAGTATTTAGTCTGCCCTGTTCCACTTGCACACATGTCCGTGGTTAAGTGGACATTGGGTACAACCGCATTTTTTAGGACACGGAGGACACTTTTTCTGACGTCTCTGTACATTCCTGGTATCGCCTGCCTAGTGAAGTGGAATCTAGACGGAATTTGGTACCGGAGACACACTACCTCCATCAATTGTCTAAATCCCACTGCACTAATGGCAGATACCGGCCGCATGTCTAACACCATAGCTGTTATCTGTTATCACCATAGCTGTCTAACACCGTTATCCGCTTTGCAACAGTATGACTGCTGTCGTACTTCATCCTCCTCGCAAAGGACTGTTGGACGGTCAATTGCTTAGTAAAAGAAGTAGTGGTGTTCCATCTTTCTCTCTGGGATGATGAACGACTCCCAGCAGCAACAGCAGCAGTGGCAGCAGTAGGCGTAGCAATGCAGAATCCTCCGGAGGAATCCCGGATAGGAGAGGGGTCAGTCATGCCAGTGACATGGCCTGCAGGACTACTTTCGATCCTGATTGAGGAGGAAATTGACGAGGAGGGAGTCGACAGTGTGGTTTGCAGGCGCTTGGATACAACAGGACAAAGGGATTTAGGTGTCCCTGGACTGCTTACGGTCTTAGCCACAGTTTCTGAACTTGACAGTGACTTTTTATGAATGCGCTGCAGGTGACGTATAAGGGAGGATGTTCCTAGGTGGTTAACATCCTTACCCCTACTTATTACACCTTTACATAAGCTACATATGGCAACACAGTTGTTTTCCGGATTTGGATAGAAATAATTCCAGACCAAAGAGGTGTTTTTTTTGGTCTTCTGCCCAGGCATGATGATGGGCTTTTTCATCCCACGGACAACAACTGTCTCCCCCGGTGTCTGATTTAAACAGACCACATCACCATCAGAATCCTCCTCGTCAACTTCCTCCTCAGGGCCAGTTACACCAATATCCTCATCCTGTTGTACTTCAACAGTGACATCTTCAATTTGAATATCAGCAACTGGACTGTGGGTGCTCCTTCCAGCACTTGCAGAGGGCGTGCAAATGGTGGAAGGTGTCACCTCTTCCTGTCCAGTGCTGGGAAGGTCGGGCATCGCAACCGCCGACACACTTGGACTCTCCTTGCGGATTTGTGATATTCTTAGAACGCACAGTTCTTCGCTGTGCTTTGCCAGCTTAACTTTTATCATTTTTCTAGTGAGAGGAGGAGGGTTTCCATTGTCATGTGAAGCTGAACCACTAGTCATGAACATAGGCCAGGACCTTAGCCGTTCCTTGCCATTCCGTGTCATAAATGGCATATTGGCAAGTTTACATTTCTCCTCAGACGATTAAAATTTATTTTTTGGGGTAATTTTACTGAACTTTGGCTTTTTGGATTTTACATGCCCTCTACTATGACATTGGGCATCGGCCTTGGCAGACGACGTTGATGGCATTTCATCATCTATGTCATGACTAGTGGCAGCAGCTTCAGCACTAGGAGGAAGTGGTTCTTGATCTTTCCCTATTTTATCCTCCAAATTTTTGTCCTCCATTGTTTTTATGGAGTGCATTATTTTTATGCAGTGAATAACCCCTGTAAAAATTGTTTAGATTAATTAAATCACCCCTTTTTATTTGGAGTGAATATACACAGGGCACATGGCAGCATACCCCTACACCACACACGGGAAGGCCCTGTAAAAATTATTTGGATTAAATAAATCACCCCTTTTTATTTGGAGTGAATATATTCACAGGGCACAGGTCAGCGTAGCCCTACAATACACACGGGAAGGCCCTTTAAAAATTATTTGGATTAATTAAATAACTGTTAAAAAATTATTTGGATTGATTAAATCACCCCTTTTTATTTGGAGACTGGAGTGAATACACAGCACAGGGCACCGTAGCCCTACAATACACATGGGAAGGCCCTGTGTATTGTTGGATTCATTAAAAAACCCCTGTAAAAATTATTTGAATGAATTAAATCACCCCTTTTTATTTGGACACTGGAGTGAATACACAGCACAGGGCACTGTAGCCCTACAATACACACGGGAAAGCCCTGTATATTTTTGGATTAATTAAATAACCCCTGTAAAAATGATTTGAATTAATTAAATCACCCCTTTTTATTTGGAGACTGGAGTGAATACACAGCACAGGGCACGTAGCCCTACAGCACACAGGGCAGCCCCTGTAAAAATTATTTGGACTGAATATACAGCAAAGGACAGCACCACTGGACTGGACTGGACTGGACTGATACAGCAAAGCAGGTCACCCCCAGACTGATACAGCAGCACAGCACCACTGGACTGGACTGATACAGCAGAGCAGGTACCCCCAGACTGATACAGCAGAGCAGGTCGCCACCCCACTCCACAACACTTTCCCACAGACACCAGAGAGACACATCCTCTCACTACCCACTCCAGGACTGGAGTGAAGATGGCGGGCGGGAGGCGCAAAATGTGCAAAGCCTGGGTCTCGCGAGAATCTGACTCCAGGATGATGACGTTTTGCCTCGTTCCAAGAACCGACTCTGGCGGGAAAACCCAAGCCGGACTCGGATCCCGGCATGGATTGGGGGGGCTCGGATTTCGAAAAACCAAACCCGCTCATCCCTACTAAGGACTGAAGAGAATAGAGACACATTTCAAGAAAGATGAAACAAACTATAAATTTGGATATGAAATGATTAAATGAACACCATAAAACAACTGCTGCTGCCTGCACCTGCTAGTGACCCATAATCTAACATAGGCCTAGTAAACTGTGTTTTGTAAGACTATGGGGCCAATGCAGAGTAATACCAAACACCTGATTAGAGAGTGAATCTTGCATTTATTCACAGTGCACATGCTCTGGAGATAAGCATACGTAACTATGGCAGGCACATGTCACTTACCTTTCCACTTACCACTGAATAGGAGTAACTGGGCTGTATGGGGCATACTCAGTAAGACAATGTTCAGTGGGGCGTTTTGATGCTACTGCAGGCTATGCCAAGTTTGGTTGAAGCATTAATACACCAGTGTATAGGTGCATCTTTGGCACCACATACTTACAGGCACATCCGGACAATGATGATGGCTGTGAAACAGCATGCAGAGTGGTCTGGCCACAACACTGTGTACAACTCTTTATACAGGTGCATAATATATTTCCATGCAAAGCGGGAGCATCTGTGGACACGTTGTGTTCAACTCTACATCGGGTCCTATGTTAGCAATTGCTGTTTGATTTATAAAATGGATAGTGATTAATGCATGTAATAAATAAACTTGAGTAGTGTTACTGGCAGCCAGTACCTGGGACATTTCTTTGTATTGAATTGACTTTGTATATTTGTGCATGGCAATGAAGTGCAAGGACTGTTACCTTTACTCTAAGTACAGCACCTTGCTATTTAAAGAAGTGCTGAAAAGTTTGACTTCTATTGAGAAGATGAAAGAAAGAGGTGCCTCTGGCACTCAGACAAATGTGCAGCTGCAACACGGAGATGTGTTAAGCCAAGAACACTATGGAATGCAAACAACAAACATAAAATTGGCTGCGCTAGGAAAACAATGATAATAAATGTATATAAATATGTCCAAAAATACAAAAAATTTAAAAAAAGAATATTTCAGAATATGTTAGAGCAAAAAAATATTTTTTTTATTACACTGGAAACTATAAATAAAATGTACATAACAATAAACACATATACTAAAATAAAAGCAGCTGATCAAAATCAATGGCTCTCCCAAATGGACAACTCAGTATTAAAGAAGAGCTGAGTTGTCCATTTGGGAGAGGGTAGTGACTAGAACCCCTTCACCGGAAGGACCTTTTCGTCGACACTCGCTGGGCGGAGCTGAGGTCAGGGCCCAAGGCAGCGGCAGGACTCAAAGTCTAAGTAACTTATAAAAAGAACAGAGTCTCAGTCCCCCCCTCTGGGGCGTATGGTTAGCGGGTGGAAGCGGGACCCCATGGGAGAAGGATGTAGCAGCAGCAGGACCCCGGGAGAGAATATGGCAGCAGGACCCCAGGGGTGGGAGTGGCATCGGGACCCCAGGAGTGGATGCAGCCAGCACCTGGTGGCTTTCCGACTGGCTGACAGTAAGGAACTTGGTACTTGGTCTGCCTGGCAGTCGGATAGAGGGGTGCTAGATCTGCCTGGCAGTGGGGTAAAGGGGTGCTAGTTATAGGTTGGTGAACCGAGCTCAATGATGTTACCGTAGGACGGGGAGAGATGGGGGGGTGGTAGAGGAAAAGGCGAGGGGGGGGGGGCGGGAGGGAGGGTGTAGGGTAGTGGTGTTGTAGGTAAGTGGGGGGTGGGTGGCGGGAAGGGGGTAGGTGAGTGTATGGGTATGTATGTGTACCTGATGTGTGGTGGGGAGGGGGAGAGTGCTGCACCTAAGGTAGGAGTACCTATTGCTAACTGAGGGCTGAACTGGTAAGAGGGTTGGTAAGGTGTGCTCTCTGCTGGTGTGGAAATGTGGGGTGGTGGTTTGTGTACAGTGTAGTGTTGAAAAAAGAGAAACTGAAGCTATGGTGTCGGGTCAATTAGTTTATTTAGTATGCACAATGCTGCTAGGACAAAAGACCCAGGGGTGGGTGGGGTAGATTAGGGTGGCTTGCACGGGAGGAAGGTGGGTGGACCCTTTCAGGGGGCTCCTTACTGTGCGGTTCAGGACCAGCACGTCGTCCCTGCTGGACCTATGGTCGACAGTCTTACGGTCCTGGCAATGGTGTGGTGGAAGTCTCTGAGGGTGTGAGTGGGTGGCGGCGCCCCGCTCTTGTGCAACTTACCTACCGGTAGGGTGCCTGGGTTCGGCGTTGCGATCAGGGGGGGGTGATGATGAGGCAGTCTCTTGTATAGAGTGAACTGCTGGTCGCCTGGGGGCTGTTGTCGCTGCCCACTTCTTGGTGGGTGCTCCTGAAAGTGTTGCTCGCGGCTGCTACTGGTGTGGAGGTGACCGTGGATGCAATGTTCTTTCTTATGGCAGATGTGGGTGGCAGAGGGGTGCTAGGTTTGGCTGGCAAGGAGTTGGACTGGTGCTACGACTGCTGGCAAGGTGGTAGAGTCTACTATATCTGCCTGGCAAGAGGGTGGAGTGGTGCTAGGTCTGCCTGGCAGTGGGATGGAGGGTGCTAGTTCTGCTTGCCCAGAAAGGGGAGGGGGTTGCTGGTGCCAAGTGTGCCCATTATGAGGGGGGAGGCAAAGAGTGCGTATTAAGAGAGGGGTGCCAAGTGAGCACATTAATAGGGGGCGTTGCTAGTGCTGTGTGCTCAGCTAGAGGTGGTGTTTGCTGGTGCTGTCTACCCACTTAGGGGGTTGTTTGCTGGTACTGTGTGATCAATGGGGGGTTGCTTGTTCTCAGTGTGTCCAGTAAGGGAGGAACAGGGTGTCAAGTGTGCACAGTAAGGGAGTGGGGTGTGCCAAGTAAGGGGGGTGTTTAATGGTACTATGTGATCAATGGGGGGGTTGATGGTTCTGTGTGCCTGGGAAGGGAAGAGGGTTTGCTGGTACTAATTGTGCCCAGTAAGGGTGGGGGTGGGGGGTTGCTGGTGCTAAGTGTGCCCAGTAAGGGGAGATGGGGGGGAGTTGCTGGTGCTAAGTGTGCTCAGTAAGGGAGGAACTGGTGTGCCAAGTGTGCTTCGTAAGGGAGGAGTGTATATGCCAAATGTGTGCTTGGTAAGGGAATATGGCAAGTTCAACCAGGCATGGTGTGTGCTCGGGGAAGGGGTGCGCCAAGTGTGCCCAAGAAGGCGGATCTTTACTGTATATTTATATGGAATGCCGGGAGCTGACACACGGTATATACAGAACGCTGGGTGATGTGACACAGTATATATAGAACCCTGGGCAATGACACTCTGTATATATAGAACGCCAGGTGCTGACACACTATATCTAGAACACCGGGGGCTGTCACACTGTATATCTAGTACGCTGGGGGCTGTCCCACTGTATATATAGAACGCCAGGGGCTGGCACACTGTAAATAAAGAACTTACCCTGGTTATGAGGGGTTTTGCTGGTGCTAAGTGCTAAAATATCACAAACAGCGCATGAATACACACACCAATGTGTATTACTTACATATACAGTATGTATTCTTAAATGTCACCAGGCAGGGTCACCCACTTCCATTCTGTTGGAGAGGGGTTTAACTTTATGCATCTAGCGGGCGTCATGCCGTGTTGCAGCTAGTGTAGACAGATGTACTGGAGGGGAGACAGACGTGCTGGAGGAGAGACAGACGTGCTGGAGGGGAGACAGATGTACTGGAGGGGAGACAGACGTGCTGGAGGAGAGACAGACGTGCTGGAGGAGAGACAGACGTGCTGGAGGAGAGACAGACGTGCTGGAGGAGAGACAGATGTGCTGGAGGGGAGACAGATGTACTGGAGGGGAGACAGACATGCTGGAGGGGAGACAGACGTACTGGAGAGGAGACAGATGTGCTGGAGGAGAGACAGACGTGCTGGAGGAGAGACAGACATGCTGGAGGAGAGACAGACGTGCTGGAGGAAAGACAGATGTGCTGGAGGAGTGACAGATGTGCTGGAGGGGAGACAGACGTGCTGGAGGAGAGACAGACGTGCTGGAGGGGAGACAGATGTGCTGGAGGAGAGACAGACGTGCTGGAGGAGAGACAGACGTGCTGGAGGAGAGACAGATGTACTGGAGGAGAGACAGATGTGCTGGAGGAGAGACAGACGTGCTGGAGGAGAGACAGATGTACTGGAGGAGGACACGGACGTGCTGGAGGAGAGACAGATGTGCAGGAGGAGAGACAGATGTACTGGAGGAGAGACGGACGTGCTGGAGGAGAGACAGACGTGCTGGAGGAGATCCCAGGGAAAGCACAGGTGAAGTGAATAACTCTCAGAACAGTAGTGTTTAAAGAGGTTCATTCACAGAACAGTGCTGTGCTTATTGTTGGATGTAACCAGGACAGCGTCAATGTGGGGTAACAGCTCTGGTTGGAGTGAATGCAGGGCAGCAAGGTTCGTTCTCAAGGATGATACAAGAGTGTGAGGAATGACCACACGCGGATTAGAATCCTTGGTGAACTTTTCTACTTTTGCACCCACCAAAAGCTGGAATATATTAAGCTTAATCTCTAAAAAGTGAGTAGAGAAGTGACAAGCAATTATGTTTATGTAGCAGGCAATCTGCCGCCTGTTATTGGTGGGATGAGCTGTGGCCTTTACTAACAGTTTCTCACAGTTGACACAAGTGGTGTCAAATATAGATTTATTTATACAGAACTTAAAGATAAAGAGATATTAGTTCTTATTCTTACATTACAACAGGGAAAGAGCACACCATTTTAATAAAAAGTACTGGAAATATATCACAGTAAGGAAAAGATTTGTTTTCACAAGGGTCCAAAAAAAACATATTGACTAGCTAATAATAATTACCCTTAGAGATCAGTGAACACAGACGGTCTAATGGTTAGCATTACTGCCTGACAGCACTTAGGTCATGGGTTCGATTCCCATATGACCCTAACTGTGTGGAGTTTGTATATTCTCCCTGTACTTGCGTGGGTTTCCTCCCACACTCCAATAATATACTGATAGGTTATTTGGCTCCAAATAAAATTAACCCTAGTGAGCATGTGGTAGGGAATATAGGCCATGATTCAGAACCGGATGCTCTGAATCTGGGTGTTTTTTTTTTTTTTTTTTGGAGCGGCCTCCTGGCCGCTCGCATAGCTGTGAGTGACCTCCCACAGCCATTGCGAGCGGCCAGGATGATGGTCGCAGTGGTCAAGACCATCGCGGCCATCGGGCTTGCGACGAGACCCTTGTGGTAGGGTCTCGTGGCCGCAAGCCCCAGAGAGTTTCTGGCTCTAATAGAGCCGGAAGCTCTCCCACTGACATCACTGGTGATGTCAGTGAGGCCGCCCACAAACGGCAGATGTTCGCATGGGAACGCCTCCGTTTGTGAAGCCACTCCTACACCCTGCCTCCAAAATGGTGCGAGCTGTCGATCAAAATCGACAGCCGCCCCCTTTTGGTGCGAGACCAGGAGCAACGGAACGTCCGTCGCTAGCCAGGTCTCGCGCATGCTCACGTCAGAGCTGGCTCTGGCGTGCGCATGCGCAGTGGCCTAACATCGACCCGCTCGCGAGCATGTCTGAATCAGGCCCATAGATTGTAAGCTCTACTGGGGCAGGGACTGGTGTGAATTGCCAAATATTCTCTGTAAAATGCTGCGGAATATGTGTGTGCTATATTAATAACTGGTAATAAATAATAATGGCAAAGTTGAAAATAGAGAAGAGTATTGCATCATTCGTTTGTAACATGTTAAGTCCCCTTCACTTTGTATTAATTTACCTGGCTATCTTACACGTGCATTTTAATTAGAGATGTGCGCCGACCCCCATGTTTTGGTTTTGGTTCTGGATCTACCCTGGTTTTGGATCTGGATTGGTTTTGCTAAAACCTCACCTCCGTATTTTGTTTTCGTGTTTTGGTTTTGGATCTGGATTTTTTCTTAAAAAAATCATAAAAACAGCTAAAATCACATAAAATTTGCCTGTTTTTGTTCCTACAGTATAATTAACATCAATAACATTTATTTCCAGTAATTTCCAATCAATTTTGACCACCTCACAATATTATTTGCTTCATCTAGTTAAGGCCAAAAGGTTGCATCCAGCTAGCTGGCTGACTAAGCTAAGTGACACAGTGGGCGGCACTAACATGTGGCAGTTCAGTTTCTAATTTCCAACACATATACAGTGGGTTATACAGTATGGGTTGGATATACCAATAGTGCACTTACTGTGACAGCAGTGTCCGCAGAGCGGGGTTGCTGACGGTGTCCTCCTCAGTAAATGGAATGGCAGTGCAGGGTACTGGTGATGTTGGCAGTGCGGGGGTGCCAGCGGTGTCTTAGTGCAGGTTTGCTGGCTGTGTCGGCAGTGCGGGGGTGCCAGCAGTGTCTTTAGTGCAGGTTTGCTGGCTCTGTCAGCACTGCGGGGGTGCCAGCGGTGTCTTTAGTGCAGGTTTGCTGGGTGTGTCGGCAGTGTGAGGGTGCCAGCGGTGTCTTACTGCACATTTTCTGGCTGTGTCGGCAGTGCGGGGGTGCCAGTGGTGTCTTTAGTGCAGGTTTGCTGGCTGTGTCGGCAGTGCGAGGGTGCCAGCGGTGTCTTTAGTGCAGGTTTGCTGGCTGTGTCAGCAGTGCGGGGATGTCAGTGCTGTCCTCATTGCAGGTTTGCTGACTGTGTTGGCAGTGCAGAGGTGTTCTCAATGCAGGGTGCCGGCGGTGTCGGCAGAGCGGGGGTGCCAGCAGTGTCCTCAGTGCTGGTTTGCTGACTGTGTCGGCAGCGCAGGGGTGCTGGTGGTGTCCTCAGTGTGGGAGTGTCGGCAGTGTCGGCAGTGTGGGGGTCGCTGACTGTGTCCTCAGTACGTTGGGCAGCAGTGCAGGAGTGTCGGCAGTGGTGGTGTCGGGAGCGGGGGATGCTGCAAGTGGGGGTGCTGGCGGTGTCAGCAGCTGGGGGTGCCGGCGGCGGGGGATGATGGGCGCCATCTTCTTTTTCTTCTTTTGTGCTGTTTTCAATGGGCTTAACTCTGATTGGCTGAGAGCCGTGACAGACGGCTCTCTCAGCCAATCAGCGTTATCCCCGCTGAAAACAAAACCTCGCGACTCGACAGAGGGGTCACGAGGTTTTGCCTCGGGTCAGGGATCCGGGGCAGGGAGGTTTTGGTTTTGCCAAAACCGCCCTCACCTATTTTGGTTTTGGATCTGCATTTTTTTTTAAATTGATAAAAACAGCTAAAAACACATAATTAGGGACTGTTTTTGTTCCTACAATATTATTAACCTCAATAACATTAGTTTCCAGTAATTTCCAGTCAATTTTGACCTCCTCACAGCTCACAATATTGTTTTCATCTAGTTTAGGCCAAAAGGTTGCACTAAGCAAGCTGGCTGACTAAACAAAGCAACAGCAGTGGGTGGCACAAACACGTGGCAGTTCAACTTCCAACATGGCACATCTAGGAAATAGAGTGCAGGGGCTGCAGGGGCAGACAGGATGGCAGTTTAATAAACTATAAGACTTCATAGAAGGAAACCAAGAATGTTTTCATTAATCAAGAACTAGATCAGAGGCCTGATAGAGGTGGAATATGTATGTACAGTAGTTGAAAGCAGGGAAAGGAAAGAGGGATTGATTTGTTTGTAAATTTAATACAATTTTTGGATTCCAAAGCAAATTTATGAGGGCGTAGGTGGGGTAGTATGGGCAGCTGGTAAGCCTACTAAATTAATATTTGTTCATGTAAGATAGGCTGATTTGGGGTTTCCAGCTCTGCAGAACAACTGTTCATTGTCTTGACTTCTTATCAGCCCATATCAGGAATCCTTGGCTACTAAAATTGTTTTATTTTCTGGTTAAAAAGTGAGTGGCACAAACATGTGGCAGTTCAACTACCACCAGGGCACATCTAGGAAGCAGTGACACTGCAGTGGCAGACGGGATGGCGGTTTAATAAACTATACAACCCCATATTAGAAACCAAAATGTTTTCAATAATTAAGAACTAGATCAGTGGCCCGAGGAAGATGGAGTATGTATGTAGTTGAAGGCATGGAAAGGAAGGAAGCATTGATTTGTTTGTAAATGAAATTACATTTTTGGAATCCAAAGCAAATATATTATGAGAGAAGGGGAGCAGTTTACAGAGAAAATTTTCACATTCACATCAGTTCCTGCCCCAGTGGAGTTACTTGGTGGTTCAGAATTTTGTAAAAAAATGAAAGGGGCATGCTGTCTGTTGCCATAACAATTTCTGGACATTTTCAGCATTCAGCAACCACATGTTGAAGATTTCAGTGACTGTGGCAGTTCAACTTCCAACATGGCACATTTAGAAAACAAAGTGGCACTGCAGTGGCAGACAGGATGGCAGTTAAAAAAACTATAAAAATGTTTGTCTATGCAAAAAGATAGTGAGCAATGCCCCAAACAGCGCATAATGCAAAGAAAGTGGTGCAAGATGGAATTGTCCTTCAGACCTCCCACCCACCCATATATTGTATATTAAACAGGACATGCACAGTTTAACAAACCAATCACTTCAACGACAGGGACTGCCACTTGCAGCTGAAGAGATTACTTTGTTTGGGCCCCCACAAAACAAGCTACTAAAGGGCAGCTGACATTGCTGGCAAAGATCTCTACATACAAACTGGCTCTACGAAGGCAAGTTGTCCTCTCTATTATCATCCTCACCCTCATCAGTGTGTACATCATATTTCACTCAGATCTTTGAAGTTCAGGTGTCTCTGTTTTAGAAAACCGAGCCAGCTCATCTCTAGTTTTATCAATTTTAAAGAAATCCAAAACCAAAATGGAAAACAACCAAAGCAATTGAGGGTGGTTTTGCCAACTCCAAAACACGGGGGTTTGTGCACCTCTACTTATCAGCACTGTGGAACAATGGTTAGCATTTCGACCTCACATCACTATGGTCATGGGTTCTACTCAGCTGCTACCTCTTATTTCAGGGGGATGCCTAAGCAGCACTGTAAGTGAACTGTAGGGGAGAAAAACAAATGGGACTTGCGCATGTACACAAGCCCCTGATTTCTTGGGACTGAGATGCTCAATATCCTGTATGATTTTCACTGCGATGCTTAATGTACTGTATGACTGTCACTTGAATGGTCAGTGCACTGTATGGCTGTTAATGGGGATGCTCAATATACTGTATGACTGTCACTTGGATGGCCAGTGCACTGCGTAGCTGTTACTGAGGATGCTCAAAATACTGTGTGACTGTCACTGGTATGCTCAATGTACTGTATTTCACCTTGATTCCAGTAGTCCAGTGGTTCTCAAACTCGGTCCTCAGGACCCCAAAAAGTTCACATTTTCCAGGTCACCGAAGAGGTGCACAGGTGTATTCATTACTCACTGACACATTTAAAAGATCCACATGTGGAGCTAATTATTTCACTTGTGATTCTGTGAGGAGACCTGGACAACATGAACTGTTTGGGATCCTGAGGACCAAGTTTGAGAACCTATGCAATAGTCCATTTATGTCAATGTCACAGGCATTTACAATATTACAGCTCCATAAATAATACTCCATCACCAGTATAGTATGTGTGCCAGGACCTCTATGATGTCATAAGTGCCAAATCAAAGGAAGATACTTTCATTCAACAGCCATATGTGGGCACTGTTATTTGCCAATAATTGTACTGTAGAATATTATATTGCACAAGAGGCAGTTTTATGTTCAAGATGTGGTTTTCAGAAATGTTTTCTATGTTTGTTTTGGACGTTTTGGTTGTTTGAATATTTTGTTCCCAAACAAAACTCTGAGTAGGGAATTTCTAACAATTGTAATCACACAGGAATTAATCACTCAGTAAGATTAATTTACACAAATTGATAGGTTTCAGTATATCATGTCAACAAAGCAAACATTTACCAGAAGAAGAAAATTCTTACTTTTGTTTTGATATTACATCTCAAAAAGATAATGGAATTGTTCAACAGCCCTACGATCTATAAAGGTGCAATATACTTTTCTGTTGGAATGTTCCTGTCACAGACAACTGACACAGTTATTACTAGGGATACTGTGAAACACTCATCCTTCTTTTTCTCAGTGAGGTACAGTATTTGGGAAAAGTTCTGATACTCACTGGAATGTGTGAAAGAGCCAACATATGCTTCACTCAAGTTTTTTGTGGGCCAATGCTATGCCTGTTCATCATATGACTGTGTCCCACTATGAAAGGTGTACCCCGTGGTATATATTTACCTGTTGTAGTGGGATTAGCCCAGAGAATGCCTGTAGCTTTTGCAAGGGCACCCTACATAGGGCCTGAGGCCTGATTCAGACCCGCTTGCAAGCGCACAGCGCTCGTAAGTGGGTCGATGGTGGGCCAGTGCGCAAGAAGCACTCACTCCGGGACTCACTACAAAAGGGGCGGCTGTCGATGTTGATAGACAGCTCGCCCCGTTTTGTAGGCAGGGAGGGGGGGTGGCTGGGTAAACGGAGGCGTTCCTGCAGGTACGCCTGCCGTTTGTGGGCGGCCCTACTGACATCACTCGTGACATCACTCTCCAGAGATGTTCAATTGGATTCAAGTCTGGGCTCTGGCTGGGCCACTCAAGGACATTCACAGAGCTGTCCTAAATCCACTCCTTTGATATCTTGGCTGTGTGCTTAGGGTCGTTGTCCTGCTGAAAGATGAACCGTTGCCCCAGTCTGAGGTCAAGAGCGCTCTGGAGCAGGTTTTCATCCAGGATGTCTCTGTACATTGTTGCATTCATTTTTCCGTCTGTCCTGACTAGTCTCCCAGTTCCTGCCGCTGAAAAACATCCCCGCAGCATGATGCTGCCACCATCATGCTTCACTATAGGAATGGTGATGAGCGGTGCCTGGTTTGCTCCAAACATAACGCCTGGCATTCATGCCAAAGAGTTCAATCTTTGTCTCATCAGACCAGAGAGTCCTTCAGGTGCATTTTGGCAAACTCCAGGTGGGCTGCCATGTGCTTTTTACTAAGGAGTGGCTTCTGTCTGGCCACTCTAAAATACAGGCCTGATTGGTGGATTGCTGCAGAGATGGTTGTCCTTCTGGAAGGTTCTCCTCTCTCCACAGAGTGACCATCGGGTTCTTGGTCACCTCCCTGACTAGGGCCCTTCTCCCCCAATCGCTCAGTTTAGACAGCCAGCCAACTCTATGAAGAGTCCTGGTGGTTCCGAACTTCTTCCATTTATGGATGATGGAGGCCACTGTGCTCCCTGGGACCTTCAAAGCAGCAGATATTTTTCTGTACCCTTCCCCAGATTTGTGCCTCGAGATAATACTGTCTCGGAGGTCTACACACACTTCCTTGAACTTCATGCTTGGTTTGTGCTCTGACATGCAATGTCTAGTGTGCTAGTGTGGGACCTTAAATAGACAGGTGTATGCCTTTCAAAATTATGTCCAATTGACTGAATTTACCATAGGTCGACTCCAATTAATCTGTAGGAACATCTCAAGGATGATCAATGTAAACAGGATACACCTGAGCTCAATTTTGAGCTTCATGGCAAAGGCCGTGAATACTTATGTACATGTGATTCTTAGTGGGTTTTTTTAATCAAATTTGTTACACGTTGTCATTATGGGGTATTGTTTGTAGAATTTTGAGGACAAAAATGAATTTATTCCATTTTGGAATAAGGCTGTAACATAGCAACATGTGGAAAAAGTGAAGCGTTGTGAATACTTTCCGGATGCACTGTATTACCCCCCCCCCCCCCCTCACCGATTTAGGGTTGTGATTAATTATAATATATCAGATATTAGATACATTGTGGACAATTTGGAAAAAGTGCCGTGCCACCGACTGGCCGCTGCCTTTATTACTAATGGTGGCCCTGATGGCCAACATATGTAGTGCCATGTATGCCTGTAGGGTCCTATCGGTCTTCCCTACGTACATGTCACAAGCTGCCGTAACATCTTGTTTGACATCAGTACTCCAGGCAGCCCTCTCGCGCCTGTTGCTAGGAGACGAGGACGCCGGGCTGCTACTCCATGAGATCCTCCTACCTTACTGCTCCATCACCTTCTCCCTGCACTGATTTAATCTTCTTCCTTTTTTACCTCCGCTGGTTCTCTGCTCTGATGCCGGCTATAGCATTCAGTACGTAGCTTCCGGCTCCTGTGAATGAGTTCATGTTTCTGTATGTTCCAGCTCCTCGTGTCCAGCGTGTATTTCAACTGCCTCTGCTGCACTTCAGCGTCTGTGTGGACTATTTGCCATTTACACCACAGCAGTTCCTCCCGCACTGCAGTGCCAGTGTGGACTTTCAGCCAGTACTCCACAGCCATATTCTTCTAGTGTCTGTGTGGATTCCCTGCTACACATCAGCCCTCAAGGCTGCTACCAGCCAAGTATACCGCCACCCTCAAGGCTGCATCCAGCCAAGTACACATCAGCACTCAAGGCTGCCACTAGCCAAATATACCTCAGCACTCAATGCTGCAACCAGCCAAGTACACTACAGTCCTCAAGGCTGCTACCAGCCAAGTATACCTCTGCCCTCAAGTCTGCAACCAGCCAAGTACACATCAACCCTCAAGGCTGCTGCCAGCCAAGTATAACTCAGCCCTCAAGGCTGCAACCAGCCAAATACACATTAGCCCTCAAGGCTGCCACCAGCCAAGTTTATATCAGTCCCCAAGGCTTGAACTTGGTCATCAGGCCACTCTCCCGTCAAGTACACTCCAGTCCTCAAAGCTTCTTTACCAATTGACTCCTCCAAGCTTCTTTATCAATAGATGTCTCAAAGCCTCCTTATCAATCAATTCACACCTCTAATGATAATCCTTCTTCCTGTGAATTCTCCCAGAGATTCATAACAGCACGCAAGACCACATGGACACATGATCAGATACACAATGTAACACGTGGTACATTTCATCCTATGCCTAATAGAGTACCTTTTACCAGTGTGTGGATGTGAGAAGCTGTTTCCAGCTGTCATGTAGCAGGTGAAACAATGAAAACATTTAAAGCACCCAACCTTGGGTCTCAAAAAATGTGCAGCTGTTGTCTCATCCAAACCTACAATATCCATCTTCACTACCCAGTCCCTTACATTTCTGCCCCAATTGTAACATGGCATGATCTTAGTCTCATGCAATTTTAAATCTGAGTCAGATGACACAAATGGCCAACACTTCCTTACAGATTGCCTGATGTTATCACTATGTGCATTATAGTGGCATACCCATGGCATTCTGGTACCCACCTTGTGCTATTTGTTATTGCCAGCAGACAGAAGTTGTTCACGTGGGACACTGAAAGCTCATTTCTTTGCCTGTTCCAAAATCTATTGTGAGTATCTTCTCTGAAGGAATTTAACCATCATAGCATTAATATGGACTTCAGCAGTGACTTCTTCACTCCAAATCCTATTTGCATGAATATAGTTGGGAATAGGGTAGAGTAAGCCAAGTTTTAACGGCTTAGGGTGAAAACTGTTACAGTGTAAGGTGGTATTCCTGTCAGTTGGCTTATTATACACAGTTGTAACAATCTTACCATCATTTAAATGTACCTGTACATCCAAAAATCTGACATTCTGCTTGTCAAAGCAATAATTACAGTTTTTGAGGCTGCTTGAACCATTATGTCTCTCTATGAAATCAGTGAACTGTTCACTAGACCCTGTCCAAATGAGAAATATGTCATCTATGTACTGTATCTGGCATAGAAAAAAATCTTGCCAGGCACATAGACGTCATTAAAAATGATATACAGTTCAGTTAGAAACATATACGCGTTGATGTATGATAGGGCCACACTGGACCCCATCGTACAGCCGACGAGCTGTAGGTAGACTTCCCATCAAAGAGAAAGAAATTTCATGTCAGAATAATTTCCAAAAGGTCATGTACAACACCAATACTAGGTCTCTCATAGACATCACTTTCTGCAATCAATCTACTCACTGCCATGAGACCCTCTGAATTGGGAATGACAGTCTGCAAGCTGTTGATGTCAATACTGCACAATAAACTGTCATCCAGTATATTTGGTTATTAATGAATTCTATTCAGAAATGAAGTAGTATCTGACAAAACACCGGTTGGAACAACAACACCCGGGCCAAATAATCAGGCGGCCGAGGAGGGGGTTGTCCTGAATTTGTGTATCCTAGGCAAGGTGTAAAAGAGTGGTGTTATAGGGAATTCCGACACTAGATCATGTGAAATCTCACCCGCATCAGCTGCTAATGTAACCCTAAGGTGGTGGTATAAGTAAGTACTGTGTTTGCATTACATTTTTGTACCTTAAACATGGAGCAATAAAGAAGCTCTGTGACATTGGTAACTTACCTGCTTTGATGTGAGATTATTTACCTGTGTGCCGCTGGTAGTGGAAGCTTATTTTAGGCTCTTTTTTGGGGGAGCTCTAACAGAGGGCACAGGGGACTTTGGCTATTTGGATAATTGGAAAGCCACCCTACGGGACTTTGTTTGTGTGTATATATATATATATATATATTATATATATATAAGTCCCTGGATAGTCCAGCACTCCAGATAACTTAATCAACTTTAGGGTGCCTTCATAGAGTAATTCATACACAGCTCCAAAGTCCTTAGATAAAGAACTGGGCGCCACTCCAAGTAACAATATAGAAAAGGGAGATTGTATTCAAAGCATAATGGTGATTACACAGACATCATCGACGTTTCAAGGTCTCTTGACTTTTCCTTCAGGATGCATCCCATAAAGCATATCAAACACAACTAAACAGTTAGCTATGTTTGATATGCTTTATGGGATACAACCTGAAGAAAAAGCCAAGAGACTATGAAACGTCGATGATGTCCGTGTAATCACCAGTATGCTTTGAATACAATCTCCCTCTTCTATATTGTTACTTGGAGTGCCGCCCAGTTCTTTATCTAAGGACTTTGGAGATGTGTGTATATATATATATATATATATATATATCAAAATAAAATTGAGGGATACTCCCCCAAAAATTTGTTATTAAGGTGATATCTACAGATTTCAAGTATCCCCTCACGTATCTAGGTCCCTTGGTTTTGATTTTACAAACAGACCAAATAGATTTCTATGGGGAATACTATTTGTGAAATTTACCAAGCCTGGCCCTGGTAGCTAGTGCCATCTTCAGCCATTATAGCCTATGGGTACTTTTTTGCACAATTTACCAAGAGAAGGATCCACAGGATCTCTCCATGGTAATCAGGGGTGTATCTAGGGGTCCGAGCACCCCTGGAAATGTAATGGACTGGCGCCCCCCCATAGTTTCTGAATAATTACACTATACAATAAATAAGTACTTATAATGTCTCCCGAGCAAGTCCCCCTTCTGTCTCCCCAGCCAGCTCCTCTTCTGTCTTCCCAGCCATCCTCCTTCTGTATCCCCGGCCACCCTCTTCTGTTTTCCACAGCTACCCCCCTTCTATCTCCCCAGCTACCCCTCTTCTGTCTCCCCAGCTACCCCTCTTCTGTCTCCTCAACTACAAGCCTTCTTCCAATAGGTAGATATGCCCAGTGGCAGATTAAGGTCTACATGGACCTGGAGCTGAATATTATGAAGGGCCTATTGCGTGTCGCTGCAAGAGGTGTGACTAGTGATGGGAGGAATGTGATCAGTGCTAGTCAGTGTAGGGGGGCTTGTGACACCCTCCACTCAGGGCCATCCCTGAACAAATTGGTGCCTTAAGTAACATATTAGCTGGTGCCCCCCCCCTTCTTCCCCAGAAATAGGTGACGCTAAAAGAAGCAGTGGTGCATCCCACACGGTGTGCTTTCCTGTTCCCCCTCAACACCCCATATTTTGTGCTCCCATTCCACAAATCCCACGCTGTCTGCTCCTCTGTTCCCTCTTACTCATGCTATAATGTGTGCTCCCGATTCCCTGTACATATCCCACACAGTGCACTCCTGTTTACCCTCCGCATCCCACGCTTTGTGCATCACTGTTCTCCCTCCACATCCCACACTATGTGCTCACAAATTTCCCCTCCACATACCATGCCGTGTTCTCCTGTTTCCCTACATTCCACACTGTGTGCTCCTCTGTTCCCCAACATCCCATACTGTGTGCTCCTCTGCTCTCCTACATTACATATTGTCTGCTCCTCTGCTCCCCTACATCCCATACTGTGTGCTCCTCTGTTCCCCTACATCCCATACTGTGTGCTCCTCTGCTCCTCTACATCACACACTGTGTGCTCCCCTGTTCCCCTACATCCCATGCTATGTGCTCTTCTGCTCCCCTACATCACATACTGTCTGCTCCTCTGCTCCCCTACATCACACACTGTCTACTCCCCTGTTCCCCTACATCCCATACTATGTGCTCCTCTGCTCCTGTACATCACACACTGTCTACTCCCCTGTTCCCCTACATCCCATGCTATGTGCTCTTCTGCTCCCCTACATCACATACTGTCTGCTCCTCTGTTCCCCTACATCCCATACTATGTGCTCCTTTGCTCCTGTACATCCCACACTGTGTGCTCCTCTGCTCCTCTACATCACACACTGTGTGCTCCCCTGTTCCCCTACATCCCATACTGTGTGCTCCTCTGCTCCTCTACATCACACACTGTGTGCCCCCTTGTTCCCCTACATCCCACATTGTGTGCTCCTCTGCTCCTCTACATCACACACTGTGTGCTCCCCTGTTCCCTACATCCCATACTATGTGCTCTTCTGCTCCCCTACATCACATACTGTCTGTTCCTCTGCTCCCCTACATCACACACTGTCTACTCCCCTGTTCCCCAACATCCCATACTATGTGCTCCCCTGTTCCCCTACATCCCATACTGTGTGCTCCTCTGCTCCCCTACATCACACACTGTGTGCTCCCCTGTTCCCCTACATCCCACACTGTGTGGTCCTCTGCTCCTCTACATCACACGCTGTGTGCCCCCCTGTTCACCTACATCCCACACTGTGTACTCCTCTGCTCCTCTACATAACACGCTGTGTGCCCCCCTGTTCACCTACATCCCACACTGTGTACTCCTCTGCTCCTCTACATCACACACTGTGTGCTCCTCTGCTCCTCTACATCACACACTGTGTACTCCTCTGCTCCTCTACATCACACACTGTGTGCTCCCCTGTTCCCCTACATCCCATACTGTGTGCTCCTCTGCTCCCCTATATCACACACTGTGTGCTCCTGTTCACCCCTTCACATCCCACACTGTACAGTCCTGTTCCCCCCTCCACATCCTACACTGTGAAGTCATGTCCCCTCTCCACATCCCACACTGTACAGTCCCGTTCCTCCCTCCACATCCCACACTGTACAGTCCTGTTCCCCCCTCCACATCCTACACTGTGCAGTCCTGTTCCCCTCCCACATCCCACAATGTACAGTCACGTTCCTCCCTCCACATCCCACACTGTTCAGTCCTGTTTCCCCCTCCACATCCCACACTGTACAGTCCCATTCCTCCCTCCACATCCCACACTGTACAGTCCCGTTCCTCCCTCCACATCCCACACTGTGCAGTCCTGTCCCCTCTCCACATCCCACACTGTACAGTCCTGTTCCTCCATCCACATCCCACACTTTGTGTGCCTGTTCCCCTTCCACATCTCACACTGTGTGCTCCTGTTCACCCCTCCACATCCCACACTGTACAGTCCTGTTCTCCTTACACATCCCCCTGTTTTCATCCAAATCCCATGTACTCCCCTGTCCCCATAGGGCCTGCCTATGCTCACTGCTCCCCTCCATCCCCCTGCTGCTGGTTCTTCCCCCTCCAAATTGATCATCTTACATTCAGTGTTCTTCCCTCCCTCCCCTCCCCCCCCTCCCCTCCCCTCCTAGCGGCTGCGGCCCCCCTTCACAGTCTGCAATGCACTTACTTGACAGCATCTTCACTTTCAGCTGGCTCCTCTGACCGGGAAGGACGGTTGCTGGCTGCCATGCTCTTTCTATGCTTCGTTCTGCAGCTGCTGCTAGGTGGGACTGGAATGGAGGGGTTGAGCACTGAGGAAGGGGCAGGGAATGATGACTCCTCGGAACTCTCAGCCAGTGATCTGAGGAGTCTGCACTGACTGCAGTAACAGAGACAGTATGATTCAGACTTCTTGGATCAGTGGCTGAGGCTGAGAGATCCCCTGTGACCCACCTTCGTGCCTGCCTGCCTGCCGCCTAGTCGCTTAACTGCTCAGGCTCTGTGCAGACACCAGGAACTCCATGCAGGAGGGATCTCCCAGCACAGCGGCTGCAGGGCCCAGTGTCAGTGACATCACCGGAGGAAGGAGGAAGACTGGCACCGCTACTACAGCAACACTTACAGAGTCAGTGGTACTAGTGCTGCTGGTACATTACAAAGTACCCACTTACTACCTTCCCACCCACTACTCTCACCCTTTCCTTGGCCGCTGGTGGCACTGCTGGGCGGCGCCCCCCCCTTAGGCCGGCGCCCCTGGCGAGTGCCATCCTGACCAATAGGTAGGTATGCCCCTGATGGTAATGGGCTCTTACACTTGTGTGGTCTGATGACTGCACAATAGCGCTACTGGCCCCCAAAACAGCAATTAAAGTGATCACATTAGCAATCACTTTAGTTTGTACAAATCACAGGGATAAGCTCTTATTTGAGCCAATGTCCTTGGATGTGTTTTTTAATACATTCCAGTGCAACATATTTTCTTATTGCCACAATAAACGGCTATAAGAAATTATAAATATCGGGTCTAAAACCCTATAATTAACACATATGCTCCATTGGAAAATAAACACTTCTCTTTTGGGTGAAATGTTAGTATCCCACTTCTGACACCACTTATGGCAAGGACAACATACAGGGGATGCACACACTTTCAGGTTCAATCCACATTTATTTATTTATTTATTTGTCAAAATTACATGAAGACCAACAGTCAAACATTACAGGATCTTCCCCAAAGGCACTACCACTAGCTAACAGAGATCACCTCTCTAGTCACTGGGCAAATAATTTGGCATCAGTTTTCCAGAAAATTGCCACAGACAGGTTTAAATACATTAGACCCCCCTCCCCTAGATTGACACTCCCACCTTGTCCTTTCAAGGGAGATCTCAAGTGCTCTTGTTAGCTAGCCACAACCTGTCAGCTGCTGAAAGCTGTTGGAGAAAATGTATTTAGACAAAACAAGACAGGTAAGTCACACATTATTTTTTACTACAAGTAAATGTCTCTGATTTGTATATGGTTTAGTTAGATGCAGTGCTGCACCTGTGTGCAACTCTGCCTGCAGGTATTCCCTGGGGTCTGTCAGCTAAACACCTGATTCCTCTGTGGGAAACCACTCCCCTTATTACATATCCTTCCTCCTAGCATTGGCAAGTCAGGCTGTGTGGACTTTATGAAGAGCGCAAATTTCCGTGATAGGGCATCCGCATTTTTCTACAAGATTCCAGGTCTATGGGCCTGATTCAGACCCGCTCGCGAGCGCTGAGCACTCGCAAGCGGGTTGATGTTGCCCAAGTGCGCATGCGCACGACGGAGGCGGCTCTGTTGTGCGCATGCGCGAGACCCAAATAACGACGGCCAAGCCGTCGTTATTTGTCTCGCACCAAAGGGGGCGTGCTGTCGATGGTGATTGACAGCACGCCCCCTTTGGTGGGCGTGCCGGGGGCGTGGCTGCCCAGACGGAGGCGTTCCCATGGGTCCGGCCCCATGACATCACTAGTGATGTCAGTGGGAGTGCTTTTGGCTCTGATAGAGCCAAAAGCACTCAAGGGCTTGCGGCACCAAGACCTTACTGCAAGGGTCTCGTCGCAAGCCCGATGGTCGCGATGGTCTTGACTATCACGACCATCATTTTGGCCGCTCGCTATAGCTGTGGGTGGTCACTCACAGGTATGCGAGCGGCCAGGAGGCCGCGCCAAAAAGGAGGAGGGACGGCCCTGATTCAGAGCGAGCGCTCTGTCAGAGCGTCCGGCTCTGAATCAGGGCCTATGTTCTATTGTGAACCTGAAAGGTTGTAGTGCTAAGAACCATCTGGTAACTTTGATGTTTCCCTTCCAGTTTTTCTGCATCCACCACAATGGTGAATGGTCTGTTACTAAGGCGAACACTCTGACTAAGAGATAATAATGAAGTGCTTCTGTAGCCCGTTTTATGGCAAGGCACTCCTTCTCTATGAAGGCATACTCTTTTTCCCTTGGTAATAATTACAGAGTTCACTACCCTCTCCTTTTCCTGTTACAGGAGTGCGCCCAACCCAACACTGGAGGAACCTGTCTGGAGGACAAACCTGCAGCCAAAATCAAGTGCCTACTGCACAGAGGGCTAGGAGAATACCTGCCTATGCCCTTTCTGCAAAATTAAACCATTCTAAACAGTCTGGACAATGTTTTTGAAATGGTCTGTCAGTGGAGATGTTCTTTTGACAAAATGGTTTATGAACCATCAGTAGTAACCTACCAAGCCTAAGAAGGTTCTCAGCTGGGACTTTGTTCCAGGTCTTGGCTAATTTTTATGACAGGAATCTAGACAGAAGCAAAAACATAGACATTCTTTCTAAAATAGTATGTCATATGTGTAGTGTTTTATGTCTGTGTTACAAGGCAGCATGTCATGAAATAACAACAGGTACTCACAAAGAAGGAAGGTCAATAAGAAGAGATAATACAGTCTGTTAGGGGTCTATTTACTAAGCTATCTTAGGAGATAAAGTGAACGGTGATAAGGTACCAGCCAATCAGCTCATAACTGCCATTTTTCAAACACAACCTGTGACATGGAATGTTAGGAGCTGATTGGCTGGTACTTTATCACCGTTCACTTTATTTCCTAACACAGTTTAGTAAATAGACCCCTTAGTCTCTACATATATATAGTGTGTACCCTCAAAAAGTGAACATCAATCAATTTCAGAAAAGCAAAGGACATACATGTCTTGGCATAGATGGTTCTTTAAATAGACAAAACCCGCTTATGTGATGATTGCAGATAGTAATTAAGTTGCAAGAATACATGCAGAAAAAATTTGACATGTAATATGTAAATAAATTGTAATTGAATATCAACAATTCATCTGTCTTAAATATTCTGCTATACATTATCAGCAGAAAGAAATGTATTTTTGCAAGCATTGATCGCATGCAAAAAAGTAAGTGCAGGATAATGATCACATGCAGGATAATGTGTAACCATAGATTTCAATGTGTTGAGAAAAATAAATTGTAGATTCCTTAAGATAAATGACAGAAATGTGGCTGAGTAAAGGAGATGGAAAGGTGCAGCTCCAGTAACTGTTGCCACTTCTACTTTCCCTTCATGTGCTGCGCAGTGAGTGAAAGGATGATAGGGCTACTCACAGGCTGAAAGAACACAGAAAAGAGAAGAAGATGTTTCTACTGTAGGGAAGGAAAAGCCGAGACTGCACTGATAACAAGTATTGCACTGCAGCTCAGGCAGGATCTCACTCTGTGAGAGAGCATGTATAAAAAAAGGAGAAAGGTACCTTATAGGGATTAACAGTGAATGTGTGTTAAACTCCATAAATGTTTCCAAGTGCCAGCTGGAGGTCCCGCTGTGCATCGCTGAGACCCCCATGCCCAAAACACATGTACATACAAAAGGGCTTAAAACAACTAGATGATCCCAAATTTTATCGACAGTCAATCTTTAACCTTGCAGACAATTGTAGTATCTATTACACTAAAACAATAAACCAAGCCCTCCATGATAACATGATAATACCATCACCAAACATGAACATCAATATCCCCAGATAGAACACCCCAAGACTCCAACTTTCTACTTATATTACCATAAAAACATCAAAAATCCCCCTGGCAGACCAATCATTTCAAACATTGGTGGACTCTCAGAGAAGTCCAGCACCTCTGTATTCTTTTGAGGAAAAATGTTATTGCATTACCTTCATATGTACGCGATACATTAGACATACTGAAGAAATTCCATGATGTCAAGATGAAGGATAACTACCTATTAGCAGGCCTCAGTTGAATCTCTATACACCAGTATAGAACATGATTTGGGCATTGCGCAGTGAGATACTTTCTCACCATGGTGGGTTTAGATGACTTCCAAGAATTGTTACTGGATATTCTTCATTTTATTCTCAATAAAAACATCTACACTTTCAATGATCATTTCTACTGGCAGGTGAGGGGCACAGCAATGGGGACAGCCTGTGCCCACACCTAAATCTATTTCTGGGTTGATGGGAATGGGAAAAGTTTTTTTTACGAAAACAATTACCACTACAAGAGACACATAATTACATGGATTAGATATATTGATGACATCATTGTCATATGGGACAGCAGCAAGGAGGCTCTTTTAGAGTTTATCAACTCCCTGAATGACAACAATCTAAATCCTAAACTCTCACATGATATCAGCAATGAGAGGATAACTTTCCATGGATCTCACCATATATAAGGATCACAGCAACTTGTTGGTAACAGGATTACATAGGAAAGAAATGGCTATTAACAGCCTCTTGCATAGTACTAGCTCCCATTTTTCACCAATGGTTAACAATATACATAGAGGAGAATTTCTGAGACTCACAAGCAACTGCTCTGAAGATAAGATCTGCAAAGAAAATAGTATGGAATTAGCATCAAGACTCAGGGAAAGAGGTTACAGCAAAAGATTGATTAAAAAAGCACAAACCGTCACTTTTTTTCAAACAAAAAAGATAAAGATGATTAAAAAATTAGATTTGCACATATGTGCACACAGGGGGCGTTTCTGAGTACCTAGAAACCCCCACTGCCCGCCGATCAGTAAGTGTAGTGCGGACCGTAGTGAGTGCGGTCTGCACTATATAGTAACAAGCACACCACCGCTGGCGACGGGTAGTACACTCGAAATACCTGGTGGCAATGTGTTTGTTATAGCAGCCAATGAGAGTCAGACAGACTCTCATTGGCTGCTGCGCCCACTGCCGGAGCCGGGCAGGAGCTCACTCATGGCTCCCGCAGTGAGTGATGGGAGAGACATCATGACGTCTATAGTGCAGAGCGGGCCGGGAAGACGGAGGAGCAGACAGCGGCAGGTGCTGGGATTCAGGTAAGTGGGTTTTTTTGTGTTTTTGTCCTATATATGTAAGGGGCTCTGCATAGGGGGGACTACTACTTGGAGCACTATATAAGGGACACTACTGGGGGTACTGCATAGCGGGGAACTACTGGGAGCACTGTATAAGGGGCACTACTGGGAGCACTTCATAGGGGGGGCACTACTGGGAGCACTTCATAGGGGGACCACTACTGGGGGCACTGTTTAACGGGCACTCCTCGGGCACTGCATAGGAGGGCACTGTATATGGGGCACTACTGGGGGTACTGCATAAGGGGCACTAATGGGGGCACTGGCACTGCTGGGGCACTTTCTAAGGGGCACAACTGGGGCACTGTATAAGAGGCACTACTGGGGGCACTGTATAAGGGGGCACTGTATAACGGGCACTACTGGGGGCACTGCATAGGGGGGACCACTACTAGGGGGACTGTATAAGGGGCACTACTGAGGTCACTGTACATACGGGGCACTGTATATGGGGCACTGGCACTTCTGTGCACACTGTATGCACTACTGAGGGCACTGTATAAGAGACACTACTGGGGGCACTATATAAAGGGACACTGCCTAAAGGGGCACTACTGGGGGCACTGCATAGTGGGGCCACTCCTGGGGGCACTGTATATGGGGCACTACTGGAGGCGCTGCATAGCGGGACCACTACTGGGGCACTACATAGGTAGCACTGTATATGGGGCACTACTGGGGGCACTGTATATGGGGCACTACTGGGGGCATTGTATATGGGGTACTACTGGGGGCACTGTATAAACAGCACTACTGGGGCACTGGCACTACTTAGGGCACTGTATAAGAGGCACTACTGGGGCACTGCATAGGGGGACCACTACTGGGGGCACGGTATAAGGGGCACTACTGAGGGAGGGCACTGTGCATAGGGTGCGCTGTATATGGGGCACTGCATAAGTGGCACTACTGGGGGCACTCTATAAGGGGCACTACTGGGGGCACTGCATAGGGGCACCACTACTGGGGGCACTGTATAAGGGGCACTACTGGGGGGAGGAGAGTCTTTAATAAATCATGCTGGCTGTATTTATATGTCTGCTGCATTCATGAGGCGTGAGTCAGTCAATGTGTGTGTGTACCCCGTCATAGGCTGAGTGGTATATTTTACTATATTGTTCCTAAATCCTGTGTAAGCTGTTTCTATCTCTCTATCTATCTATCCTAAATCCTAAACTACACTTTCTCTAAAAAAAAAAACAGGCTGTTATAGATGCATTGGTTGCACAACTTCAGCTATATGGAAACTGGCCCAAAGGTGGTCCATCCCCATTCTGGCAGAAGAATCCCTATCAGACACAATCTGACTAGCACAAGCAAATTTATAATCCATATCTTCCACTGTCCATGTGGATTAGCATATATCGGGAAGACCACCTGTACAGCAATAATTAGGATGGCGCAACACAGAACAGTCATTAGACAAGCTTTGGATGGGAAAGATAGTGACCAACCTGTGGCGAGACATTTTAAAGAACAAAGACACTCATTAGCCACATTGAGCTACAAACTTATTGATCACATTCCGGCATCGAAACGAGGAGGTGACAGAGACAAAAAGCTATTACAATTGTAGGCGTTTTGGATATACAGAATAACCAATGTGTCTCCGTTTGGTCTGAATGAACAGTTATCATTTTCGGGTTTTTTGTAGTCCGTTTATAGTCTTTTTTCATATTTCACATGAGATTTCTTGAGGTTTGGCCTTTTTTTCTCTCTTGACCTTGGTTGGTTTTTGCATTCTTGTGTTTTGGGGTTCTATTTCCCCTTAATATTGCTGAGCACATTCATTGTTTTCTATTTCTGGTCAGATATATGCATGTCAGATACCATTGGTTACACTTTGTCCTACTTGAAGCAGCTTTTTTTTGGGCTACTACATTGTTGCGTACTTTAGTTGTTCTGTGGTTTATAGCCTGCCACATGGCCTAATCAATGGTGTGACATCAAGCAGCACTCTTTAACTGCTACACAAATACATGTCTTGTTTTGTTTTGAACATGACAACATCATATATTGTGGTCCAGTCTAACCTGATATCCATTATTTTTCTGTGATTTACACAGCTAACATATGTCGAGGCCATGGATGCTGGGTCATCCGATTCATGCTGTAGGCAGTACTCGGCAGTGTTCTAACTGGCTCTTGTGTGCAAACAAAGCACACTGGACACGTATTAAACCGTCTGATCTTAGAAGCTAAGCAGTGTGTGGCCTGGCTAGTACTTGGATGGGAGACTGACTTGGAACACCAGGTTCTGTACATTGATGCCAACACAAATTGCCTAGATAACTGGAACAGCCATCAGCACTGATACCACTCCTTGGACAAAACATATTCATCATCTTTATTCTCTTTTGAGTATCCTCCACAGTCACATTAGATCTTTTGAGACCATTGAACATTACAGATTATATACAATTTGTCATTCTTTATTTAATCCAACACACATATATACATATATATATATATACATATATATATATATATATATATATATATATATATATATGAGCTCGGTTTCCATGATACATGTGATAATGGCATTGGATGTACTATCATCAAGAAGATGTATATTGCACCCATGTGTGTTTTTATTCCATGTTATGTTTTTCGGGTTTTTCTTATTCTGGAAAGTCATTTCTTATTTATATGTAAGCATTCCCTCCACTTGTTTTTCCATTTGTCCCACCCCTTTTTTTCCCTCTTTTTCACATTGTAGACTTATGTTTTAATTATATGTTGTTAACATGCAGATGGTCACTTTTGTCAGGGAAATATGGATCAAAATGGAAATTAAGCTGAATGTGTAATGGTTAATTCTTTTAACTGTGTTCAGGGCCGCCATCAGGGGGGGACTGCCGGGACTGGAGTCCCGGACCCTGTCAGCATGAAAGGGGGCCCGTGTGGCTCCTACCTAGTACCGCCCGCTCCTACCACCAGTGCATAGCACGCATTACCCCCAGAAGTTAAAACTGTGGGGTGCTGCTACCGCCCGCCAACCCACACTACTCGTTTGCCCGCACTTGCTTCAACTCCAACCTGAGAGCCCCCTGCACTGAACTGATTAAATTCCCCACTCTGTTCAGTCTGATCAAAATGGGGCAGGGCCAATGTAGTAAGCCCCGCCCCCGTACGTCTGTGATTCGCGTAATCCCAGAGGGGGCGGAGCCTAATGAGGCAAGGTGCCTGCCCCCATTATCAAGCTGCTGTTGCTTCAGAAGTGTAAGTTAAAAGTATGTATGTGTTTTAGCATGTGTATGTATGTGTCTGTATGTTTTTGTAGTTATGTGCTAGTGTGTATATATGTATGTATCTGTATGTGTTAGTGTGTATGTGCTAGTGTGTACATATGTGTTGGTGTGTATGTATGTAAGTGTGTATATATGTGTATGCATGTTAGTGTATATGTGTTGGTGTGTATGTATCTGCTAGTGTGTATATATGTGTATGTATGTTAGTGTATATGTGTGAATATTGTATATGTGTATATACAGTATGTATTTGCCTGTATGTGTTAGTGTGTATGTGCTAGTGTGTACATATGTGTTGGTGTGTATGTATGTTAGTGTGTATATATGTGTATGTATGTGTGTACATATGTGTTGGTGTGTATGCATGTTAGTGTATATGTGTTGGTGTTTATGTATCTGTATGTATGATAGTGCATATATATGTGGTAGTGTGTGAATACTGTTTATGTGTTAGTGTGTGTACACTGTATACAGTCAGGTGCATAAATATTGGGACATTGACAGAATTTTCATATTTTGGTTCTATTCACCACCACAATGGCTTTGAAATGAAACAAACAAGATGTGCTTTAACTGCAGACTTTCAGATTTAATTTGAGGGTAATTACATCCAAATCAGGTGAACGGTGTAGGAATTACAACGGTTTCTATATGTGCCTCCCACTTTTTAAGGGGCCAAAAGTAATGGGACAAACTAAAGAATCCTAAATCTAACTTTCACTTTTTAATACATTGTTGCAAATCCTTTGCTGGCAATTACAGCCTGAAGTCTGGAACGCATAGACATCACCAGACGATGGGTTTCATCCCTGGTGATGCTCTGCCAGGCCTCTACTGCAAATGTCTTCAGTTCCTGCTTGTTCTTGCGGCATTTTCCCTTCAGTTTTGTCTTCAAGTGAAATGCATGCTCAATCGGATTCAGGTCAGGGGATTGACTTGGCCATTGCATAACATTCAACTTTTTAGCCTTAAAAAACTCTGGTTGCTTTTGCAGTATGCACTGTGAAGCGCCGTCCATTGAGTTCTGAAGCATTTGACTGAATATGAGCATATAATATTGCCCGAAACACTTCTGAATTCATTCTGCTGCTTTTGTCAGCAGTCACATCATCAATAAATACAAGGGAACCAGTTCCATTGGCAGCCATACATGCCCACGCCATGACACTACCACCACCATGCTTCACTGATGAGGTGGTATGTTTTGGATCATGAGCAGTTCCTTTCCTTCTCTTCTCTTCCCATCACTCTGGTACAAGTTGATCTTTGTCTCATCTCTCCATAGGATGTTGTTCCAGAACTGTAATGGCATTTTTAGATGTTGTTTGGCAAACTCTAATCTGGTCTTCCTGTTTTTGAGGCTCACTAATGGTTTACATCTTGTGGTGAACCCTCTATATTCACTCTTGTGAAGTCTTCTCTTGATTGTTGACTTTGACACATATACACCTACCTCCTGGAGAGTGTTCTTGATTTGGCCAACTGTTGTGAAGGGCTTTTTCTTCACCAGGGAAATAATTCTTCTGTCATCCACCACAGTTGTTTTCCGTGGTCTTCCGGGTCTTTTGGTGTTGCTGAGCTCTCCGGTGCGTTCTTTCTTTTTAAGAATGTTCCAAACAGTTGATTTGGCCATGCCTAATGTTTTTGCTATCTCTCTGATGGGTTTGTTTTGATTTTTCAGCTTAATGATGGCTTGCTTCACTAATAGTGACAGCTCTTTGAATCTCATATTGAGAGTCGACAGCAACTGATTCCAAATGCAAATGTCACACCTAGAATCACCTCCAGACCTTTTACCTGCTTAATTGATAAAGAAATAACGAGGGAATAGCCCACACCTGTCCATGAAATAGCTTTTGAGTTGATAGTCCCATTACTTTTGGCCCCTTAAAAAGTGGGAGGCACATATAGAAACCATTGTAATTCCTACACCATTCACATGATTTGGATGTAATTACCCTCAAATTAAATCTGAAAGTCTGCAGTTAAAGCACATCTTGTTTGTTTCATTTCAAAGCCATTGTGGTGGTAAATAGAGGCCAAAATATGAAAATTATGTCAATGTCTCAATATTTATGCACCTGACTGTATGTTAGTCAGTTTATATGTGTATTGATGTGTTAATGTGTGTATATGTTTGTTATATATAATATATACATGTTTACTATATACTTTATATACAAATTATTAGGGGTGAGCCGGTTCGGATTTCTGAAATCCGAACCCCCCCGAGCCCCCCCGATCCGAGGCAGATCCGAGTCAGGTTCGACTTTTCCCGCCTGACTCGGATCTGAAATCGAGGCAAAACGTCATCATCCCGCCTTCCGAGTCTCGCGGGTTTTGGATCCTATATAAGGTACCTGCGTCGGCGCCATTTTCTCACTCGGCTGTGGACAGTGAAGAGGGAGGGTGGGAGTTAGGGCTGGCTGGGCAGTGTAGTGCAGAGTAGTGTTGTGCTGTGCTGTGCTGTGCTGTGCTGCGCTGTGCTGCTGTTGTCCACTACTTCAAAGTCCATAGCGGCGGGCTGTGTTGTGCTGTGCTGCTGTTGTTAATAGGGGCTGTGTCCACTACTTCAAAGTTCATAGGGGCTGGCTGGACTGTGTTGTGCAGTCAGTTCTCCATAGGGGCTGTGTCCACTCCAAAGTCCTGTGCAGTGTCCCAGTCCTAAAGGGGTGCTGTAGTGTTGTCCAGGGGGTGCTCCCCCCAAGTGCTAAAAAAATAATATTTTTTCTGTGTTTGTGAATTGTGTGCGCAGTAGCCGCACGTGCATCAACAAAGTAGTGCCAAGCGTGCGCCTGTGTCATAAGTAAAGGGCCGGCTGGCTTGACCGTTAAAGGGTGCTGTAACCCCCAAAGTACACTCCAAACCAAAAAAAAAATATTTTCTGTGTTTGTGAATTGTGTGCGCAGTAGCCGCACGTGCATCAACAAAGTAGTGCCAAGCGTGAGCCTGTGTCATAAGTAAAGGGCCGGCTGGCTTGACCGTTAAAGGTTGCTGTAACCCCCAAAGTACACTCCAGTCCAAACCAAAAAAAAAATTATTTTCTGTGTTTGTGAATTGTGTGCACTGTGGCTGCACGTGCATCAACAAAGGAGCAGCGCCAAGCATGCGCCTGTGTCCCATAAGTAAAGAGCCGGCTGGCTCATTTCTTAAAGGGTGGTGTAACCCACAAAGTGCACTACTCTCCAGCAAAAATAAAAAAATATTTTCTGTGTTTGTGTGCGCTTTAGCCGCACGTATATATCAATATAACATAAATGGAGGACAAAACTTTCTCCGATAAAAATAAAATAGGGAAAGATCAAGAACCACTTCCTCCTAGTGCTGTTGCTGCTGCTGGGAGTTGTTCATCATCCCAGAGAGGAAGTAGGAACATCACTACTTTTACTAAACAATTGACCCTCCAACAGTCCCTAGCGATGAGGATGAAGTACGACAGCTGTCATCCTGAAGCAAAACGTATAACTGAGGCCTTGACTGCTATGTTGGTGTTAGACGTGCGTCCGGTATCCGCCATTAGTGCAGTGGGATTTAGACAATTGATGGAGGTAGTGTGTCCCCGGTTCCAAATCCCGTCTAGATTCCACCTGCATCCTCAAAGCAGCAGCGACAAGCGTGCGTCTGTCTGTTAAAGGGTGGTGACACCCTCAAAGTGTGCTACACAAACAATAAAAATATTCTTCTTTTTTTTTCTGTCTTTGTGAATTGTGTCGGCTGTAGCCGCACTTGCATCCTCAAAGCAGCAGCGACAAGCGTGCGTCTGTCTGTTAAAGGGTGGTGACACCCTCAAAGTGTGCTACACAAACAATAAAAATATTGTTCGTTTTTTTTCTGTCTTTGTGAAATGTGTGGGCTGTAGCCGCACCTGCATCCTTAAAGCAGCAGCGACAAGCGTGCGTCTGTCTGTTAAAGGGTGGTGACACCCTCAAAGTGTGCTACACAAACAATAAAAATATTGTTCTTTTTTTTTCTGTCTTTGTGAAATGTGTGGGCTGTAGCCGCACCTGCATCCTTAAAGCAGCAGCGACAAGCGTGCGTCTGTCTGTTAAAGGGTGGTGACACCCTCAAAGTGTGCTACACAAACAATAAAAATATATATATTTTTTTTCTGTCTTTGTGAATTGTGTGGGCTGTAGCCGCACTTGCATCCTCAAAGCAGCAGCGACAAGCGTGCGTCTGTCTGTTAAAGGATGGTGACACCCTCAAAGTGTGCTACACAAACAATAAAAATATTCTTCTTTTTTTTTCTGTCTTTGTGAATTGTGTGGGCTGTAGCCGCACTTGCATCCTCAAAGCAGCAGCGACAAGCGTGCGTCTGTCTGTTAAAGGGTGGTGACACCCTCAAAGTGTGCTACACAAACAATTAAAATATTCTTCTTTTTTTTTCTGTCTTTGTGAATTGTGTGGGCTGTAGCCGCACTTGCATCCTCAAAGCAGCAGCGACAAGCGTGCGTCTGTCTGTTAAAGGGTGGTGACACCCTCAAAGTGTGCTACACAAACAATAAAAATATTCTTCTTCTTTTTTCTGTCTTTGTGAATTGTGTGGGCTGTAGCCGCACTTGCATCCTCAAAGCAGCAGCGACAAGCGTGCGTCTGTCTGTTAAAGGATTACATCGGTGACAGCATCCAAGTAGGCATGTCAGACAGTCCGTACCTGTACTGGCAGGAAAAAGAAGCAATTTGGAGGTCCCTGTACAAACTGGCTCTATTTTACCTGAGTTGCCCCCCCTCCAGTGTGTACTCCGAAAGAGTGTTTAGTGCAGCCGGGAACCTTGTCAGCGAAAGGCGTAGGAGGTTGCGTCCACAAAATGTGGAGAAGATGACGTTCATAAAATGAATTATCAACTCTTCCAGGAAGACCAGCCTCCAGAACGTACAGAGGGACCTTTGGTTGTGGATTCCAGCGGGGACGAATTAATACTCTGTGAGGATGAGGATGTACACAACACTGAAGAGGGTGAGGAATCGGTGGATGAGGAGGATGAGGACGACATCTTGCCTCCGTAGAGCCAGTTTGTGCAGGGACAGATTAATTGCCAGCTTGTTTTGTGGGGGCCCAAACGAACCAATAATTTCAGCCACAGTCGTGTGGCAGACCCTGGCGCTGAAATGTTTGGTTTGTTAAAGTGTGCATGTCCTGTTTATACAACATAAGGGTGGGTGGGAGGGCCCAAGGACAATTCCATCTTGCACCTCTTTTTTTTCTTTGCATTATGTATAGTTTGGGGCCTAGTTTTTCAAACTGCCATCCTGTCTGCCACGGCAGTGGCCCTCCTCACAGAACTCAATTTCAAATCGGATTTCCATACGGAGATTCTGCAGAGGATGGACGCCAGTCTGATACGGGTGGCTGAGGCCCTGGAGCAAAATGCGGCGGCCAACGTGACCATTGGTCAGGCCCTGGCGGAAAATACCAGGGCCAACATCCGCATCGCCAATGCCCTGGAGCAGCTCGTTCGCCAGCACATGGTGGAGCCGACCTCCCTTCCTGCCGGAACATCAGGATCCTCCACCTCTGGCACAACATCAGCCAATCCTCCAAATGTGCCTAGCCCTGTGCCTAGTCCAGAGGCCACAACATCTGCCTCTGGACAGGCCAGCCCGATGACATCCCGGACCCGGTCTGGCGCCCTCCCTCCCCCAGCCAAATGGGTGAAAAAACGTTGACAGCAATGGCTACTTTTCCCACACTCCTTCTGTGCTTGGCTCATATTCCTTTCTGGACAAAACTTCCCTCTCCTTTCTTGTGAATTGTTTTTCATTTTGTGTTTTACGTTTCATCAAACTTTTCTGTTGGCCCAATTATTGTAACTTTGGGAATGAACCCTGCAAAAAATCTTTTTCTAAAATCTGTTTTTTATTTTAGTTTTTGTTGGAGCAATAAAATTCAAAAAAAAGTCTGAAATTGTATTCTCACATTATTGTCAAAATGGGTTACATTTAATCCTGGGCCAAAAGGCAAAAACGTGCAAAAACCACATTTTACATGAATTAACAAAAAGGGCTCTTTAAGGAACGTTTAAAAATTTACATAACGATGCAAATTCACCAGGCCAAAAGAAAAAGGTAAAAACAAAAAAAAAATGATGACATTATTGTTACAATAGGCCCAAACCAACAAATTGAGGCCATAATAAAACCTCCAAAATGTACGCTAATTGATTGTGTAATCCTGACATTAGCAGCTATGATTTCCACCTGCGTACGCTTTGTGCTAACCCAAAAAACTGCTTTCAAAACACATACCAAGCCGGTTTTGAATCCAACACTAATTGCTGTTCTGACCACCCGCGATTAATCGCTGCAACATCGTGGAGTGCCGGGACGGAGGAGAAGGCCATCGCCAATGTGGTCGAGTAATCCAGACCCTAAGCTGTGCGAGCATTTTGAAGGGAAAGAGGATCATCCAGTGACGTATGAGTCGGTCCGAACACATTTTACGTTCGCATCTGCTAATGTATGTACGCCCAAAAAACGCCTCGCCACGCCTGCGTTTTTCCATCTCCACCCCCGTCAACACCCAAAAACGCCCTGTTCTGTCAATCACATTGGACATGTCACTTCCTGTACGCTATTGTACGAACGAGTCAAAATAAGCTCGCAATCTGCCGTACGCACATGCGCAGTGTTACATCGACGCATGCGCGGTTAGTCAACATCGGAACGCAACGAGCGTACTGCTGTTAACGAACGGCTCTGAATGAGGGCCAATGTTTCTTCCTATGAAATATCAGTGTTAGGGACTTCCTGATACAATGGAAGTTTGGGTCTAATGGACTGAAGTAAGGATTCCTATGTAAGTCAGTGAAGTGACAGCCAGAGAGCCGTGAGGGTAGTCACAGATAGCCAAGATCATGCGTAAGCATCAGAATACAGAGAAATGCTGAATCATGGCGGAATAGCACAGTTATCTGGCAGTTTGTGCAATTGACTCCCAGTTTTGTAGTAGTATCAAAATTCATTAGCAATAGTTCTGGGATAATATGCTGTGTTCATCTCCCCAATTAAGCCAAATTTCCTAATCTGATGAAGTTTGCCAGATAACGTATAAGCCATTTTATGGCATTTACTGTAAAATCACTGCTGTAATTTCTTGTGTGTTCTACGAGAAAGTTGTGCATTATTCTGCCCCTTGAGAGTTTCAATCTGGATGTGTTTCCCATATGACTGCTGGCAACAACTCTCCAGTTGAGTTCCATTATTACTGTACACATGATTTATTTCTTAGAATACTCTGGATCACAACAGAAGGGAGACTTCAAGACCCCCATCTTAGGTGTCATGAAGAAGATTTAAGCAAATTTGATTATAAAAATATATGTGCATTATATAAGCAAGAGGACACCCTGATTATGTTTTTTTAAACAAGGTTCCTAGTCAGGTGTATGATTTGCAAATGTGCAAACACTGTAGTATCATTTTAGAAATTAACAACAGTTAAAACTTTGCAACTTTAAGCAGTCTTCAAACACTACCTATTTCATCTTCTCAGGAGTACTCTGCAACACAAACATCCAGAGATGCAGGACAGGTCAATGGTAAAATATGTTTGCCAACATGCATATATTTCCTCAAAGAAGCAGAAGTCCTCATGCTGACATGAGTAATTCCATCATTGCCATCTTCTGTGTCACGGTGGGTGGGATTTTTCCTCACAGTTTCCCAATCTGCCCTTTGTGTGGTGAGGAGTTCCTCTGTGCATCTGGATGCTTACATCTTGCCCACACACTGCAAGAGCTGAAAAGTACTATAAATGTACAATTGAAGATAACTGGACAGAGTTAAACCACACAGGGATAACTACCTGCAAGGTTAACTGGTGCCTTGAATGATGGGACTGATGCAGAGCTGAATGCAAGTCCTTTTTCACATGCACAGGATCCAACAGTATGCAATTATGGGTTATGCAGAGGCAGGTTAGTCTCCACTTGTGACTGAGTAGGTGTAACTCTGCTGTAATGGGGTGTTCTCACGTAGGCAAAGTCTAGAGAGGACATGTTGATGGAATTACAGAGAGGTGCGTGTGAGCAGTAAATGTTGTCAGATGTATCTTTTGCATGAGGAACAAGGCTGGTACATGTAGGTACTGGTAATAATGGGGGCTATGAAACTAAGTGCACGGATAGGTGCAGCCCAAATGCTGGGATGGGCACAGCACTGTATATGGGCGAATATATATATTTAGATCTAGGTAAAGTACACAAGTGGTGCTTCAACCATTGAAAGCCTCCTATAACATCTAGATCCAAAAGGAAATACAAAAAGTAAGATGTAGTATTAACTGGTGCTTAAGTGTAGTCAGAAAATAAAAATTGTCTGGTAAGTAACTTAACCCTCCCCTGTCCCCCAACCTAACCCTAACCCTCCCTTGGTGGTGGCTAACCTTAACCCAACTCCCCGCACTCTAAACCTAACCCTCCCATGGGGGTGCCTAACCCTAACCTCCCCCCGGTGGTGCCTAACCCTAACCCCCATCCCCACAGCCTAACCCTAACACTCCCAGGGGGTTACCTAACCCTAAGACCACCCGGGGTGGCAAAAGCTAACACCCCCCACGCACGGCTAACGCTAACCTGTCCCCGATTACCTTTGCTCGGGATGCCGGCTGTCGGGATATTGGTGTGGAGCTAAATATAGGTGTCGAGATTTCGACACCTATCTGCAGTCACAGCCGGGCTTCTATTGTCGGAATTCCGATGGCTGGCATCCCGGCTGCCAGTAATCTAACTGCATCCCCTATGACCCAGAAGCCGCTCTGGTGTCCTTCTGCACATGCGATGAGTGGCTTGGACACTTAAGGGGTTTATTTATTAAAGTGAGAGTTTTTAGAAATGGAGATGTTGCCCATGGCAACCAATCAGTTTCTAGCTATTATCTTCTAGAAGGTGTTAAATAAATGTTAAGTAGAATCTGGTTGCTATGGGCAACATCTCCACTTCTAAAGACCCTCACTTTAGTAAATATACCCCTTAATTTCTACAAAAGCAGGTGAAAATTTTAATTTTCACCTGCTTTTGTAGAAATTAAGTGATAACGAATAGACTCCTCAAGCTTTTCATTTTCATTCTGTTTAAGTTATCTCACTGTTCTCAGGGCATTTAAGGTGATGATTTCTCTGTATCTTATAAGCTAGCAATGTAATGCATTATTGGTGACATTTATGCATAAAACATGTATATCTACAATTGGTTGGCACTTTATCTCCAATCTCTCCAAGATTTGAAAAATCTCGTCCCTTGTCTTAAAACAATTATAATTCACAAGTGATGTCAATATATAGGATAATTTACTCCCTACTGTAAAACTATATGGATATAACATACACCAAGGTAGGGGCGCCGATGGAGCACATTCCGTGGTTGACAGAGAGGGGGAGGTGCCAGCTGGAGCCTCTGTTCTGGGTGGGATGAGAAATTCAGTATTTTATTCTTTGTAAATCAGGGAGCTCTTCGGGGGGAGTTTGAAGGTAGGGCAGATGGCAGTATAACCTTATCCCTCCCAGGGACTGTGCACTGCACCAATAGGCTGCATGACCATACCTCTCTTCTTGTGGCCCCTCTTCCTCACTTATGGCCTCAGCAGGACCTGCCCGAATGCTGTGTGATAACAAAAAGAGGAACAGATGAGATCACCAACAGGGTACATTAGGGTATACGGATAATGGGTATAGATTGTGGAAGGTCATATTTAGAATAAAAGGTTAATTCTTTATTCTTTACTGGGGTTAATTAATGAGTCTGAGGGAGGTAATTATGGCAATAATGTATATAAATTGAATTATTTGATGATGTTGGGACTAATTAATAATGGTGATTATGAAGGTAATGAATATAAGAAAATAAAAAATACTGTCTATTATATGGCAGTTACAACTACTCTCATTATTGTATGGTGGTTACTGAAGCTATCTGTATTGTATTGCAGTCATTGCTGCTTTCTGTATTATATGGTAGTCACTGATTCTTTGGATTGTATGGTAGTCACTTATGCCTTCTTATTATATGGTGGTGAAACTAATGTTCTCTGTACTGTATCACAGTCACTGATGCTCTCTCTATTGTATAGCAGCACACTGACGCTCTCTGTATTATATGGCAGTCACTGATGCACTCTGTATTACATGGCAACCACTGATGATCTCTGTACTATACAGTGGTCACTAATGCTCTCTGTAATTATTATTATAATGCAATGAATTAGATTGTAATTATACTTAATGCAGTCACTGATGCTCTCTATTTTATGGTGATCACTAATGCTCTCTGTATTATAGGTGGTCACTAATTCTCTCTGTATAATATAGCAGCCACTGGTGCTCTCTGTAGTATATGGTGGTCACTGATGTTCTCTGTATTATACAGTCATTCACTAATGCTCTCTGTATTATCACTAATGCTCTCTGTACTATATGGTGGTTACTGATGCTCTCCACATTATATGGTGGCCACAGTGATAATTTCTGTGTTAAATTGCAGGCACAGTGTTCTCTGTATTATATGGAGTTCACTGTGATGTTTTATGCATTATATCTGTAACAATAATGTGACCAGTCAGATACACAGTGTGGGGGGATGCAGGAAGAGAATCTTCCCACAGCTGCAGCTCTCTGCGGGACCTTCCAGTTCCTCTGCTTGCCTGCACCCTCCCCCCTGTGTCTGCAGTGCTGCCGATCAGCACAGCAGGACCCCCCACCCAGCGGCTGCAGAAATTAGCAGCTTCTGGGAAAAAGTTAATTAAGCCCCCCTCACCTCATAGAAAGCCTAGCTCCTGTGCCAAGAACTTCAGTAAACATATAAGAACACAGGGCTGTAGCAAAAGTGATTTTATGCTGGCCACAGCAATATTAGGTGACTTCTCTAACAACCATAATACAGTAATTCACTGTAAGGGATGCATTATTCCTTATAATACACAAGTTAAACAAAGGAATTTAATCAGAACTCAGTGATTAAAAGCAATTACATCAGAACTCTATTTATACAGTTGTTATTTACAAGCATTTATACATGTATATATAAACAGCATTTTTGTTATATTATTTGTATAAACATTGTACTCTGATGTTATCACTTCAGTACTTATTAGGAAATATTGTATCTTTATAAGGTATATTGTAAATTATTATGTATATTAGAAGTCACCTCTAATTTCTGAGATAAAAGCACTCTGCCTACAGCTTTTTCATTTTGATTGGTCACAGACCCCTTGGTGATTTGTGTAATATCCATAGACATACAGTAGGTAGTGCATTATGCCATAATTATTCAATTCTATACAAACAAAGAACACTGCACCTGCACAACATGACCTGATCATAATACAATTATTTACACCATACCGTACTTACACACTTACCCTCCTCTGTAGGAAAGGTCCCAGGGGCAATGGGCGTGATGCTGTGAATTACATCATCCCTGCACTGCTTCAACAGCAAAATGCATTTATCAGTGGGGACAGGGTCACAATGACTCAATAAACATCAAATATTGTCATCACAGCCCAAGCTGCCCACTTCACTGAGGAAGTAGATGGCATCCAAGGAGGTTGCCCACCTCCGGGAATTTACCAGATATTCAGAGAGATTAGGAATGTGTGCACTCTATATTGGCCATAGCCTGGGAGAATAATTGTGCAAAGCTGTGTGAAAATAGTTAATTAAAAGTGTGCGATAATTGCTGTATAAATAAGTGAAGTATATCCATATTCTCACTGTATGGTTTAGTTGTTGCCACTAGGTATAGGATATTTGTCTTTGTCTTGGGCTTGTCCTGCTGGTTGGGGGGTCCTGCTGTGTTGACCGATCAGTAGTGATTGGCAGCACCGCAGACACTAGGGGAGGATGCAGGCAAGCAGAGGGACCGGAAGGTCCCCCTGAGAGCAGCAGCTAATACTGTGTATCTGACTGGTCGCATTATTGCGACCAGATCAGATAACGCACACCCTGGTGTGATCGGAAGAGTGGTTAAAGCACAAGCAATATGGCTTTATAATTAATGTACATTGGCAGTTATAGGATTGGAAAAATGCAGAAAAAGTTACTGTACAGTATGTACAATTCAGACTAATGAGCTAGACTGCAGCTAATATGGTTAGTACGTTCCCTTAAGCTGGCCACACATCTAAAGATTATCTGTCCAACCAGCCAACTAGTTGACTGGTTGGAATGAAAATCTGGTAATGTATTGGAGTAAATAATGATCAGCAATTTGCTCCTAAATGCCAGAAAACAGATGAAAATGGTCGTCAGACAAGTTTGTTAAATGTTTGATCTAAACAATTTGTTCACACAACAGTTTTGGTCCATTTTCCTGCATTTAGGAGCAAATTGCTGATTGTCATTTGCTTTCATACCTTACCAGATTTTCATTCCAACCAATCAACTAGTTGGCTGGTTGGACAGATAATCTTTAGATGTGTGGCCAGCTTATCTGGATACTGACTGTGAGAGGAGCAGGCATTGCTGTGGCTTTGAATATGGGGTGCAGACATTTCTAGTTCTGATCCTGCCTTTGAAACACACTTACCTACCCTCCCAGAAGATGCGGAGACTCATGATTTTTGAGAAGTCCCCGAGACCTCCAGGAGAGTGGGTGGATCTCCAGCATCCCGTCCACTTCCTAATGAAGTGGGCAAGCAGGGATGAATAATAAGGGTCTGTAGGGAGAGGCGAGGCTTAATGATGTCAAGGGATTGGCCCCACTCCCAGCATGATTATCTGCATCTTCTCTCCAGGCAGGGGCATCTTACGAGAGGAGGGGGCCCGTGTGCACTCCCCGTGCGGGGCCCCCTCCTCTCTCCCCGGTGGCCGGCAGCCGACTGATGCGGCTGGCCAGCCACTGAAGCATTTGTAGACTCCGGGCACTAGAGTGTGCCCGGAGTCTACTGCGCATGCGCAGAATACTGGAAAAATGTCAGCGGCGGCAAGTTTCTGGTGTTCTGAGCAGCGCTGACAGCCGTCGCGGGACCACGGACAGGTAAGTTTAAAATAATATGGGTGCAGGGTGTGCGGTGCCGGGCCCCCCTGGGCCCGGGGGCCCGTGTGCCCCGCACACACTGCACCCATTATAGATACGCCACTGTCTCCAGGCTTCACTTGGAGAGGAGGAGAAAAAAAGTAGCTTAAGGGTCTATTTACTAAGCAGTGTTAGGAGACAGAGTGAAAAGTGATAAGAAAGTGATAAGGTGCCAGCCAATCAGCTCCCAACTGTCATCTCACAAGCTGTGTTTGAAAAATGACAGTTGGGAGCTGATTGGCTGGCACCTTATCACTTTCTTATCACTTTTCACTCTGTCTCCTAACACTGCTTAGTAAATAGACCCCTTAGTGTTCTTTGAACAGTCCTGTTCTTTTTCAATTCTTAATGGAACAATGTGCACACTGATTCCAAATAAATGATGCTACAGTATACCAAGGATGTTCTATGTAATAATAGCAGTAAATTACAGAGAATAATATCCACTGACTCTAAATTTGTCTTCTGTAAATTCCCAATCTAGATAAATACTTACATAAATAATTGTTTTAATTAAAAACCGTGTTGGTACAGAAAGCACACTAGGGGCCTGATTCTGAGACACATATAATGCTGATGTACAATACTGTATGGTTGCACCACAATTGAATTGCCCCCATAGAGTCGGAGCCGCAAAGGCTAAAGCTCGACCTCCAAATTAATCAAGGGAGATTCTAGGTACTGCTAATACGCCTTCATCTGCAGATGGAAGTAAGCGAGTGGGGATTCTAAGGAATCAGAAGCTGCTTCAGGTGCCTTGAACACTGGTTATGTAGGGCTTTGAGTATTGGTCAGATTAAAGGAATTTCACTTAAGGTGGATACACACTAGACTATATGTCATAAGGTCCCGCGGATCAGAGCAACGTATCGGGTACATTGTCTAGTGTGTACCCATGATATGCACGCTCCTGCGAGTCGTTAGCAACATCGCCCATCGGCCCTACTGCAGGTCCGCCGGGCGATGTTGCTAATGATGTCATGCTGCAGAATGCAGTATGGCACATACCTCCCCCCATCAGACCCCGCATTGGCAAGTGTGTATGCAGTTTGCGCATGCCGAGTCCCGTCACCTGCGATATCGCGCTGGGTACACATCGGCTAATGTGTACCCAGTTTAAGGGGTTAATTTATCATAGGATTTTTTTTTTGCAGCGAGTCATAATTGCATATTGCCGCACATTGACCTCCAATACCTATGGATTATTTATACAGTGGTTTGGAGGTTTAATCCCCGGTCGATGGGCAGTTACTGTATGTCTCGTGATATCAGACACCTATTTTGCATGCAGCAAAAAGCTTTTATTATCCACAGCGAGTGACCGCTCCTGATTGGCTGCCCATTTATAAAGTAGACAGGATTAGCAAAATTTACCTCATTTGCATAAGGAAACTAAAGCAAGCAGTCTGCCTTGATCATGGGAGTATGTAGGAACAAGATAAAAAGTATAAAGTTAAATATTAATATTAACAAATAAATGGATCATTAATCTTACTTTTAGTATTTTTAGTTCTTATTACGAACGAGCACAAATTTTAATTGAATAGAAGGAATATATTTTATTACGAAAAATAAGGTGACACAAATCTTATTAATTAAAATAAGGGGGTGCACATGGAATTAGGCATAGCAGAAGTGTATCTATAGTGGGTGCAGGTTGGGCAGTCCAGCTGGGTACACACAGCGCACACTGCAACCATTCACAATGCTTACCTCTCCAATGGTGCTGGAGAATCACTGGGAAAGTGGAGCATGAACGGTAATAATATCACCAGGAAAATGCACCGGCACCATTTTAATGGAAGGGGAGATGGGTTCCTTGTCTACTGATGTTATCTGTTTAAAAGATGACAGACAAGATAGCTGCAGTTTCAGCTATCTCGCCAGTAACAACCACCTCTTTTTTGGTGTACTATATTTAAGTTTAATGTACTTTTTTAATGAAGATAATCAGGAAGGAAATTTGCAGCAGGATTGGTTAGTAAATGGCTCTATGGTTGCTGTGGAGCTGTTAGATTTACCAAGTATGGGAATGCCAAGTATTCCGGAGTTTGGCCCCGGCAACTAACGCCATCAGTGACTCAGTAGTAATACATTTAGGCGAATAAGGATCCTTTATTGCCGCAAATTGCGGAGGTTGGCTGCAACTATTAATAAATATGCCCCTAAGAATCAAACAAACAGATGCTAACCACATATACTATATAAATATAAAGCTCAAACAGAAACACGGCCAGTGTGGGGAAGATTACTTATGAAAGGAGTTTATTCTATTGCCTTTTGTATGTTATTTTTACCATTTGCTATAAACATTTTCTTTTACAATTGAACTAAAAGAATTGAGATTTTAAGTAACATTTTTAATGCATAACTAGTCTTGCATTAACCCCTTGCATGGTCCGTTGCAGTCCACATGGAATATAAAATCTTTTTATCCATTCTTATTGATTGATGCCTTCATCAATGTTGCTTTTTCTGTTGAGAGTTATAAATCATATTTTCTACTACTCCTATTATACATTTTAATACAGTTGGTGATTGTGTGGATAAAGCTAGAGAGAGGAGAAAGGCTGTCACATCCCAGGAAATATTTCTGGCGGCTCTGCCAAATCACAACTCAGAAGATATAAAATCGGTCATAAAACATTTAAATTTTTTCCTGGGCAATTTGCACATGTATAACAACCTGGTAAGTGATTGCCTTTCCAGGCCATTTATTCTCAGCCCAACAGTCTGCAAATACTAATATCTCCCAACCACACATAGTGCTGCCACCAATATAGGTTTATCATACTCAGCAAGCACCTAGTTGTACTTTAATCTGCAAAATGCTGAGAACGCTCGATTCTTCTCCTAGTGGGGTGAAGCCATCTGCCGATGTATGTAACACGTAGAGATAGCTGTCTTCCCAAAATGTAGCCAAATCTACTAAACTGAATTAGGGAATGAATATGTAAAACACGTCCCATACAAGTGTAGCTGGAGCCAGCAGCTCCCTGGTACATAATGATGGTTTAGCCAGCTCATCTGAGCACATCAGTGCCACTTCAATTAGGCTGGCACGCTCATCCCTGTTTACGCATCAATGGCTGCCTTTCACAGCTTTCTATAGAAATCACTTCTGCTATCTCACAATGTACTCTGCTGTACACATTAGATAAACTAATTACATCATTCTACCTATTTATAAAAACTAGGGAAAAAAACAATTTGTTATAACTCATCAGTTATAGGAGTCTATTCATGATGTTAATTATCGGTGTCGGAACAGATGTTCGCCATGGATGCCGGAACATCTAATCTGCCGGAGTTGAGGAGTGAAAAGTCCCCCCTCGGCGATCCCTGCCTGAGTAAACAGCGTATCAGCCTAGTTCTGATGTTCTGTGTCTGTCGGCTCTACTGGGCATGTGCGTGCTCTCATGATTCCAGTGAGATCCCGCGCATCACAAGATCCTGCTTGAGCAGTACTCTAACTGCTGTGGTGATAGGGCAACAATAGCTGCAGCTGTCGATATCTATAGCTGCAGCTGTCGGAACGGTCAGTGTCACTGACCGTTCATACATTGCCCAATCTTGTAGATAGCAGCACCGATAATGAAAGGGGCGCATATTGCCCGTGTCATTTACTGCCCAACCCCTCAAAAATACATGGGGGAGAAGTGGCATCAGCGCACATAACGTGCGATGATACCACTTCTACCCCATATCGACAGATAATACATCTACCCCAGTATGTATTGCTTCACATTGCTTTATTCATGGAAGAGTAGTACACACAGCATTGCTGATATATTGGCATGGAAGGGATTGGGCAGTGGTCCGGCACTGTTTGAAGCTGGGTATACACTTATACAATCGTCGGGCCGTTCTTTTGATTTCTACCAGTTCTTTCGATATTGCAAGAGTGTGTACCTAACAAAAAATAGATAATCAATAATGAAATGATTTATCAGTTAGATTAATGGCATCATAATACAACTCACTATTCCTCTAACCATTATTGTCTACAATAGCGAAAACGATTTTGTTATTTTTAAATTTTGATTATCCATGACAAACATTTGGTGATTGATTATCTATTTTTGTGAGTCATCTTTTATTTGCTACTGTAATTGCAGCCCATATTTCATGGTGTTTGACCACTTATATCAGCAGCAACAATATAAGCACAAGCATTTTTTCTGTTCAAACTCATGATGGGGAGTGAAAAGGATGAACGTATTCCGCCCTCAGCATCCTTGTAGAGAATGGTCACATGATTTCTCTAGTTCTGCTGTCCTCTTCTGGGAGGTTTGTTTTTGTTCTGTATTCGTGCCCTTCTCCAGCCCATTATGGTAATTCCTGGTACATCAGCTGTGAGTGTAACCTGGAACATCGGGAGCTGTGTATGGCAGTACAATCATATTCTTTCGATATTTTGGTAGCCGGGGATCAAAGGTAGCAAGTAAGATTGTATAGGTGTGTACGCATGTATCGGCACTGTGGGTGGGACTTCCGATCGGGTTGAGTAAAGTCAAACAAAATATTGTATCAAAAGAGTGATTGCAAAGCTGCGTACCTAGCGTAAGGTAATAGCCACATGCTTTGTTTTCTGGAGCACCCACTTTGGCAGAGGTGCATCCCCTTGTTGGCTCCATGCATTGCCCACTTTCAAGGGTAACTTGATTCAAAATGTATTAGATGCAAAACTGCATTTTTTTACAGTTTCCAAATGACCCTTACCCTTATTATTATTTATTGTAGGAATACCCTCTGCAATACTCAACAGAATTGCTCTGTACAACTTCTCATACACCCAGGTCCTAACCATTCTAATTATAGATTTACAATGTTTACTGTTTTTTGGTGATGCACGTCCAGGCCTGGTGAGATGTGCACGGCCTCTGATACATGCATTTATAGATGTATATGGACAGAACAACAATAATATTTGGGAATGTTTCAGAGGTGGGATGTTCTACTGTGGTTATTTTCTTTGGCTGTCAGAACAGTTCTGTTTACTCTTAATAATATTTACATTTGCTCATGTGGTATGTTTTAAAGTACTTTAACAAACATTTCTCTCAACTTTATTAATGAATACACATAGTTTTTAATGAATACACATAGTTATAAATGAATACACATAGTTATTAAAGACTACACATAGGGCCTGATTCAGACCCACTCGCGAGCGGCTGTCCGCTCGCAAGTGGGTCGATGGTGTGCACTGCGCAAGACGCGACGAGCGAAGGACTTTCCTTCGCTCGTTGTGTCTGATCAAAGGGGGCGTGCTGTCGATGTTGATTGACAGCACGCCCCCTTTGGTGGGCGTGCCTCCCAGATGGGGGCGTTCCCAAGGGAACGCCTACCGTCAGAAGCCTTGAGGGTATAGCGTGTCTAGCTCAAGGCTTCAATGACAACTATGAGATTGCCCCCTTCATATAAGCTACTTGAATGACGTGAACTAGTCTGAGGTGTACTTTGGTTAAATGGTATTTTGATCTACAGCCATATTACACTGAATATGCCCAATCTCATCTGATCTTGGAAGCTATAAAGTGTGAGCCTGACAAGTATCTAGTTGGGAGACCAACAGAGAATATTAGGTGCTGTAGATCTCCTCCATCCTAAGTACTGACACCTCATGTCTTCCATGCCCTTAGGGGACAAACAGCCAGGCTTTGAGGATACCTTCCTGAGACCTAAACTTGAAGAAGAGTGCTTCACCTAGAATGAAATATTCAATGGACAAATAAAAAAGGATGCTTACAGTAGATGTACCCTCCACCTTGTCAGTACTCCATTTAAGTGAGATCCTGCGTGCCTCAGAAAATATATTCCATCATGACCGTTCCGCCTATGTCCATGATTCTCTATAACATGTAGACTTTCATTCAGCACCTCCATGAATATACCGTTATTTGATCACGGAAATACATAGAACAAATCTGGAGCACATAGGAACGTACAATGTTGCTAGATAATTATGAGTTACTTTTAAAACTATTTTGTGTTTGTTGGGCAATAATGCCTGAAAAATAAATATATGTTTCTCAAAAATTGTGGCATACTTATATCCATGTTCAACCTATCCAACCATCCCTCATTACCAACATTTTGTATTCATTATTTATTCGTATTTATTTGTATTTATAAATTCTTACTTATGTATCATCATTCACTCTATTTTTTCGTATGAATAGATTACCATAAACATTTCTTAGGTTTTTTCTTAGTAAATCTCAAACTGTCTGGTAGGACACCATGTTCCCTTGATTTGCATTATTTATCTTGCAATCTGATATTCAAATTAGAAATGTTTAGCGATATCCAGTGGGAAAACATTTCCCTTAGGATATAATTAAAAACACAAACAGCACAATTGATGTGTTAATACTTTATTTTACTATTGATATTTTTCTACAGTTTCCTTTTAATTGATGAAAATCTATAAATTGGCAGTGGCACAATACAAGTTCTTGAAGAAAACTTGGCTAAAAGATCGTAGAATTCTGTCTCCAGTACCCACCAAAAAGATGGCTGCTAAATACCACACACGCGCAATGGAGGAGTATGGGCCTGTCAGGAGTGCAATAAAAACGAGATCTACATCCGGCAATGCACGCCTAGCCGTAACCAGAAGAGCCGCATCTTTGGATAGATGGGCACTGACGTGGGGCGGAAACAGCTGATTGACTCGCTCGACACTAGCCGGACTGGAAGTGATGTCTAGCGGTCACGTGACTAACTACGGGCTGAAACAGCATGACCTACTCCACCGAAAGTGACGGAAGGAATATCCGTGTATCGTGAAAACAAGGCAGCGTTTTTTAATACTTTATCGCTGCTCATATCGACTGCAATAATGTTTTATAGTTAACACTATCCCAGTAACCTTATTTTTAATAAGCTTTATCCCTATACCTCTACTCCGAATAAACAGGAAGTGAGTCACAGGAAGTGACATCACGCTGTATTGAAAAAATGCGGGACTTTTACCCCTTAATAGGGTATAAATACCTGGACAGTTCTAGGGTAAATTATCCCCTTGAAGAAGTCAATTTAGAGACGAAATGCGTTGGGAGCCTGTACTACATTGATATTTTCCTCTCAAGGAATCAGATAACATATTTATGATTCTATAACACTCTTTTGCGATTGTTCTTATTCATGTTTTTATTATTTTATTGTCTGATTTCGTTATGTGTTTTTTAAATATGTCTGTATGATGTTTGCATCCTACATCTATGTAGTATTAATAAATTAATTTTATATGGTCATTTATCCACTTGCATTATCCAGTCTTCTTAAAATTGGTCACGTGGCACGTTTATCTTTATATAAACCCCTTTTTTTATCTGCTATATATGTATGTGTATTTTAAAAAGCACTTGCACTTTGTACACACTATTATACTCTGAGGCACTTTTTAGGCGCTCTGATCCAGTTCTGTTTTTTATACATTTTCCAGGGGCTTACCACCCTGTTATTTCTATTGGATTGAGCTGACACCACGTACCGGTTGGGGAGTGCATGTTTTGCATTTTTGAACCTATATGCTAAACACACATATCCCTTTGAGGTACCATTCTTGTGTATTACAGGTGCCCTTAGGAGATTGTTTATTTATTTATTCTATTATTTATTTATTTATCTGGAAATTCCTCACAGTAAATCACAATCACTGGCGCTTGAAGAATTCAATAATTACACACATCACTGGTTTTATTTTCATTTGAGCTGACAGTTACAGTGCATTACTTATCTATTTACACCAATAATGTTTAGAATCAATGACCGCACTACAAAGAGAACTGATCTTTGTCACAAAATATTTAGCGAAAACAATGCCCAACCTATCAATATCCACTCAGATTCTAACACAGACACATTTTTCTGGGAGATAGAAAAATTAATCAATAAAGAAATAAAGACATGGTGGGACATAAAAGGCTTGGAACACTACATCTCAGTAGATAGAATTCCGAGAGGACTGAGAATCCTTAAAAATCCCACATTTGGAATGGACAATTCTGAATTTATTAAGGAGTGGGATAATATACTTCACACTTGCTCCATCAATCTTATGAAGCTTATTGGGCAAGAAAAAAGGAAGATGTTAACTTCATTGGAAACAGATATAAAACACAAAGAAAACATCATGGATGAAATTAAAGACAAAGAGGATTTCAAAATCAATGAGAAAGTTTTGAATAAGAAACTAGAGAAAATAGAGGAGACTGTCATGAGAGGTAAAGAAAAGAAATTCTTACGGGATAAACAAGATTATGAATCTAATAAAATTAAAAACTGGAGTAGACACCAAGCTACATCAGCATACAAACAACAATTCCCACTAACTCCTAAACACTGGAAGAAACCCACCTATAAGAAGTATTTTAGAAAACATAACTATGAAGTAGAGATTGAACCTCCTACAAGTAGAATCATCAATACACAGAATCGATTCTCTCAACTTCAAAGATTACAATCCAACAGTGATACAGATTCTTTTTTGTCACCGGGCACTTAGCAGAGAGCACATCATCCGAAAAGAACCTACTTCAAAGAGACTACAAGACTAGCATCGCCACTAAAAAGAACTTTAGAAGAAGAGGAAGACGAGGCAACAGGAGGAAGAAGATTTCTCAAAAGGAAGTACATTCCGTAAACCAACAGTGTAAAAGGTATCTTCAACATTTCCAAGCATCAACTAAACCAGTCTGAAACGGCAGTACTGAATAAGGGTCTCAATTTTGCACCTACACAAAAAATGAATAGATTCAAAACTTTTATAGATCTCAATAAATTCATTAGAAACATCACACTTAAGAGACATTTCCTCAGAAAAGATGTGGCCATTGTTTCTAATTATGAAAAGGAGATCTCAAAATCAGGACTGAAGGGGAGATCAAAATACTACCTTATTGAATCTAAAGGAAACCATGTCAATATATTCTATGAACTAGTGAAGAAGGACCTCTGTGATATAAATCTACCATATGATTGCAAGAATAATCTCAAGAACAGAGAGAAAGAGGCCATTAAAACACTACAAGAAAACAAAGAGATCGTTATAAAACCTGCTGACAAAGGGGGAGGGATAGTCATCATGGACCGCTCATTCTACTTAGAGGAAGCTTACAGGCTGTTGGGTGATAGTACATCTTATACACTCCTCAACTGTGACCCCACAGATAAATATATTGAAGAATTGAGGACAATACTGGTACCTGGACTGCATAGAAGCTTAATAAATAAAGATGAATTCAAGTACCTCATGCAAACTAACCCTATAACCCCCATATTCTATTTCCTACCCAAGATCCACAAATCTATAGAGAAACCACCCGCAAGACCCATTATCGCGGGGATTGATTCCATTACGTCTCGCATATCAGAATACGTTGACATTTTCTTAAGAAAGTATGTGCAATCTCTGGAATCATATTTGAAAGATACCACAAGTGTCCTACAAATCATGGAAAGTATCAAATGGAATGAAAACTACATGTGGATTACAATAGATGTTCAATCACTCTAGACCTGTATTGAACACTCTAAGGGCATTCAAGCATGTAGAGACTATCTAAAGAAAGATGAATCCATCACACAAAGATTTTATATGTGACCTCATGGAATTTATTTTAAATCATAATTATTTTAAATTTTTAGAGGATTTTTACCAACAAACATGTGGCACGGCGATGGGTACCATCTTTGCACCCAGCTTCGCCAACCTATTTATCGGGAGCTGGGAGTCAAAATTCATCTATATGGACAACATCTACAAGAATCAAATCAAAGTTATATAAACGGTACATAGATGACATTTTAATTATTTGGGATGGATCTAAGGACTCTTTTAAAAAATGTTTTATTCATATATCTTCGAATGACATGAATTTGAAATTCACTGCAAAAACCAATAAATTATCAATTGAATTCCTAGACCTGGTATTAACTGGAGAAGGAGAGGAAGTAGTGACAAAAAATTACATCAAAGAAGTCGATTCTAACAGCTACTTACACTACAAAAGTGGACACTTGAAAAACTGGAAAAATAATATACCTTATTCTCAATTCCATAGGCTTAGACGTAACTGCACCAAAAAAGTAACCTGTAATGAACAGATACAACTCTACAAACAGCGATTCATGGATAAAGAATATCCAGCCACCATCATAGAGGCAGCTACAAAAACCATGTCCATGGAAAGAAGTGACTTACTTAAATATAAAAAAACAGATGACCAAAAAGGAGACTTCATGCCCTTCATCACTACGTATAATGCACAAGAAAATAAGATTAAAGCCTCTCTTAATAAACATTGGCATATACTTAAAATGGACCCCATTTTAAAAGATTCCCTACCCCTAAAACCACCCATTGTTTTTAAAAAAGCCAGGAATCTAAAGGATATCCTAGCTCCCAGTATGTTACACAACAATACAAGTCAACAAGTTAATGTTTTGTCTAAATACCCTGGGTGCTACAAGTGTGGAAGATGCAACATATGCAGGTACCTACATCCCCAAAGGAAGATCTTTAAGAACTCTAATGATTCCAAGGAATATAAAATTAAACAACATATTAACTGTAATTCCACATCTATTATTTATCTACTAGAGTGCACATGCGGTCTCAAGTATGTGGGAAAAACCAAAAGAATGCTCAAACTGAGAATCCAAGAGCATGTGCGCAACATAAAGAATAAAGTGGAAGGACATATGATATACAAGCATTTCACGGAACATCACGCCTCTAATCCTGAAGAGATGACTTTCAAAGCTCTAGAACATGTCACCATAGGAGAGAGAGGAGGAGATCTCTCCAACAAATTATCCAGAAGAGAAATGTTCTGGATTTTTGAGCTAGACACGCTATACCCTCAAGGCTTCAATGACAACTATGAGATTGCCCCCTTCATATAAGCTACTTGAATGACGTGAGCTAGTCTGAGGTGTACTTTGGTTAAATGGTATTTTGATCTACAGCCGTATCACACTGAATATGCCCAATCTCGTCTGATCTTGGAAGCTATAAAGTGTGAGCCTGACAAGTATCTAGTTGGGAGACCAACAGAGAATAGCAAGCTTTTGTTCACGAGACAAATTATGATGATGTTTTTTAGATTTTTTGTTGCAGCCATTAGTTATGAAACAGACAACATTTTTGAAAGACACTACTCAGTTTCTGCTAAAACTTAATAGTTTGGGAAATGTTCCCTCAGGCACCATCATGTGCACGCTTGACGTGAAAAATTTATATACCATTATTCCCCATGATATGGGCCTGAGTTCCATGCGGAGATTTTTGCAGGCCAACAATTTTGGTTCTCTGGATGTGGAATTGCTCCTAGAGTTGTTGGAGTTCACTTTAACGAAGAATTTTTTCCTTCACAATAATCAATTTTTCTTACAGTGTACCGGGTGTGCGATGGGGTCCAATGTGGCCCCATCATATGCCAATGTGTTCATGTTTGAACAGGAACATCGATTTTTCTTTTTGGACTCCAACTTCTCTGGGAACATTATTCTATATACTAGATATATAGACGACCTGTTTTTGTTGTGGTCTGGTACGGAGCAGGAATTAACGGGGATGATTGATGCTATTAATGCCCAGGAGCAACCAGTAACATTTTCTTATAATTTAAGTACGTCTGAGATTGATTCTCTAGACGTTAAAATTTAAATCATTGATAATAAAATCTGTCCAGAAGTGTTCCATAAAACAACGGACCGTAACACTTTGTTACACTATAGCAGCTGTCATCCACCAGCCTTGAAAAAAGCTTTACCAAAATCTCAAATGTATAGATCTGCGAGGATCACTTCGGATCCCCAAAGGGTCCCCGCCGCTTTGGATCAGGTAACCAAATCATTTGAGGAACGAGGGTACCCTAAGAACATCTTAAGGAATGCTAAGGAACAGGTTCTAATGATTCCACGTACTGAGTTATTGAATCAGCAAGTAAGTAATTCCAAGACTAACAAAATTCCTTTTGTATCTGAGTATACGTTAGCCAGCCAGGTATTACTTAGGGCTTCATGAGCACTGTGGCCTATTGTTTCTGGCGATCGGGAGTTACCGATTTTCAAAAATAAGGAAATTATGCCGTATTACAAAAGGGGACGCAATTTGCGGGACATCTTGGTAAAATCTAGGATTACATCTAGTATTGGTGAACCTAGTACGCACTTTTTGGTCCAAAAGAAAAAAACAGGCTGTTATAAATGAGCGTCATGTATCACTTGCAGATACTTGGAATCTGGCAATTATTTTAAACACCCGCATACGGGCCGCAAATACGATATTCGTCATGTTCTCACATGTCAAACACAATTTGTTATATATATCATTATCAGGGACGCCGAGAGGGGGGGGGGAGCGGGTACAGATTACCTGGGCCCGGGCTTCCTGAGGGGCCCGGGTCCGGCGCCGCTCCCCCCCTCACAGCAGCTCAGCACACAGCGTGTGCTGAGCTGCAGTTGGAGACAGCCACAGCAGTTGGAGACAGCCACAGCAGTCTCCTATTCCTGTGCGGGGGAGCGATCACACTGATCGCGCCCCCCTGGCTTTGCGCCGGGCTGAGGGGGCTCAGAGCACCCCCCCTCCCCAGCGAGCGGCGCTGCAAATCTTTTTTTTTCTCGGCAAGGGGGCCTCCCGCGATTAGGCCACGCCCCCTATTACCGGGGCCCACCACGGCACTTGGCGGGCCTGATCATTATATGCCCATGCGGGCTATATTATGTGGGTCAAACGATCCATACTTTTAGAGAGCGCATGGCGCTCCATTGTTCCGCCATTCGAGCGGCTTTGGACGGACGTGAAAGTGATCAGCCTGTGGTGCGTCACTTCAAAAATACACGCCATCCCCTAGCAGTTTTAAAATATAAGATCATAGATCACATTCCAAAAGACATCAGGGGTGGGGATCGCTGCAAGAAATTGAGCCAATGCGAGGCTCGCTGGATCCACAGACTTGACATAATATCACCTAGAGGGCTTAATGAAACCCTTAGCCTGAATGTGTTTGTGTGAACATGAGCGGTCCTTATGGAGTTTATTTATATAAGGCCAATTATCCTGATATTTACATTGAGGACTTTGAAATACTTAGCTCATTTTTTGCTGATAGTGATGTAGGGATATATATATTTATATTTTTTTAAGTTAATTTTTGAAGTTCCTTTTTGTATAATGTAGTGCTTTGGAAATGTTCATGTCATTAAGAGACAGTTCTAGTAGAGTGAGGTTAGGCCTTATGTCTTCTGATAATTCTGGGTTCGGTTATTAGGATAGATTCAGTAATGTTTTGACTATGTTATGTGTGTATATATATATATATATATATATATATAATATTTAAGCTACCACTGTGTATATATACATACTTTTTCCTCCTTTTTAATGTTTTTTTTAAATGTATCACTTTTGTCGAAGCTGGATAATTGGCTGAGACCAGATCAGTTTAAAATTAAATCGCAGCGACGCCATCTTGCGACTGGCCGCAAGACTCCATTTTGGAAATGAGATCGCAAGACGCCATTTTGCGAATGGCCGCCTAAGCTCCATTTTAGATAAACTTACCCTTTAGTACATGTGGCGATATTACTATTAGCAACATGCGATTGCATCTTTCATCATTTCTCATACACACATTAATACTCACAATTGCACTGTTAACTAGTCGCATATTAGCGAATGCATAGGACTTTGTATGAAACCGCTGTATTATTAGCTTTATGCGCACGCATCTGCCCCAAGTTAGCTAGCATCCTTATATCAAACCCCGAATTCTCATACATTACATATTCACACATAAGGTTTAGTAAGTTTTAAAGTATATGATTTAAGTTGGTTCAGTTAGTTTAAATGCTGTGAAATAAAGATATTTGATAACTTAGGTTCTGTACATGATAAGAAAGCAGTGTTTGGGTCCGTACTGATGCGTACTCTTTCAACAGAATTCCGGTACTATTGGTGTGGAGATCGCATCATGCATTCGCAACTTATGGACTGCAGAGACTACAAGCAACAAAATGTATATTTTAGGAACTGTTATGCAGCATTGGGGGTGGGAAGGGAAGACCCCCAGCTGTTAGAGGCAGGGAGAGTCTATTTGAACCATCCTGTTTAATGCTCTGTAACAGATGCTTCTCCCCTGGGAACCAATGACATCAGCAACAAACTCCTCTATTGTCCGTTCTATTCTGGGGGGGTATAAAATGTGTGCTCAAATGCTGGGGCTCGTCTTCTTGCTGAATGACGAGGGGTCTCTTGCTGATACCTATCACCGGGTCCGGAAGCTCTGCGTATGTATACTGTGCTTGGGTCTGTATATTTCCTTTGCGTCTAATTGTAACTGACTGTACTTTTACTTGAATAATACTTTGTGCTTTGGAACCACATGTTCTAAGTCTGGAGTCTATATTTACTGTATGATTGCGTATGCAAATTAGCGTTATTCTTAGAGGTTTATAGGAAGGATTTTAGAAGGTATAGGCAGGGGTATATAAAGATTAATTTTAATATCGTCACTTGTAACACTGCATCTTTCACTTATGAATTTCCATGTGTTATGCACATGGTCTGACTTAATAGTATGATTCACTTTTTCTCCTTACACCACAGCGCTGCTTGCCAGAGAGGTGTGTTGTGTTAGGGGTTGCTAGGCAACCGCATGTGTCATCCCCTCCGTCACTTCCGGTTTCCGGCTAGTCGGGTGGCCTGCTTCCTGCTCGGGCGGCAGCGCTGCAGGGAGGAGAATCTTAGCTGTATAAGGTAAGATGCCTGCACACGCAGGTTTGATTGTTTTGTTCACATATTACGTGACCCATCCTGATGAAAAGGTCTATGGACCTTGAAACGTCGATGATATAATGTGTCACTGAGATTATTTAGTACACGTTTTTTGTACCATCATTCACTGGGAGTGCCGCCTCATTCTTGGAATGGGACGTTTGATGACTACATGTGTTTAGGAAGGCACCCCTCTGTTGGTCTAATCATCCAGAGTGCCAGGCTTCCATGGGAAATATGTATATATATATATAAATACTTCATTGATCACAATAAAATAGGCTTCTCTAAATCTTTTGAAATGGTTGATTTCCAGTTCCTGCTGCCTCCTATACAGGCTGTTCTCATTCTTTGCAGCTTACCATTACCTCCCCACTATAAAGGTAATCCCAGCAATTGACCCATGGTCGGAGTCCATCCAGTACAGAGGTATCAAGGTGAGGAGAATCCTACAGTGGTGTGCTATACACAGCTAGCAAAGGGAGACATGATAGGGGCTGTTCATCACAATCTCTGGCCGCTACAGAGAATCGGCGTTCTTAACTGCCATACTGCTGCTGTTAAAAATCCAAGGCTCTCCACAACTAGCTGTAAACCACAGTCCCCTTACCGGCACACTATACTTATACTTACCGCTGCTAAAACACAAGGCTGTTTCTCTACATCAGGCAAACACAAGATTTGGTCTCCCAGCTCATTGAGACAAATATTGGGAGAACTAGCCCTAAAATGTATCGGTGAGCACTAACTGTACCATTGAATTTATGCCTACAAGGAATTTATACAAAGTGAAGGCAATATAGTCTCTATGAATCAGTTCATATAGGACTATGACACTTTGATTTATAATTAACAGTTATAATCTGTTGACTACAATTATAATAACTATAAGTGTATTAACTATAGGTGTAATATCTATCATTTTACTAACTAATAATATAGTTGCAATAATAGTGACTATGAATAACTTATGAATTACCGTTATTAAACCATATATATTGTGTATGTAGAAATAATAACTACAATTATACTAGGGATGTGTTTTGGTTTTGGATCTGTATCTCCTCGTGTTTTTTTTTTAAATTGATAAAAACTGCTAAAATCACATCAATTTTTTTTTTGATCCTACAGTATTATTAACCTCAATAACATTTATTTCCACTCGTTTCCAGTCAATTTTGACCACCTCACAGCTCACAATATTGTTTTCATCCGGTTTAGGCCCAAAATTTGCACCAAGCTAGCTGGCTGACTAAGCTAAGTGGCAGCAGTGGGCGGCACAAACACGTGGCAGTTTAACTTCCAACATGGAACATAGAGACATATGTTTTCATTAATCAAGAGGCCAGAGGGAGTTGGAGTATGTATGTAGTTGAAGGCAGGGACAGGAATAATTGATTGGTAGTAAATTTCATTAAATTTTTTGATAAAGTAAATTTATGAGGGAGCAGGGGAGAGCATGGGTGAACAATATGTTTTGCCCACAAAATCAACGTGGTAGTTCAGAATATTTTTTTTAAATTAAAGGGGCATGCAGGAGATGCTGTTTGTGGCCATAAACATTTCTGGACATTTTTGGCATTCAGCAACTGCATGTCAAAGATTGCAGCAGCAGTGGCAGTTCAACTTCCATGGCACATCAGGAAACAAATGTTTTTATTATTCAAGAGGACTGAGGGAGTTGGAGTATGTATGTAATTGAATGCAGGGAAAGGAATATTTGATTAGTAGTAAATTTAATTAATTTTTTTTATTGCAAAGCAAAATATTGAAATCATTCACATCAGTCCTTGCCCCAGAAGAATCCTTGAGCACTATACCTGCTGCTGGGAGTGGATTCTCATCCCAGAAGGGGACTAGGATGACTACTAGTGGTACTTTCAAAAACAATTGACTGTTAAACAATCCTTTGCAAGGGGAGCAAGTATGACAGCAGTCACCCAGTTGCATAGCAGATCACTGACACCATAATATCTATGCTGGTATTAGATGTGCATCCAATATCTGCCAATAATGCAGTGGGTTTTGAACAGTTAATTGAGGTCCTGTGTCCCTACTAACAAATCCCTTCACTAGAAGAGCAATTCCCAACATGTACTGGGACATTAAAAAAACTTAATTAGTGGCCTCCAAAATGCCATTATACCTGTAAATCACATTTACATGTAAATGACATTGGACAAGCTGAACAGAGAAAATGCAAGATTTAAGATGTCATACGTTATGTCTTTCTTCCCAATGGACACAGATCTGAAGAGATGCAAAGAGCTGTTGGTAAGCAAATTGTCAGCTCAAGTGGCACGTGATGCAGCGATTGCTTCTCCTTCAGTTTCTCCAGCAAGTGCATCTGCCAATAAAAAACTAAACTTTCCCAAAAGACCCACTAGTGATGCAGATGAGTCAACACAAAACACAAACTTTTGGATGGATGCTCTGCACATGACATAACAGGGAGGAGATTCCTAGATGGTTAAGGTTCCTACCTCTACTTACTCTGGCTTTACAAAGGATACAGATGAACAATTGTTGTCTGGATTTAAGTAGAAATAATTCCACTCATAAGAAGGGGATTTTTTTTGTCTTGTGCCCAGGCATGACAATGGGCTTTTCCTTATCATGGGCAACAACTGTTTCTTCCACTGGTGTCTGATTTACACAAACAACATCCTCATCAACAACATCCTTATTAGCGTCAGCTACACAAATATCCTGCTCATCCTGGTGCACTTCCACAGAAGCATCCTCGATTTCTATGTCAGCATGTTCACTTGTGCTTACATCATCATAAGAGGCAGCAGCTCCAGGACTAGTATGTGGTTCCTGCTCTCCTCTCAACTGATCGTTCTCCAGATCAACAAACACAAATGAAGTGAGGTACAGCACACAAGTCAATTTGTACCAATTTAAAATATTACACTGTAGTATCAATGACCTACAGTGTAATATGAATAAGAAAAAAATAACACACTGTGCTGCCACTTAGTGTCACACGATTGTTTTATGAATAAGAAAATAATAACACACTGCGCTTCCAATTACAGTGTCACAAGATTTATGAATAAGAATAACACACTGCACTTCCACTTAGTGTCATAAGCTTATTTATGAATAAGAATGACACACTGTCACAAGATGTTTTTATGAACAAGAAAATAATAACACACTGCGCTGCCACTTACAGTGATGTCATTATGTTTTATATACTGTATAACGCATGTTATTTAGCACTTTGTTGTGGTCCTGTAGTCGACGTGTAGACTAATAATTTATTCACGATTGAGGAAAGAAGTGAAAAGTTAAATATTAGACTGTGCTACCACTTACAGTGTCACAATATTTTTTATGAATAAGGAAAACACACTGCAAATTGACTTATAGTGCCACAATACGTGGACAGTAAACTGCGGTCTGGCTGGCAGTGTCACCACAATAATAGCGCAGCTAAGTTGCTAAAACACATACACACAAAAAAAGCACTTTTATTTTTTTTGTCACTGGGAAAGAGCACCCTGAATGAGGCAGCAGCCCCTTGATGAACAACACAGACAGCACCCCTTCTTTATGGATAACAAAGCACCCCTGCCGAGTGTGGACAGACCACCTGCAGTGCAGAGTCACAAATACGTGGACAATAAACTGCGCTCTGGCAGGCAGTGTCACAAAACAATAATAGCACAGCTAAGTTGCTAATGCACACACACACAAAAAAGCACTTTTATATTTTTTTACACTGGGGAAGAGCACCGCTGATTGACATAGCACCCCCCGGACAACACAGCACCCCTTTATGGACTGCAGGACAGGACAACAAAACAGCAGCACGCACAGTTAATTGACAGGGCAAGTGACACCAGCTGCAGCACCCACTGAAGGAAGCCCCATTTTATATACTGCAGCCTAAGCCCCTTTATGGACAACACAGCAGCAGCCTTCAGCCCAAGACTTCGACTGGGCACACACACTGAGTGGCTGACAGCTTCTCTCTCCACAGCCGGAGTGGAAATGGCGCAGATTGTGAGGACCTTTATATAATCCAAAACCCGCAAGAATCCAACAGCTGGAGGATGATGTTTTCCCTCGTTTTGAGATCTGAGACACGCGGGAAAACCCAGGCCAGTCGGAGAACTGGAGTCGCTCATCTCTACTATTTAGTTTCCTAAATATACCAGAAGAAAGAAAAACAGGAGAATGTTGAAGTATGTATAAAGCTTGGGTCTCAGGACCATTTTTATTAAATTGACCTAACCCATAACTGTAAGGGGGAGTTGGCTACACCACCCTAATGTTATTGTTAACATAATTAAAGTAAGTGTTTATATTAAGGGAATCAAAATCACTAGGTGTGTTTGTTATCTAAATACCTATATATTTAAAATGGTCTACCCAACAAAAAGGAAAAGAGACTAAAGGGGTTACTGAACAGCTACCTCTAAGTGGCAGAATATATGACTTATCCCAGTTAATTTTTAGGCCAGAGTACATTCCAAATAAATCTATGACTTCAAGAGCTGATGGTAGCCCGATTACATAATAAGATAAAAACAATAATAAGTTGTCAGCATATAAAGCCACCCTTCCCTTCCAGCTACTCGCAAACCTATAATGTCTGAATGAGACCGTAGCATACATGCCAAAGACGGAGACAATGGGCACCCCTGGCACATGCCTTGGGAAGAAGAAAAAGGGGAATAGAACCATTCACATAGAATCTGGCACTCGGCCTGTCGTATAATAATTGTACCCATTTCCGGTATACTGGGCCAAATCCTAATTGATGCATTACCTCCTACAGCAAGGGCCACTCCATGGAGTTGAATGCCTTAGCTGCATCCAATGACACTATAACCGAGTAAGACTCCTCAACATGGGATATCTGCAAGTGAGTATATAACCGACAGATGTTAACTGCGGTCGACATACCTGGCATAAAACCAGACTGACCACTGATGTTATAACCTTATTTAAACGGATGGCAAAGATTGTAGCTAAAGTCTTTATGTCTGTGGGAAGTAACGAAATAGGACGGTAGGAATACAAAAGTTTGGGATTTTCCTTGATTTGGGAAGAGCAATAATAATTTCCTCTGACATCAGTAGTGTCACCTGGTACGGGGAGGGACGATGTACGCGAAGCACTGCTGTGCATGGGCAAAAGGGGCGTTGCCGTGCAAGAATGGGGCGTGGCCATGTGCTTACCCCTGTGCCTATAACTTGAGGGGGAAGGGGGGGTGCAGGAGGTCCCTGTGTGCAGTGCCGGTCAGCAGGCTCCCTCAGTGACTGGAGCTGAGTGCTGCACTTAATTCTACAGTGCAGCACCCGGCTCCTGTCAGTGATGGGGAGTCTACACCTTGGTGTCATCCCTCGGCGGGTGACACCCAGGTGCTGACCACACCCCCCTTGTGATGCCACTGTCTGACATAGATGAAGGGAGGCAGCCTTTGTAATACCCCGCTAATAGATTAAAACTGGTGTGGTGCAATGGTTCTATCTTACCAGGACTAAACAGATCCCTTGGTCCTTTTGGATGTATTGGAGAGGTAGGGAGATAGTTGCAGGCACAGATCGTCACCAGTATAGTTTCAAATAAGGGTTTGAAATTATTAAACGTTAGATGTTTTTTGCAAATCGCATGCATCAACAGGTCAAAATACTCTGTAGCTAGTAAAACACACTTAAAAAATGAATGTTTTATTACTCTGGATCACTGGAACGGCTGTATATCCTTTGCTACAGCGATAACAGTAGCCTTGGGCAGCTGTGGATTAATAGGTTAGTTCAGTAAACACAAACAGTTGAACATTATCATAAGACAGTTCACAATAAACCTGGTTCCCCTGACCAGGCTTTTAAGTCAGCAAAATAAATATTACCACAATATATTACAAATATGCAAAATAATTTGCCCCACTAGGTACTGTATCAACTGAATTCAGTTTCCTTCACTCCCTCCTAATACTCGCTGCATGCATGCAAGTTACTGTCTATAACACCATCCGGTGCTCTCTGTAAAGGTGGTGCACTTGCTGATATCGTATTAATGAGCAGATTTGTATCAGCGCTGACAGAGAGGGTGATGCAGTTCGTTGTGTAAATGGAGCTAACTATTATCTCCTCTAGCTTAGTTTATAGGAATGCAATCCGGCACCCAGGTTGTGTCTCCCTCAGTTCTGCCTGCTGCAATTTGCACTGGCTGTCTGAGCTGTCTCTGCCTGTGCTGACGAGTGACGGATAAATAGCTCCTGCACGGCTGAAATAGGCTTAAGATGTAAGCCACTCTCCTGAGTGAATGGCCAGTCTTTAGGCTACCTACTGTTTTCTGCGACTGATGGTATTTTATACAGTGGGCCTGGCACTATTATAGTATCTAGCTATGCATTGGTGCACTGAATAGCTATGCTGCTCCCTGCCCATTACATTCCTGCAGTTTCTCTGGAAACTGCAGCTGGTAAGTAGACATGTAGTGCGGGCTGTGTGGAATGGCTGATTACAGACCTGGGGCCTGATTCAGAGGCGCTCGCTATTTGCGAGCGCTCGCTCTGAATCAGGGCGGATTTTTTTTAAAACAAAAATTCACCTCCAGGCCGCTCGCATAGCTGTGGGTGCCTCCGTTTGTGCCGCCCCATTTTGCTGCGAGCCCCAAGCGAGTGAAGATTTCACTCGCTCCAGGGCTCACTGGTGCGCTGTGCGCACCCCGCGCATGCGCACTGCCCGACCATCGACCCGCTTGCGAGTGCAATGCGCTCGCGAGCGGGTCTGAATCAGGCACCTGGTCCAGAAGCTCATCCAGCTGTCCTGGAGATGGAAGTCTCTGGAGGAGTTCTTTCTCCCTGCTTATCTCCCTTATCGAAGCTGCACCTTGCTTCACTGCTGGTCCATCAGGATAAGGGAGCCGCCTCCTACTCAGTCTTTGTGAGGGAGAAGATCCCCCTCCATTCGCCTCTTATGGAGATCTGTCTGTGCTGAGCCACCTGTACCACCTCCCTACCAACGTATAGGAGGATCAGTTACATCCCTCACTGCCTTTGCTTGTTTCCAGAGGCCACCACTCTGCCGTCTCCTTCACCAACAACCAGAGGGAGAACCTCAGGTAACCTCCTCACAGCGCAGGCCTGCTTGCTGGCTGTTCCTTCACTGGACTCTCCGTAACTGCCTTAACTGTCCACCTCAGCCAACTGCAGCTGGTTTCAACTGGTTCTATGTCATGTGACCTGCTGCTGCTCAGCACTTAATCACTCCTCCTCTCTTCTCCTGTTGGCTTTGGGTTACCCATGTGAGGTCCAGAGCCCCAACATAGTAAATAAACAACAACAATATGAATATTGACACTATATATACATACATCTATATAAAAATATATATCTCACATAGGACCTACTATCAGTATGCACCTAGGTTCTGGGGTACCACACCTTATTCAAAGATCATATTGAATATTTCTAACAATTTCGGAACACATTTTTTGGAGTGTTTTTTTATATACCTCAATAGGGATGCCATCCATTGGATACGGGTAGAATCTAGTTTGTCCCCAAGATATTGCATTGTAGTTTACATATCAACTTCCATTTTCCTATACTGTATTTTAATCTCAGCCACTTGCCGTATAAAGGACCCTCGAAGAAAAGCCTTAAAGGCGTCCCATACAATTGACATCGGGGCTCTACCAACATTTACTGCAAAATATTCATCTCACATCTCTTCCAGCTCTAACCCTGCCCCCATTTGCAGTAACCATCAGGGATCCTTTGGGAATGCCCCAATACAATTTTATTACCAACAGTCAATGGTCTGATACACCTCTTGCTTTATATTCCGTATGCAATATCTTGGGCAACAATATACAAGAAACCAAGACAAGGTCTATACGTGAAAAAGTGTGATGGGTGGAAGAGAAACAGGAAAATTAGCTAACCTCAGGATGTTTAAGTCTCCACACATCCACTCACCCCAATTCTTTTACAAAATTTGAAAAACCAGAAGCACTCTGACTAAAGGAGCTCATATCTAAGACTGGGTCCATAACAGCAATAAAGTTTCCCAGGCATACCATAGGTGTATCAGGGGATTTTGCAATAAAGCCATCAGCCTGTCTTAAAACATCAAATGAATAAGGAGGACTATAAACATTCAAAATAAAAATAGGAATAGAAGAAATATTACAGGCAAGTAAAACATTATGACCATAAGTATCAATTGTAATGACTGTAGCACAAATGGAACCTTTTTATTAAGCAAAATGGAGACCTCTCTGGATGATGAAGTGTACATAGAGTGGTAAGCCCAACCTACCCAGGGGCGTTTAAGCATCAATGATTTACTCCCCTCTAAATGTGTCTCCGTTAAACACAAAATATCAGAATTATATTGTTTATGTATCTTAAAAACCAATTACCTTTTCAAGCGATCATTTACACCACTAATATTCCAATTCCAAGGGCTCAATTCAATTCAATGCAAATTCAATAGCGCCGGGAAGGACCTCCCAGAGTTATTCAATTCAGTGCGCTGTTAAGCCTGACAGAAGAATTTCTTCAGAAATCCAACAAAACTCCTGGCACAATGCTGTTTTCTGCCATTAGAGTGGTGAAAACAGCATCACGGCAAGCACTTAAGTCGGAGAATGCCGGTTCTCACGATTAAACACCATGTTTAAGGTGCAAGAACGGGCATTCTCCGACATATGAGTGCACTGAATTGAATAGCTTCAGGAGCTCTTTCCCGGCGCTATTCAATTTGTGTTGAATTGAATTGAGCCCCAAGTTATAAAATTTAACATTAAAAATAACAAAAAATATTACAAAGAAAAAGGAGAGACAAGTACAGAAAAGAATTGAAGAAAAAGAACATACAAAAACAATTCAATCTCTACAATTCAATCCCAACCTCCCCCCAACCTGTACAAGCCCCTTCCTGAGGTATACTTATCCCTTAACTTAACTGACGCAAGGATAACAAAACTAAAGTAGAAAAAAAAAGGATAATTAGAAAAAACAGCCACCAATTCAAGTAATAAGGACAATATCCTTATTGTCCATAGATCTAACACCATATAAGCCAAAATATTATTTGAAATTACATGTCTAAAGCAACATCCCTTCCACAACAACATTCTGCCTAAACTTAAATTAATGAGATGCATCAGAAACTAGCTGTCTACTGTAGTGTAACCTCAGGTGGAGATTGGGAACCAGATGCAGCTGACATAGACGTCCCAAGAGAGTTTCTCCCAGAAGGCCCTGAGGAAGATGATGTTGAAGACCTGGCAAATTTTTCAAGCTTAGCTGCTGCTGCTGCATTTTGTTTGCCCATATTGCAATATAATAAAAGTTTATGACTATGAGAAAAAGAAGACTTTTTAGATATAAAACACAAAACAATTATGGCTGCAATGTTACTTGATTCTCCCACCAGGGCACACTCCGCTGTCTGCTAAGCTCCCACCGCTGCTTCTTATAAATAAGTATTCTCAAATCAGAGAGTAGCAACTTAAATACTGTAACATATGAAGATGCTGCCAGCACAGTAGAAAACTTTGAAGTATAAAACACAGGAGCTTGCGGCAGTAATAATACTGAGTCTTTCCAAAGGAGCACAAATAATGAAGTCTCCAACTGAAGGACAGCGTAAGGCAGGTGCAATCTAACTGACCCAGTTTAAACCCCGTGGTTGTGGTAGCAGTATACCGTTAAGGACTTTGATGGTGTCAATTATTAGTCTTAGCCTATAGGGATCCTTGGGGGTTTGGCCTTGCTGGTATATTAGGTCTGTTATTAAAAGACTTAGGGCCTGATTCAGAGCCGCTCGCTATTTGCGAGCGCTCACCCTGAATCAGGGCGGGGATTTTTATTTATTTTTCTTCTCCTGCCCGCTCGCTAAGCTGTGGGTGCCCACCCACAGCTTGTGCGAGCGGGCTGTAGATGGTAGCGATTATCGTGACCATCGGGCTTTGCGACGAGACCCTGTGGTAGGGTCTCGGCTCCCGCAAGCCCGAGTGGACTTCCTGCTCTAATAGAGCAGGAAGTCCACTACTGACATCACGTGTAATGTCAGTAGGGCCTCCCACAAACACCAGGCATTCCTTTGGGAACACCTGCGTTTGCTTAACCACCCCCCCCTACCCGCCTACAAAACTTGGCGAGCTGTCAATCAACATCGACAGCCGCCCCGTCTTGTAGCGAGCCCTGGATAGACTGAACTTCAGTCGCTCGCTGGGGCTCGTGCATGTGCACGCCGGCGCGGCGCATGCGTAGGGAACAAACATCGACCCGCTTGCGATCGCTGTGCGCTTGCGAGCGGGTCTGAATCAGGCCCTCAGCCTTTGTTTCTGGAAATTTCCAGCAGGAGAGTTGGGAAGTGGTCTGTGTATATTGATTGATCAGTGCATATTGCTGTCGCTTTCCTACTCTTTATTCTCCTTTTTATTTCTTTAACTCATCTTTTGTCATTCCTTTATTTCTTCTTCTATCTCTCCCCCCTCCCTCGTCTGTGAGGTCTTCTCTGCCTACACTAGTAACTTGCTGCCATGCCTCACCGCCCGTATCAGCATGCTGCCTGCTCGGCTTCTGTTGCTGGAGTGAAACCAGACGGGAGTTGCTCGGCTGGTGGTCACTCTCGGTCACGGCGCGGATCACTGCCTGTGACAGCTGCGCCGGCTTTTTATGCCGTCAACGGGCCCCGTCGCGCAGGATAATGATGAGAGATGCGTCCCACGCGACTGCTGCGGGTGAGTCTCTAGGGGCATTGTATAACACGGCGGCGGGGTCAGCGGGGCCTCCGCTTCCCTCTGCTGCTGGTGTGACTAGGGCTGTTAGGCCTTTGGGCGCTGCTGCCTCCAGACGGAGTCAGCGGCTGTCAAGTCAGGGGGCGGGGCTACGGCGCGCTGCTGCCCCGGCTTGCAGGAGCAATAGGACAGGGAGCGGGAGTAGGAACCCCTCGGTGGCCCACGTGGATCAACATGCTGGTCAGGGTGGCTCCGGGCTCCCAGTGCTGCAGAGTGCTACGACGCAGGTGAGCATGGGTTCTGCACACAGCCAGATATCTTTCACTGTGCCACTGTAGAGTCAGGTGGTGGCTGCAGGGAGGGCGGCTTTTGGTAATTTACGCTAGGTTACACATACACCCCCCCCGTTGGCGTAGCGCATGAGGTAGGAATGCCCCCGTAATTCGCGTGTTTCCTAGGTGACTTTCCCTGAGTGATTCCACAACTGTGGCGCAGCAGGGTGCTTTAGTCCCTTCTACACTATGTATGACACATATAATGGGTTACTGTGATCACTGATCCTGTATATGCTGGAATTGTGACACATAATACACTATGTATGACCCATATAATAGGTTACTGTGATCACTGGTCCTGTATATGCTGGAATTATGACATATAATGGGTTACTATGATCGCTGGTCCTGTATATGCTGGAATTGTGACACACAATACACTATGTTTAACACATATAGTGGGTTACTGTGATCGCTGGTCAGGTATATGCTGGAATTATGACACACAATACACTTTGTATGACGCATATAATGGGTTACTGTGATCGCTGGTCCTGTATATGCTGGAATTGTGACACACAATACACTATGTATGACACATATAATGGGTTACTGTGATCGCTGGTCCTGTATATGCTGGAATTGTGACACACAATACACTATGTATGACACATATAATGGGTTACTGTGATCACTGGTCCTGTATATGCTGGAATTGTGACACACAATACACTATGTATGACACATATAATGGGTTACTGTGATCGCTGGTCCTGTATATGCTGGAATTATGACACATAATACACTATGTATGACACATATAATGGGTTACTGTGATCACTGGTCCTGTATATGCTGGAATTATGACACATAATACACTATGTATGACACATATAATGGGTTACTGTGATCGCTGGTCCTGTATATGCTGGAATTATGACACATAATACACTATGTATGACACATATAATAGGTTACTGTGATCACTGGTCCCGTATATGCTGGAATTATGACACATAATACACTATGTATGACACATATAATGGGTTACTGTGATCGCTGATCCTGTATATGCTGGAACTGTGACACAATACACTATGTATGACACATATAATGGGTTACTGTGATCCTGTATATGCTGAAATTATGACACATAATACACTATGTATGACACATATAATGGGTTACTGTGATTGCTGGTCCTGTATATGCTGGAATTATGACACACAATACACTATGTATGACACATATAATGTGTTACTGTGATCGCTGATCCTGTATAAGCTGAAATTATGACACATAATAACTATGTATGACACATATAATAGGTTACTGTGATCACTGGTCCTGTATATGCTGGAATTATGACATATAATGGGTTACTATGATCGCTGGTCCTGTATATGCTGGAATTGTGACACACAATACACTATGTTTAACACATATAGTGGGTTACTGTGATCGCTGGTCTGGTATATGCTGGAATTATGACACACAATACACTTTGTATGACGCATATAATGGGTTACTGTGATCGCTGGTCCTGTATATGCTGTAATTATGACACACAATACACTATGTATGACACATATAATGGGTTACTGTGATCACTGGTCCTGTATATGCTGGAATTATGACACATAATACACTATGTATGACACATATAATGGGTTACTGTGATCACTGGTCCTGTATATGCTGGAATTGTGACACAATACACTATGTATGACACATATAATGGGTTACTGTGATCCTGTATATGCTGAAATTATGACACATAATACACTATGTATGACACATATAATGGGTTACTGTGATCACTGGTCCTGTATATGCTGGAATTGTGACACACAATACACTATGTATGACACATATAATGGGTTACTGTGATCACTGGTCCCGTATATGCTGGAATTATGACACACAATACACTATGTATGACACATATAATGGGTTACTGTGATCGCTGGTACTGTATATGCTGGAATTATGACACACAATACACTTTGTATGACATATAATGGGTTACTATGATCACTGGTCCTGTATATGCTGGAATTATGACACACAATACACTTTGTATGACGCATATAATGGGTTACTGTGATCGCTGGTCATGTATATGCTGGAATTGTGACACACAATACACTATGTATGACACATGTAATAGGTTACTGTGATTGCTGGTCCCGTATATGCTGGAATTATGACACATAATACACTATGTATGACACATATAATGGGTTACTGTGATCGCTGGTCCCGTATATGCTGGAATTATGACACACAATACACTATGTATTACACATATAATGGGATACTGTGATCGCTTGTCCCGTATATGCTGAAATTGTGACACACCTTACACTATGTATGACACATATAATGGGTTACTGTGATCGCTGGTCCCGTATATGCTGGAATTATGACACATAATACACTATGTATGACACATTTAATGGGTTACTGTGATCGCTGGTCCTGTATATGCTGGAATTATGACACACAATACACTGTGTATGACACATATAATGAGTTACTGTGATCGCTGGTCCTGTATATGCTGGAATTATGACATTTAATGGGTTACTATGATTGCTGGTCCTGTATATGCTGGAATTGTGACACACAATACACTATGTTTAACACATATAGTGGGTTACTGTGATCGCTGGTCTGGTATATGCTGGAATTATGACACACAATACACTTTGTATGACGCATATAATGGGTTACTGTGATCGCTGGTCCTGTATATGCTGTAATTATGACACACAATACACTATGTATGACACACATAATGGGTTACTGTGATCACTGGTCCTGTATATGCTGGAATTGTGACACACAATACACTATGTATGACACATATAATGGGTTACTGTGATCGCTGGTCCTGTATATGCTGGAATTATGACACATAATACACTATGTATGACACATATAATAGGTTACTGTGATCGCTGGTCCCGTATATGCTGGAATTGTGACACAATACACTATGTATGACACATATAATGGGTTACTGTGATCCTGTATATGCTGAAATTATGACACATAATACACTATGTATGACACATATAATGGGTTACTGTGATCACTGGTCCTGTATATGCTGGAATTATGACACACAATACACTATGTATGACATATAATGGGTTACTATGATCACTGGTCCTGTATATGCTGGAATTATGACACACAATACACTATGTATTACACATATAATGGGATACTGTGATCGCTGGTCCCGTATATGCTGGAATTGTGACACACCTTACACTATGTATGACACATATAATGGGTTTGGTTATCGCTGGTCCCGTATATGCTGGAATTATGACACATAATACACTATGTATGACACATTTAATGGGTTACTGTGATTGCTGGTCCTGTATATGCTGGAATTATGACACACAATACACTGTGTATGACACATATAATGAGTTACTGTGATCGCTGGTCCTGTATATGATGGAATTATGACACACAATACACTATGTATGACCCATATAATGGGTTACTATGATTGCTGGTCCTGTATATGCTGGAATTATGACACACAATACACTATGTATGACACATTTAATGGGTTACTGTGATTGCTGGTCCTGTATATGCTGGAATTATGACACACAATACACTGTGTATGACACATATAATGAGTTACTGTGATCGCTGGTCCTGTATATGATGGAATTATGACACACAATACACTATGTATGACCCATATAATGGGTTACTATGATTGCTGGTCCTGTATATGCTGGAATTATGACACACAATACACTATGTATGACACATATAATGGGTTACTGTGATTGCTGGTCCTGTATATGCTTGAATTATGACACACAATACACTGTGTATGACACATATAATGGGTTACTGTTATTGCTGGTCCTGTATATGCTGGAATTATGACACACAATACACTATGTATGACACATATAACGAGTTACTGTGATCGCTGGTCCTGTATATGATGGAATTATGACACACAATACACTATGTATGACCCATATAATGGGTTACTATGATTGCTGGTCCTGTATATGCTGGAATTATGACACACAATACACTATGTATGACACATATAATGGGTTACTGTGATCGCTGGTCCTTTATATGCTGGAATTATGACACACAATACACTATGTATGACACATGTAATGGCTTATTGTGATCGCTGGTCCTGTATATGCTGGAAAAACGGACACTCAATATATTTTGTATGACGCATGTTAAAGCAAGATAAGTGCTAATTATACCCTCTTCATGGACTGGACACATTCACTCTAAAATCACGCATTGGGAAACCCCCTTCTAGAAATCCGGCATTTGCCACTGGTGGGGGTCACTTGGCGCTGGGTCGCAGCCTTCTCTATCTGCAGCAAACACGGATCCTTACACGGCCGCTAATGCTTTGGTGCTTTGGTACTTTTGTTGGCAGCGCAGTCCACATCGCCCCCCCCCCCCAGTGTTGGCTCAGTCATCTGCACACTTGCACGAAACTCTGCACCCCCCCCCTCCCCCTGACGGGTTAGCTTTTGCGTGCTTTTGGTTTGCAAGGGGTTTCTGCAAGTCCTGGTGCTGCATTTTTGGTTTCTCCTTCTACGTCCGTGAATGTGGCTATGGATTTTGGCCCTCATTCAGAGCCGTACGCTCTGAGCAGAGCGCACGCTCTGAATGAGGGCCGGGCTCCATTTTCATGGAGCGTCCTCCAGGACGCTCGTATAGCTGTGGGTCACCACCCACAGGCTATACGAGCGTGCATTGTGATGGCCGCGATGGTCGAGACCATCGCGACCATCGAAATTGCGAGCCGGAGCCTGCGGTTGAGGTTTTCAACCGCAAGCTCCGGAGTGATTTTGGCTCTATCAGAGCCAAAATCACTCCCACTGACATCACTAGTGATGTCAGTGGGCCGGCTTCTGACGGGAGGCGTTCCCGTGGGAACGCCCCCGTCAGGGAGGCACGCCCACCAAAGGGGGCGTGCTGTCAATCAACATTGACAGCACGCCCCCTTTGATCGGACACAACGAGCAAAGGACTTTCCTTCGCTCGTCGCGTCTGGCGCATGCGCACGACGGAGCTCCCTCCATCGTGCGCATGCTCAGTCCATAACATCGACCCACTTGCGAGCGGACAGCCGCTCGCGAGTGGGTCTGAATCAGGCCCTTTGTCCCTGTTATCCCTTCTTCCTCCTCTGCAGGTTTTGCTGCGGCTATGACCTCTGCTGACCAGATTGATGGGACGGCTTTGTGCATTGCGGTACTATGGCCATATCGAGCATTTTGCAGGTGTGTGCATAATCGTAGCAATAGCGATATGTACGTGGATGTCTTCATGCTTGCCTAAAGACACATGTCCGCTAGCAAACCTCAAAGCGACTGCGCAATTGTGACATTGTGGTCGTGCGAGCGTTTGTCAATCTGTGGTGTGCCCACGCTGAACGAGCGCATCAAGGGCCTGATTCAGAGCCGCTCGTAAGCGGCAGTACGCTCGTTCAGAAAAAGGGGGTGGCTATTCAAATGATCCGTTCGCTCCTTGCGGTCTGTTGCCGCCTCCATGTCTGAACGAGCGATCAAAACATGCGTTCGTTTATTTAATAAAAACGCCCCCTTTCCGCTTGCATCATACGTCATGTCCGCTATTTATTAGATTAATCGAGTACATCGAACAGCGTATGAACTGCTCGCTATTCTTGTGGTTGGTTTTTCCTACCACTATATTGCGAGCAGTTCTGACTATAAAACAACCAAGTGACGTGGTCAATGACGCTGCAGTATTATGCACACCCATAAAACGCCCGCTTTGACCTTTAAGCACGCCTGCGTTCTGATCTCCACTCCCCGTTTTCAAGCACCTTCCCCTGTTACCACCCACATATGCCTCATTCTGTCACTCAAAATAGCAGGCCTTCGCTATATAGCGAACAAACGATTTTCGGCCGCACTGACTGGTTCGCGCATGCGTACTAAAAACCGTACGCATGCGCAGATGTGCGAACATCGCTCGGAACGAGCGTACTGCTGCTTACGAGCGGCTCTGAATCATGCCCCAGGATGGGGTTCCAGTTAGTACATACCAATTTAGTCAGTTTTTGCAGCAGTGTATTGCAGCTCTCGGTCTACCTTCGCACGAATATGGCACTCATTCGTTCTGAATCGGGGCTTCCGCGTCTGCTGTCGCTTCCGGTTTACAACATCAGAGATTCAGGCTCTTGGTGGGTGGAAATCCGGAGTAACTTTAAGTTCACAATCAATTTCAATGGGCAACATCTAATTATCTAATTTGATAGCCAAAATTCAATATTTTATTAATTATTAATAATCTGATGTCAAATAAATGTTACCTTTTAATTTAAATCCAACTCCTGTTGTCTGTGTGTTTATTTTAGTTAAGTTTTTAGTTGTGTTAAGTCTGTAAGGTATAGTGCACATATCAACCATAGGGAGTTTAATCTCTTAGTGAGCGCAAGTACTCACAAGTCCAGGAGAAATGGCTTGTATGAGATACAGGAGTAATGGCTCAGATGCGCCAAAGCCATACATTAAATAGTGAATTCACCAGTCTCCTACTAATATATCTTTATAGAAGTAGGTACTCACAAATCCAAAAGTGTTAGCTTAAGTGCTATTGAAAATGGAATTGCTACATGCACAATAGCATTCCAAAGCCCAGCACTGCTGCACATATACTTATAAGGGCTCCTCTAGATTGCATAAGAAACCTTTAGGCTGCTATGGGCCGCAAGTAGCAGCAAATGGAGGGGCCTGCAGGACCATGCGGTGGGGAGCTTTGGAGCAAGTCAGCCCAGCAGCATCAATCTCCAGACATCAGGAACTTTGCAGGAGGTATGTAGGAGAACCCAAGCAAGCCTGCTATCTACACCATTGTAACCGTGGCTCCTCCTCACCCCCCCCAACTACCGATCACTATGTTCTTAATTAAAAATGTTACCATTGTTAACTGAATTTCAAAAATAAGTTGTTTCTATTCTTTAATTATAGATCTATATTTTCTAATACCAAATATCTGCAAACAGGAGAGTTTGAGGCCAATGAGCCATATGGTGCTGTTCCAGGTCAAAAATAGAAGTGAGAATGAGTATGCCAGGAATATTATCTATTGCTGACTGTGGTCCCAGATAAATTTAGAGGATGGAATCGCCTGCAACTTGTAGGCATTGGCGAGATCCTAGTGAGTCTGCCCAATGTTTTAAAGTGGCAATCATTTAAATGGCAAAACCACCCTGGTGATTGCCACTTTATTTATTATTAATTTATTTATTAACAGTTTCTTGTGTAGTGCAGCACATTCCGTTGCACTTTACAATTTGAAACAACATTAATAGAACAAGACTGCGTTGTAAGAGACAGACATAAAGGTAAGAAGGCCCTGCTCGCAAGCTTACAATCTATAGGGAAATAGGTGTTGATACACAAGGATAAGTGCTATATATTGCATTTTGGGTCAGATTGCAGAGGTTCTTGGTGAGCTGTATGATCCAGTCACATTAGAAAGTTTGCCTAGGGTCTGGAGGATGTGAATGAAAGACTGTGTGAGGTTATGTGTGGACTGTGAGAGGTGATGTAATTAGATATGGAAGCTATGAAGTTTATGTGGGAGATTCTGGAATCTGATAAGTTTGTCTGAAGAGGTGAGTTTTCAGGGAACGCTTGAATGTTTAGAGGCTAGCGGAAAGTCTTATTGTGCATGGGAGGGCATTCCACAGAGTGGGTGCAACCTGAAAAAAGTCCTGTAATGACGAATGGGAGAAAGTAATGCGTGGGGGTGAGAGAGTGACGCAGATCTTGTGCTGAGCGGAGAGGTCGGGTTGGGAGATATTTTGAGATGAGTGAAGAGATGTATGTTAGTGTGGTTTGGTTAATAGCTTTATGTGTAAGTGTAAGTATTTTATATTGAATACGGTAGAAGCAGAGCCGTAACTAGACTTTTTGGTGCCCTGTGCCAGAAAGAGCATTGGCGCCCCCCTCATTTTTTAAAGGGACATAATGCACCCAAAAAAGGCCCATGGATTCATGGGGAAGGGCCAAGGTAGAGATAGAAGAGGCCAGGAGATGCTGGGGATGAAATAGAAGCAGCTGCAAGCAAGAATGATAATAAACAGAAATTTGACAGGCCCAAACAGCGCCCCCTGACCTGTGGTGCCCTGTGCGATGGCACCGGCCGCACTACCCTAGCTACAGCCCTGGGTAGAAGACCGGCAGCCAATGGAGGGACTGACAGAGTGGATCAGCAGACAATGAACGTTTAGCAAGAAAGATCAGCCTCGTAGCTGCATTCATAATGGATTGTAGCAGCAAAAGTCTGTTTTTGGGAAGACCAGTAAGGAGACTGTTGCAATAGTCTATGTTGGAAATAATCAGTGCATGGATTATAGTTTTTGCAGTGTCTTGTATAAGATATGGTCAAATTTTGGCTATATTTTTTAGATTTAGGGATGGTAAGTGCACTCAAATGACCCCCTTCTATAATGAATGAATGTTGATTCAGTATCAATGTTGTATTTAGGTAGTTTATTGGCAACATAAAATTAAAATTAAAAATAAATAGTGTCACAGTGCAGAGGACCTGTGAAACCCAGTTCATAGGATAAAATGGAATGATTATGCAGAATTGTGAGTGTCACAATGAGCACATGGTGATGAATAATAGTCTTATAGATATATTGGGAGTGTGTGACCAGGGTAGGAGGGAGCAATGTAGCTCAGTCAATAGGTGAGTAATGATGCTGACTGCGGCGTCCCACTAGTCAGTATGACAGTGCCTGCTGAAAATAGGTAAAGATGGCGGTGCCCGGGATGCGGTGTTCTGAGGGGTGACCGATCGGGTGGCGGAGATGCTAGGGATAGGGGTCTCCTGGATGAACAGTCCGATGGTGGTGTGAAGCGGCGACGCCCGCCCAGGTGAGCGGACGAGCACCGCCGGCGCACGATGGCGGGCTGCGTGTGCCTGGGGAGGAGGTGTAGCGGTGTAGGTTCGTGACACCGGGGACCGCACTCCTCCTCCGGTAAGGAGACTTACCTCCCTGTCGTCTCGATGGCGCCTCGGTGTCCCCTTGCCGGCCTCAGCTTGATTGGAGTCCTCTCGTCTGTGGCTGGTACTTCCGGGTCACGTGAGCTGTCTTCGGCTGGTTAGTGATGAAAGTTGTGGTGGGGGGTGGTGTGCGCACTAATAGATGGCTCCTGGTCACATTCCGTAGAATAGAATGAATGTGTGGAAGGCTGCAACACGTTTCGACCCTCTAGGGGTCTTCTTCTAGACAGTGGAGTATTTTTTAGATGCATGTAACAGGTTTTTGAGACAGATTGAATGTGGGGAAAAAAGGACAGTCCAGAGTCAAGGATGACACCAAGGCAACAAGCTTGTGGGGTGGGGTTGATTGTCAATATGTTAAGTTTGAGGTGGCGAGATGCCTTCCAAGATGAAATGTCAGAGAGACATTCAGCGACACGGACCAGCACAGATGGTGACAATTCTGGGGAAGATAGGTAGATTTGAGTATCGTCCATGTACAGATGATACTGAAAACCAAAAGAGCTGATTAGTTTACCAAGAGAGGTGGTATAGATTGAGGAAAGCAGAGGACCTAAGACTGAGCCTTGTGGGACTCCAACTGATAGAGGTAGTGAAGTGGAGGTAGAATCAGAAAAGCAAACATTGAAAGAGCGATTAGATAGGTAAGATGAGAACCAAAAAAGGGCTGTGTCTTGAAGACCTAGGGATTGTAGTGTTTGTATGAGAAGAGAGTGGTCAACAGTGTCAAAAGCAGCAGAGAGATCTAGAAGAAGTTGAAGTGGGCAGATTCACTAGGATCTCACCGATGCCTGCGAGTAGCTTTTACATTCCCCTCCGAGAACTAGATAACCAGAATTTTTGGAGAATATGTTAATTGTCTTTTGCTGGGATGTAGTAGTCTTAATACTGGCAAGGAAATCCCAACAAGGGGCTTAAGATAGGCATCGAAATACGACGCCTACTATATCTTAATCCTGATGCCGGAACACCGAAGGACGCCAGCCCAGAACGCAGAAGGGTGCAGGTTAGGTTTAGGGAATTTAGCAGGGTTAGGTTTTGTGGGAGAGGTTAGGGTTAGGCACCCCTAGAGGGGAGGGTTAGGGTTAGTCACCTCCGGGGAGAGATTAGGGTTAAGCACCACCCCAGGAGGGTTAGGTTTAGGGTGTGGTAAGAGGAGGTTAGGGTTAGGCACCTCCAGGGGGATGTTAGGATTAGGCACTAGGGGGGAGGTTACGGTTAGGCACCACTAATGGATGGTTAGGGGGGGAGGAGAGGGGTAGGGATATAGTTCTTACCTGCCCTGTCTGGATCTTCTCCCTGCGGGCTGCCAGTGTTGGGATATTCAGCCACCGGGACTTCATGCCCATTCCCTTTTGCTTAGTGAATGACAATTGTAAAGGCTGTGATTTCACCAGTGTTGTTGTGTGTACATATGTCCACTGTCTTTGGTGTGTTTTTGTGGGGAGGTGAGATGGAGCGTGTGACCAGAGAAATTCTGGCAACTGAGAAAGTGAAAGGATGACTGGGGGTTCCAGATGTTTCCATTTTTTTTAATTGCAATATCCCGACAGTCGGGGTGCCAGGTGCATAAAATGCCAGTGCTGGAATCCAGACACTTGTTAGAATCCCAGCGCCGACATACCAATGGTAAGTACTGGGGTTAGAGGGAGGGTTAGGAGTTAGGGTTAGGCTCCAGGAGGAGGGTCAAGGTTAGGTACTAAGGGGGGAGGGTTAAGTTTATGGTGCAGTGAGGGGGGGATTAGGTTTAGGTACTAGGGAAGAGGTTAGGTTTAGGCACCGGGGAGGGAGGGTTAGGGGTAGAGAGAGGGGGAGGCTTAGTATAGTGACTGACAAGTGTCGGTATCCTAACACTATCTAGATGCCGGTGTCAGGATTCTGACCACCAGCATCCCAAGTGCCTGCATACCGTACCCAACCCTTTTTCAACATTGCCAGACCAAAAACATTTCTGGAGTGCCACTACTATTACATCACACAAACAATTACATAAGTAATAGATGGACACTAAAAATCTTAGTGGCTTCCTTGTCCTTTTCTGAAGCTGGTTTGCTCTGGTTATGTTGATAATTTGTAGCCTGGAGATGAGGACTGGCTTCAGAACTTGGCACTGTTACTCCACTGTGAGCTGTACTGACTGTGGCAGGGTCACTCACCAGAGGCCCAGGCTTTCATGGTCAGGTTTTGGTTCTCCAGTTTCGAGAGATAAAAGCCAGGGGAGTAGAAAATGTAACTTGTGTTGCATGAAGGAAGGAGGTGGAGCAAGAGCAGCTCAACTGATGTAGTAGGAGAGGGACTGACACTCAGAAGGTCAAGAGTACCAAGAGATGCCTATGCCTCTTGTACAGTATGGTTGGGCGTGCATGGAGTATGATCAGTGGGAGAAGTATAAATGAAGAATTACATGTTATTCTTTTGTTGTAAGACTGTAGTCATATATTTAACAAATGGATAATACTAAATATCATTTAAATTATCAATCTGGGGGATTCATATATAAATACACTGGATGTGGTGTTCCTCAATCATGGTCAGTCTGGACCACAGTGGGACAGGGATTTCATGGGCCCCTTTGCTGGAGAACCCCTCCTCCTCCCGTATGGGTCAAGTTCCAAACCGTATACGTCAGGCCTGAACAACCTGTGGCTCTCCAGTTGTTGTGAAACTACAAGTCCCAGCATGCATTACCAGCTGATCAGTAGGAGGATATGCTGGGACTTGTAGTTTCATGACAACTGGAAAGTCACAGGTTGGCCAGGCCTTATACACGTGAATAATGGAAAATAATTACTGGATTCAATGGAAAATAATTACTTAAGCGGGTGCTCCACTTTGTATACCCAGTACTCCTTTTGAGTCGCACACAGAAGCACATGCAGCAGCATCTATTGGTGGTCGCCCGTCTGTGACATTATGTAAATGGACAATTTCACATTAAGGTGGACAAAGTTGCAACATGAATAGTGTTATTGAATATAGAAGTGTTATATATTTGTGGAAAGGCAATTTATTTCTAGTTTCCTAAACTTGTCTCCTTTTTCCTCAAATATTAATTTCATGAATATTATAAGCATTTTAATAATGTCTTGCGTTTGGACTGTTTCAATGTAAAAAACATCATGAATATTCAAACATTAATTTTTCTCTCACAAGATGCATACCCATGGTGCTTTGCAATTTCAAAGATGGCTACTAGGGGTGAGCGGGTTCGGATTTCTGAAGTCCGAGCCCCCCCGATCCGAGGCCGATCCGAGTCAGGCTCGACTTTTCCCGCCTGACTCGGATCTGAAATCGAGGCAAAACGTCATCATCCCGCCTTCCGGGTCTCGCGGGTTTTGGATCCTATATAAGGTACCCGCGTCTGCGCCATTTTCTCACTCGGCTGTGGACAGTGAAGAGGGAGGGTGGGAGTTAGGGCTTGCTGGGCTGTGTAGTGTAGTGCAGAGTAGTGTTGTGTTGTGCTGTGCTGTGCTGCTGTTGTCCATAGGGGCTGTCTGTGTTGTGCTGTGCTGCTGTTGTCAATAGGGGCTGTGTCCACTACTTCAAAGTCCATAGGGGCTGGCTGGACTGTGTTGTGCAGTCAGTTGTCCATAGGGGCAGTGTCCACTCCAAAGTCCTGTGCAGTGTCCCAGTCCTAAAGGGGTACTGTAGTGTTGTCCAGGGGGTGCTCTGTCCGTCAGGGGTGCTCCCCCCAAGTGCTAAAAAAAATATATTTTTTCTGTGTTTGTGAATTGTGTGCGCAGTAGCCGCACGTGCATCAACAAAGTAGTGCCAAGCGTGCGCCTGTGTCATAAGTAAAGGGCCGGCTGGCTTGACCGTTAAAGGGTGCTGTAACCCCCAAAGTACACTCCAAACCAAATAAAAAAATATTTTCTGTGTTTGTGAATTGTGTGCGCAGTAGCCGCACGTGCATCAACAAAGTAGTGCCAAGCGTGCGCCTGTGTCATAAGTAAAGGGCCAGCTGGCTTGACCGTTAAAGGGTGCTGTAACCCCCAAAGTACACTCCAAACCAAATAAAAAAATATTTTCTGTGTTTGTGAATTGTGTGCGCAGTAGCCGCATGTGCATCAACAAAGTAGTGCCAAGCGTGCGCCTGTGTCATAAGTAAAGGGCCGGCTGGCTTGACCATTAAAGGGTGCTGTAACCCCCAAAGTACACTCCAAACCAAATAAAAAAATATTTTCTGTGTTTGTGAATTGTGTGCACTGTGGCTGCACGTGCATCAACAAAGGAGCAGCGCCAAGCGTGCGCCTGTGTCCCATAAGTAAAGAGCCGGCTGGCTCATTTCTTAAAGGGTGGTGTAACCCACAAAGTGCACTACTCTCCAGCAAAAATAAAAAAAATATTTTCTGTGTTTGTGTGCGCCTTAGACGCACGTATATATCAATATAACATAAATGGAGGACCAAACTTTCTCCGATAAATATAAAATAGGGAAAGATCAATAACCACTTCCTCCTAGTGCTGTTGCTGCTGCTGGGAGTTGTTCATCATCCCAGAGAGGAAGTAGGAACACCACTACTTTTACTAAACAATTGACCCTCCAACAGTCCCTAGCGATGAGGATGAAGTACGACAGCAGTCATCCTGAAGCAAAACGTATAACTGATGCCTTGACTGCTATGTTGGTGTTAGACGTGCGTCCGGTATCCGCCATTAGTGCAGTGGGATTTAGACAATTGATGGAGGTAGTGTGTCCCTGGTTCCAAATCCCGTCTAGAGTCCACCTGCATCCTCAAAGCAGCAGCGACAAGCGTGAGTCTGTCTGTTAAAGGGTGGTGTAACCCTCAAAGTGCTCCAAAAAATAAAAAACTATTTTTTTTATGTGTTTGTGACTTGTGTGCGATGTAGCCGCACGTGCATCAACACAGTAGCAGCGCCAAGCGTGCGCCTGTGTCATAAGTCAAGGGCCGGTTTGGACATCTGGTCCGGACTGAAGGACGTGCCAACAATTTCTGACAAGTCTACTGTCACTGCATATGATACTGTCCTCAAAGCAGCAGCGACAAGCGTGCGTCTGTCTGTTAAAGGGTGGTGTAACCCTCAAAGTGCGCTCCACAAACAATAAAAATATTCTTTTTTTTCTGTCTTTGTGAAATGTGTGGGCTGTAGCCGCACCTGCATCCTTAAAGCAGCAGCGACAAGCGTGCGTCTGTCTGTTAAAGGATTACATCGGTGACAGCATCCAAGTAGGCATGTCAGACAGTCTGTACCTGTACTGGCAGGAAAAAGAAGCAATTTGGAGGTCCCTGTACAAACTGGCTCTATTTTACCTGAGTTGCCCCCCCTCCAGTGTGTACTCCGAAAGAGTGTTTAGTGCAGCCGGGAACCTTGTCAGCGAAAGGCGTAGGAGGTTGCTTCCACAAAATGTGGAGAAGATGATGTTCATAAAATGAATTATCAACTCTTCCAGGGAGACCAACCTCCAGAACGTACAGAGGGACCTGTGGTTGTGGATTCCAGCGGGGACGAATTAATACTCTGTGAGGATGAGGATGTACACAACACTGAAGAGGGTGAGGAATCGGTGGATGAGGACGACATCTTGCCTCCGTAGAGCCAGTTTGTGCAGGGACAGATTAATTGCCAGCTTGTTTTGTGGGGGCCCAAACGAACCAATCATTTCAGCCACAGTCGTGTGGCAGACCCTGGCGCTGAAATGTTTGGTTTGTTAAAGTGTGCATGTCCTGTTTATACAACATAAGGGTGGGTGGGAGGGCCCAAGGACAATTCCATCTTGCACCTCTTTTTTTTTTTTCTTTGAATTATGTACTGTTTGGGGCCTAGTTTTTCAAACTGCCATCCTGTCTGCCACTGCAGTGTCACTCCTAGATGGACCACGTGTTTGTGCCGCCCACTCGTATCTCTTAGCATAGTCATCCAGCTACCTCGGTGCAACCTTTTGGATATAAAAACACTATTGTGAGGTGTTCAGAATAGACTGGAAATGAGTGGAAATTAAGGTTATTGAGGTTAATAATAGCATAGGAGCAGAAAAACCCACAAATTCTGTGATTTTAGCTGTTTTTATGCTTTTTTAAAAAAAAATACAGATCCAAAACACAAAACCCAGAACCTAAAACACGGAAGGGTGGTTTTGGCAAAACCAATCCAGATCCAAAACACGAAGAAAGATCCAGATCCAAAACACGAAAAGTGGCCGGTGCACACCCCTAATGGCTACCAATGTAAAGATGGCTAGGATGTTGTTTTGAGACTTTTGGAGTTGAAATAGTTAAGTATACTTTCTTTTATAACTACCCATGGTGCCAAGTGTTTGTCTGCGACCACGTTAGAATTTTTATATATATATATATATATATATATATATATATATATATATATATATATACACACACACACACACAAGTTATTATGAGTAGGAACTTGGAACTCAGAATGTTCTTACTACTTCGATGGGCCAATAATCAGGTATATTTGAAACAACTCAAAAGTTAGCACATTCAGTAAAACTGATGGTTCCGGACTAACACATGGTCGCGTCTAAAACATGGGTGTGGACTAATTATTATTACACAACTTTATTAACTTTTATGGTACGTTTAATAAATTCAGCATAACTTATAATAAGATTTCACATGTTTATGGAGATTTAAGGGTTGGAAATGATGTACAGTATGTGCAGATGTTGATATTGCAGAGTTATGTAGGCACACACCAACATATGACTCAAACTATGAACCGCTAAGTTACTTAACCGGTGGTGTTGGTTTATGTAAGTATAGTTGGTACAGCCATACCCATTGAAACAAGCACACTAGTAATGAAGCAGAGCAACCAGCCAGTGAGCGTATCCTTTAAACAGGTAGTGGTGCAGGGATGCTTGAACAGTTTTTGTCACAAGGCGAGAATAATCACGTCCAGCAGTATGGTAAAACAGTGGATTGTTTATTCACTTCAGCTTTGCAGCCACTGCACAACAAACATCAAGTCTGGTATTACCACAGGTCAGAAACATCATACAAGATGAAGCAGTAACAGTACCAGGTTTGCCACTTTGGCTTACAGACAGTATGCACAAATTCTGCGGACCTTCCAGGTCCTGGCACCCTAACGCTAACCACCCCCCCCCCCCCAGCCTATCGCCTGGCCAGCTTGTCCAGCATCACGAACACTGTGCTCTGCTTTACAGCAAATTCTTAAGCCCAGCTCACAGGTGGTGTTGATTGCTTGGTTAGGAACCCAAGCACACTGCAAAACCTGTACTGGACCTGACAATCAGCCTACACCCAGGTGATCAAGTGATGAGTATTTCCTCTGTCTTGTGGCACTGTGGCCTCCCTGCCACACTTTATATGCAGGTATTAACCTGGTGTCTTATAGGAGCTAAGTAGGATACTTCAGTCTCCCACCATGTACAGACAAGATGGCACAGTAGGGCATGAATCTTCCCTGGAGAACAGGAAGTCTGTGAAGTAACACATTCCTCTTTTAACTTTTTTTACATAGTGGAGGGTAGATAAAATGCCTTAGACAATATATAATGCAGCTCCTCCTCTTTCCCTGTGTTTTCTCCTCTCTTTGGTATAGATAGGCCAGGCAGTATTTTTTTTTTTATGGGGTCCTGGTGATTGGCACAAGCAGCACTTACACAGATTCAGTGGCAGAGGTTAAAGTGATGCCAGGGTTCCCATGTGCCATGTTACTTATCTTATCTGGTATCTCCATGGCTAGCTGTCCTTATTCTGTGAGTTTGCCATTTTGTATATTGTGCATAGGTAAAGGAGAATGCTCCAATTATGGAGCATTCATGGAGGCAGCACAGTACAGCAATCCATATTTCAACAATATTTGCATAATCTCATGCAGAAATTTGCTTGTAATGCAAGATCTACTCCAGTGTACATGCTTATTTCCTTTCTGAGATAGTATCTCACTTAAGGTTGTAATCGCCATATCAGCAGATCATTTTATTTCCTTTCCAATCCTCCATGGCAGCCTTTGCAATGTTAAAATGCTGTTTCAATACACTTTTGAAATGGATTTTTATTTGTTAGTCCGCGGCCACATTCCTTGTTAGTCCGCGGCCACATTCCTTGTTAGTCCGCGGCCACATTCCTTGTTAGTCCGCGGCCACATTCCTTGTTAGTCCGCGGCCACATTCCTTGTTAGTCCGCGGCCACATTCCTTGTTAGTCCGCGGCCACATGCCTTGTTACTCCGAAGCCACATTTCCTGTTAATCTGAGGCCACTTTACTTGTTAGTCCGCGGCCACTTTACTTGTTAGTCCGCGGCCACTTTACTTGTTAGTCCGCGGCCACTTTACTTGTTAGTCCGCGGCCACTTTACTTGTTAGTCCGCGGCCACTTTACTTGTTAGTCCGCGGCCACATTCCTTTGTTAATCCACGACCACATTCCTTGTTAGTCCGCTGCCACATTCCTTGTTAGTCAGCGGCCACATCCCTTTGTTAGTCAGCGGCCACATCCCTTTGTTAGTCAGCGGCCACATCCCTTTGTTAGTCCGCGGCCACTTTCCTTGTTAGTCCGCGGCCACTTTCCTTGTTAGTCCGCGGCCACTTTCCTTGTTAGTCCGCGGCCACTTTCCTTGTTAGTCCGCGGCCACTTTCCTTGTTAGTCCGCGGCCACTTTCCTTGTTAGTCCGCGGCCACATTCCTTGTTAGTCCGCGGCCACTTTCCTTGTTAGTCCGCGGCCACTTTCCTTGTTAGTCCGCGGCCACTTTCCTTGTTAGTCCGCGGCCACTTTCCTTGTTAGTCCGCGGCCACTTTCCTTGTTAGTCCGCGGCCACTTTCCTTGTTAGTCCGCGGCCACTTTCCTTGTTAGTCCGCGGCCACTTTCCTTGTTAGTCCGCGGCCACTTTCCTTGTTAGTCCGCGGCCACTTTCCTTGTTAGTCCGCGGCCACTTTCCTTGTTAGTCCGCGGCCACTTTCCTTGTTAGTAAACAAAGTAATTTGATAAAAAACACATGCTGACATGACCTCTAACATGTACTGTGAATCGCAGAATTAAAATTGCTATAATTGCTTAGACCACAAACTTTTGATTAAGTTGTGTCACTATAAACGTTGATGTCTTTTGTGTGTTAATCCACCACCAAAACTTTAATGGTCCTGAACATACGCTATATTAATTTGGAACCAATGCATTATGTTTCATCCTACACTACATCTGTTAGAGTAACAGCTCATACCACTTTCAGTTGTGTCCTTGAAAATGTAAGACTAGATTATTAAGATCATAGTTCAAAATGTGTGCTCTGATTGTTAGTCTGCGACCATGGAATTGCCCAAATGCGGCTACAATCTCCTTCCCCTGTGTACAGTACATCCATGCTGCCGAATGTGCTCTCTCTGAGATGCCCACTTTTAGTGCCTGTGCACACTGTAATATTGTTTGGTGCCTCCTTACATGCCACCATCGGTCACTCCATCAAAACTTGCACCAGCCAAATGGCAGGTGCAGCTTCTCCATCTGACCAAGGCCTCCTATGCCTGCGGCTGTGCGTCTGTCACTTCCATAACATGCCCACTGTATGGACCATTTTTGGGTTAATTTTTAGCCACCCCCTCAGTCACTTGTCCACAGCATTTCTGATACCGCCTGTCTCAATTACAACAGCCCCTTTGTGCGTACACTCTGGGTAATGCTTACAGCGTAAGAGCTTTTAGGATTTTTTTGTGCATGTGCAGTTGCAAAAACTAGTTCAGCTACATGTACATCTGCATTACATGAAGTCTGCGTGCTACGAAGTGAGCATGTTACTATAGTACACCACCCTGGGCAAGCCCAATCTTGTCTCATCTATGCCAGGGTTGCCGACATTCTGGCTGCCCCTTCCGGGAGGGGGCTGCCAGATCGGCAAAGCAAGGGGGCGTGGCTGGCTTTGGGGCGGAGCGATTTTTGGGAGGGTAGACAAGTATGATCTAACCAGTGTTGTGCCTGAGTCAGGGGCATAAAAGAGGAGGGGGCCCATGTGCATTGCCCGTCCAGGGCCCCCTCCTCTCTCCACGGGGGCCGGCAGCATACTGACAGCTGACCAGCGACCGCAGCATCAGTAGACACTGGACATTAGTCTAGCCAGAGTCTACTGCCATTTTCCCAGCGATTTCCTCACCGTGGCGGCGATTTCCTCACTGTGGCGCCCATTTGCCAGCGTTTTGTGCAGGGCTGAGACACCCGACGTGGGGCCTCAGTGAAGTAAGCATTGAAAAATATGGGTACAGGATGTGCAGTGCGGGTCCCCCCTGGACCCAGGGGCCCATGTGCACCGCACACCCTGCACTCATTATAAATACGCCCCTGGCCTGAATAATACTAAGATGGGAGACTACTTGGGAATACCAGGTGCTGTAGGTATTTTTGGTAATGTGTAATCTGTGGGTATGGAATGTAGACACTATTTGCTACCTTGGATTATGATAGAGGGGGAGATGTACTAAGCTCTGAAAAGTGATAAACTGGAGAGTGATAAACCACCAGCCAATCAATTCCTATCTGTCATGTTACAGGCTGTGTTTGAAAAATAACAGTTGGCAGTTGGGAGCCGATTGGCTGGTGGTTTATCACTCTCCAGTTTATCACTTTTCAGAGCGAAGTACATCTGGCCCTTAGTGTTTTTGTACAATGAATGGAATCAATAACATTGTCGCTACTTTGTATCGGCATCATATGCATCCTTGATGATTTTTCTGTTCTCCAACTCCAGCACACAGAGGGAACATGCAGGCAGCCACTGAGGGTCATATCATTTGAAAATATCTCTAAAATGGGACGCTGCTGCTTCTGCAACAAAATGAATAAATACTAGTTTGGCCCTGAGATCGGTTTTGAACTCCCATTACATACACAGTACTGTACAGCTTATCAGTTTGCGAATAAAACATCTGTCCCTCGATTTGAGTTCTAGTAGTCTTCCAAACTGCGCCCCCCCCCCATTTACAAATGACATCAGTATATTTATTCTATAATTACAGGTTTAATACAATACTGGTAATAGGAGGACCCTCATCGCATTGGAGATTCTCTGTCTATACTGTACCTTTTGAGAGCATATTGGGACATTTTTGTCTGTAGCTGCAGCACAGACACATAGCAACTGCCAGAATCCCTTCTTCACCATTAAATAGAACTTTGTCACACTGCCGAATACAGTATATCATAAAATTGATATCATGCAAAAACGGTCATGGTGAGTTTTACATTATTTTACATATGAGCAACTGCTATTAATTTGAAGATACTTCTGGGAATATTTTTTACATAGCACCTGTTGAGTCAATAATTTACCATCTGCAGCCAATGGGCCTGATTCAGATCCGCACACAATGCTGATATTTATGCAGTTTGAGCGATTGTTAGCCTTTGAGTATGTGCGGGAGCCACACAAAGTGATTGACATGTAGTCAGCGTTTGGGGTAGGTAATGGGGGTGGTTAGAAAAATGCAGGCGTGCCAGTTCATCTCCAGACCTGTGCGTGTCTGGAGACCCACTTTGACACCTTAAGACTTACTCAGAAGGCTGATGGCCACCAGAACCGCGTTCATTGTTTTCGATGTATGTGGTTTTGTGCATAAGCGGCGGATGTCAGATGCTTTCAGTGGGCCTCTAAACACTGGACGGCTGAGTCAGCATATTTCACAATTGTGGTCCGTGAGATATCGCAGCTGCGATTTCATTTGCTGCGTATATGATGACATTAGCCAGTCCCGGAGCAGAATCTCATTTATAGCCAGACTATCCTGTCTTATGGGACACCTCAGTGGAGGTAAATCACCTGATTTATTTGTATAATAGAGGACAGAAATCTGGGCTTTACCAAAAGTGAGTTCTAAACATTTTTCAGTCACACGAGCATTTGAAATGTTTTAGAATAAGTAATGTGTACATGTTCTATCTCTTAAATGTAATTTGTTGTAACATGTTAGGTACGATGCAGTGAATTTTTTGTGGTAGTGACATGTGAGATGCACCATGGGACCCTTCTAAGGTGATTTATCACATATAATTTCCTTTTTTTACGTTTACTTGGATTAAAATAAAATGACCTTTGCACAGATTCTGGATTATTGTTGTACAGTCACATATGAAGCAAAGGTCAGTACCATAATATAATATAAATGCACTTTATCAGCTTTTGGATATGAACAGCTGATTATTATGTTATTTATTTACCAATGGGTGAAAAATGAAACTGTTCCTATGTAATATGAAAACATAAAAACAGGTGACCTGACCTGGAAAAAGCAGAGCATTATCCCTGTTAAGTTATTGGGAAATATTTTCATTTATAAACTCACAATCTCAATCTTTTAAAAAAAATAAAATAAATAAATAAATACATTTTTTACATGCTCTAGATGATGATCACTGTTTCCCAACACCAGTGCTCAAGGCTCCCTAACAGAACATGTTAAGCAGATCTTCTCATAAGGGACTTTCATCAAACCGTCTAAAGGGGACAAATAGAGAAGTTGTCCATAGCAACAAGATTCTCGCTATCATTTTATAGACTATACTAGATAAATTAGTGATGGGCAACAGGAGGCATGGGCCACATGCAACCCTCCACGTCCTCACTTGCGGCCCCCAGCTCCTTCCTATTTTGTTCTTATATTTATTGTTTGTTATAGCTTTTAAAGATTGTTTAAAAGACCTGCTGATATGTTATTACATAGAGGTATCTCTTTTATTTATTACATATATTATATTTAACTTACTATTGAGACTATAACAATTTTGAAGATATCAGGTTGGTTATCACGGAAATAAATTATAGCTAGAAGCTGATTGGTTGTTCAACCACCTGTCCTATTTAGAAGGTTTGGTGAATCTCTCAAATCACAAGTAAAATAAGTAGAACCACGTGCCACTCAGTAATTAATACAACTGTGCTCCAGTAAGACAACCTGGAAAGCATGCACTGTTATGTGGTGTACACCCGTGAACAATGTAACTGCCGACCTACCGACATTACGATTTCACTAACGATCGAGCACAAATGATATTGTTCATACACACTAAACAATCATTGTTGTTATCTGAACTATATGGATTGTGACCAGTCTGTTCACACTGTCAGATAAACTGTTGAGTGGGCACAACCCTCTGAACTGTATACATTTAATATACCGGCGGAGGGGATACCGGGTATCGATATACCGACACCGGAATCCTGACACCCGGCATAATGCCGACGCTGTTATCCCGAAGACATTAGGATACCGACGTCGGCATCTGAACCCTGCCATCCCGAAGGGTAATTATTACAGTTAGTCTGGGGATGGGGGGTTAGGTTTGGGAACCCCTTGGGGGAGATTAGGGATAGGCACCCCCCTGGGGGGTTAGGCTGTGGGGAGGGGGGGTTAAGGATAGGCACTACCAGGGGGAGGTTAGGGTTAGGCACCACCAGGGGAGGTGAGGGTTAGGCACCACCAAGGGAGTGTTAGGGGGGGAGAGGGGGAGGATTAGGATACTTACCGTCCTGTCGGGATTCTGGACCTTCGTCCTTCCAGCGCCGCAATTTGAACTGGCGGCAATTTAGCCACCGGCTATTCATACCCAACCCTTCTGAACTGTGCCAAATGTCACTGAAGATGACCTTTTCAAAATACCCAGCGGCCGATCTGACACACTGCACGACACCAGCAACTTATCTCTTAGATATATCGCATCTGTACTGTACATCGTTTATAGATGAATTGGGTGTACAAATGTAAAGATGGCCACGATGATATGTCATTGAACACTTCTACACACGATATGTCATCTGGTGTGTACCCAGCATTAGGGTTTCCCTGAGCACTGGAGTTGGTAAACGCTGCTCTGGATGATTGTAAGATATACACATTTCATTCCCTTAAATTACAGAGCAACTCTGCTCTCTGTAATAAAAAATAAATTAAAAAATCTGTTTAGTTGTTGTCATATTTCTGTGAAAGCCCATCTGAAATCTATATCTTTATTATTTTTATTATTATTACTATTCTTTATTTATATGGCACCACAAGGGGTCCGCAACACCTTGCAGAGGTCCGGAAGGCCAGAGAAGAGGAGGTTGTCGATGGATTGCGAAATTCAGGGAGTTGAGAGGACTCTGAAGGGTTGAAAGATTATTAACTCAGTCTTAGACATGTTAAGTTTTAGAAAACACTGTAACATCCAGGTGGAAATATTAGAGAGACAGCTGGAAACATGAGAGGAGAGAGGGGGAGAGGTCAGGGGAAGAGAGGAAGGTCTGAGTATCATCAGCCTATAGATGATATTGGAGGCCAAAAGAGCCGGGGTCTTTAGTCAGTAACGTAGGGCAATCGATAAATGGCGCTGGTGGTGCTGTGTATGTTATAAATGACTTATTTTTAGTCCATTACCTGTTTTCATACTAAGAAACAAATATTTGAGCTTAGGATTCATGGGATTTTTAATATAAATGTCTTCACTAGATATACAACTACACATACTATAAAAATATTTTCATGGCAGCACCCAGTCATTAAGCACTGATGTATCATTTACACACATACAGTATGAATACATCACTTCTATTTCCTGTTCCAATATGTCTTATAGCATCTAGTACCTCAACATTTTTAATTCGACCTTCGAATAGATGAATCTAAAATTGTTCTACAATTTCCTCCGGTAGTATAATTGCAGCACGTTGATGATCATTCTGGGCTATTTACAACATGACATCGCATAGAACTAAATAATCTTGAAATCTTTCCCAAGGTGGATAATGTGATGTAATAAAGAAGTTATCACCATTTACAGGAAATAGGAAGGCAATATACATATTGGCCTGGAAACTAAAGGAAACAAAGAAAATTCCCACAATAAATTCAGAATATATTCTTCTCAGTAACTTGTGAGTCATGTATCTCAATCTCATCTAGTGTCTGTGGCCTGTAGGCCAATGTCATTTCGTGTTTGGCAGGAATTGTTCTACTCTACAATGGTTCCTTTTTATTGAAGCTACAGTATGAGAAACAATCCTGAAGCCTGTGTGGCCACAGAGGAATTTACAATAATACAGTTTGCACATTATTCTACAATAATACAGTTTGCACATTATTCTACAATAATACAGTTTGCACATTATTCTACAATAATACAGTTTGCACATTATTCTACAATAATACAGTTTGCACATTATTCTACAATAATACAGTTTGCACATTATTCTACAATAATACAGTTTGCACGTTATTCTACAATAATACAGTTTGCACGTTATTCTACAATAATACAGTTTGCACGTTATTCTACAATAATACAGTTTGCACGTTATTCTACAATAATACAGTTTGCACTTTATTCTACAATAATACAGTTTGCACATTATTCTACAATAATACAGTTTGCACATTATTCTACAATAATACAGTTTGCACATTATTCTACAATAATACAGTTTGCACATTATTCTACAATAATACAGTTTGCACGTTATTCTACAATAATACAGTTTGCACGTTATTCTACAATAATACAGTTTGCATGTTATTCTACAATAATACAGTTTGCATGTTATTCTACAATAATACAGTTTGTACAGTGTTCTGTAGTTCTGTAGTTTGTGTACAGCATACATTGGAGAAGATTTGTCAAACCTTCTCAACAGGACACGTAGAGGTATTGCCCATAGCAACCAATCAGAATATAGCTATCGTTTTATAGAAGGGACTAGAAAAATGATAGAAAGAATCTAAGTGGTTAATTTGGTCAACACCTCAACTTTTCCTTTTTAAAATGTTGGATAAACATCCACTCTAGTAATTGATCGCCCATCAGGGTGGAGCGATACCTCACAAGAGTATATGCCTGCGCTACCTGCTTGTGACAAATACTTCAAGCGGCTGTTGCATTTTGTAACATTGGACTTTGGTCCTTTATTAAACTGTGCTTTTATCTGTGACCTATGTGCCTTCTGTCTTAAGGGACCCATACATATGCGACTGATTGGTTCGGGGCATTGGGGAAATTCAACATGTTCGATTTCCCAGATGTACCGATTCTAACCCAAAAATTATTGGGATCAGAGAATCGGATTTTTAACAAACAGACTTTCCCCGATTCCCTGACGGATCGCTGATCATAGATGCCTGGCGATCGGCAGTTTTGATCACTGATCAGCAGATCAGATTGGCGTTTGGGGATCAGGGAATTGCGTTGATGATGTATGGCTGGCATTAGACTAATGGAATGTCATAGTCTTGTTTTCAGTCATACTCTTGCCATAGTTCTACATATCAGATAAAGGGCAGGACTAATTTTCAGTCCTTTGCTTGTTTTCGTACACGATACTATACATTCCGCCACTTATTGGGTACATTCCGCCACTTATCGTGTACATACTGGTGTTTTAGTTCAGTTGTCCATATCAGATAAAGGGCATGGGTTATTTTTAGTCCTTTACTTGTTTTCATACACGATACTGTACATTCCACCACTTATCAGGTACATACTGGTGATGAGTAGGTTTATGACCCAAAAGTCCCTCTGGTGGTGTTCTGTGCATGCACAGAAGGATGCGTGAGCCGCGGGGGGTGCTGGGAGGCATCCGATTGGATTCCTCACAAGGAGACTTGCGGAAAGAAGCACATAGGCTTCTACTGGGTATGCCATCTAAAGATGGCATTACCCACCGGGTCCAAGCTCTGGAATGTATCACATTCCGGAGCTTGGTACATATGGAAATGCGGGCAAAACTCAGAAAACAGGGGTTTTTTACCGCATTTCACCCCTTTGCACACTCCGCCCTAAGCCTGTCCTAGTTCATTCTGTCTTGTGTATTCTATTATTCCTTTCTATCATGTTTCAGCTGTGCCTAATCTATTTTGTGTTTGCATGCATTGTCCCGCGATACCTTCTGGCGGCAGCCACAGTATTAAGATTGGGTGAAGCAAATTCTGTTAAACCAACAAAAACACCAGTATGTAATGATTGTTTTATCTCCCCATGCTGATTTATGGGAAAAAACAAACACAAAAATAAAAAAATTATATATACACATGAAGCTTAATATAAACACAAACTACTGTCAGGGTTTAATCACTTATCTAGCTAACATTTTTTCCAAAAACTACTCAGAAATTGGCATTTTTTATGTTTGAATTAGGTCAAGAACATCTATTTATACCATATTCAACATGTTTTTTTTTTTTTTAAACACATAGGTCCCTATTTATTACAATGGTTTTAGTTTTGATATTTTCACAAATTTAGGAGATATCACGGAAAAAATCACTTGCAGGGACAGAGCTTGAACTAAAGCACAAATCCCATCCTCACAATTCTCGCTGTATTTTTTACAAAAAAGAATAATTGGAGTTATATTGGGCAGGTCGCAATTATCTGTATTATCTGGAGACCAGCGGTGAGTGACTGCATTGGAGTACACGGCAGGTCGCAAGCCGACTCTATTATTAAAACTTTGGCTACAGACTGCTTGTTTATTACAAATATTTCTTCATAGAGGACAAACACCTCAGGAAAAGTGGTGAGTGCATTCATTGGAGCCACAATTACAGTTTTATAGAGGCTCCACCAATCTCTACTTATGTATATACACAGAGTCAAAGTAGACTTTTTCACGAAGTGGTTTTAAATATATTTTTCAATTTGTATTTTGCATAAATATATTAGTATCTTTGAAAGTTATTGCTATTTTGCAAAAGAAAGGGTATTTAGCATATATATGGGAATATTGTATGAATAATAATAAGTAGCTTTTGTGAGGATTCTTTATTTAGATATTAACGTGAATTGGAATTTTACTATGAGTTTTTTAATAAATAAGATTTCTTATTGAATGATTGTGTGATATTATTCACCACCACAGCTCTGTATAAATTCTTTCTGTGCTCTATGCTGCAAACTGAGATGCCAGCATAGAGCAGCTGACCAGGGTCACAGTGCAGGAGCAAGGAGACAAGTCCTCACTGGAGCCCCGATCACTGGGGTGATCACGGTAGGCTTATTTTAACTTGGGGTGTGCCCCGCCACTTTTCGTGTTTTGCGTTTTGGATCTGGATCTTTCTTCATGTTTTGGATTTGGATTGGTTTTGCCAAAACCACCCTTCCGTGTTTTGGGTTCTGGGTTTTGTGTTTTGGATCTGTATTTTTTTTTTAAAAAAGCATAAAAACAGCTAAAATCACAGAATTTGTGGGTTTTTCTGCTCCTATGCTATTATTAACCTCAATAACATTAATTTCCACTCATTTCCAGTCTATTCTGAACACTGAACACCTCACAATATTGTTTTTAAGCTAAAAGGTTGCACCAAGGTAGCTGGATGACTATGCTAAGCAACCCAAGTGGGTGGCACAAACACGTGGCCCATCTAGGAGTGACACTGCAGTGGCAGACTGGATGGCAGTTTGAAAAACTAGGCCCCAAACAGTACATAATGCAAAGAAAAAAAAGAGGTGCAAGATGGAATTGTCCTTGGGCCCTCCCACCCACCCTTATGTTGTATAAACAGGACATGCACACTTTAACAAAACAATCATTTCAGCGCCAGGGTCTGCCACTGTGGCTGAAATGATTGGTTCATTTGGGCCCCCACAAAACAAACTGGCTCTACGGAGGCAAGTTGTCGTCCTAATCCTCCTCATCCACCGATTCCTCACCCTCTTCAGTGTTGTGTACATCCTCATCCTCACAGAGTATTAATTCGTCCCCACTGGAATCCATCACCACAGGTCCCTCTGTACGTTCTGGAGGCTGGTCTCCCTGGAAGAGTTGATAATTCATTTTTATGAACATCATCTTCTCCACATTTTGTAGAAGCAACCTCCTACACCTTTCGCTGACAAGGTTCCCGGCTGCACTAAACACTCTTTCGGAGTACACACTGGAGGGGGGGCAACTCCGGTAAAATAGAGCCAGTTTCTACAGGGGCCTCCAAATTGCCTCTTTTTCCTGCCGGTACAGGTATGGACTGTCTGACATGCCTACTTGGATGCTGTCACCGATGTAATCGTCCACCATTCTGTCAATGGTGAAGGTATCCTATGCAGTGACAGTAGACATGTCAGAAATTGTTGCCAGGTCCTTCAGTCCAGACCAGATGTCCAAACTTGGTCCTGCCTGCCCTGCATCACCGCCAGCGGGTTGCTTAGGATACCTAAGTTGTTTGCAGCCCCAGTTGCGGGAGAAAATGAAGAAGGAGCTGTTGACATGTCACGTTCCGCTTCAGCTGACCGTGTTTTTACCAGCAGGTCTTTGTACCTCTGCAGGCTTGTGTCAGCCGGAAAGAGAGACACCACATAGGCTATAAACCTAGGATCGAGTACGGTGGCCAAAATGTAGTGGTCTGATTTCAACAGATTGACCACCCTGGAATCCTGGCAAAGCGAATGAAGGGCTTCATCCACAAGTCCCACATGCCGAGCAGAATCACTCTGTCTTAGCTCCTCCTTCACTTTCTCCAGCTGCTTCTGCAAAAGCCTGATGAGGGGAATGACCTGACTCAAGCTGGCAGTGTCTGAGCTGAGTTCACGTGTGGCAAGTTCGAAGGGCTGGGGAACCTTGCACAACACGGAAATCATTCTCCACTGCGCTTGAGTCAGGTGCATACCCCCTCCTTTGCCTATGTCATAGGTGGATGTATAGGCTTGAATGACCTTTTGCTGCTCCTCCATCCTCTGAAACATATAGAGGGTTGAGTTCAACCGCGTCACAACCTCTTGCTTCAGGTGATGGCGGGGCAGGTTCAAGAGTGTTTGCTGGTGCTCCAGTCTTCGGCACGCAGTCGCTGAATGGCAAAAGTGGGCAGAAATTTTTCAGGCCACCCAAAGCGTTTCCTGCACGCCCCTGTCGTTTTTCAGAAAATTCTACACCACCAAATTTATTGTGTGAGCAAAACATGGGACGTGCTGGAATTTGCCCAGATGTAATGCCCGCACAATATTAGTGGCATTATCAGATATCACAAATCCCCATGAGAGTCTAAGTGGGGTAAGCCACTGGGCGATAATTTCCCTCAGTTTCTCTAAGAGGTTGTCGGCGTTGTGCCTCTTACTGAAACCGGTGATACACAGCGTAGCCTTCCTTGGAACGAGCTGGCATTTCTGAGATGCTGCTACTGGTGATGACGCTGCTGTTGTTGCTGCGTAAGGTGATACATCTACCAGTGGGCTGTCACAGTCATATAGTCCTTAGTCTGCCCTGTTCCACTTGTCCACATGTCCGTGGTTAAGTGGACATTGGGTACAACCGCATTTTTTAGGACACTGAGGACACTTTTTCTGACGTTTCTGTACAGTATTGGTATCGCCTGCCTAGTGAAGTGGAATCTAGATGGGATTTGGTACCGGGCACACACTACCTCCATCTGTTGTCTAAATTCCACTGCACTAATGGCGGATACCAGATGCACGTCTAACACCAACATAGCAGTCAAGGCCTCAGTTATCCGTGTTGCTTCAGGACGACTGCTGTCGTACTTCATCCTCCTCGCTAAGGACTGTTGGAGGGTCAATTGTTTAGTAAAAGTAGTGGTGTTCCTACTTCCTCTCTGGGATGATGAACAACTCCCAGCAGCAGCGGCAGCAGTAGACGTAGCAATGCAGGATCCTCCAGAGGAATCCTGGATAGAAGAGTCAGTCATGCCAGTGACATGGCCTGCAGGACTACTTCCGATCCTGACTAAGGAGGAAATTGAAGAGGAGGGAGTTGATGGTGTGGTTTGCAGGCGCTTGGATACAACAGAACAAAGGGATTTAGGTGTCCCTGGACTGCTTACGGTCTTAGCCAAAGTTTCTGAACTTGACAGTAACTTTTTATGAACGAGCTGCAGGTGACGTATAAGGGAGGATGTTCCTAGGTGGTTAACGTCCTTACCCCTACTTATTTCATCTTTACATATGGCAAGACAGTTGTTGTCCGGATTTGGATAGAAATATTGCCAGACCAAAGAGGTGGAATGTTTGGTCTTCTGGCCAGGCATGACCGTGATGGGCTTTTTCATCCCACGGACAACAACTGTCTCCCCTGGAGCCTGATTTAAACAAACCACATCACCATCAGAATCCTCCTCGCCAACTTCCTCCTCAGCACCAGCTACACCAGTATCCTCATCCTGTTGTACTTCAACAGTGACATCTTCAAATTGCATATCAGCAAGTGGACTGTGGGTGTTCCTTTCAGCACTTGCAGAGGACGTGCAAATGGTGGAAAGAGCCACCTCTTCCCATCCAGTGCTGGGAAGGTCAGGCATCGCAACCGCCACCACACTTGGACTCTCCTTGGGGATTTGTGATATCTTCTTCGATGTGCTTTTGCCAGCTTAACTCGTTTGATTTTTTTTAGCGAGATGAGGGCTTCCATCGTCATGTGAAGCTGAACCACTAGTCATGAACATAGGGAAAGACCTTAGCCATTCCTTGCCACTCCGTGTCGTAAATGGCATATTGGCAAGTTTACATTTCTCCTCAGATGATTTAAATGTTTTTTTAAGGTTATTTTCCTGAACTTTGTCATTTGGGATTTTATATGCCCTCTACTATGACATTGGGCATCGACCTTGGCAGACGACATTGATGGCATTTTATCGTCTATGTCATGACTAGTGGCAGCAGCTTCAGCACTAGGAGGAAGTGGTTCTTGATCTTTCCCTATTTTATTTTTATCGGACAAAGTTTTGTCCTCGAGTTATGTTATATTGATATATACGTGCGGCTAAGGCGCACACAAACAGAAAAGAAGAATTTAAAAAAATTTTTGGCATGCACTTTGGGGGTTACACCACCCTTTAACAGACGAGCCAGCTTGCCCTTTACTTATGACACAGGCGCATCCTTGGCTCTGCTCCTTTGTTGATGCACGTATGGCTACTGCGCCTACATTTCACACACAAACACAGAAAAAAAGAATTGTTTATTTTTTGTGGAGCGCACTTTGGGGGTTACACCACCTTTTAACAGACTTATGACACAGGCGCACGCTTGGCACTGCTCCTTTGTTGATGCACGTGCAGATACAGCACGCACAATTCACGACACAGAAAAGAAGAATTTTAAATTTTTTTTGGAGTGCACTTTTGGGGTTACACCACCCTTTAACAGACTTATGACACAGCCGGAGTGAGAAATGGCGCCAACGCGGGGCCCTATTATAGAATCCAAAATCCGCGAGATCCGGAATGCGGGATGATGACTTTTTGCCTCGATTTCAGTTCCGAGTCAGGCAGGAAAACCTAAGCTGGACTCGGTTCCCGAGTCGGAGCGTGGGGGCTCGGGGGGGTTCGGATTTCTGAACTCCGAACTTGGTCATCCCTAAATTTAACAAATTTATTTTTAAATGATCAACTTGTGGTCTATTTAGACAACAAAGCTGATCACAGGGGCTGGCTCCCAGGACTGCTTTACCTGTCAGAACAGAGCAGGAGTCAGGGAAAACAGGGGTGGTGTTTATATTACAGGGCTTTCCCCATTAGTTTTTCACAATTTATTTTTAGTAAATCTGAGCAGATCACATTTTCCTTAACAAGTATGGGAAATGCAATTTGCTTACTAAAAATATGCAAATTAAAGGGCTTGGAGTAGTTTTTCATGAAAAATGCTCCAAAAGCCTTTAATACATTAATGTGATACTAAAATAATGTGAACATGGTGTGAAAACACCCCTTTTCACATTTTTTTTTAGTAAAAATAATATTGATAAATAGGGCCAATAACATTAATATAGATAATTTTTTCTTAAATATCAACTGGCGATATATCGTAAAATCGATCATCAGGACATCGCAACATTGTGAGTTTACATTTACTATCAGCTGCTCCTCTCTGCAGCTGTCGGCTATACACTGGGAGGCTGAGTCATTTACATTTCCCTGGCGGCTGCTCCTCTCTGCAGCTGTCGGTTATACACTGGGAGGCTGAGTCATTTACATTTCCCTGGCGGCTGCTCCTCTCTGCAGCAGCTGGGTTGGGCGTACAGGTATGCTACCCGATCGGCAGCACAGTCGACACTGGGGGTGCAGGGATGCAGAGGTGCCAGGAGGTCCCTTTTCCATTGGTGCTGAAAGATTATCCTCAGGGAGCCGCCCAGGGGGCGTTTCTGACTGTTTGTGAACATGTCAGGTAATGCACAGCCTGGCAAGTGGTTATTGAGTAATAGACATATCTTTACTTTTACTCTCTCTGTATTTGGTACCTGGAACATGTGGGCTGGTACTGTACATGAATTGTTGGTGGTAAGTCCTGGGAACTGCCCACTAAAGCATACCCTAGCTACAGTGACCAGCATATTTAGCTGGTTGGCATTGTGACTATCTGCATTCTGACTGTCGAGATCCTGACTACACCCCGCACAGAGTTTTAGGACTAATACTAGTGTATCCCTGTACTAGGATGAGTACAGGGTTACACGATATTAATACAGTACAGTAATACCCCTTTCACATCGCAAAGTAACCCGAGATATTGCCGAGTCGAGTTGCAGTGTGAACGCGCTTCCAGAAAAATTTGAGCATTTCAACCCTACAATCGACTGGGGTTGAACACTGGACCGACCCAGGTCATAGTGCAGTGTGAACAGGCCCTACCCTGGGTGTTCCTGGGTCTCACTTGATGATGTCAGCAGCCAGACACACAGGCAGCATACTGCAGACAACAGCAGAGGCAGCATTCCAGCAGTCTGAAAGGGGTTAATACCACTGCTGTCATTACAGTGATGGCTAATTGGAGTGAGGAAGAAGTGAATTGTACACTATGCTGCCAGAAGCTGCATCATGCTCTCACTGGCTTAATCAAACAGCAGTAAAGCACAAACACTCATGAACATGGCTACACATTGGTAATCCATCAGCCTTGATTCCTGCAATGCTGTGAGCAGTCCACACCCCTCACTTTTGTTCCCTTTTGTCATCTTATCTTTGTGAGCCTGAAAAAGTAAATTTTTAATGACATCCATAGGGTTTTACAGGGCTGACCCGGGTTCAGTGTGAACGGGGCCAACCCGGGAATAAACCAGGTCTGACCCGGGTCGCAGCTGGGTTGGACCCATGTTCAAAATCCCGAGTCAGAGCCGGGTTTGCGATGTGAAAGGGTTATAAATAGAGTAATGCTTTGTCTTTATGTCACAATATAAAGTCATCACATTGTAAGCAGTTCTGTGTGTAAAAGGCAAAATGGTATCCAGAAGTATCTAGAACTGGTATCCTAATTATTCTGGAGGTAGACATTGGCAGAAATTGTGGAGGATGTAGATAATTATATGTCCTCTTGCCATATCCATATGCAGCTTAAAAGCCCTCAAGTTATTATAGCAATCGTTGTCTGTGCTATCTCTGGGGATTGATCTTCATAGCTTTCATTGTGGATTTACCACCATCAAAAGGCAAAGCAACTGTATTAGTATTACTTTGGGTGAGATGTATCAGAAATCGCATTTTGGATGCAATACATCCTGCGATGGAATGCATGCATACTGTCATTAAAAACGCATGAAGTTTCTAGCATAGGGTATGAAGTCCCTAGCATAGGGTATGAAGTCCCTAGCATAGGGTATGAAGTCCCTAGCATAGGGTATGAAGTCCCTAGCATAGGGTATGAAGTCCCTAGCATAGGGTATGAAGTCCCTAGCATAGGGTATGAAGTCCCTAGCATAGGGTATGAAGTCCCTAGCATAGGGTATGAAGTCCCTAGCATAGGGTATGAAGTCCCTAGCATAGGGTATGAAGTCCCTAGCATAGGGTATGAAGTCCCTAGCATAGGGTATGAAGTCTCTAGTATAGGATATGAAGTTTCTAGTATAGGGTATGAAGTTTCTAGTATAGGATATGAAGTTTCTACTATAGTGTGTGAAGTTCCTAGCACAGAGTATGAAGTTTCTTCTAGTATAGGGTATGAGATTTCTAGTATAGGGTATGAAGTTCCTAGCGTAGGGTATGAAGTTTCTACTATAGGTATGAAGTTCCTAGCATAGGGTATGAGTTTCCTAGCATAGGGTATGAAGTTTCTACTATAGTGTATGAAGTTCCTAGCATAGGGTATGAAGTTTCTTCTAGTATAAGGTATGAAGTTTCTACTATAGTGTATGAAGTTCCTAGCATAGGGTATGAAGTTTCTTCTAGTATAAGGTATGAAGTTTCTACTATAGAGGATGAAGTTCCTGGCATAGAGTATGAAGTTTCTTCTAGTATAGGGTATGAAATTTCTAGCATAGGATATGAAGTTTCTACTATAGAGTATGAAGTTCCTAATATAGGGTATGAAGTTTCTTCTAGTATATGGTATGAAGTTTCTAGTATAGGGTATGAAGTTTCTACTATAGTGTATGAAGTTCCTAGCATACAGTATCACGTTTCTAGTATAGGGTATGACGTTTCTAGTATAGAGTATATAGTTTTTACTATAGGGTATGAAGTTCCTAGCATAGTGTATGAAGTTTCTACTATAGGGTATGAATTTCCTAGCATAGAGTATGAAGTTTCTAGTATAGGGTATGAAGTTTCTTCTAGTATAGGGTATGAAGTTTCTAGTATAGGGTATGACGTTGTTTCTAGTATAGGGTATGACGTTTCTTCTAGTATAGGGTATGAAGTTTCTAGTATAGGGTATGACGTTTCTTCTAGTATAGGGTATGAAGTTTCTAGTATAGGGTATGAAGTTTCTTCTAGCATAGTGTATGAAGTTTCTAGTATAGGGTATGAAGTTTCTAGTATAGGGTATATCATTTTTACTACAGGGTATGAAGTTCCTAGCATAGGATATGAAGTTTCTAGTATAGGATATGAAGTTTCTAGTATAGGATATGAAGTTTCTAGTATAGGATATGAAGTTTCTAGTATAGGATATGAAGTTTCTACTATAGGATATGAAGTTACTATTATAGGGTATGAAGTTTCTAGAATAGGGTATGAAGTTTCTATCATAGGGTATGAAGCTCCTAGTATAAGGTATAAAGGCCCTCATTCAGAGCCACTCACTAGCGGCAGTACGCTCGTTCCGAGCGATGTTCGCACATCTGCGCATGCGTACGGTTTTTAGTACGCATGCGCGAACCAGTCAGTGCGGCCGAAAATCGTTGGTACGCAATATAGCGAGGGCCTGCTATTTTGAGTGACAGAATGAGGCGTATGTGGGTGGTAACAGGGGAAGGTGCTTGAAAACGGGGAGTGGAGATCCGAACGCAGGCGTGCTTAAAGGTCAAAACGGGCGTTTTAAGGGAGTGCATAATTAATACAGCAGCGTCATTGACCACGTCACTTGGTTTTTTTTAACTCAGAACTGCTCGCAAAATAGCGGTTGAAAACACCAACCACAGAATAGCGAGCAGTTCATACACTGTACGATGTACTCGATTAATCTAATAAATAGCGGACATGACGTATGGTGCGTGCGGCCAGGGGGCGTTTTTATCAAATAAACGAGCATATGTTTTGCTCGCTTGTTCAGACTTAGAGGTGGGAACAGACTGCAATTTGCGAACGGATCATTTGAATAGCCACCCCTTGTTTTTGAACGAACGACCACAAATAGCGAACGGCTCTGAATCAGGCCCAAAGTTCCTAGCATAGGATATGAAGTTCCTAGTATAGGGTATGAAGTTACTATTATAGGGTATGAAGTTTCTAGAATAGGGTATGAAGTTTCTACTATAGTGTGTGAAGTTCCTAGCACAGAGTATGAAGTTTCTTCTAGTATAGGGTATGAGGTTTCTAGCAAAGGGTATGAACTTTCTTCTATAGTGTATGAAGTTCCTAGCATAGGGTATGAAGTTTCATTTAGTATAGGGTATGAGATTTCTAGTATAGGGTATGAAGTTTCTACTATAGGTATGAAGTTCCTAGCGTAGGGTATGAATTTCCTAGCATAGGGTATGAAGTTTCTACTATAGGTATGAAGTTCCTAGCATAGGGTATGAGTTTCCTAGCATAGGGTATGAAGTTTCCAGTATAGGGTATATAGTTTTTACTCTAGGGTATGAAGTTCCTAGCACAGAGCATGAAGTTTCTAGTATAGGGAATGAAGTTTCTAGTATAGGGTATATCATTTTTACTACAGGGTATGAAGTTCCTAGCATAGGGTATGACGTTTCTACTATAGGGTATGAATTTCCTAGCATAGGGTATGAAGTTTCTAATATAGGGTATGAAGTTTCTTCTAGTATAGGGTATGAAGTTTGTAGCATAGGGTATGAAGTTTCTACTATAGAGGATTAAGTTCCTGGCATAGAGTATGAAGTTTCTTCTAGTATAGGGTATGACATTTCTACTATAGTGTATGAAGTTTCTAGTATAGGTTATGAAATTTCTAGTATAGGATATGAAGTTTTTAGAATACGTTATGAAGTTTCTAGTATAGGGTATGAAGTTTCTAGTATAGGGTATGAAGTTTTTAGAATACGTTATGAAGTTTCTAGTATAGGGTATGAAGTTTCTAGTATAGGGTATGAAGTTTCTAGTATAGGGTATGAAGTTTCTAGTATAGGGTATGAAGTTTCTAGTATAGGGTATGAAGTTTCTAGTATAGGGTATGAAGTTTCTAGTATAGGATATGAAGTTTCTAGTATAAGATATGACGTTTCTACTATAGGATATGAAGTTCCTAGCATAAGGTATAAAGTTTCTTCTATAGTATAGGGTATGAAGTTTCTAGTATAGGGTATGAAGTTTCCTAGTATAGGGTATGAAGTTCCTAGTATAGGGTATGAAGTTCCTAGTATAGGGTATGAAGTTTCTTTTATAGGGTATGAAGTTTCTACTATAGTGTGTGAAGTTCCTAGCACAGAGTATGAAGTTTCTTCTAGTATAGGGTATGAGGTTTCTAGCAAAGGGTATGAACTTTCTTCTATAGTGTATGAAGTTCCTAGCATAGGGTATGAAGTTTCATTTAGTATAGGGTATGAGATTTCTAGCATAGGGTATGAAGTTTCATTTAGTATAGGGTATGAGATTTCTAGCATAGGGTATGAAGTTTCATTTAGTATAGGGTATGAGTTTCCTAGCATAGGGTATGAAGTTTCCAGTATAGGGTATATAGTTTTTACTCTAGGGTATGAAGTTCCTAGCATAAGGTATGAAGTTTCTTCTATAGTGTATGAAGTTCCTAGCATAGGGTATGAAGTTTCTACTATAGAGGATGAAGTTCCTGGCATAGAGTATGAAGTTTCTTCTAGTATAGGGTATGAAGTTTCTACTATAGTGTATGAAGTTCCTAGCATACAGTATCACGTTTCTAGTATAGGGTATGACGTTTCTAGTATAGAGTATATAGTTTTTACTATAGGGTATGAAGTTCCTAGCATAGTGTATGAAGTTTCTACTATAGGGTATGAATTTCCTAGCATAGAGTATGAAGTTTCTAGTATAGGGTATGAAGTTTCTTCTAGTATAGGGTATGAAGTTTCTAGTATAGGGTATGAAGTTTCTAGTATAGGGTATGAAGTTTCTTCTAGTATAGGGCATGAAGTTTCTAGTATAGGGTATGAAGTTTCTTCTAGTATAGGGTATGAGGTTTCTAGCATAGGGTATGAAGTTTCTACTATAGAGGATGAAGTTCCTGGCATAGAGTATGAAGTTCTTCTAGTATAGGGTATGAAATTTCTTGCATAGGATATGAAGTTTCTACTATAGAGTATGAAGTTCCTAATACAGGGTATGAAGTTTCTTCTAGTATATGGTATGAATTTCCTAGCATAGAGTATGAAGTTTCTAGTATAGGGTATGAAGTTTCTTCTAGTATAGGGTATGAAGTTTCTAGTATAGGGTATGACGTTTCTTCTAGTATAGGGTATGAAGTTTCTACTATAGGGTATGATGTTCGTAACATTAAAGTATGAAGTTTCTTCTAGCATAGGGTATGACATTTCTACTATAGTGTATGAAGTTCCTAGCACAGAGCATGAAGTTTCTAGTATAGGGTATGAAGTTCCTAGCATAAGGTATGACGTTTCTACTATAGGGTATGAATTTCCTAGCATAGGGTATGAAGTTTCTAATATAGGGTATGAAGTTTCTTCTAGTATAGGGTATGAAGTTTGTTGTATAGGATATGAAGTTTCTACTATAGGGTATGATGTTCTTAACATTAAAGTATGAAGTTTCTTCTAGTATAGGGTATGACATTTCTACTATAGTGTATGAAGTTTCTAGTATAGGATATGAAGTTTTTAGAATACGTTATGAAGTTTCTAGTATAGGGTATGAAGTTTCTAGTATAGGGTATGAAGTTTCTAGTATAGGGTATGAAGTTTCTAGTATAGGGTATGAAGTTTCTAGTATAGGGTATGAAGTTTCTAGTATAGGGTATGAAGTTTCTAGTATAGGGTATGAAGTTTCTAGTATAGGGTATGAAGTTTCTACTATAGGATATGAAGTTTCTAGTATAGGGTATGAAGTTTCTACTATAGGATATGAAGTTTCTACTATAGGATATGAAGTTTCTACTATAGGATATGAAGTTTCTACTATAGGATATGAAGTTTCTACTATAGGATATGAAGTTTCTACTATAGGATATGAAGTTTCTACTATAGGATATGAAGTTTCTACTATAGGATATGAAGTTTCTACTATAGGATATGAAGTTTCTACTATAGGATATGAAGTTTCTACTATAGGATATGAAGTTCCTAGCATAAGGTATAAAGTGTCTTCTATAGTATAGGGTATGAAGCTCCTAGTATAGGGTATGAAGTTTCTTGTATAAGGTATAAAGTTCCTAGTATAGAGTATGAAGTTTCTAGAATAGGGTATGAAGTTTCTACTATAGTGTGTGAAGTTCCTAGCACAGAGTATGAAGTTTCTTCTAGTATAGGGTATGAGGTTTCTAGCAAAGGGTATGAACTTTCTTCTATAGTGTATGAAGTTCCTAGCATAGGGTATGAAGTTTCATTTAGTATAGGGTATGAGATTTCTAGCATAGGGTATGAAGTTTCATTTAGTATAGGGTATGAAGTTTCTACTATAGAGTATGAAGTTCCTAATACAGGGTATGAAGTTTCTTCTAGTATAGGGTATGAAGTTTCTAGTATAGGGTATGAAGTTTCTAGTATAGGGTATGACGTTTCTAGTATAGAGTATATAGTTTCTACTATAGGGTATGAATTTCCTAGCATAGAGTATGAAGTTTCTAGTATAGGGTATGAAGTTTCTAGTATAGGGTATGAAGTTTCTAGTATAGGGTATGAAGTTTCTAGTATAGGATATGAAGTTTCTACTATAGGTTATGATGTTCGTAACATTAAAGTATGAAGTTTCTTCTAGTATAGGGTATGACATTTCTTCTATAGTGTATGAAGTTCCTAGCATAGAGTATGAAGTTTCTAGTATAGGATATGAAGTTTCTTCTAGTATAGGGTATGAAGATTCTAGTATAGGGTACGATGTTTCTTCTAGTATAGGGTATGAAGTTTCTGGTATAGGATATGAAGTTTCTACTATAGGGTATGATGTTCCTAACATAGGGTATGAAGTTTCTTCTATTATAGGGTTTGAAGTTTCTAGTATAGGGTATGAAGTTTCCAGTATAGGGTATATAGTTTTTACTCTAGGGTATGAAGTTCCTAGCATAAGGTATGAAGTTTCTACTATAGGGTATGAAGTTCCTAGCAGAGGTTATGAAGCTTCTAGTATAGTGTGATAGGATCATTGGTAAAGTGGTCTGTGGGAGGTACATTTGTCACAGATTCCTGTCTTATGTGTTTTAAACCCCCAGGAGAAAGTCTGCAGTGTAGCAGGCTTGAGTTTCGGCTTTTTGAAAAGCCGGTTTGGGACCAGGGGGTTGTGGGTGAGAGGAGAGGGAGGGCTCCACCCACGGCCACTCCAGGTTTTGGTTCTCTTAGCCTGGTAACAGGCTTGTTAGGGTTTCCACCTGAGAGTGGCCAATATAAGCCTAGTGTGTTGAGGGCTGATTGTCTCACCTGGGAGAGCAGACAGGGAGTTTGCTCAGAGACACTTGAAAACCTAACTGTAAGTGTTGTGCTGTGCCCTTGTTGCTGGTGAGGGCATTAGGCCCTGCCAGGTTCTGGTAGTGAGGGAACTACCTGTGAAGTTAGTGCCCCGACAGGGCTAGGATTTATGTTTGTTTTCTTTATGTTTGTTTCTGACCTTGTACAATAAAGACTGGCGCCGACCAGCTTGTACTTGCATCCAGACTGGTGTGCTGCTTCCCTGCTGCTGTGTGTGTGTGTAAGGAAGGAGTCCTCTACCCAGGAGAGGGACCCCCTAACCTAACTGTGTCACAATATGGTGGAGAATGCGGGCAACCACACACACTGAAGTTGCTGCAAGAGGAAAACTTTCCGTTTAAAAATTAAGGGGACAGACACCCAATTTGTGAGTGTGGAAATAACACTGTGTCCTTGGAGTCCCATAGAGGAGGCGTCAGCCAATGCTCAGAGAGGCAAGGTTCAGCTTCCAACCTACACCCCAGGACAAAATGGAGGACATGATTAAGGCCTTGCTCCAAGCTACAGCAGCTCAGCAGGAATCTACCAGAGCTCAGCAGGAATCTACCAGAGCTCAGCAGGAGACTAACAGACTTCAACAGGTCGCCATTGAGGAAACCCGCCAGGCCTTAGCGGAAAACAGCCAGGCCATAAGAGAGGTGGTACAGCACCTGGTCGCCCGGCCCAGAGATGTTGCTACTGGTCCTCCCACCCCCACTCACTCCGTACGAGCCAGTCACTTCCTCCAAAAGATGACTTCGGGCGATGATGTGGAGGCCTATCTCGCCGCATTTGAAAGAATGGCCAAAAGGGAGAGTTGGCCCCAGGAGCAGTGGGCAAGTCTGGTGGCACCTTTTTTGTCTGGGGAGCCACAAAAAGCATATTTCGACTTATGCCTGGCTGATGCCAAGGACTATAAAAAACGAAAACAGGAGATCCTAACTCGCTTGGGAGTCACCACCTTTGTTCGTGCCCAACGGGTCCACCGCTGGGAGTTCCATAGGGACAAGCCTCCACGTTCACAGATGCATGACCTCGTCCATCTGTCCTCAAAATGGCTACAGCCCGAGACGCTGACGGGACCACAGATCGTGGAAAGGGTCGTGATGGACCGGTACCTGCGATCATTACCTGTGACTCTGCGCAAGTGGGTGAGCCATGCAGACCCTAAGTCCGCGGACCAGTTGGTCGAGCTGGTGGAGAGGTACGTGGCGGCTGAGGAGCTGATGAGTATGCCCCACCGAGCCCGATGGCGCACCGGCGAACTCCCACAGACACTGGTAAGACTGTTCCAGGGGAGAAGGGTGCTGGGCGGTGGAATGTACCTAAGACTGAGGGTGTAGAACCTGGAGACGGGCCTGCCAGGCCAGGAAGGTTCTTGCCCCGTAAACGACTAGACATTAATATGACTCAGTGTTTCCGATTTGGTGGCTTCGGCCATATTGCCGCTAATTGTTCACTTACAACTGAACCTATGCAATGTGATACTGCTCATGTCTACCGCAGGGGGTCTTTCTTTGCACAGACAGCCTGTACGGCTGACCGGCAGGCTGAGACTGATAAGCACGTGTGTACTCACTGTAGATGGCAACCGAGTAGAGGCACTGTTAGACTCTGGTAGCTTGGTGACACTTATGAAAGCTGAGCTGGTGAACCCTTTGAGGCATACAGGGAAAACTGATGGTGTGACCTGCATACATGGGGATACTCGATATTATGTTACGGCCGAGGTGAACATCGAGACACCATGTGGCTCTGCTATAGTTTCTGTGGGTTTGGTGCATGGTCTGGTGTACGATGCAATATTGGGGAGAGACTTTGCTCACTTCTGGAAGTTGTGGGAAAGCCGTTTTGTTCCAGAGGTGAACAACCCCGATCCATTTGAGAAGGTTGTCGATGTAGTGGAGGAGGGAGTTTCTTCTGAGTCAGAGTTATTCCCTTTTTCTACTATGGTTGGCGAACTAGAGAATGCGGAATGTGACGGTGGCCCGCCAACTGATGTGCCTCCCATTGAGGTGGGAAGTGTTGGGCCAAGTGATCGTCTGCCTGATTTAGAGGTCAGAAGAGAGGTCTTTGCCGTGGAGCAGTTGAATGACCCTACTTTGGTAAAAGCCAGGGAGAATGTAAAAGTAGTTGATGGTAAACCCGTAGACCCTGATAGTCCTTTGTCCTATCCCCATATGGCAATGTGTCAGGATTTGTTATATCAGGTGACTAAGAAGGGGGAAGATATTGTGGAACAACTAATAGTTCCCAAAGCCTACAGAAGAACAGTGTTGGATCTGGCCCATGGTCATATAACGGCAGGCCATCTAGGGGTAGAGAAAACCACTGAGTGAATAATGCAGAGGTTTTTCTGGCCCGGGCTTCATAAAGAGGTGTCTGACTTTTGCGCATCCTGCCCTGAGTGTCAGTATCATGCTCCCAGGCCACATTTTAAGGGTCCACTAGTTCCATTGCCTATTATAGAGGTGCCGTTTGAAAGAATAGCGATGGATTTGGTTGGACCCTTAATGAAGTCTGCCAGGGGACACCAGTATATTCTGGTCATAATGGATTACGCTACCAGGTACCCGGAAGCGATCCCGTTGCGCAATACGTCAACCAAGACCATTGCCAGAGAGCTAGTTCATGTCTTTAGCAGGCTGGGTATACCCAAGGAGATACTAACTGACCAGGGTACACCGTTTATGTCAAAAGTCATGAAAGAGTTATGCCGCCTGTTCAAAATCGAACAGTTAAGAACTTCGGTTTATCACCCCCAAACCGATGGGCTGGTCGAGAGGTTTAACAAGACGTTAAAACACATGCTTAGGAAAGTGGTCGACAAGGATGGTAGGGATTGGGATTACTTATTGTCGTATTTATTGTTGGCCATAAGAGAAGTTCCCCAGTCCTCCACCGGGTTTTCACCCTTCGACTTGTTGTATGGGAGACACCCAAGGGGGTTACTAGACATTGCCAAAGAGACATGGGAGGGGCAGTCTAGTCCTTACAAAACGGTGATTGAGTATGTTTCTCAAATGCAGGAGAGAATTGCTGCGGTAGTGCCGATAGTGAGAGAGCACCTGGAACAGGCTCAACAGGCACAGCAGAGGGTATACAACCGCAATGCTCGGTTACGCAGCTTTGCTCCTGGGGACAGAGTGTTAGTATTGGTTCCCACTGTGGAAAATGAACTTTTGGCTAAATGGCAAGGGCCCTTTGAAATCTTAGAAAGAGTGGGGCAGGTCAATTACAAAGTTTACCAGCCGGGGAAAAGAAAGCCGGAACAGATATACCATATAAATCTGTTAAAGCCCTGGAAAGATAGAACGGTACTGTCGGCCGTCCGAGCCCCTCCAGTAAATCCAGGGCCCTTAGTTCCCGAAGTGACAGTGGCAAAAACCCTGTCGGCAATTCAACAACAAGATGTCAAGGAGTTTCTGATCAGAAATAGGGTGCTGTTCTCTGACGTACCCGGGAAAACCTCGGTCATTAAACATGACATCATCACTGACCCAGGGGTTAAAGTTAATCTAAAGCCCTATAGGTTGCCAGAAGCACAAAGAGAATCTGTGTCGAAAGAAATTAAAAATATGCTAGAGTTAGGGGTTATTGAAGAATCACATAGTGTATGGTCAAGTACCATTGTGTTGATTCCAAAGCCCGACGGGAGTGTGCGTTTCTGCAATGACTTCCGAAAGTTGAACAGTGTTTCAAAATTCGATGCCTACCCGATGCCAAGAGTGGATGAGTTGATTGAGAGACTAGGGACGGCAAGGTATTTAACCACTCTTGACCTAACCAAAGGTTATTGGCAAGTACCGTTAACCGAGAGCGCCAAACAAAAGACTGCTTTTTCAGCGCCAGAGGGCTTGTTTCAGTACAAGATGTTGCCCTTCGGGCTACATGGGGCACCTGCTACCTTCCAAAGAATGATGGACAGGATTCTAAGGCCCCATAGACGGTATGAGGCTGCTTATCTGGATGACGTGGTCGTTCATAGTCCTGATTGGCAGTCTCACTTACCCAGGGTACAAGCAGTGTTGGACTCCATCTATAAGGCAGGTTTGACAGCCAACCCAAAAAAGTGTTGTCTAGGCATGGAGGAAGTAAAATATCTGGGATACACCATTGGCAGAGGCCTGATAAAGCCTCAGCTCAATAAAGTTGATGCCATACAAAACTGGCCATGCCTCTGAATAAGAAGCAGGTGAGAGCCTTCTTGGGAATTACGGGGTACTACAGGAGGTTTATACCCAACTTTGCCACCATGGCAGTCCCACTGACTGACCTGACCAAAGGCAAACAAAAAGTCATGGTAGAATGGAGTCCTGAGGCGGAGAAAGCTTTTCAGGAGTTGAAAGTAGCGTTGTGTTCCCAACCAGTCCTGATGACTCCTAATTTTGAAAGGGAATTCATAGTACAAACCGATGCATCAGAAGTAGGTATAGGAGCGGTCCTGTCCCAGAACAAGGAGGGTGAGGAACACCCTATTTTCTATCTAAGTAGAAAGTTGAATGTACATGAGAGAAACTATGCCACAGTGGAGAAGGAGGCGTTGGCCATAAAGTGGGCATTAGAGGCTCTCAGGTACTACTTGGTTGGAAGAAAGTTCAAATTGATCACTGACCATGCCCCTTTGAAGTGGATGTCCGAAAATAAGGACAGTAATGCGAGAATTACGAGATGGTTCTTGGCGTTACAAACTTTTACATTTTCAGTGGAACACAGGCCAGGAAGCCAGCTGGCCAATGCTGACGCGTTGTCACGCGTTCATTGTTTGGGGGCTTCAGTTGTTCCGCCCCACAGGTCGAAACAAAGGGGGGGATATGTGATAGGATCATTGGTAAAGTGGTCTGTGGGAGGTACATTTGTCACAGATTCCTGTCTTATGTGTTTTAAACCCCCAGGAGAAAGTCTGCAGTGTAGCAGGCTTGAGTTTCGGCTTTTTGAAAAGCCGGTTTGGGACCTGGGGGTTGTGGGTGAGAGGAGAGGGAGGGCTCCACCCACGGCCACTCCAGGTTTTGGTTCTCTTAGCCTGGTAACAGGCTTGTTAGGGTTTCCACCTGAGAGTGGCCAATATAAGGCTAGTGTGTTGAGGGCTGATTGTCTCACCTGGGAGAGCAGACAGGGAGTTTGCTCAGAGACACTTGAAAACCTAACTGTAAGTGTTGTGCTGTGCCCTTGTTGCTGGTGAGGGTATTAGGCCCTGCCAGGTTCTGGAAGTGAGGGAACTACCTGTGAAGTTAGTGCCCCGACAGGGCTAGGATTTATGTTTGTTTTCTTTATGTTTGTTTCTGACATTGTACAATAAAGACTGGCGCCGACCAGCTTGTACTTGCATCCAGACTGGTGTGCTGCTTCCCTGTTGCTGTGTGTGTGTGTGTAAGGAAGGAGTCCTCTACCCAGGAGAGGGACCCCCTAACCTAACTGTGTCACAATAGGTTATGAAGTTCCTAGCATAAGGTATGAAGCAGGGCCAGATTTACCGCAAGACAACCCCACAAATCCGGCACGTCCATCACAAAGTCTGGGTTCTAGTTGTACAGGTAAATAATTTACAGAGGCTCAGTAACGGGGCTCAGGCCAGTATTAAGATCACTAATACTGGCACTGGGCTCCGTTACTGTACCTCTGCAAAACACGTTCCCAGAGGAGCACTGCGTGACCACTGCGTGATGCCATGACATCACGCGGACCCGCTCCTACATTCCCAGAGACCCACTGTCTGCACTGTATCAGTGAAGGCTTCCTCCCAACCTAAGCCCGCTCCAGTCCCAGCAGTAAGTAAAGTGAGAAGAGCAGAGGGACGGAGAGAGGCTCATCGACTGAGTATCAGTGGAAAAAAAAGGGGGGGGCTGTCTGCTGCTGCAAACGCCTGTATGACTCCTTCTAAGGAGTCATAACTTAGGTAACTTAGTCATAACATCTAATTAGAGTTAGGGTATTAGGGTTAGTTTAGAGGCTTAGGGGTTTGGGCTTGGGTATTAAGGATAGGCTATTAGGGGTGGTGTAGAGGTTTGGGTTAGTTTAGGGGTTTCAGTTAGGGTATCATGTACGTAGAGAAACATGGTGCCAGCGTTGTTTGAGGGATGGGGGCCTAGCATAGGGTATATAGTTTCTAGTATAGGTATGAAGTTCCTAGCATAGGGTATGAATTTCCTAGCATAGGGTTTGAAGTTTCTAGTATAGGGTATGAAGTTTCTAGTATAGGGTATGAAGTTTCTAGTATAGGGTATGAAGTTTCTAGTATAGGGTATGAAGTTTCTAGTATAGGGTATGAAGTTTCTAGTATAGGGTATGAAGTTTCTAGTATAGGTATGAAGTTTCTAGCATAGGGTATGAAGTTTCTAGTATAGGCATGAAGTTCCTAGCATAGGGTATGACTTTCCAAGCATAGGTTATGAAGTTTCTAGTATAGGTATGAAGTTCCTAGCATAGGGTATGAATTTCCTAACATAGGGTATGAAGTTTCTAGTATAGGGTATGAATGTCCTAGCATAGGGTATGAAGTTTCTAGTATAGGTATGAATGTCCTAGCATAGGGTATGAAGTTCCTAGCATAGGGTATGAATTTCCTAACATAGGGTATGAAGTTTCTAGTATAGGTATGAAGTTCCTAGCATAGGGTATGAAGTTCCTAGCATAGGGTATGAAGTTCCTAGCATAGGGTATGAATTTCCTAGCATAGGGTATGAAGTTTCTAGTATTGGGTATGAATTTCCTAGCATAGGGTATGAATTTCCTAGCATAGGGTATGAAGTTTCTAGTATAGGTATGAAGTTCCTAGCATAGGGTATGAAGTTTCTAGTATAGGGTATGAAGTTCCTAGCATAGGGTATGAAGTTCCTAGCATAGGGTATGAAGTTCCTAGCATAGGGTATGAAGTTCCTAGCATAGGGTATGAAGTTCCTAGCATAGGGTATGAAGTTCCTAGCATAGAGTATGAAGTTTCTGGTATAGGTATGAATTTCCTAGCATAGGGTATGAAGTTTCTAGTATAGGTATGAAGTTCCTAGCATAGGGCATGACGTTTCTAGTATAGGTATGAAGTTCCTAGCATATGGCATGAAGTTTCTAGTATAGGGTATGAAATCTGAAACTTCTGTTTCAAATATATGCAACTTTACGGACAAGAACTTTTTATTTCAGGAAGAATCCTGCATGTAGCCATTACATAGAATCATCTCCAGTGCTTTCTTTCATGGTAGTATTACAGCTCTTAAGAATGTGCGGTATCTGAAAGACAATATCCATTATACATGCTTCATGGTAACAGCATATACATTTCCAAACCTAGACTTTCTAGAGGAGGTCATTGAGAAGTAAATATGTTAGAGTATTGTGCAGCACTTTGCTCATTGGTTCCGCCCTCATTCAAGATGGCAGAGGCTGCATTGCTGTTGGCGTTAGTGCTTACAGTTACCTGCTTGGTTCTATAAAAATCGAGTTTCGTTCAGTATTTCGACACAGGGGATGCCAGCGCTTATAAACTTGACTCTGGAATATCGACACCTGTGAGAATTCTGGCGGTCGGGAAACATCCCGAAGGTAAGTAGCGGGGTTGGGAGGAGGGTTAGACACTAGGGGGAGGGTTAGGGTTGGGGAAGGGGGAGGTCAGGTTCAGGCACAGAAGAGGGAGGGTTAGGGTTGGGAGAGAGTTAGGATACCTACCAACAGGTGTCCGTATCCTAACCCTGTCTGGATGCCGGCATCCCATAAAATTCCATTTCCAGTTGTCTGCAGTGCTTAGGTATTGCAGTTTCCCCTTTCCTCTGTGCTCTTATGTGATTGTCCTTGATCTGCAGTACTGTGTACCAAACCGGGTGCATAGATGTGTCCTCATACACCTAATCTCAATACGCCTTATGGCGTGAGACATCCGTCACGATTGAGCCACTCCGAGAGATGTAGCGTAGCACCTTTTTCTTTAAATGTTGCGTCTTCTTAGCTTCGCAGATGCAGCTAAACACCCCTCAAAGTGTACTATAGACGCTGGGCCGAAAATGGAATTTGGCATGAGAAAAAGCCATGGCTGCAGCATCGTATCACTTCGTATACAGATTTAGACTCAGTCGCACACAGATGTACAGTTGTCACAAATCAAATTGATCAGTGCAATCTAGCAAAGTAGTATTGTCTCTTCTAGTTGTTTTATTTGTGCAAACAAGATGCACATTTGAGCGCATAAGACGTGGCTGAGTCACTCAGGACCTGGCATGGCGATAGGGGCTATTTGGCGAGACTGAAGCCACAGTGTATGAGGACATATATGTAAGTCCAATGTTTATTAAGATATGTTTAAGAACCAGATTGATTCCTCAATGATTATTGGACTTCTACTTGTTTATCCATTGAAGCCCATTGATCCTTATCAAATTTGTAAATGGCCCACTATTATATTAGAGCTATGTTACCCCAATATATGTAAAGTATGTTTGCTACAGTAGTTTAACAATACTACAATGTCTAACAATACAGCCAGTTTTACTTTAATGTAAAGACTTGGCTATCCACACTCACTGACAAATGACCTGCTAGAGTGGAGCGGCAATATACAGGAAGCACCGGGATTTGTGTGGGTGATCACAGTTCTCTTTACTTAAGCGGCCCATACACGGTGCCATTTTTTACACGATGTGGACGATTTCGATCGATTGTAACAATCAATCGTGCACATCGTGTACTTTTTGGCCATTTACGATTACGATGCGCGTCCCCACCGTCGTAGATCTACATCTTATGGGAAAACCGTACATCTTATGGGAAAACCGTAAGATTACGACCTGTTGTGTACGATGTGACACACATCGTAGTAGTTTTTGTGTATTTACGATCCGATGTACAAGGTCTTGCAAAATCCGTGACCACTCCCCTTCTACCTTTTGAGATTGAGAGACAACAGAACTGAGAACAGCTAGCAGCATCGAGCGGATCATGAACCTTGGCAAGTGAGTATTTATGTACTATACAGGCTACCCTGTAACCACTGTGCCACCAATGTTTATTCCCCTGGCACACTATTGTTTATACCACTGTGCCAACAATGTTTTATTGTACCCTGGCACACCCTTGTTTATACCACTGTGCCACCAATGTTCTATTGTACCCTGGCACACCCTTGTTTATACCACTGTGCCACCAATGTTTACTCTCCTTGCACACCCATGTTTATGCCACTGTGCCACAAATGTTTTATTGTACCCTGGTGCACCCTTGTTTATTCCCCTGGCACTGCTACTGGGGGCATACTACTACTGGGGGCCTGCTAATGGGGGCACTGCTACTGGGGGCCTGCTACTGGGGGCACTGCTACTGGGGGCACTGCTACTGGGGGCATACTACTACTGGGGGCACTACTACTGGAGGCCTGCTACTGGGGGCATACTACTGGGGGACATACTACTACTGGGGGCATGCTAATGGGGGCACTACTACTGGGGGGCATACTACTTGGGAGCATGCTAATAGGGGCACTGCTACTGGGGGGCATACTACTGGGGGCATGCTAATGGGGCACTACTACTGGGGGGCATGCTACTGGGGGGCCTGCTACTGGGGGGCATGCTACTACTGGGGGCATGCTACTGGGGGCACTACTACTGGGGGCATACTACTGGGGAGCATGCTAATGGGGACACTGCTATTGGGCATACTACTGGGGAGCATGCTAATAGGGGCATGCTAATGGGGGCACTACTACTGGGGGGCATGCTACTGGGGGCACTGCTACTTGGGGGTATACTACTGGGGGGCATGCTAATGGGGGCACTGCTACTGGGGGGCATACTACTACTGGGGGCATGCTAATGGGGCAATACTACTACTGGGGCATACTACTACTGGAGGCCTGCTAATGGGGGCACTACTACTGGGGGCCTGCTAATGGGGGCACTGCTACTGGGGGGCATACTACTACTGGGGGCCCTGCATAGGGGACCCTACAACTAAAGGGACTGCATAGGGGGCACCACTACTGGGGGCATTGTGTAAGGGACACCACTGCTGGGGGCATTGTATAAGTGGCACTACTACTGTGGGCATTGTATGAGTGGCATTACTACTGTGGGCTTTGTGTAAAAGGGTCACTACTGTGGGCATTGTGTAAAAGGGTCACTACTGTGGGCATTGTGTGAAAGGGGCACTACTGTGTGTCTTAACATAAATAAGAGACACTACTTTATGGTGTACTGTGAATCAGGGGCACTATGTGCAGTGTAATGTGAATAAGATTGTGCACTGTGACTCCTAGGGCCGTAGCCCACTTTGTAAACAAGTACTGTGACTCTGCTGGCCGTACCCCACTGGGTGGGTGCACTACTTTTTATTTCTGCCACTGCTGTGTGGCAATGTGTCATAGATGTGCTTTATACTGTGGTGTCTGTGCCGCTGCTTTGTCGCTTGGTAACCAGTCAGCTCACTGCAACCTTTGGCCAATAAAACTATAATTTAAACTGTAAGGTGGTCTAAATTGACTGTAAATGACTGGAAATTAAGGTTATTGAGGTTAATAATAATCTAGGGCGAAAAAAAGCCCAATTTATGTGATTTTAGCAATTTTTTGTAAATTTTTGTAAAAAAATCCAAATCCAAAGCCAGTCACCGCAGTTTGGCAAATCCAAATCCAAAGCTGGACCACGAATTAGAACCAAATCCAAATCTGGCAAAAATGGTCCGGCGCACATCCCTAATTATAGAACGGCAGTTCATCACGGGCTTCTTGGAGTTGTACAGGGCCCATGAGTGTCTAGGGAAAATTAAGACCAAGGATTATATGAATAAGCAAAAAAGTTGGCTGCTATTGACGAAATGGTGACCTTCAGCCTCAGGTATCACGACGAGGCAACCCCCAAATGGGTAACACTGAGGATCCAGAACTTGCGTACAGTTTACGTGAGGGAGCGTAAGAAGGAAACAGACTCCCAGGCATCTTGAGCAGGGGAAGATGATATTTATACTAGTACGTTATGGTACTAGTATAAATATCAATAGTACTGGAGTTTCTCCATGAAGTGGAGCCTCCAGCGTGAATCCAGAAGTCTTTTAGTGGACACGATCCCCGAGGAGGAGTCTTCTAAGAACCCAGGGAGTGAGCCACCATCCTCTCTGGATCTGGTAAGTTTATTTATCGTATGCTGTCCTCCTGCTATGGTACTGCCCCCACTCCATTAAAGTAGGCCAGGTATTCCTCTCTAACCTGTTTTGCCCATGCAGTTGGTAGAGTCTCCCTCACTGTGGGTGTTGTGACAGAGGGCATTTGGCCAACCTCGTGTGGTTGTTCCTATTCGTCCAACTTCATAGCCGTTGGTTCAAGTTGGTAGATTTTTTTTGGCCCGCAAAAAATTGTGTAGGACACAACAGGCCATGACCACAGAATCAATTTTGTCCACACGAAGGTTTATAGCCGTATGGAGTAGCCATATGGAGTATCCGGAACCGACTACACATAATTCCAAAAGCAGTTTCAACTATGCGCAGAGCCCTGGATAGGCGATAGTTGAAAATTCATTTTTCGATGGTCAGTCCCTTTTGTCCATATGGCTTCATTATATGCTCATGAAGAGCAAATGGCTCGTCTGCCACAAACACATAGTTCAGGCCGTGCTTCGTAACTGCTTTTGTGGGCAATTTTAGACGGTTGGTGGTGAGTCGGTCATAAAATTCTGTTAGCTTGAAGTAAACACCATCAGAAGCATGGCCATTTTTCCCCACATCCACGAAAATAAATTGGTAGCTGGCGTTTACCACCGCCATCAACACAATACTGTGAAAGCCCTTATAATTGAAATAAAAGGAGCCGCTGTGGGGAGGCGGGATAATGCCTATATGTTTCCCATAAATGGCAAATTCATTGCCAATGGTCTTCCAGTCCTCCATTGATGTTGGAAACTAAAAAAACAAATAAAAATACAAATTAATTTAAAGAAAGACAATAAACTAACATTTTCATATCTCTCCTCCTATAGTCTGCTACATCAGAGCAAGCGCACAGTTAACCCAGCCTGCTGAAGTTTTGCCCAAAGTGGTGGAGCCACCATGCCATCTCCGAAGAACGGCATGCCGTAACCTGCCACTGCCAGCCCCTGATCCCCTATTGCAGCAGGTAAAGCAGGCCCTAGCCAAACCTCCAGTATCAATTTGATAGTCTGGGTTCACATGTGGCCAACACTCTCTGTGCCATGAATGTGGATAAGCACAGCTGAAAGGCTGATCTTTGACATCATCATGCAGGGGAAAAGGAAGCAAATCGAAAATTCTTCCACGGTGATAAAGGAGCTGATACTAACCTTCGCAACCAATACGGGCCATGGGTATATGCCAGAGCCTTTATTTCCACCACCAACCTACCAGGACGCTGGAAGAAAGGCCCAAACACCATCCCACCCCCCCCCCCCCCCACCACCACCACCTACAGTATGCCTGAGGCATCCTACCCCTCATCATCCTCCTGCTTTATCGTGCCATGTTGTCTGGGGTTGAGGAGGCACCCCATTTACAAAATTATTCTTAAATTAAACATTCAGCAATTTTTTTCTTGCCCAATACCTGCTGCAGGGTATTTGGTGCGGACGCTGTGGTTTGGAGAGGGTAACCAAACTCATGGCGCAAGGTCAGATTCTGGTTTGCTGGGTTCCTCAATCTGCACTTGTGCCATGCGCTTCTTGCACTGTTCAACCTGTCATCTGACACACCCTATACCCTGCAGCTGGCTATATATTGGGCATCCAAACACTGGTTTATGCCCATGTTATTTTATGTGACATTTATATGTGTGTTCATATAAAGGGAAAAAATTACCTGAAGGAATATTTCCTAGACACTGTATCAGCCAGTATTTAAAGCAGGATATATACTAGCTTGGCTAATATAAAGACCATGTTGGTTTTGTTGTACCCCTAATAAACAGTAAATAGTAATGGTTACACACCGTTAAATACAGCCATGTTACATATGTGTTTCCAAATAAAAAAAAATATACATTGTTGTGTTTTTATTAACCTTGAAATACTGGAACTTCAGAACATTCGCAATGGCCTCACAGGTGTCCGGGATGATGCGCCCCAACGCCTGGGCGGAAATGAGGGTCCAAAACTTCAGGTCTTCAAACGACCTCCCTGTAGCCAGGTACCTCAGGGTAGCCCCCATCTCTTCTCAGCCGGAATGGCCATCCTCATGCTGGTGTCCTGCCTCTGGATTTCGGGGGTCACCAGATGCAGCAACTCCTGGAATGTGGCGTCATCCATCTGCAGGTAGTTGCGATAATCATCCGGGTTGTTATCCCTAATCTCCATCAGCAGGGGCATATGGGAGCGGCTCTCCCTCCTCGTCAGCCACTCCTTGGTCCAGCAAGACCACATCCTCCTCCTCTCTTCAGGCTCTACACCTTTCAGCCTCAGATAGCCATAGGCTAGCAGAAGCTTATGGCGATAGGAATCCATCAGAAAGAATATTACACACACTTTGTAAGAGGCAAGCCTTCAAACAAAGCAATACACACTAGCAAAGTACAGCGTTCAGCAGGGTATAAAACCAAGCCTCACTAGTCACTGAGCAGAGTGTGCACAGATCTAAAATGGTTACTGCCTTTTATACCCCCTAGCTAAGCCCTCCCCTATTCAAATTCCAGAAGATGTATTGTTTACAATTTGAAATCTGAAACAGCGCATCGGATCGTATGATCGTATGTCCAATCGTACACCATTTGTACTCATCGTAGAGAGAATTTCAAGGGAAGAATTTCAAGGGCAGTGGTACTACACATCTTACCAACTGAAAATCGCACCGTGTATGGGCTGCTTTAGCTCATAGGTAAAACATATGCACTCTACATTCTGCATTCTGTTCATTAAATCTAAATAAATGGCTTACAAATCACTTTATTTTGAGAACATGTTTATATTTCAGGATTTTGCCAGCCTCATGTACTTAATATTTAAAAAATAAAATGTAAGTTTAATGATTATTATTATTATTATTATTATTATTATTATTATTATTATTATTACTGGTAATTCATTTACATTCCCTGTATGTATGTCAGATGTGAGTATGGGAGTTAATAAAAACTGATGCCTCTATATAACTAGATATAAATTTGCACATTTCTTTGGCTCACATATAAATGGAGTATATTTGCATTGAACTGTAAATGAAGTGATCTCACTCAATTTGTCTGATTCAGACTATCCAGACAATATTTTCAGAAGATAAAATATGGGAACGCATTGTTTGAATTGCAGTTCAGTCAAAAATGCTAAGTCATTGAGAGCGAGGAAAGCTATAAAAATAACAAATGACGTTCCAACGCATACAGGGGTAAATTTATCACAAGAAGTTTTTTCTTTAAGGTTTATGCTGCATACCCCCACACATTGTCAGAAGTTGTGTGTCCCCGAAATTGCTCAAAATGGATCATCCAACAATATGGAGAGATTAAATGTAAATCACAGTGATTTGCAGGGCCAAACTGGTCATCGGGATGGCCACAAGGGCCGATTTGACGGAGTGCAAGCCCGGCAGAACAACCTCCCTGGCGGCGCATTGCCCGGCGCCACGCCCCACCCGGGCAGGTGGATGTTAGTGAGTCAGCTCCTGCGAGCTGTCAACGTGCAGGGCTAGCCAGCAGCCCTGCTTTGACAGTGACTGTTGCTATGTGCGGCCACGTCAGGGCCAGATTAAAAGTACGCCCCCTGGCTGGCTCCCGCATCCCGCCTCCCGGCAGCAACATCCAATGATGACAGCGGCTGACTGAGGAAGCCCTGCCCCCTTGATGAAATAATGCCGTGATTCGCGAGTGAGTAGGGGGAGATGCCTTATGCCGTGAAGTGCCCGCCCCCTTTAGAAAAGCTTGTACGAAAGTGTGCTATCGAGAGAGCCTGCCCTGCACACACACTCCTTTCCTCCCTCTAAATCTTTCTCTCTTCCTCAGTCCCTCCACTTCTCTCTCTGTCCCCCTCCCTTCCCCCTCCCTCTCTCTTCCTTTATCTCACTCTGTCTCCATCTCTCTCACTTTCTCCCCCCTCTTTTATGGTCCGTACACACACGTAGTGATCTGCCAGCGATACGATATCGCTGGCAGATCGTTATTCACCCTCCCTGATATGCTGGATGATCAATATCGATCATCCAGCACACCACCGACGACTATAGTGATCCGCGATCGTAGATCACAGGACCCTATAGTAACTTAATCAAAATCAAGCAAGTTGATCGGGATGCACGCCCGATGGACGATATCGCTTGTTGAAGGTAGGTTGGTAGGGACCATTTAAAAGAGCGATTTGAAAGATTACGGTAACGATATCATTATCTTTTAAATCGCTACGTGTGTATGCACCATTACGCTTGTCTCCCTCCCTGTCATTTCCTCCCTTTCTCTCCCCCTCCCCCCTTTCCCTCTCTTAGAGGTGTATTTGATGTTAATTATTGGGATCCGAACGGACCCTGATAATTAACATTCTAATGCTAAGCGAGTGCCAGAGCAATTTATCATTGCTTCAGCGCAGAGACAGCTGATCCGAAAATCAGCTGTCTCCCCAAAGTGTTTCACTGTTCCTTTCAGAGGAGACAAGTGCGCATGTGTGACCTATGGGTATATGGGGACAGCGAGCCATTCCGAGAGAGGAAGGTAAGCAGGAGATATCTGCGATATCTTCTTGATGAATGGCCCAAAAACCTAATTTCTACAATTGCAGGTGAAAATTTTAATTTTCCTCTGCTTTTGTAAAAATTAAGTGACGATGAATAGGCCGCTATGTTTCTCACTCCTTGTCCCTGTCTCTCTCTATCTCCCTGTCCCTCCTTCTCTCTCTCTCTCTCCCTTACTTTCTCCCCTCCCTCACTGTCTCTGTCTCTCTCCCTTCCCCCTTTCTTCTCCCTGCCAATTTTATTGATGGGCCCCCACAACTTAGTTGCCCCGGGGTCCCTACAAGTCTTAATCTGGCCCTGGGCCACGTCATTACTTAGTGATGTGGCCGGGTATGAGATGAGTAATCTGGGTGGAATGTCTGGACGACATTTTGACAGCTCCTGTGAGCTGCCAGCAGGATTGCCCGGCGGCACCATGCTGAGGACATGGTGGAGTCACTGGAGTGTCACGTGCAGCTGTGGTGATGTCGTGACACTGCTGGCCGATGGATGAAAAGCGTGGCAAAGGCGGGCGAGAAACTGACTGGATGCCATCTTCAGACACCTCACGATCTGCTGACAGACGCCATCTGCAGATGTCAGGGTATTACTGTGAGTGGGATAATGTTTTAGAAGGGGCATTATTGTGTGTGTGTGTCATAATGTATAAGGGGCATTACTGTGTAGCATAATGTATAAGGGGCACTACTACTGCATGGCACAATTTATAAGGGTCACTACTGTGTGGCATAACGTGAATGGGCTCTGGGTGGCATAATGTGAATGGGCTCTACTGCTGTAATGTGAATAAGGGACACTGATGTAACGTGATAAAGGGACACTACTGTGTGACATAACATGAAAAAGGGACACTGCTGTGTGACGTAATGTGAATAAGGGACACTACTGTGCAGTGTAGTGTGAAGAAGGGACACTAACGTGTAGTGTAATGTGACTAAGGGACACTACTGTGTGACATAACGTGACTATGAGGTACTACTGTGGGACGTAACGTGAAAAAGGGACACTACAGTGTGACGTAATGTGAAAAAGGGGCACTACTGTGCAGTGTAGTGTGAAGAAGGGACACTAACGTGTAGTGTAATGTGACTATGGAACACTACTGTGTGACATAACGTGACTATGGGGCACTACTGTGTGACGTAACGTGAAAAAGGGACAATACAGTGTGACGTAACGTGAAAAAGGGGCACTTCTGTGTGACTTAATGTGAATAAGGGGCACTACTGTGCGGCGTAATAATAATTTCTTTAGATTGTAAGCTCTTGCGAGCAGGTCCCTCTTCCCTCATGTGCTTCTCCTTATACTTTCTATTACTTCTTACTCCTCAAACAATTGATTGCTGACTCCCTGCTGCTTATTTTGAGCGCTATGATCGCTAATGCAGCATATACTTGTCCTGCATTGTACTGTAAGTCACTGGTTTCTTGTGCACTTATTTGTTAATGTACTTTGTAAGGCACTGCGGAACACTTATGGTGCTATAAAAATAGAGGATAATAATAATGTGACTAAGAGGCAATAGTGTGTGGCATAATTTGAATTGGGGGTACTACTATGTGGTTACGCACCTTCTCAGCGAGACCACACCTGGATGTTTTGAAGGCACGCGCTCTCCATGCTTCACCTGTGGGTTGCGGCACAAACGCTCTTTTGTTAAAATGTGTAGTTACAGCCCTGCTTTGGTGTGCACAGATGTGTCCTCTATGTTCAGCACCTCTGCCCTAAAAAATTCAAGCAGTCCTCACTATCTAATCCTGTACAACTACTAAGCTAGGGATTGGTCATTTGGGAAAATGTCTCCCCTTTTCTTTGTGTGTGACATACACCAGTAACATCTGACTATGGCACATGTTTGAATCCTCTGCAGGAAGAGCTCTGTTGCAGGTATTACATTTTTTATACAGAGAATGATGTGTACTTGTATGATGTTCTAATATTAATTATATTTGTAAGAGCATAGACTAAGAAGTGGGAGGGGCCAGGAATAGTAAGGGGAGGGGTCTATGCCAGGAGTCAAATGCTGTCGCGAGTTGGGCCTGTGCGCTCTTTAAATGCCAGGGCCTATTTTTAGTCCCAGTCCGGCCCTAGTGATGTGCGGTGATGTAATCCAAAATCCTTCTATATCGCTGACGTTTGAAGAAATGTGACGGCTTTCAAATAATTCACAGTTTCTATTATTTTATCCTTATTTACTTATTTGAAACCAGAGGATTTCTACATCACCAACACTCAGGGGCATATTAACGCCCGAAGGGGCGCGTGTGCAGTGGCCCCTGTCATATGAGTAGCAATCCCCCACCAACCTGGCATCTTATCTTGCTCCAGCAAGTGGGTCTCTTCTCTGGGGCACCATCTTTCCAGTGATATTCGTGAAGATGGAGTATGCGCATTAGAGAGCTAAGGCTCTGGCACAGTGCCAAAGTCTTTGCTGTCACTGAGCAGCGCTATCTTCCCAAAGATGTCACTGGGAAGATGGCGCTGTGTCAGAGGAGTGACCGCTTGCCGCAGTGAAGTAAGTATACTTTGGATGCAGGGTGTTGTTGCGGGACCCCACTGGACCTACGTATACTGGTGCATACGCTGCACCCATCTTAAATACACCTATGCCAATACTACATAAGGCTTCCTACTGCCTAAGATTAGTTGATAGAGGTTGGGGATGCTACTGGTAGGAGAGGTGAGTTTTGAGATTTATATATATATATGTGATTTGGTGGACAGCTGGGATCTGAATCTTGATTCCTCATTGCTGCAACTTGTAGCTTTGTTTAGTCTAGTATATTTTTGTCTGTTTTCAATTTGGTACTTTTTTCATGTAATTGCCTTGTGCCTTATTTGTGTTAGTGTTTGTATTGTCTTCTCTTCCTTAGGGGCCTATTCATCATCACTTAATTTTCACAAAATGAAGATTTCACCTGCAATTGTAAAAATGTAGTTATCAAGCCATTCATCAAGACAGTAAAGCAGGAGATATCACAGATATCTCCTCTCGCGGAATGGCCCGATGTCCCCATACACTAGTGTGGGGACAAAATTCATCAAGCTCCGGATCCCTCTGCCACTGTCCGGCTCCTTCCACCAGACGTCGGGGCTCTTGTGCGCATGCATGACCTGTAGGTCACACGTGCACTAGTGTCATTGCTCTGAAAGGAGCAGTGAAGCCACTCGCGGGGACAGCTGATTTTCGGATCAGCTGTCTCTGCATCAGAGCAATGATTTATAATGTTATTATTATCGGGGTCCGATAATTCACATCATGAATTGACCCCATAGTGTTTTGCAGGGCTGCCATTAGAAATTATGGGGCCCGGGACTGACAAAGTAGGCAAGGCCCCCCCCCCCCCCCCGCCTCGGGAAGGGGAGGGGGGGGGGTATGGTAATTTATGCTACAAATAATGTATTCCTTTTTTGTTTAATGCTGTGTATACACTAGAGGACTGAGCGGCCAATTGGTAAGCTATACACACTTACCAATCAGCTGTTCACACACATATCGGTTGTACATACCCGCCACTGCACGCGTCATATATTGTTTGTTGATCATATGACCGATATATATCGACAAGTGTGCATCCAGCATAACACATGTTCATATTATAATGATGTTGTTATTTGGTGTGTGTTCATAACATGGGGGGAGATAAAGTGGAGAGTGAAGTATCTCCCTCCATGGCTTGATACATCTCCCCCATAGTGGTTAATAATTATGTTGAAAGTTCTCATCAGAAATAGTATCAGTGTGTCATAGCATAAGACAGAGGTGAAGTGACAATACAATGTACACATACCAAGAATAATCATGTCGCTTGTTAAGGCCACTGACCATTGGCACTGTACTGGGCAATGCTCTAAAGATTGGCAAAAAATTAAGGTAAATCAGTATTGGTGTAAAGGGTTATAAACACATGAGCATGTGGCGTTTGTGTAACCACTTGCATGCAGTGCAATTTTGTATTAGCCTCTCTGTGACCTGCCTCCACCCCTCTGTATTTTTCTGGAAGTATGGTGAGGACCTCTCCCGGGGACATTTGTATATGTTTGATATGCCTTGTAGGCCAATAGTGTGCAATGTCAGCAATCTCACCTGCCACAGGCACCGACTTTGGTGAGGAGAAGGGTTTCGGCGAGTGTTAGTGAAACTACAGTTTCATATGTATATATTGATTTGTATACAGAACATATAAAACAATCGTCATGGCAACTTACACAGTGTAAATTTTTTAAATGGTGGATTTTGGACTAATTTCCAACAGTTTTGCCTTTGATATGTCTGGTGGTTTCTAAGTCAAAAACATGCCAACGATAAGTTATACAAATCATTTCTTGATAATTTTCCCCGTAGGATTTTTGGCAACTTCGTCACAAATTATAAAACCACTGTATGTTCCTAAAGCTAATTTGATGATTCATATTACTGTTTTTCTATATAATTTTAAGTCGCATGAAAATTGATCGAAAAAAACAACAGCACTGTAAACAGAACCATATGTTTTTATTATAAGAACAAAAAATACCTGGCAGGTGAGACATTTTAGGCTGAAATGAAAGTATATTGGTAACACAGTTCAATAATATGGAAAGAGAAACTACTTTGTTGCCAGCAAGGAAAAACACCCCTCTTCCTCTTTAGGGCTGCCTGACACAAACAGGGCAATTGAGGGCAATAAACTTTGTATTAATGTTGCAGAAATGTGAACCAGCTGTTTGACAGAACAATTAACATTCCTGAGAAGTGACAAATAATGAACATTGCTCTCAGTGTGACAGTATGTGTTTTTAGATGACATGTTCCTATGCAATTTCTCTTTCAGCGAAACTGTGTTTTTATTTACTGTACTGGCAGTATTATCCCTTCAAGGAAATTTCTTTTGAATAATTATCTCTGCAAAATGTACAAAACAATTTCACAGATTTTCTATCAAGTAGAAACATTTGAATAGGAAGTAACAAGCTTAGGGTACAAATTGCTTCTAGGAGTGAGGCAAATTCTAATGCATACAGATTTTGTGTCAGATCTGAACAATAGCGATTTTAAAAATCGTTCATATCTGAAAGAAAATCTGATGTGAGCCTGCAATGATTAATGACGCGCTTTCCTGCATGTCAGATAACGATATCTAACATCTGATGTGTTTGCAGTCAGATTTGGACGATTTCATTCATTTTAATACTGTCTGAAATCATTCAGTCGTTCAAATCGTTTGTAAAATCGTTCAAATCGTTGGTAAAAATCGTTCATTCGTTCAACGTTAATCTGCCAGATCTGATCGTGTGATAAAAAGAAACAGAAAAAAGGAACTCTGTTGTGCGAGCACTCTTATATTTGATTATCAAAGACCGGACATGGAAGTATGTCCTAAAAATTAACCTTTATTATAAATGTCTAAAAAAACATGAAAATGTCCAATAGATATCAAAAGAAATATACAATTACATAATACAAAGTACATAAGACAATACACATAATATTATTAAAAATAATCACACCCTGAGACTGGCGAAATATTAAAGCAATATATGTAATATGATATAGTTAGATTGTAATAAATGTACGTTAAATTTGGTAGCAAGTCTGTACCCAGTGGTATTTATTTTGTTTATTTGTTTAGCTACTCCACTACTCCTGAGTCCGCGCACTTAGCGCATCGCAGCCCAGATCGTCTAAATAGATACTTTTACAGTTGGTGACTGTTTGTATCTCTGTTCCCAGAGACACCAGTACGCTTTATTGTATACTATCATATAGCTCCTCACACTGTTCTTAATTTATATGGAGTGTTAGTAGGAGCCAGTGCTGCAAGGACATCACTACTATACAGGGATAGTGGATCACAAACAGGCATACTGTTTTGTTTACAGAGTTTTGTTTTTCCAAGGCATTTGGTATTTCCATAAGCTATATTTTATCTCATCATGGATATTATTGAACCCAGATACGTCTACTGAATATTACCCCCTTACATCATAATAGACTTTGGCCCTGATTCAGACCCACTCGCGAGCAGCTGTCCGCTCGCAAGTGGGTCGATGTTGTGCACTGCGCATGCGCACGACGGCGGGAGCTCTGTCGTGCGCATGCGCCAGACACGACGAGCGAAGGACTTTCCTTCGCTCGTTGTGTCTGATCAAAGGGGGCGTGCTGTCGATGTTGATTGACAGCACGCTCTCTTTGGTGGGCGTGCCTCCCTGACGGGGGCGTTCCCAAGGGAACGCCTCCCGTCAGAAGCCGGCCCACTGACATCACTAGTGATGTCAGTGGGAGTGATTTTGGCTCTGATAGAGCCAAAATCACTCCGGGCCTTGCGGTTGAAAACCTCAACCGCAGGCTCCGGCTCGCAGTTTCGATGGTCGCGATGGTCACGACCATCGCGGCCATCAAACTGCACGCTCGTATAGGCTGTGGGTGGTGACCCACAGCTATATGAGCGTCCAGGAGGACGCTCCATAATTATGGAGGGCGGCCCTCATTCAGAGCATGCGCTCTGCTCAGAGCGTACGGCTCTGAATGAGGGCCTTTGTCAGAATATGTGATAACCTTATGTATCATTCTTTGGATACTTTCTGTCATTACCTTACTTGTCAAATTTAAGATACTAGAAAACTGTCTTCCATGGTTATAAATGATATAGAGTGATTTGAACATTTTCATTTATTGTGTCTGTTGTTATACAAAAGAGTACAGACATTATACGTGCAAACCAGTGTTGTATATGTCTAATCATCTAATCAAAACTACCTTCTGATGATATAAGCGACCCACAGTGGCATTAGTATTTACATTTATTGCATTTGCCTCCTATGAAAGAGCATAGACTGTAGATGCTTAATGAGGTACTCTTATCAAATGTTATGTGTTTGAAAATCTCAGATGTCAGTATTTTCTTTTGTAGATCAACAAAGGTAATAGATTATATACAGCACCTGTGATCTTCATTTGTGAATTATATGTATCGCAGTTGCTTTCTATGTTATTATCCATCCTTTTGTCTATGATAAATTAAATATTTAGTAGATCTGTGGATTAAGTATACAGCTAACAGGGTAGGTCTTTTCAGAGATATATGAATAATTGTCATCTGTGTGACAGGTGACCATCAATATTATTATACTGATTGCCAACTATATGAATTAATGTGACACCTTATCCACACTGTCTGCTTTTCTGAAATTTCTATTAACTGTGGACAATCTCATTAAAGTAATTCTCTCATTGTGTGTCCGATGCTTTATGTATGACACTCGAAAGCAGAAATGAAATATGAGCAACGTCCCTGTTAGCCTGTTGTTTCCACAGGCAATTTGTCCTCCGGTAATCTCTCACTCGTCATAGATAGCTCTTAGCATAGGTGAGGAGTAGTAGAATGAGGAGAGACAACCCTATGCCTGGACTTTTCTAAATACTCTTATACCCACAACTCATTTTGGGTACTACTGCTACCAAATTTAACGTACATTTATTACAATCTAACTATATCATATTACATATATTGCTTTAATATTTCGCCAGTCTCAGGGTGTGATTATTTTTAATAATATTATGTGTATTGTCTTATGTACTTTGTATTATGCAATTGTATATTCCTTTTGATATCTATTGGACATTTTCATGTTTTTTTAGACATTTATAATAAAGGTTAATTTTTAGGACATACTTCCATGTCCGGTCTTTGATAATCAAATATAAGAGTGCTCGCACAACAGAGTTCCTTTTTTCTGTTTCTTTTTATCTGACTATTATATGACTCTAGCGAGCACCGCCACTCCTCCTTTACTTGATCTCCTTTTTTTGTAGTACAATTAGGTGAGACCAGTGGTCATTTTGAATATGTACAGATACATGTACATATAGGTATTGTTATACCATTAATTATACTATTATATAATTATTTCTGCCTGTGCGACAAATCCTCCCGTCCCCCATTCCCTTTGTTATAGATCTGATCGTGTGTATGCACCAGTAGGGACATATTTACTAAAGTGTGGGTTTTAGAAGTGGAGATATTGCCCATAGCAACCAATCAATAAAGTAATAACAGCTGACAAAAAGGCATTAATAGCCCTCTGGTAAGAACAGACCTAAATAAATATCAGCAAAGGCAGCTAAAAGCATAGCTGTTTCATTATACTAGTAAACTGTTTATAATATTGGATGTTTTAAACTGCATGTTTAAACATTTTGAAGAGTATCTCATATTTTAACAAGGAGGTCATTTATATAATCCAATTTATCTTCATCCTATCCAATCAGATGTGCTGTAAGGGTCAAAAACTAGGCTGGATTTGTCCAATCCCTTAATTGGAAAGGAAATTCTTAAGGTGCCCATACATCAGTTACTGTTTGCCGCGATCCGGCGATGGGAAATGCCGGCGTTTTCGGGTGGAAATGCCGATCTCCCACCATCGATGTTCAGCGATCCATCGCCAGATCGCAGACATTTGTTATGTTAAATGTCGGCGATTTGAGAATTGCGATCATTTTTTGATCGCGATCGTCAAATCGCCGAAATCCAACATGTTGGATTTCTGCGATGCCGGGTTGCAGCATCGCGGGATCGCGGCAATCTGTCGTTAATGTATGGGGCCCATTACAAGCGTCATCCTCGCATTTGAAATGTTCAAAGTGAATATACCAGAAGTTATTTATGTATTGCACTAGATCTTCCATGGCATAGAGGACAATTGCTCTCATCCTCTTCCAGAGCAGACATCTGCAAACACATAATTTTAAGGCTGGATAACTACTGGTACTGTATATGAAATTCTTTTAGAAAAACCTGTTTTTATTAGACGTGAGCAGTTCAATTTTGGTTCGGATCTTCCTGCCAAGTATTGATCTCAGCAAAATGGCAAAATGTAATCTTTCAAGGACAAAGATGACGTTTTGTCCCTGAAAGATGACATTTTGCATTGTCCTGAGATACGAACTAAAACTGAACTGCTCATCTCTAGTTTTTATATATTGTACTAACAATAAAAACACTAAGGGGCAAATTTAATAAAGTATATTTGCGGGATATCCCTGAAACCACCTGGTTGGTACCCACAAGTATTAAGTATCCCTAGGATGTAGGAAGGAGGGATCGCAGCAGATACCTCCAATATTTGCCATGGTCACTCCAGCCCCCATAGGTTTTTATATGCAAAGCATTCCAGAGCCCCAGCAGCTAATTTCATCTTCAGATGGTGTTAGCCTATAGTAGCCAATGGGCTTCCTTTCGCTGATTGGTTTGATAGAGGGATCCAAAGCATTCCTTCCTTGTGCTTCCTGCTTTCACATGTGCCGATGGACGTTGGCGCAGTAGCACAGCTGACGGGCCAAAGCAGGAAGTAAAGTGATCGCAGCCCCTGTCCTGGTAATGGTATCTCTGGGTGAATAAAGATTCTTTATTGCAGGAAGTGATAAGGAATCTTTATTTGGGGGGCTGGCTGCAAAAAATGATAAATATGCCCCTAAAACAATGAATAAACCTTATGTCAGTTAATACTAAACTTAATTAGTTTCTTAAGCAAGGAGGTCCCAGTAGGCCTAGGTCTCTGTGTTTCCAAATGTGGCTCTGAACACAGCATAAGAAAGTGAAGTTGACAATAGACAAGACTGATGTATGTAACTGTAACCTTACATGAATATGTATAATACTAGGTGGACACAGTCATCCCAGCATTGCCCACCTTTTTAGCATTATTTACTTTAACCAGTCTGCATACAAGTCAGAACTGTCATTTTTGTTTTTATGGGGGCTTTCATAGTGAACCTGTAATTAGTTCTTTTTACAACTGAGTCACAGTATTTCCCTTGTAACTACTTCCCTGTATCGTTTTCTTGTAAATAGATTATCAGTTTAGGAAACTGACATCAGGACATATTTCACATTCACTGGCAAGCACCTTTAACTTTTCTGAACCTGAGTACAAGTAAAAGATTTTATCTATGTAAGATCGGGAGTCTTCCAGTTACAGGCTGGCACTGTAAGTAGATAAAAAACAGAGATATCCTGTATATATGTATATATACTGTATATATATATTAGGGGTGAGCGGGTTCGGATTTCTGAAATCCGAGCCCCCCCGATCTGAGGCCGATTCGAGTCAGGCTCGACTTTTCCCGCCTGACTCGGATCTGAAATCGAGGCAAAACGTCATCATCCCACCTTCCGGGTCTCGCGGGTTTTGGATCCTATATAAGGTACCCGCGTTGGCGCCATTTTCTCACTCGGCTGTGGACAGTGAAGAGGGAGGGTGGGAGTTAGGGCTGGCTGGGCTGTGTAGTGTAGTGCAGTGTAGTGCAGTGTAGTGCAGTGTAGTGTTGTGCTGTGCTGTGCTGCTGTTGTCCATAGGGGCTGTGTCCACTACTTCAAAGTCCATAGGGGCTGGCTGGACTGTGTTGTGCAGTCAGTTGTCCATAGGGGCTGTGTCCACTCAAAAGTCCTGTGCAGTGTCCCAGTCCTAAAGGGGTGCTGTAGTGTTGTCCAGGGGGTGCTCTGTCCATCAGGGGTGCTCCCCCCCAAGTGCAAAAAAAATATATTTTTTTTGTGAATTGTGTGCGCAGTAGCCGCACGTGCATCAACAAAGTAGTGCCAAGCGTGCGCCTGTGTCCCATAAATAAAGGGCCGGCTGGATTGACCGCTAAAGGGTGCTGTAACCCCCAAAGGGCACTCCAAACAAAATAAAAAAATATATTTTTTTGTGTTTGTGAATTGTGTGCGCAGTAGCCGCACGTGCATCAACAAAGTAGTGCTAAGCGTGCGCCTGTGTCCCATAAATAAAGGGCCGGCTGGATTGACCACTAAAGGGTGCTGTAACCCCCAAAGGGCACTCCAAACAAAATAAAAAAATATATTTGTTTGTGAATTGTGTGCGCAGTAGCCGCACGTGCATCAACAAAGTAGTGCTAAGCGTGCGCCTGTGTCCCATAAATAAAGGGCCGGCTGGATTGACCACTAAAGGGTGCTGTAACCCCCAAAGGGCACTCCAAACAAAATAAAAAAATATATTTTTTTGTGTTTGTGAATTGTGTGCGCAGTAGCCGCACGTGCATCAACAAAGTAGTGCTAAGCGTGCGCCTGTGTCCCATAAATAAAGGGCCGGCTGGATTGACCACTAAAGGGTGCTGTAACCCCCAAAGGGCACTCCAAACAAAATAAAAATATATATTTTTTTGTGTTTGTGAATTGTGTGGGCTGTAGCTGCACGTGCATCAACAAAGGAGCAGCGCCAAGCGTGCGCCTGTGTCCCATAAGTAAAGGGCCGGCTGGCTCATTTCTTAAAGGGTGGTGTAACCCACAAAGTGCACTAGTCTCCAACAAAAATAAAAAATTATTTTCTGTGTTTGTGTGCGCCTTAGCCGCACGTATATATCAATATAACATAAATGGAGGACCAAACTTTCTCCGATAAAAATAAAATAGGGAAAGATCAAGAACCACTTCCTCCTAGTGCTGAAGCTGCTGCCTCTAGTCATGACATAGACGATAACATGCCATCAACGTCGCCTGCCAAGGCCGATGTCCAATGTCATAGTAGAGGGCACATACAATCCCAAATGACAAAGTTCAGGAAAATAACCTTAAAAAAACATTTAAATCATCTGAGGAGAAACGTAAACTTGCCAATATGCCATTTACGACATGGAGTGGCAAGAAATGGCTAAGGTCTTTCCCTATGTTCATGACTTGTGGTTCAGCTTCACATGACGATGGAAGCCCTCCTCCCACTAAAAAAATCAAACGAGTTAAGCTGGCAAAAGCACAGCGAAGAACTGTGCGTTCTAAGAAGATATCACAAATCCCCAAGGAGAGTCCAAGTGTGGTGGTGGTTGCGATGCCTGACCTTCCCAGCACTGGACGGGAAGAGGTGGCTCTTTCCACCATTTGCACGCCCCCTGCAAGTGCTGAAAGGAGCACCCACAGTCCACTTGCTGATATGCAAATTGAAGATGTCACTGTTGAAGTACAACAGGATGAGGATACTGGTGTAGCTGGCGCTGAGGAGGAAATTGGCAAGGAGGATTCTGATGGTGATGTGGTTTATTTAAATCAGGCTCCGGGGGAGACAGTTGTTGTCCGTGGGATGAAAAAGCCCATCACGGTCATGCCTGGGCAGAAGACCAAACATTCCACCTCTTTGGTCTGGCAATATTTCTATCCAAATCCGGACAACAACTGTCTTGCCATATGTACCATATGTAAAGGTGAAATAAGTAGGGGTAGGGACGTTAACCACCTAGGAACATCCTCCCTTATAAGTCACCTGCAGCGCATTCATAAAAAGTTACTGTCAAGTTCAGAAACTTTGGCTAAGACCATAAGCAGTCCAGGGACACCTTAATCTCGTTGTCCTGTTGTGTCCAAGCGCCTGCAAACCACACTGTCAATTTCCTCCTTAGTCAGGATCGGAAGTAGTCCTGCAGGCCATGTCACTGGCATGACTGACTCTCCTATCCGGGATTCCTCCGGAGGATCCTGCATTGCTATGCCTCCTGCTGCCGCTGTTGCTGCTGCTGGGAGTCGTTCATCCCAGAGAGGAAGTAGGAACACCACTGCTTTTACTAAACAATTGACCCTCCAACAGTCCTTTAAGTACGACAGCAGTCATCCTGAAGCAAAACGTATAACTGAGGCCTTGACTTCTATGTTGGTGTTAGACGTGCGTCCGGTATCCGCCATTAGTGCAGTGGGATTTAGACAATTGATGGAGGTAGTGTGTCCCCGGTTCCAAATCCCGTCTAGATTCCACTTCACTAGGCAGGCGATACCGAGACTGTACAGAAACGTCAGAAAAAGTGTCCTCAGTGTCCTTAAAAATGCCGTTGTACCCAATGTCCACTTAACCACGGACATGTGGACAAGTGGAACAGGGCAGACTAAGGACTATATGACTGTGACAGCCCACTGGGTAGATGTATCACCTTACGCAGCAACAGCAGCAGCGTCACCAGTAGCAGCATCTCAGATACGCCAGCTCGTTCCAAGGCAGGCTACGCTGTGTATCACCGGTTTCAGTAAGAGGCACACCGCCGACAACCTCTTAGAGAAATTGAGGGAAATCATTGCCCAGTGGCTTACCCCACTTAGACTCTCCTGGGGATTTGTGATATCTGACAATGCCACCAATATTGTGCGGGCATTACATCTGGGCAAATTCCAGCACTTCCCATGTTTTGCTCACACAATAAACTTGGTGGTGCAGAATTTTCTGAAAAGCGACAGGGGTGTGCAGGAGACGCTTTGGGTGGTCCGAAAAATTTCTGGCCACTTTCGCCATTCAGCGACTGCATGCCGAAGACTGGAGCGCCAGCAAACACTCTTGAACCTGCCCCGCCATCACCTGAAGCAAGAGGTTGTGACGCAGTGGAACTCAACCCTCTATATGCTTCAGAGGATGGAGGAGCAGCAAAAGGCCATTCAAACCTATACATCCACCTATGACATAGGCAAAGGAGGGGGTATGCACTTGACTCAAGCGCAGTGGAGAATGATTTCCGTGTTGTGCAAGGTTCTCCAGCCCTTCGAACTTGCCACACGTGAAGTCAGTTCAGACACTGCCAGCTTGAGTCAGGTCATTCCCCTCATCAGGCTGTCCTGTTTATCCAACATAAGGGTGGGTGGGAGGGCCCAAGGACAATTCCATCTTGCACCTCTTTTTTTTTCTTTGCATTTGCATTATGTACAGTTTGGGGCCTAGTTTTTCAAACTGCCATCCTGTCTGCCTCTGCAGTGCCACTCCTAGATGGGCCACGTGTTTGTGCCACCCACTCGTATCGCTTAGCATAGTCACCCAGCTACCTCGGTGCAACCTTTTGGACATAAAAACACTATTGTGAGGTGTTCAGAATAGACTGGAAATGAGTGGAAATTAAAGTTATTGAGGTTAATAATAGCATAGGAGCAGAAAAACCCACAAATTCTGTGATTTTAGCTGTTTTTATGCTTTTTAAAAAAAAAAAATACAGATCCAAAACACAAAACCCAGAACCCAAAACACGGAAGGGTGGTTTTGGCAAAACCAATCCAGATCCAAAACACGAAGAAAGATCCAGATCCAAAACCATAACACGAAAAGTGGCCGGTGCACACCCCTAATATATATATATATATATATAAATTGGGTGAACAAATGATTGCTTCTAAAACATCAATTTTATTCGTATACTCATTTAAAATGTAAGTGTCAAAATCCTTAAATATGGAGTAAAGTTAATTATAGTTTAAACAAAATATATACATACAATCATAATATACATACAATAATAACTACAATAAAAAATAGATCCTGTCTGGAGAAGTTAAATTTAAACCTTCTATACCAGGAGTGATTGGACGAAAATAATGAAAGGCAATCCTTATGTAACTATACAATGAGATTGATGGCAGTCACAGGCAGATTTAGATTAGGTTTGTGCCGTATATCATACAGATGGAGAAGTAGTTAGTTACTTGCTTTACATAAGTCTGTAAAAATTATACTTATGATTTCACATGTAAAAAAAAGCAACGCAAAAACACTTCCACATTGAGGCCAGTCAATTGTAATTACCGAATGAAAACATATCAATCCATATTTGCTAAAACTATGTCTCTCAAATCAGCCTCATCAGACCCTTTATCGTTATTGAAATTGTTTAGTTATTAATATCCATATGACCATCTTCTTATTCCAATTATAGCCATTTGTCATCTAAGGCAGTGGTTCCCAAACTGTGCGCCGCAGCACCCTGGGGTGCCTCGGGACACTTGCAGGGGCGCCTCAGGTTGGTTGTCCAGCACAAAATCAAATTCTTTATGGTCACTGTAATGTAAATATGTGCACAAACAGAAGCATACATATATACATCCAGGTGCGGCACTCAGAGGACTTGTAAATAACGACATCACATCTCCTTTGAAGCAGGTATTTGTGCAGCCTGACGAAGGGCAATAAAGCCCGAAACGTTGCTTCAAAGGAGATGTGATGTCGTTATTTACAAGTCCACTGTGCCGCACCTGGATGTGTGTGTATGTATGTATGTATATATATATATATATATATATATATATATATATACATACACACACAGTATATATATTAGATATTACAAGAGTGCCCCAAAAAAGGAGTCTTCTTGGCCTGCCTGTACAGGAAATCTCTATTTCCATTGGACTATCTGAGACTCCTGGGAGCACCACCAACATTTCAATATAGAGGGGAGAAGTTCCTCCCTAGGACATTTATTACTGTTGGTTTATTGGTACAAAAAAATTTCTTTCTTGTGCAGAATCTTTTCCCAGATACCCCTTCCCTAATTTTATGACTGTATGTAGATACAAAGGTGTCTGTTAAGTTAATGTCTAATGCAGTTCCGGTATGCGAATGCAAATCTTGCTCATGGTCATTGGGGCAGTAGTACTGTCAGATTCCTTCCACATGAAACTTCCGCCTGACTCATGGCCAGTTGTTACTTCGAGACGCTCACATACGATTGGATGGACCTGGCATATTTATTACAGTGTATAGAAATAGTTTAAATGATGGACAATGGTGCCAGGATTGCCAGTTAGGGTCAGTGAATGAACATATTACCTGTATATAAGGTACACTCTCAGTGCAGTAGTGTCATAGAACACTGTATGACTTCAATTAATGCAATTAAATAAGCAATTTGCTCACACAATAATACAGTAACCATGCTATGGTAAAATATTTACAATGCTGTCAGCATCTCCAGCTACTTATTACTAGTAGGGATGAGCGGGTTCGGATTTCTGAAATCCGAACCCCCCCGAGCACCCCGATCCGAGTCGTATCCGAGTCAGGCTCAACTTTTCCCGCCTGACTCGGATCTGAAATCAAGGCAAAACGTCATCATCCCGCCTTCCGGATCTCGTGGGTTTTGGATTCTATAAAAGGTTCCCGCGTCGGCGCCATTTCTCACTCTGGCTGTGGACAGTGAAGAGGGAGAGTGGGAGCTAGGGCTGGCTGGGCTGTGTTGTGCTGCTGTTGTCCATAGGGGCTGACTGGGCTGTGTTGTGCTGCTGTTGTCCATAGGGGCTGACTGGGCTGTGTTGTGAATCTGTGTTTGTGAATTGTGTGCACTGTGGCCACACGTGCATCAACAAAGTAGCGCCAAGTGTGCGCCTGTGTCATACGTAAAGGGCCGGCTGGCTTGACCGTTAAAGGGTGCTGTAACCCCCAAAGTACACTCCAAACAAAATAAAAAAATATTTTCTGTGTTTGTGAATTGTGTGCACTGTGGCCGCACGTGCATCAACAAAGTAGCGCCAAGCGTGCGTCTGTGTCATAAGTAAAGGGCCGGCTAGCTTGACCGTTAAAGGGTGCTGTAACTCCCAAAGTGCACTCCAAACAAAATAAAAAAATATTTTCTGTGTTTGTTAATTGTGTGCACTGTGGCCGCACGTGCATCAACAAAGTAGCGCCAAGAGTGCGCTTGTGTCATAAGTAAAGGGCCGGCTGGCTCGTCTGTTAAAGGGTTGTGTAACCCGCAAAGTGCACTCCAAACAAAATAACAAATTATTTTCTGTCTTTGTGAATTGTGTGCACTGTGGCTGCACTTGCATCAACAAAGGAGCAGCGCCAAGCGTGCGCCTGTGTCCCATAAGTAAAGGGCCGTATGGATACTGGATTTTAACCTCTACAGAATCCTGCCTATAAACCTCTACTGAATCCTGCCTATAAACCTCTACTCAATCCTGACTATAAACCTTCTAGGTTTTGACGCTATTTGCGTACGCAGTCATACAGTAAATAAATGCCTTCAGACCTTGAACATGTTTTTCCAAAGCACAAAGTATTATTCAAGTAAAGTACAATTAGTTACACGCTGTGATCTAAGGACAATTTAGCGCAAAGAAATTATACAGATCCAAGATACAGTTATACATACACAAGCGCACTGGGACCAAGTTACCGGCATCCATAAAAAACCTCCATCAACAGCATCAGCATGAAGACTCCAGATTGGGGTCAGAACACACATATATATACCCTTACAGAACTAGACAATACAATAGAGAAGTTTGGCATGGTTTCATTGGTTCCCAGTGCGGGTGCATCTGTTACAGGATATTTAACAGGTTGATGGACACAGACCAGCCTCCAACAGCCTTTGTCTCCGTTTTCCCCCTGCATGCAAATCTAGGCTGTTAATTTTACAAAGTACATTTTCGTGCTTTAACTTTGTACGGTCCATAAGTTGAGAATGCATGTTGCGATCTTCACACCGATGATTTCGGGAAGCTGTTGAGAAAGTGCAGATCAGTATAACACCAAGCATGGTTTACTTATCATGTATTAAGCCTAAGATACCAAATAACCTTTGTTCACAGCATTTGTAACAAATTAATAAAACTTGAATCTTATTCTTTAAAGCTATGGAACCTTTTATGTGAATGTGCAGTGTAAAAGTATTCGAGGTTTGAGAAAAGACGCTAGTTAACTTGGGGCAGATGCGTGCGCACTAAGCTAATAAACAGCATTTTCATACAGGATCTTATGCATTCGCTAATGTGCGTTATGTTAACAGCGCAACTGTGCGTAAGGTGTGGTGTTTATGCATGTGATTCTATTTATGATGGATTTAATATATATATAAATATATATATATATATATATATATATACATATATACATATATATACACACATATATATATATATATATATATATATATATATATATATATATATATCATTCCTTACTAACATTTTTAAACTGCAATGCAATGTGTTATTAGTAATGAGATTCACTCTAAAACAGGGTGGAGACCCCCAGCCGATTGCTGGTGCCATATTGTCTGACAGTGCGTTTAAACAGTTCTTTTCATGCAGATTTCTTACCATTGTTCATTCAGTCAAATTCAAGTGTCTGGGCCATATTACAATTGCCACAGCTACACCTGTCCACATGTGGGGTCTCTCCCTTTACATGCAAAAACAACCACAGTTCCTGATGTATTGTCTTTTCTAATTACTTTTCTCAGGAAGCTGTTTTTCTAGTTGTTTTGGTATTTTTTCTATGCAAGGTTGTCCACAGTACCAAAAACATTGCCATCTGTACTTAGCTTAAAATGGCGCTGGGAGATCAGTCGCAAAATGGCGTCTTGCAGATTCTTATTTTTAAGATGGAGTCTGGTTGCCATTCGAAAGATGGCGTCACTCCAAGCTAATTTTACACTGATTCTGTCTCAGGCACTAAACCAGCTTCGACAGCCGGCTGGCTCATCTCCTAAAGGGTGTTGTAAGCCCCCAAAGCGCACTCCAACAAAAATAACAAAATATTTTCTGTGTTTGTGAATTGTGTGCGTTGTAGCTGCACGTCTATCAACAAAGGAGCAGCGCCAAGCATGCGCCTGTGTCATAAGTAAAGGGCCGGTTGGCTCATCCGTTAAAGGCTGCTGTAACGCCCAAAGTGCACTCCAAAAACTATATATTTTTTCTGTGTTTGTGAATTGGGTGCACTGTAGCTGCACGTGCATCAACAAAGGAGCAGCGCCAAGCGCGCGCCTGTATCCCATAAGTAATATGCCGGCTGGCTCATTTCTTAAAGGGTGGTGTAACCCAAAAAGTGCACTAGTCTCCAACAAAAATAAAAAAATATTTCTGTGTTTGTGTGTGCCTTAGCCGCACGTATATATCAATATAACATAAATGGAGGACCAAACTTTCTCCGATAAAAATAAAATAGGGAAAGATCAAGAACCACTTCCTCCTAGTGTGGATGCTGCTGCCACTAGTCATGACATAGACGGTAACATGCCATCAACGTCGTCTGCCAAGGCCGATGCCCAATGTCATAGTAGAGAGCATATACAATCCCAAATGACAAAGTTCAGGAAAATTACCTTAAAAAAAACATTTAAATCTTCTGAGGAGAAACATAAACTTGCCAATATGCCATTTACAACACGGAGTGGCAAGGAACGGCTAAGGTCTTTCCCCATGTTCATGACTAGTGGTCTAGCTTCACATGACGATGGAAGCCCTCATCTCGCTAAAAAAAATCAAACGAGTTAAGCTGGGAAAAGCACAGCGAAGAACTGTGCGTTCTAAGAAGATATCACAAACTCCCAAGGAGAGTCCAAGTGTGGTGGTGGTTGCGATGCCTGACCTTCCCAGCACTGGACGGGAAGAGGTGGCTCTTTCCACCATTTGCACGCCCTCTGCAATTGCTGAAAGGAGCACCCACAGTCCACTTGCTGATATGCAAATTGAAGATGTCACTGTTGAAGTTCAACAGGATGAGGATACTGGTGTAGCTGGCGCTGAGGAGGAAGTTGACGAGGAGGATTCTGATGGTGATGTGGTTTGTTTAAATCAGGCTCCGGGAGAGGCAGTTGTTGTCCGTGGGATGAGAAAGCCCATCACGTTCATGCCTGGGCAGAAGACCGAACATTCCACCTCTTTGGTCTGGCAATATTTCTATCCAAATCCGGACAACAACTGTCTTGCCATATGTACCATATGTAAAGGTGAAATAAGTAGGGGTAGGGACGTTAACCACCTAGGAACATCCTCCCTTATACGTCACCTGCAGCGGGTTCATAAAAAGTTACTGTCAAGTTCAGAAACTTTGGCTAAGACCGTAAGCAGTCCAAGGACACATAAATCCCTTTGTCCTGTTGTATCCAAGTGCCTGCAAACCACACCGTCAACTCCCTCCTCTTCAATTTCCTCCTTAGTCAGGATCGGAAGTAGTCCTGCAGGCCATGTCACTGGCATAACTGACTCTCCTATCCGGGATTCCTGCGGAGGATCCTGCATTGCTACACCTACTGCTGCCGCTGCTGCTGTTGCTGCTGGGAGTCATTCATCATCCCAGAGAGGAAGTAGGAACACCACTACTTTTACTAAACAATTGACCCTCCAACAGTCCTTATCGAGGAGGATGAAGTACGACAGCAGTCATCCTGAAGCAAAACGCTTAACTGAGGCCTTGACTGCTATGTTGGTGTTAGACGTGCGTCCGGTATCCGCCATTAGTGCAGTGGGATTTAGACAATTGATGGAGGTAGTGTGTCCCCGGTTCCAAATCCCGTCTAGATTCCACTTCACTAGGCAGGCGATACCGAGACTGTACAGAAACGTTAAAAAAAGTGTCCTCAGTGTCCTGAAAACTGTGGTTGTACCCAATGTCCACTTAACCACGGACATGTGGACAAGTGGAACAGGGCAGACTAAGGACTATATGACTGTGACAGCCCACTGGGTAGATGTATCACCTTATGCAGCAACAACAGCAGCGTCACCAGTAGCAGCATCTCAGAAACGCCAGCTCGTTCCAAGGCAGGCTACGCTGTGTATCACCGGTTTCAGTAAGAGGCACACCGCTGACAACCTCTTAGAGAAACTGAGGGAAATCATCGCCCAGTGGCTTACCCCACTTAGACTCTCCTGGGGATTTGTGATATCTGACAATGCTACCAATATTGTGCGGGCATTACATCTGGGCAAATTCCAGCACGTCCCATGTTTTGCTCACACAATAAATTTGGTGGTGCATAATTTTCTGAAAAGCGACAGGGGCGTGCAGGAGACGCTTTGGGTGGCCCGAAAAATTTCTGGCCACTTTCGCCATTCAGCGACTGCGTGCCGAAGACTGGAGCAGCAGCAAACACTCTTGAACCTGCCCCGCCATCACCTGAAGCAAGAGGTTGTGACGCGGTGGAACTCAACCCTCTATATGCTTCAGAGGATGGAGGAGCAGCAAAAGGCCATTCAAACCTATACATCCACCTATGACATAGGCAAAGGAGGGGGTATGCACCTGACTCAAGCACAGTGGAGAATGATTTCCGTGTTGTGCAAGGTTCTCCGGCCCTTCTAACTTGCCACACGTGAAGTCAGTTCAGACACTGCCAGCTTGAGTCAGGTCATTCCCCTCATCAGGCTTTTGCAGAAGCAGCTGGAGAAAGTGAAGGAGGAGCTAAGACAGAGCGATTCCGCTCGGCATGTGGGACATGTGGATGAAGCCCTTCATTCGCTTTGCCAGGATTCCAGGGTGGTCAATCTGTTGAAATCAGACCACTACATTTTGGCCACCTTGCTCGATCCTAGGTTTAAAACCTATGTGGTGTCTCTATTTCCGGCCGACACAAGCCTGCTGAGGTGCAAAGACCTGCTGGTGAAAACATTGTCAGCTGAAGCGGAATGTGACACGTCAACAGCTCCTTCATTTTCTCCCGCAACTGGGGCTGCCAGGAAAAAACTTAGGTATCCTAAGCAACCCGCTGGCGGTGATGCAGGGCAGGCAGGACCAAGTTTGGACATCTGGTCCAGACTGAAGGACCTGGCAACAATTTCTGACATGTCTACTGTCACTGCATATGATACTGTCACCATTGACAGAATAGTGGAGGATTACATCGGTGACAGTATCCAAGTAGGCATGTCAGACAGTCCGTACCTGTACTGGCAGGAAAAAGAGGCAATTTGGAGGCCCCTGTACAAACTGGCTCTATTTTACCTGAGTTGACCCCCTCCAGTGTGTACTCCGAAAGAGTGTTTAGTGCAGCCGGGAACCTTGTCAGCGAAAGGCGTAGGAGGTTGCTTCCACGAAATGTGGAGATGATGTTCATAAAAATGAATTATCAACTTTTCCAGGGAGACCAGCCTCCAGAACGTGAGGATGAGGATGTGCACAACACTGAAGAGGGTGAGGAATCGGTGGATGAGGAGGATAAGGACGACATCTTGCCTCCGTAGAGCCAGTTTGTACAGGGACAGAATCTTTGCCAGTTTGTTTTGTGGGGGCCCAAACGAACCAATCATTTCAGCCACAGTCGTGTGGCAGACCCTGGCGCTGAAATGATTGGTTTGTTAAAGTGTGCATGTCCTGTTTATACAACATAAGAGTGGGTGGGAGGGCCCAAGGACAATTCCATCTTGCACCTCTTTTTTTTCTTTGCATTATGTACTGTTTGGGGCCTAGTTTTTCAAACTGCCATCCTGTCTGCCACTGCAGTGTCACTCCTAGATGGGCCACGTGTTTGTGCCGCCCACTCGTGTCACTTAGCATAGTCATCCAGCTACCTCGGTGCAACCTTTTGGACATAAAAACACTATTGTGAGGTGTGAGGTTTTTTTTTAGAATAGACTGGAAATGAGTGGAAATCGATGTTATTGAGGTTAATAATAGCATAGGAGCAGAAAAACCCACAAATTCTGTGATTTTAGCTGTTTTTATGCATACATACATATCCAGAACACAAAACCCAGAACCCAAAACACGGAAGGGTGGTTTTGGCAAAACTAATCCAGATCCAAAACACGAATAAAGATCCAAAGGATGCTCCAGGAGGACTGCAGCAGCGAATCTCACTGCAGGGTGCTGTTCCAGGCACCCTGCTAGGCAGATGCATGGATTGTGGGTGAGCAGTGTTGCCACCCACGGGGCATTGTGCGGGGGCACTGCTCGCAAACCACTAGTTACATCCCTGGGTAAGAGGTCCCTGCTCACAACCTTACAAACTATAGGACATTAGGAGATTGATAAGGTTGAAAAACACATATTACATATTGACCTAGCCAGATTGCAAGGGTGCAAAGTGTTTAATGGGCTATATGATCCAGTGTTGGTCTGGGTGACAGACAGTTTCTTGAGTATAAAGAGAACACATGTAAGTTTTGTGACTGAGTCAAAACCAATTAGTTACATGAAATGCCTATTTTTTGCACTATGGTGCTAGTATACAGTATATGGGTAGGTGCATGGCTTAGCATGTCAAAGTGGGCAGCGATGCTTGGGGGCATATTTATCACAATCTGCATCCCAGATGGAGATGGGGTGTGTAAAATGTGCCCAAATTTGCATTGCGATATTTGAATACATTAAAAGGATGTATCAAATATTGCATGTAGGGACAGAGCTTGTGAGAAAGTTCTGTCCCTGTGCCTGCGCCACCCCCCTTGGTTCCCCAATCAGCTTACACTTACCTCCGTTCAGATGATCGGGGAACCCAGTGAGCTGCTCGGTGATCCAGTCATCTGATCTCTGTGCGTGACACATCTTAACCCTGCAGTAAATGGAGGATGCCGCCAGGACTTCACAGCATCTCAGGTTACAGATCGGATCACTGGGGCACAGCAATCAGATGACCAGGTCACCAGTCACCGAGGTGCTCACCAGATCACTGAATGGAGGCAGGTGTTTTATTTTGTAAATTTTTTAATTTTTTTGACTGTTATCAGCCTGTTAGCTGTCAGACACACAGGCTGATCATAGAAGCCTACTTCGGGTTCTGCTCTCCCTGTGGGCAGACAAGGAAGGCCGAGCTAGACTAGGTGAAATGGGGGGGGAAGGGGGCTGGGGGGGGGGCTACTGCTTAACTCCATCTCCAGATAGCGTTATTATTTCAGGGCTCCCTTCTGGAATTTTTTCACATTTTACTTCAGTACATTTTAACAGATCACCTTTCCCATTACAAGTATAGGAAGTGTATTCTGCTTACTAAAATAATGACAATTTAAGGGCTCAGAAGAGAATTTTGCGAATTCTTCTCCAATTGCTCTTTCATACATTTCTGTAATACTAGAATAATGTGAGAAGGTCCCAAGGCTCCCACTCTGCTCTTCAAAGGTAGGGAGGCTGCTTGGTGAAGTTCCTTAATACTCTACTTACTGAGCTGCAGTGATCAGCCATTATCAATGGGATCATAATTATAGATGATATATTATTATAATTATTATTATAATTTATAAAGCACTGACATACAGTATTATGTAGAATATGGCAACCAGCACATTACCTGCATTTATAATAACTCCATTGGCAGTTACTCCACAATGTGGGCTCCTTGGTCTTCCTTCTTTGGAGCATTCTCATCTTCTTTAGAGCATTCTCATCTATCATGTTCTACACCCAATCCTGCCTTGAGCAGGATGACACCAACTCCTCCCCCCCATTTTTTGGACTGTCCTTCCTCCTTTACCCTACAGTGCATCCATTTATAAACATTCTTCAGCAATCCAAAATCATAGTCTCCTTCATTATAGTACTATTTACTATTACCATATTATATTATACCTGTCAGCACAATTATTGATGTCTCCCTAATCCTAAATCCCTTCCTTAACCCTGCCCTTTTTCTGTATACATCCCATATTACTCTCCCATGCTTTGTAAAACTTTCAGGAACATTTTGTTAAAAATAAATGAATAATATCTGTAACTGACACGATTCACCCCTGGTGGTGTTAGTAGGTATGTAATCACCCAAAGACACCCTTTTCACATTATTTTAGTATCACCTATAGTCATTACAGGGCAATTGGAGTAGAATTCGTAAAATTCTACTCCAACCCCTAAGTATCACTTATTTTTAGTAAGCAGATCGCATTTCCCATAATTGTAATGGGAAATGTGATCCGACCAGAGTTACTAAAAATAAATTGTAAAAAGATATCGGGGAAAGCCCTGTGATAATAACGCCACCTGGAGGTGGCGTTATCCAGGGTCTCCCCCAGTTACCGGACTCCTGCTCTGCTCTAACGGGGAGAGCCGAGCCGGGAGTCGGACCCAGTAATCAGCTGTGTGGTCTAAACAGACCGCAAGCTGATTACTGTAAAAAAAAGAGAAAAAAATTGTCCAAATTTTTTTTCACTTACCGTAGTCCAGGGACCAGTGATTGGGCTTCCGGTGATGTCTCCCCTCAGGTCAGCTGATCTCCCATAGTGCACTGCGGCCCGGTCATCAGGTGATCGGGTCTCAGTGCAGTATGGGATATCACCTGACCGGAGGCATGGAGGACATCACTGGAGGCCCGGATCATGCAAGTTAGTGATATTAAGGGAGGGGGGGTCTCGCGGGGGGGAGGGGGTCGCAAGGGGTCCGCGATTGTGGGGGCAGGGCTTAGCACCGGGGCGGGGCTTAGCGCCGCGGGGGTAGCAGTGGCAGCCGGTCGGCGCATGAGTGGGCACTTTGTCACTGTATTTTTGGCAAAAATACCGTGGCTAGTGTGCGGAGGGGATTCGCAGGGACAGAGCTTAATCGCAAGCTCTGTCTCTACAAGGGACTTGTAGTAAATCCCTGTGATATTGCCTACAATCTGCATTCAGTATGCGGATTGTAGTAAATAGAGCCCAAAGAGAGAGAAGTTGGAGAAATAGCAACTTAATGTCTTCTTCAGAATTACAAGTCCTGTGTCAGGAAAACTAAGATGAATGTCTGACAGAGTGTCCCAGTCCAGTAATGGAGTGACTGTAAAAAATAAGTCCCCTGACTACAATCAATGGGATTACTACCCTAAATAAAAATGCAAATACATCGAGTTCACCACAGTACCTGTTTATGTCAGTCTCAATGCTCTGCATATATGTCTACATAATCTCCATCTGCGTCGCTTGTTGTTTCCTGAAGTGTATAACAATGTGAGATGCTGTGCTGTGGTATGGAGGCCCACAATGTGCTGAATGGGCTTACTAGTTATTATGTAAATGTATGCTGCTCCTGGGAGTAACAAAATGGAGCCATCGCCTTCTGTTTCCACACCACACAGTCCCGTAGCATTTTTGCCCATAAACCCTATATTTATCCAGGTTGACAGGCTTAACTCAACATCATACAACAGTCCATTACTGTAGGGTGGCGCTCATAGGTTTTTTATGGGAGGTGGGGGTCCGTGTAAATCTTAGTGCAGGGCCCCCCTCGTGCCAGAGCAGGAGCTCAGAGTCTACTGAGCATGTGCATATCTCCAAGAAAATGGCACTAGCACCATCTGGTTGGTGATTTCTCTACTGCACACGTCTCTAGAAAAATGGCACTGGCATAAGTTTCCTGGTTGTCTATGGGTGCAGGGTGAGAGGTATGGGCTTCCCATGACCTAGGGGCCTATGTGCACTGCACACGCTGCACCCATTGTAGATACAAATCTGATGCCACCATAGACAGTAAAGCTGGCTTCATAAATATTACTTTAACATTACAGATTTAGAAATACAAATTTGGTATTTATTAAACTAAACTGTTGGATTTGTGGAATTTCCAGTAATTCCACTTTTGACAACAGATGTTTATTCTGTGTACTAAGATGTGAATATACAAGGCTTATTATTACACAACTCACGCTGCTCAAGTTTTGTAAACTGCTTTAAGAAAGGACACTTTCTTTCCTACAATTTGGCCACCCACTCCCTGGAAAACTTCATCTACAGACTGGAAATTGTATTATCTATTGATATATACAGTAGATATAGTATTAACATTTATCAGAATTACTTCCACGATTTGAAGTTGTACTATGTCTTGGGCTCCATGCTTAGGGCTCTATTTACTACAATCTGCAGATTGAATGCAGATTGTAGTGTGATATTAACGACTGAGGGCCTGATTCAGAGCCGCTCGTAAGCGGCCGCTTGTTCGTTCGGAGCGATGTTCGCACATCTGCGTATGGGTTTTAGTACGCATGCGCGAACCAGTCAGTGCGGTCAGAAATCGTGTGCTCGCAATATAGCGAATGCCTGCTAATTTGAGTGACAGGATGAGGCGTTTGTGGGTGGTAACAGGGGAAGGTGCTTGAAAACGGGGAGTGGAGATCCGAACGCAGGCGTGCCAAAAGGTCAAAACGAGCGTTTTAAGGGTGTGCATAATTAACAAAGCAGCGTCATTGACAACGTCACTTGGTTGTCTTTTAGCCTGAACTGCTCGCATGATTGCGGTAGGAAAATGCTACCACAAGAATAGCGAGCAGTTCATATGCCTTTCGATGTACTCGATTAATCTAATAAATAGCGGAGATGACGTATGATACGAGCGGCCAGGGGGCTTTTTTTACAAAATAGCAACCGCATGTTTTGTTTGCTCGTTCAGACATAGAGGCGTCAACAGACCGTAAAGAGCGAGCACTTAATTTAAATATCCGGACCCTTTTTCAGAACGACCGTCCGCAAATAGCTTTCGGCTCTGAATCAGGCCCTGAATTCGCATTGCGAATTCAGGCAATATCACAGGGATTTACTACAAATCCCTTGCAGGGACAGAGCTTGCGATTAAAGCTCTGTCCCCTTCGGAGCCTTATCACGGTATTTTCTGCTACCCCCCTCCCCCCCAGCGCTAAGCCCCGCCCCGCGATTGCTGACCCCCCCGCTCCCCCCCCTCCCCCCCCCTGCGACCCCCCTCTCCCTTAATTACACTTACCTGCATGATCCGGGCCTCCGGTGATGTTCTCCATGCCTCCGGTCAGGTGATCTCCCATACTGCACTGGGACCCGATCACCTGATGACTGGGCAGCAGTGCACTATGGGAGATCAGCTGACTGGAGGGGAGTCATCACCGGAGGCCCGATCAACGGTCCCTGGAGTCAGGTAAGTAAATTTTTTTTTTTTACTATTTTTTTTTCTTTTTTTACAGTAATCAGCTTGTGGTCTGTTTAGATTACACAGCTGATTACTGGGACCGACTCCCGGCTCTGCTCTCCCCGTTAGAGCGGAGCAGGAGTCCGGTAACCGGGGGAGACTCTGGATAACGCCACCTCCAGGTGGCGTTATTATCACAGGGCTTTCCCCGATATTTTTTCACATTTTATTTTTAGTAACTCTGGCCAGATCACATTTCCCATTACAGTTATGTGAAATGCGATCTGCTTTACTAAAAGCAAGTGATACTTAGGGTTTGGAGTAGAATTTTACTAATTCTACTCCAATTGCCCTGTAATAACTATAGGTGATACTAAAATAATGTGAAAAGGGTGTGAAAACACCCTTTTTCACTTTATTTTAGTCAAAATAATGTTAATAAATAGAGCCCTTAGTGATGCTGGGCCTGATTCAGAGTTAGGAGCAAATAAAAAGAAAAAGGAACAAAAAAGGGGCAATTTGCACCATGTTTCACTGCGGGTGGGGTAGATTTAAATGTGCAGAGATTTGAGGTTGGGAAGAGGAATACCCTAGCTTAATTCTACATATCTCTGTAAAAACAAAGCTGCTCAATATCTGCTTCCTACATGCAAAAACAGTCAGTATTTACCTTGCATGCAAAAACAATAATGCATTTGTACCCCTTGCATTGCAACATGGTTTGCTCCAGGAGCAAATTGCTCTTTTTTTGCTCCTTATTTTTATATGTGCTCCTAACTCTGAATCAGTGTGTGCTGCCATGCCAGACAGTTGTCCTTTCTCTATTCCTCTGCTTGGCACCACAGCTAAGTTCCATTCTGCTCCATATTGCTCATACAGTTGATATAAAAAACCCACAAAACGTAGAAAGATGCAAATGTGACTCATAGTCAGATCAACATGGCTGCGGTTTCTTTTGAATATAAATATGGACTACAAGATAGATTGTGTGTACACAGATGCCAGTTAGAGCTGTCAAGTTATAAATTGTAGAAGCAAGCAGCATATTGCATGGAGGTTACATTTTCATGGACATTGACATCAGGATCAACATTAAATTGATGGTGTCCGTCTTTATCGCTTATGGTAAACAGAGCCGGCCCTAGCCCATTTGGTGCCCTAGGCAAAATTTTGACTGGTGCCCCCTAACAACTTCCCATACCGAGCTGAACAGCCCCTCAGGAAAAAAACAGGTGGCCCTCCTCAGTAGGTGCTGTCGACGTTTTAAGACCCATCTGTCTTTTCATCAGGACATGTCAAACCAATGGGTCTTGAAACAACAACAGAACCTATGTGATTTGTGACAAAATATCACTTTCTTACAACTACAGAGGAGAGCCGCATGTTTTTTTCCTGAGGGGCTGTTCAGCTCTGTATAGGAATTTGTTTATTATGCTAGGAGGGCACCCTCGAGATTACCAGTAAATGTATCCAGAGTGTCGGGCTGAATGTGTGTGTATGTATATATATATATATATATATATATATATTTTATATATAATACACAAATAGCCCGGCACTCCATAAGCCCAAATCAGGGCAGATACCTTGCTCCAGGTGCCCTCAATAGGTGCAGATCACTCCCCTTCAATGCAAACCTCTCTGGATTAGCGGCACTCAGGAGACTTTCAATGGTGATGAAAAGATGTGTCTTTTATTTCAACGTTTCGGGGTTAGGTGACCCCGTCCTCAGGAACACAATATAGTAGTAGTCCCCCCTCCAGCAGTGCCCCTAGTAGTAGTAGTCCCCCCTCCAGCAGTGCCCCTAGTAGTAGTTCCGCCTCCAGCAGTGCCCTTAGTAGTAGTAGTCCCCCCATCCAGCAGTGCCCCTAGTAGTAGTCCCCCCTCCAGCAGTGCCCCTAGTAGTAGTTCCGCCTCCAGCAGTGCCCTTAGTAGTAGTAGTCCCCCCTTCCAGCAGTGCCCCCAGTCGTCCCCCCTTCCAGCAGTGCCCAACAGACACATGAAAAAAATAAATACATTCCACTTACCTTATTCCCTGCTCCGGTGTACGCTCCTCCGTCTAGCATCCTCCCGCGCCGGCCCGCTCTGCATGATGGGAGAGACGTCATGACGTCTCTCCCATCAGCCACTGCGGGAGCCAGAAGCCCGGCTCTGGCAGTGGGCGCAGCAGCCGATGAGAGTCTGTCTGACTCTCATCGGCTGCTAAAACAAACACACAGCTGCCGGCGCCGGCGGCTGTGTGTTTGTTCCTGGCAGTGTAGTGCGGACTGTACTTATGTGCAGTCCACACTACTGCCGCACGCCTGGTCCTATGGAGGCGGAGTCGTGTCAGTCACGGCTCTGCTCCGCAAAGGCCCATGGGAGGAATGGACGCAGCTGGGCATGCGCAGCATGCCCTCCCGCGGGTTTCTTGTTTCCTCCTGTAGCCAGAATGAGCTTCTGGACAGACGCTCATTCTGGCCTGGGCGGCTCAACTGGCCACTGCGCTGCCCGATAGGAGCTGAGCTCCGATCGCGGCAGCAGCAGGGTAGGGAGGAGGGGCATGCAGCGCCGGTGGTGGGGGGGAACCGTGGCAGAACCCTGGAATGCCCCTAGGCATTCCAGTTGCCCCTAGGCATTTGCTTATTATGCCTATGCCTAGGGCCGGCTCTGATGGTAAATAACCACTTTATGTGGTATGGTAACTGGAAGTGACAGGTCTAGGGCCCATATAGACTGACAGAGTGATTCTATACACATGTGGACACATGAACTTAGTAACAGTGATAAATCAAGTTATAGAGCAGATGGATACTACTAAATATATTGTGTATAAAGCTAGTGTATGATTGATAAGGGGAATGTATAGGTGCTAAGCAGATGGGGAGTAAGAAAAAGATATAGAGCACGAGTGCAGCAGATGGCTGCAACAAAAATCAATGTTTGAACGAGAATGAGGGGGTTATTCAATTTGATGGCAAAAAGTCAGAGGTCGGACTTTTCACTATCATCGCTGCTTTTTCTGGGATAAAGTATCAATTAGGATCCGGCGAAAACGGGACCCAGCGGAAAGATAAGTATGGGAAAGTGCAGGGGATTTTCAGGAAATCATCCTTGGACCCCCCTAAAGATGTCCAGACATGGAGGATCACTATGGGTACCCTCGTTTTTGCCTGCTGAAGGGAGTCGGGATTTTTAAATAGCCTGTGAATAACAGGTGAAAAAGAGCATTTATCTTTTTTTTTTTTTTAAATTACTATAGCCATCAAATTTGGGGTACATGAAAAGAGGTGCAAGCATATTTTTAAGTCCCTAAAATTATTTTTTAAAATTCTTCAAAAATGCACCTGCCGCTACCACCCGCATTCTTTAAAACACTTGCTGCATACATGGGGACCCCTTAGGAATCAATTATGCTAGGTTAGAAGTTTGTTCCCCATTTATTTATTTTTTAACCCCAAAATTCAAGACCTTTTTTGGGGGGATTTTGAAAAACATTTTTTTTACACAGATTACTTTAATAGGACACTCCCAGGGGTGCAGGCTATATTTTTTAAGCCTGCACCCCTAAACCCCAATTCTGCACTTTTTTTCGCCATGTAAAAAATGGTAAAAAGTTATCCCCACTGCCGAAAAGTCTTTGTAATTGAATACGGGGATAGTTGAAACATGCGAAAATGACGTCATCGGTGATAAATTATTGCCGATAATGGCTTTTCGTAGCCAAATGAAATACCCCTCTCAATGTGCGAAGGATTCACTTCCCTATAGGTACAACTCTAGATTGGATGCATCTCTATGTTAAAGCTAGATATCTTGGATGAAGGCATTTACTTACTGTATATAGGTTACAAATAATGATCAGCCAATCTGATTGTATGAGATCTTACTCCCCATCTGCTTAACACCTATACATTCCCCTTATTGTGATTTTATAATATTGCACCATTCCTTGGGCTTGGTCTGTTCTGTATTTCAATAGGATAACTTTGGTGACCCTGCAGAAATGATCACACCGTGCGGTTATGGAATATGATTAATACAAAGTTCTTACTTTAAATATACTTTAAGTATATCTATAATTTTACATAACCGTATATTAATATTTAGTCTTATTTTAATCAGTATTTGATATGTATTATTTTATAGATAAATACTGCATCTCTGCTGTAAATATAAATGTAATATTATTGATGTAATGTTCTAAGACCCCTTTATTTGCAGTTAAGCAATGTAATGTGCTGCCCCTGAAACTCTATATTTCCCCTCACCCATGATACTGTAAAACAAAGGAAATCCAGCATGAGATAGTCATCCGCGGGGCCCTCAGGCTTTATGAAGATCCAACTGTACACACAAAGGAGAAGGTCCTGACCTATCCAACATCGAGTATACACAGACCCTGATTCAGAGCCGGACACTCTGACAGAGCGCTGGCTCTGAATCAGGGCGTCTTTTTTTTTTTTTATGGAGCGGCCTCCTGGCCACTCGCATTGCTGTGGGTTGCCACCCACAGCTAATGCAACCGGCCAGGATGATGGTCGCGATGGTCAAGACCATTGCGACCATCGGGCTTGCGACGAGACCCTTGTGTTAGGGTCTCGTGGCCGAAAGCCCCAGAGAGATTTCGGCTCTAACAGAGATCTCTCCCACTGACATTACTTGTGATGTCAGTGGGGCCGCCCCCAGACGGTAGGCGTTCTCATGGGAACGCCTCCGTCTGGGCAGCCACCCCCCCGGCCCGCCCACCAAAGGGGGCGTGCTGTCACTCAACATCGATAGCACGCCCCCTTTGGTGCGAGACCCAGAGCGACGGATTGCCCGTCGCTATCCGGGTCTCACGCATGCGCATGACGGAGTCGGCTCCGTCGTGCGCATGTGCTCTGGGCCACCATCGACCCGGTTGCAAGTGCTCAGCGCTTGCGACCTGGTCTGAATCAGGCCCACAGTTCCCAGTGTGTATCCAATGATTTTATTCCCTATGGACTATTTGAATATGAACCTATAAATTGTACTGCAGTGACCGTTGGAAGTCAGTGCATTCAGAATTGTAGTCTTGTGTTGGTGCCAACCGCACATGCGCATTGTATGGGCGATACTCTTTGTATTTCTTTCTGCAAATAAATCTTTTGAACTTTGGAACTCCAAGTAAGCTAAGCGGACTTCACAATTATTTTACTTTAATATCTAGGAGAGCACTTTTATCACCAATACCATTAAGTGGGTAGGTATGGAGGGCATTACCTAGTGAATCTAGAACAGTAATACATGCTATATTTTGCATGCACCCTGTACTTTGTAGCTGTATTTAGAGGTTATGCCACTTAGGCAAATTACCCCCTAGTACATTGGGAATGACAATATGGGCTTGATTCAGAGGTGGACCCAGAAGTGTGCACAGCTACACCCATCTGTGGTTGCCCATCTGCAAGTTTTTGATAATGCCACTACAAAGTCCTTCCCTGGTTATACATCCATGCGTATGAATGTGCAAGAACTGATACGCCCACTGTCCGTGTCCGGAGGCGCTCACATACCCATTAGTGTGTCTTTAGACACACTATCAGTCACACCATCAAAACTTGCACCAGCCATATAGCTGAAGCAGTTTCTCCATCCGTGTATGGCCTCATCCCAGCCGTCATGCGCAGTGCAGAACATCGACCCACTTGCGAGCGGACAGCCGCTTGCGAGTGGGTCTGAATCAGGCCCAATATTCCATCAAATTAAATAAACAAACACAAACATAAGGAAGCTTATTTAGAATTGAATGAAATCCAGCTTGTAAAAGCCAATACTTATTAAATTTAGCCCTGAGCCCTTGTATAGCAATGCAGTCACTAGAATACTCTCTGTACTGTATGGCGAACAATCAGTTGATGTCTGTATTGTAAATCACTCACTAAAATGCTCCCTATATTGTATAGGTTTTACTGGGATGATCTCTGTTTTGTATGTTGGTAACTACAATTTTCTGTATTGTATTGTGGTCAATAGAATATTGTTCATTAAAGATGCATACACTAGAATATATATTAGATTAGATTAGATTATAATATACTACAATTATTTATGTTTCTTAAAGTTTATTTATTACAGGGGTGAAATCTTTATTTCATTAACTATATACCAAAAGTGATATAATTTGCTCATCTTGATGAAGTATCTATGTGATGTGTCTTATAATATAGAAAGCAGCATGATTTGCAATGTTTGCCCATTGCTTCCCTTGTGTGTTTGGTCAGATTTACTGATGTACTCTGTAGGAGGGAGAGTTACAGCGGCGGATCGGTGAACAGGGCTAATGGATGGTCCAGTGCACCCCGGACTACCTCCCCAGTTTCGCCTATGCCTCTCATGTACATGTGCTTTATAATATACACCAGGTTTATTTGCATAATACAAATTGGAGGTGTTACGGTGCGGCATAGTACAGTATGGTCACAGGTAAGTGAGTTAACTGATTTGCCCCAGGTGTAATGCTCCCCCCCCCCGAGTAATGTCCCCTGTAGTAATGCCCCCAGTAGGCACTAAAGAAAATAAAAATAAAGCTCATACTTTCCTTAAGCTAAGCCCCGCGTCCGCTGCAGTCCGCTCGGCTGCTCCTCTGCACTATGGCAGAGACGTCATGACGTCTCTGCCATAGTGCTCTGCGTGAGCCAGAAGCTGGAGCTCAAGTCTCCGACTCCGGCTGCCGCTGCGGGGAGGGAGCCGGGCGCCCGCTGGTTACAGCGGGCGCCTGGTAAATGGAGTTTCTCTGCGGCGCCGGGGTTAGGTTGGCCGGAGGAGGCGGAACTGGTTCTGCCTCCTCCGGTCCACTTTAACCCCGATAGGTGTGGGGTCCCTTAACATGTGGGGGCCCAGGGATGATCGCCCCTGTTGACCCCCCCATTTATCCCGCCCTGATGATGTATGATTATTAATAGATACCCATGACTATCATTTTCCAACATTTGGATACAGATGTATAGTGAGATTAAATAGGTATACAGTGGGACCTTATTTTATTCCACATTGTCTTCATTTATATGTATAATCACTAATATATGTTTATATGTCTGTGTAGTTTTTTTAAAATATTTCGCTAGCAAGAGCAGGACTCTTAACAGAAATTAATAAAAGTTAATTTTTACTTATATTGTGCAACCCTTGGGTTTTTCCCCCCTTTTTTCTGCTAAATTAACTTATGAGTTGTCACAAGGCAGCATCCCCTGTACAATTTAATAACAACTTAACTATTAAAACAATATATGGGGTTCAATCCTCTATATAGGTAACAATATACTTGACTGGTGCAGTAATTCCCTTCTCCTTTTTTTGAATGAAGACATTAAAATAATGCAAGCCAAGCCAAGCCCCTCAATGCAGGGTATCCCATTTTACATTTTACAAGGTGCACACCCTAATGAAATGTGCCAATGTTAAGGCCTCATTTAGCGATCCAGATGTAGGAGTAAAATTACAGCAGCATGGTGTCCCCTTGTCATAAATTGAAACCAGCCACACTATGGTCAGGCCCATGTTGGAATTTCTCGATTTACTTATTCCGACCCAAAAATTATTGAAATGGGTGATTCGGGGATATCTAACATGTTGGATTTTGACGATCATCGGAGAAACAGAGATTGGGAATGGGCAAATCAAAGCGGGATCAGGGAATTGGCCAATTGGTGTATGGGCCCCTAATTCTGTTTTGCAGATAGATCTTGATTTTTTTTTTTAGAACTTCAAATGCTCTGTATCCAAGCACACGCCTCTATGGCCAATTCCAAGTCATACACACCTTAGCTTCATCTCAATTTGCATCTGAATGTGCAAAACTGGGCAAAAATGGGGTCGTTTGCATTTAGGCTCGGTTTAATGAGGGTGTGTCAAGGGCATGCAGATGGTAGTGCGTACTATGCTGAGTTCTGTGTAGACAGAGATCCATTTGATTTCAGTCAGATCTCTTGCGCTAAGTATAGTGATGATGCAAATGCACCTTGATAATGATGATTAAATTAAGCATATGGATAGAGGGCGATGCAGTCGCACAGATACACACATTTCGGCATATGGGTGACTATCCGCATTGTCTTCCAATCATGCAGTACAGTGTCATTGTGGACAAATTGTGGGCAACTTTGCATTCTGACCCATTTTCTTTTTATTATTCACCTAATTACTCAAACCTTACACTTTATAGTGAATATTATATATTCTGTTGACTCTGTTATTTCAGTCTTGCTCAACAATCTACTGTATTTGCAACTGGCAGCCTCCATTGTCTGATTTAGTTTCTCCTATGTAACCACTGTGCTCTCCTCTCTCTGATATTACACATATGTTTCCTTTCCTCCCTTCCCCACCACTGCTACATTTAGGGTTATTCTAATTTCCCAGCCTCTCTCCAACATCTCAGCTCTCTTTCCGTCATACCTACCCCCACCAATACTTTTCTCCTGCCTCTACCTTTAACATGCTCTTCTTCCTACACCACTACACCATCCTCACTCCTCCTAGACAAAGTAGAACTCCTTTTACATATAACCCTCCTTGTCCTATTTCTAACAAACTTTAGCCTACTGGGCAGTAGCAAAATCTCTTCCATACCTGGGTCCACACAACACACACATACTTATTTCATCCTAAATTTCCCAACCACCTCCAACCCATCCAAATTTGATACTATATTTTTATTTCGCTGCCTCACATTTTCCTTTGTACTCTGTAATGCTACTGTAGATCTGTCTGTAACAAACTCACATTCACCCACAATCTATTCCTCTCCAGTTCCCTCACCCTCCTGGTTAGTACTGGAACATGGCCCTCCAACTCTGGCATTGCTGCATATGTGAGTCTCTCCATCACCAATACTCCCCTGCTCGGGAGGGCTTAGGCTTTCAGTTCTTCCCTGGCTGCACTTTCCATGTCATTTGGCCGGAATCCTCCCTCTCCATAACTATTAAATTCTGTATAATCCAACTTCGCTCAGCTGCCGTCTACCTCTTCCACCTACAGTAGTAATCTAATTCCTTGAGAACTTTGCGGCCTGGTGCTCTGTTTGCCTATCTACTAACTCACCCACTGTCATTGTAGGGGGACCTAAGAGGAGTGGGAGGGAGAGGTTACATTAAAGTAATCAGCAAACTACTCACAGATAAGTAAAATAGACACTTCTCTTAACTCAGCAACACAGTGTGACCTCTTTGAAGCTTTGGATACGGTCAATCACATTGTTCTCCTGTAAATCCATTGTCACTGTTCTCTCTTGGTTCACTTTCTACCTTTATGGATTCTCAATGTCTCTAGGTCACATTCTCAACTCTGTTTCCTCTATATATTGTAGAGCCTCAATGATCTCTTCTTGCTCCTCTACTTTTCTATCTTTATATTTATTTTGCAGAGGAACATATCTGCTTATTCAGCCTACACTATCATCTCTATGCAACAGACACTTCTCCCTTTCTGTCATCCCCTGACCTCTCTCCTATTTTATTTATCCTATACTGTATGTCTGATTGCTTCTTCGTCATCTCCACTTTGATGTCCCAATGCTACCTTAAGCTCAACATGTCCAAAATTGAGCCCATCATCTTATTACTGTCACTACCCATGCTCTAGTCTCCCTCATAGTTGACAACATCATGCTCTCCCCAGTCTCCCAAGCCTTGTTTTCATCCTCAACACCACCACATACATCGAGTCCCTTGCACTGTCCTGTTAATGCCTAGTTACTCTGGACATTACCAAAACCTTATACAGTCCCTCATTATTTTCCACATTGACAACCTCAACCTCCACTTATTGGGTCCTCCCCTTACCCATATCTTACCAGTGAGGTAACTAGGGTATTTGGAGCCCAGAGCAAATTGAAAAATGGAGGCCCCCCATGTGCGAAAATGGGCGTGGTCACATGCCACAAGGGGAGTGGCCACTGAAAAATGGGGCATGTCAACATTACACACACCCCTTTCTCGTCACTCTGGGAACATTCCTTACCATTCCATATGCACCTTAATGCCCGAGTAGTAGTGCCCCTCTTGCAATGCCCACTGTAGTAGTGCCCCTTATGCAATGTCTCCTCTAGCAGTACCCCATGTAGTAGTGCCCTTTATAAAGTGCCCCAGTAGTGCCCTTTATATAGTGCCTCCAGTAGTGCACCCTTATACAGTGCCCCTCTATGCAGTGCCCCTTACACAGTGCCCCCCTATGCAGTGCCCCCAGTAGTGGTTCCCCTTATGCAGGACCCTAGTAATGCCCCTTATACAGTACCCCCAGTAGTGGTCCCTCTTATGCAAGCCCCCAGTAGTGGTCCCCGTATGAAGGCCCCCAGTAGTGCCCCTTATACAGTGCCCCCAGTAGTGATCCCCCCTATGCAGTGCCCCCAGTAGTGATCCCCCTATGCTGTGCCCCTTATTCAGTGCCCCCAGTAGTGGTCCCTCTTATGAAGGCCCCCAGTAATGCCCCTTATACAGTTCCCCCCAGTAGTGATCTCCCCTATGCCGTTCCCCTTACACAGTGCCCCCAGTAGTGGTCCCCTTTATGAAGGCACCCAGTAGTGCCCCCAGTAATGATCCCCCAGTATGAGTAGCCCCTTATAAAACACACAGACAGACATACATACATACATACAAACATAACACTGACTTGACTTACTTGAATCCCCGCACCTGCCACGCCTGCCACTGCTCCTCCATCCTCCTGCTGGGTCCCGCTCGGTACTATGGGAGAGACGTCATGACATCTCTCCCATCACCCACTGCAGGAGCCGGAAGGCAGAGCTCATGAGTGAGCTCCAGCCCGGATCTGGCAGTGGACGCAGCAGCCAATGAGCATTTGTCTGACTCTCATTGGCTGCTGAAACACACACATTGCCACCGGGTAGTATGAGTGTACTACCCAGCGCCGGCGGCGATGTGTGTGTAACAGTGTAGTGCGAACTGCACTCATTGTGGTCTGCACTACACTGGCTGACTAGGGCGGGCCTGGTCCGTGGCCGGCGGTGGCCCCCCGCGCCACTGGTCCCACGAAGCCCAGGGCACGAGCTCTGGCTGCCATGCCCTAGTTACACCACTGATCCCTACTGCAATTTGTTCTAAACCCTGCACCTTCTTTCCAATCCATATTAGCTGCATACTCTGTGAATCCCAAAACTGAATTCTGTTAACCTTTGCCAACAGTCCCCTGATCAAACTTCTAACGCTCTCTTATTGTAGATCTGCCTCTAGCCTACTGCTCCCCTCCTCTCTGATAGCCACCTCTCATTCTCTCATCCAAGACTTCTACCATGCTGCTTCCTGATTATGAAAATGTTTATATATAGAGCGCGGTACTGCAGTCTCCATGATGCTAAGGAGGCATCCGTACATTACCAAGAAGGCCACCGTTAGGTCTTCTATGCATGTGTGGTGCCATCTTATCACTGTGAATGAGAACCACAGTGGGGCACAGATATGTCCCACATAGCTCCCTAGACCCTGCTATATCCTGCATTAGATGCCTGCTGTCACCGCTTTTAGAAGCACCACTACCCACACCACCAGATGGTCACCTATATGCTCCACACAAGCTCTGCTCCATCTGTCTGTATGTGTATAACTGAGAGTACAGCTGTATACATTACTGCTTAATAAACCACCCCACTGGTTCAATACTGGGCTGTTCTGTGACTTGAAAGATCCACTAGTGTATACTGTTACTCTGTTATTACTATCACCAATTGTACACATATATTTCAACAGAAAACACCTATCAGACCAGACTCTCCCCTAACCTTCAATCTTTGAGTTGCACTCTCAAATTCCACATCTCCACTATATAGCCTATATTCTACTCCCAGCTGACCGTTCAATCTCTGGATCTTACCAGTTACCATCCCAATTATGAAAAAACCTATCAGACCATTTTTCTCCTAAAACACTGCAACTGAAGAAATGCACCTAGAAATGCATTTTCTAGAATACACTTGCATGGCATAGGTATCCTCGTATGTATATGTTCATGACTACATTTAAAAACATTACTTGGGTAGAAAAAAGCTCTGTAGTTCCAAGAAGCCATGAATGCCCTTGTGAATGCACCTTCTTTGCTCTTCAATGTCATGTAGGGCCAGATTACAGGCGGGGCGAATGGGGCAGTCATCCAGGAAGCCCCACACATTGGGTGCCCCCACACTGCCATAAACACTGCCCCAGATAAAGCCACTCTGCGCCCATTCTGGATGGCCTCTGTAAGCCACTGATGGACAAGTTTTACTTTTTGAGATAAAGACAGCTTTACCTCTTTCTCTACAGTAGGTGCCCTGACCGACACTGCCGATTGAAGTCCAGCCCCCTTCCTAACATAATGCCACGAAAGCAGGTGGATGGAAAGGGTGGGGGGCCTAATGCAGTGAACTTTGTGAAGTGTCCTCCCTGGTCAGAGGACTGATGCTGCATCAGATAATGTATGCGTGCTCTCTCTCTCTGTGTATGTAGGTATATATATACTGTGTGTATATATATATATATATATATATATATATATAAAAAATGAACAAAGGGGGTGCACTCACCAGTCTTCTAAAATGAGTTTTTATTTCATCTTTTTTTTTAAAAAAATTTTACAGCATCATAGTAAAGCTCCGACGTTTCGGTCCTAGCCATGGACCTTTGTCAAGGTACCTTGACAAAGGTCCATGGCTAGGACCGAAACGTCGGAGCTTTACTATGATGCTGTAAAATTTTTTTAAAAAAAAAGATGAAATAAAAACTCATTTTAGAAGACTGGTGAGTGCACCCCCTTTGTTCATTTTTTGTATGCAGGGATACAGGTGATCCCTTTTGGGTGGCTACCCCAGCAATTGGATTTTCAGACGTGAGTGTGGACTAATACTGGACTTTATATATATATATATATATATATATATATATATATATATATATATATATATATATATATATATATTGAGCGCACTCACCAGACTTGCAAGCATAGAAAAAGTTTTATTAGTGGAAAGCCAACATCAGTAATCCATCAGTAATCGACGTTTCAGTCCTTGCTAGGACTTTTATCAAGATAACAAATCTAGGTATTCCCACTCCCCTAATATACCTCCCCAAACAATGAGGGCGGCAACTCCCGCATTAATCAATATGCACCTGCGTCGTACAAAAAATAACAGTCTGTTGACATATTAAATACACAAGACATACAACACAAACAAACAATACACAGCTATACATCACTGTTCTATCCTATTAAAACAGCGTCCACGGAGACTGACCTGCCATCCGGGAAATTCACATCAACCATAGACACATGGATCACTCGCGTGCGTACCACAGCGGGACGCAAACAAATCGGTAACCTAGCAACCGATCAGCTGCGCCCAGCACTGGACATAGCTGACAGCCAACACATATAGCTATAGTAAGAAATTAATAATTATTAGGATCGGACAGTATCCAATAGCAGTAGTGGAGGCTAAGTATCTTATACAGTATAGCATGGAGTAATACTCTGCATTAAGTGCAAATCAGTATTCCACATAAAAAATAATAAATAAAAATAAAAAACACATATAGTAACAAACAACAAATTAAACTAAAACTCTTTAAACACACAATGCATAGTATTTGATCAAATATAGTCTATTGTTGACTAAATTATCAATATTAAGATATGTTCATAGACTGCATAAAGAGCCAAACCAAAAAATGAAAACAAAAAAAGGAAGAAATAAAGTTATTTACAAAAAATTATCAAAAGGTTACGGTCATCCACGTACTGCATAGGAAATAGATGCAAGTTATTTCTTTTAACTGTACTTATAGGTAAAGTCACAAAAAGTCAATCCAAGAAAATACCAAGATGAACTGAATCATTTAGTCCCCGTGGCCATACTGTATCCAAATCATGGATCCATCTTGCTTCTCTGCGGAGTAGCATCTTCGATCTATTTCCACCTCTAGTAAGCGGTGGTATACAATCTACCACCATGCACCTCAAAGTTGCCAATGGATGTTGCAACTCTAAAAAATGTTTGGCTACAGGTTTGTCCGTCACACCCGATGACAAGGCAGATCTGATTGATGATCGAGGTTCGCCATTCTTTCACAGAATGAACAAACCATCTTCCCTACATATACAAGGGAACATGGACAACTTAAGGTGTAAATCACATAATCAGAGGTGCACATCGGACGATGTTGTATCTTGATTTTCCGACCAGTATGTGGGTGATGTAAAAAGCTTCCAACAGTCATGCTTCTGCATGTAGTACAATTCGTACAACGAAAACATCCCATTTTACTGGACTGTAGCCATGTCATAGCTCTCTGTGGTGAGACAATTTCGGGTCGCAAAAGGAGATCTTTAAGATTCGGACCTCTCTTATAGCTTATCAACGGTGTCTTTGGAAGAATACTCATAAACGTTGGATCAGATGATATAACTGGCCACTGATGTTTAATGGCTTTCCTCATAAGAGGCCCCACCGTCACAAATGTAGTAGTAATTACAAATGGTTTCTTAGACATATTCTTCCTCCTTCCACTGTTCCCAATCAAAAAAATCTCATAAGCTTTATTATGACAAACATCAATCATCTCAGGTGTGTAACCTCTCTCAAGAAATCGCATCTTCATATCTGCCAGTTGGAGTGTAGCAGTATCTGGGTCAGAATTGTTTCACAAGACCCTCAGAAATTGTGATATAGGTAAATGATGTTTTAGAGATTGTGGATCATGACTACTAAATGAAAGTAAAGTATTGCGATCTGTACTTTTCCTATATAGTCTATGACCATATCCACTATCGGTGGCAAAAACCGTCACATCTAAAAAATGTATACATTGTGTATCCGACTTCAGAGTAAATCTGATCGGGGTGTCCAGTCCATTCAATTCAGTTAACATACACTGGAGAGAATCCTCTGACCCACTCCAGATGAAAAAAATATCGTCGATAAAACGACGATAATGTACAATACTACCTCCAAACCGCGGTACGATATATGTGTTCTCATAGGCATCCATATACAAATTAGCATATGATGGTGCTATATTACTGCCCATTGCAGTTCCTGCAGTTTGGAGGTAGTACTGTGGACCTCATTCAGAGCCGGACGCTATTTGCGCTCGCTCGTTCAGAAAAAGGGGCTGGCTATTTAAATTGAGCGCTCGCTCTTTGCGGTCTGTTGACGCCTCTATGTCTGAACGAGCATCCGAAACATGTGCTCGCTATTTTGTAAAGATGCCCCTTGGCCGTTTGCATCATACGTCATCTCCGCTATTTATTTGATTAATCGAGTACATCGAAAGGCGTATGAACTGCTCGCTATTCTTGTGGTAGCATTTTCCTACCGCAATCATGCGAGCAGTTCAGGCTAAAAGACAACCAAGTGACGTGGTCGATGACGCTGCTTTGTTAATTATGCACACCCTTAAAACGCCCGTTTTGACCGTTTGGCACGCCTGCGTTCGGATTTCCACTCCCCGTTTTCAAGCACCTTCCCCTGTTACCACCCACAAATGCCTCATCCTATCACTCAAATTAGCAGGCACTCACTATTTTGCGAGCACACGATTTCCGAACGCACTGACTGGTTGGCGCATGTGCATTACGACCCATACGCATGCGCAGATGTGCAAACATCGCTCAGAGCGAACGAGCGGCCACTTACGAGCGGCTCTGAATCAGGCCCTGTGTTCCATACTTAAAAAAGTTGCATGTCAAGGTTCGTTCCAGGACTTCAACCAAGAACTCTACTGGTGGACCCTGAAAGTCTGCACACATAAGTGCCCTTCTAACAGTATCTATCCCCTCATGGTGAGGTATCACCGTATACAGGGAGGAAACGTCCATAGTAACAAGCAATGTATCATGTAATCTAGGTATTTTAACAATATCTTTAATGAAGTCGTTAGTGTCCTTCAGATAACTATTTATATCCCTCACACAGGGTTGTAAGAAATTGTCCAAGTATTGTGCTATTGGAGCAAAAAGTGAATTGCAGGCTGATATTATCGGCCGACCAGGTGGATTGTCTAGGTCTTATGGATCTTCGGTAATAGATATAAAATCAGACAAGTAGGAAACTCACTCCTCAAGAAATCATTAATAGTCCCATCAATCCAACCATTATCGATAGCTAGGTCCAACAATGTATCTAGTCTATTCTTAAACCCTAACGTGGGGTCTCCTTGTAGTTTACAAGGAGACCCCACGTTAGGACGTTTCCTCCCTGTATACGGTGATACCTCACCGTGAGGGGATGGATACTGTTAGAAGGGCACTTATGCATGCAGACTTTCAGGGTCTGCCAGTAGAGTCCAATGTCCAACTTGAATAAGGGGTCCCAATTAGCAGTGCTGGCAGGCCTCCGCAAAAAGGTCCGGTCCCCTGGACACAGGTATGGCGATGAGCTGATATAATTCCAATGGTAGGCCAATAAACCATATAGATAGCACTCCCTTGGCATAAAAAGGCGGTGGAGCGGAAACACAACCAGGTCTTGACGCATTTCGCTGTGTTAGAACCACAGCTTTATCAAAGGCCTTTGACTTGGACTTGGTAATTATTTTGTCTGGATTTATCCTAAACAATTGAGTATAAATACTCTTGGAACTCTATTCAACCTATAAGCACCCATGGAACATTTCTATATGGTGGATTGGATGATGCTTCTTTAATTGTGGTTACATTGATTTTATTGGTACATGTTTACAGTTTACATGTTATTAAATTATACTTTGTGAAAATGTCAGATTAGCGCTGTGATTTGTGTATTTTTGTGTGTTTATTATAGAGGTCTGACTAACCTCTTTATACAGCTGCTTTCAATATAGAAGTCTCACCTCACACTAGCGCTCCTTCAGTATCATTACTGTGTGTGTTTTCCGCCAGTAGAGTTCTTGGTTGAACTCCTGGAACTAACCTTGACATGCAACTTTTTTAAGTATGGAACACAGGGCCTGATTCAGAGCCGCTCGTAAGCGGCCGCTCGTTCGCTCCGAGCAATGTTCGCACATCTGCGCATGCATATGGGTTGTAATGCGCATGCGCCAACAAGTCAGTGCGGTCGGAAATTGTGTGCTCGCAAAATAGCGAATGCCTGCTATTTTGATTGACAGGATGAGGCGTTTGTGGGTAGTAACAGGGGAAGGTGCTTGAAAACGGAGAATGGAGATCCGAACACAGGTGTGCCAAACGGTCAAAGCAGGCGTTTTAAGGGTGTGCATAATTAACAAAGCAGCGTCATCACTTGGTTGTCTCTTAGCCTGAACTGCTCGCATGATTGCAGTAGGAAAATGCTACCACAAGAATAGCGAGCAGTTCATACATCTTTCGATGTACTCGATTAATCAAATAAATAGCGGAGATGACGTATGATGCGAGCGGCCAAGGGGCGTCTTTACAAAATAGCGAGCACATGTTTCGGACGCTCGTTCAGACATAGAGGCGTCAACAGACCGCAAAGAGCGAGCGCTCAATTTAAATAGCCAGCCCCTTTTTCTGAACGAGCGTCCGCAAATAGCGTCCGGTTCTTAATCAGGCCCACAGTACTACCTCCAAACTGTGGGAACTGCAATGGGCAATAATATAGCACCATCATATGCTAATTTGTATATGGATGCCTATGAGAACACATATATCATACCGCGGTTTGGAGGTAGTATTGTGCATTATCGCCGTTTTATCGACGATATTTTCTCATCTGGAGTGGGTCAGAGGATTCTCTCCAGTGTATGTTAACTGAATTGAATGGACTGGACACCCCGATCAGATTTACTCTGACGTCAGATACACAATGTATAAATTTTTTAGATGTGACGGTTTTTGCCACCGATAGTTGATATGGTCATAGACTGTATAGGAAAAGTACAGATCGCAATACTTTACTTTCATTTAGTAGTCATCATCCACAATCTCTAAAACATCATTTACCTATATCACAATTTCTGAGGGTCTTGTGAATCAATACTAACCCAGATACTGCTACACTCCAACTGGCAGATATGAAGATGCGATTTCTTGAGAGAGGTTACACACCTGAGATGATTGATGTTTGTCATAATAAAGCTTATGAGATTTTTTTGAATGGGAACAGTGGAAGGAGGAAGAATATGTCTAAGAATCCGTTTGTAATTACTACTACATTTGATACGGCGGGCCCTCTTATGAGGAAAGCCATTAAACATCAGTGGCCAGTTATATCATCTGATCCGACGTTTATGAGTATTCTTCCAAAGACACCGTTGATAAGCTATAAGAGAGGTCCGAATCTTAAAGATCTCCTTTTGCGACCCGAAATTGTCTCACCACAGAGAGCTATGACATGGCTATAGTCCAGTAAAATGGGATGTTTTCGTTGAATGAATTGTACTACATGCAGAAGCATGACTGTTGGAAGCTTTTTACATTGCCCACATACTGGTCGGAAAATCAAAATACACCATCGTCTGACATGTACCTCTGATTATGTGATTTACACCTTAAGTTGTCCATGTTCGTCCTTTCCCTGAAAGAATGGCGAACCATCGATCATCGATCAGATCCGCCTTGTCATCGGGTGTGACAGACAAACCTGTAGCCAAACATTTTTTAAAGTTGCAACATCCATTGGCAACTTTGAGGTGTATGGTGGTAGACTGTATTCCATGGCTTAGTAGAGTTGGAAATAGAGCGAAGATGCTACTCCGCAGAGAAGCGAGATAGATCCATGATTTGATATGGCCATGGGGACTAAATGATTCAGTTCATCTTGGTATTTTCTTGGATTGACTTTTTGTGACTTTGCCTATAAGTACAGTTAAAAGAAATAACTTGCATCTATTTCCTATGCAGTACGTGGATGACAGTAACCTTTTGATAATTTTTTGTAAATAACTTAATTTCTTCCTTTTTTTGTTTTCATTTTTATTTTTTGGTTTGGCTCTTTATGCAGTCTATGAACATATCTTAATATTGATAATTTAGTCAACAATAGACTATGCTTGATCAAATACTATGCATTGTGTGTGTTTAAAGAGTTTTAGTTTAAATTGTTGTTTGTTACTATATGTGTTTTTTATTTGTATTTATTATTTTTTATGTGGAATACTGATTTGCACTTAGGGCCTGATTCAGAGCCGGTCACTATTTGCGTTCGCTCGTCCAGAAAATAGGGGTGGCTATTCAAATGAACCGTTCGCTGTTTGCGGTCTGTTCACGCCTCTAGGTCTGAACGAGCGAACAAAGCTTGCGGTCGTTTTTTGGGAAACTACGCCCCCTGGCCGCTCACATCCTACGTCATGTCCGCTATTTATTAGATTAATCGAGTACATCGAACAGGGTCTGAGCTGCTCGCTATTCTTGTGGTTGGTTTTTGCTACCACAATTTTGCGAGCAGTTCTGGCTAAAAAAAAACCCAGTGACGTGGTCAATGACGCTGCTGTTTTAATTATGCACACCCATAAAACGCCCGTTTTGACCTTTAAGCACGCCTGCGATCGGATCTCTACTCCCCGTTTTCAAACACCTTCCCCTGTTACCACCCACATACGCCTCATCCTGTCACTCAAATTATCAGGCATTCGCTATTTTGCGAGCACATGAATTTTGGCCGCACTGACTGGTTCGCGCATGCGTATAATGATCCGTACGCATGCGCAGATGAGCGAACATCGGTCAGAACGAACGAGCGGCCGCTTACGAGTGGCTCTAAATCAGGCCCTTAATGCGGAGTATTACTCCATGCTATACTGTATAAGATACTATGCCTCCACTAATGTTATTGGATACTGACCGATCCTAATAATTTAAAATTTCCTACTATAGCTATATGTGTTGGCTGTCAGCTATGTCCGGTGCTGGGCGCAGCTGATCGGTTGCTAGGTTACCGATTTGTTTGCGTCCCGCTGTGGTACGCACATGAGTGATCCATGTGTCTATGGTTGATGTGAATTTCCCGGATGGCAGGTCAGTCTCCGTGGATGCTGTTTTAATAGGATAGAACAGTGATGTATAGCTGTGTATTGATTGTTTGTTTGTGTTGTATGTCTTGTGTATTTAATATGTCAACAGACTGTTGTTTTTTGTACGACACAGGGGTATATTGATTAATGCGGGAGTTGCCGCCCTGATTGTTTGGGGAGGTATATTAGGGGAGTGGGGATACCTGGATTTGTTATCATGATAAAAGTCCTAGCAAGGACTGAAACGTCGATAACTGATGTTGGCTTTCCACTAATAAAACTTTTCCTACACTTGCAAGTCTGGTGAGTGCGCTCAATATGTTTAATATTTTTGGAGCTACCAAGCCTGTCTGAGCCTGCAGCCCCAGCAATACTGACACCAAAACGTGAGTGTGGACCTTCTTGTAACTATATATATATATATATATATATATATATATATATATTGTGATAGGATCACTGGTAAAGTGGTCTGTGGCAGGTACATTTGTCCCAGATTCCTGTCTTTTGTGTTTTAAACCCCCAGGAGAAAGTCTGCAGTGTAGCAGGCTTGAGTTTTGGCTTTTTGAAAAGCCAGTTTGGGACCTGGGGGTTGTAGGTGAGAGGAGAGGGAGGGCTCCACCCACGGCCACTCCAGGTTTTGGTTCTCGCAGCCTGGTAACAGGCTTGTTAGTTTTCCACCTGAGAGTGGCCAATATAAGCCTAGTTTGTTTAGGGCTGATTGTCTCACCTGGGAGAGCAGACAGGGAGTTTGCTCAGAGACACTTGAAAACCTAACTGTAAGTGTTGTGCTGTGCTTCTGTTGCTGGTGAGGGCATTAGGCCCTGCCAGGTTCTGGTAGTGAGGGAACTACCTGTGAAGTTAGTGCCCCGACAGGGCTAGGATTTACGTTTATGTTTTCTTTGTGTTATTTCTGACATTGCACAATAAAGACTGGCGCCGACCAGCTTGTACTTGCATCCAGTCTGGCGTACTGTTTCCCAGCTGCTGTGTGTGAAAGGAAGGAGTCCTCTACCCAGGAGAGGGACCCCCTAACCTAACTGTGTCACAATATGGTGGAGAATGCGGGCAACCACACACACTAAAGTTGCAGCAAGAGGAAAACTTTACATTTAAAAATTAAAGGGACAGACACCCAATTTGTGAGTGTGGAAATAACACTGTGTCCTTGGAGTCCCATAGAGGAGGCGTCAGCCAATGCTCAGAGAGGCAAGGTTCAGCTTCCAACCTACACCCCAGGACAAAATGGAGGACATTATTAAGGCCTTGCTCCAAGCTACAGCAGCTCAGCAGGAATCTACAAGGGCTCAGCTGGAAGCTACAGCAGCTCAGCAGGAGACTAACAGAATTCAACAGGTCTCCATTGAGGAAACCCGCCAGGCCTTAGCGGAAAACAGCCAGGCCATAAGAGAGGTGGTACAGCACCTGGTCGCCCGGCCCAGAGATGTTGCTACTGGTCCTCCCACCCCCACTCACTCCGTACGAGCCAGTCACTTCCTCCAAAAGATGACTTCGGGCGATGATGTGGAGGCCTATCTCGCCGCATTTGAAAGAACGGCCGAAAGGGAGAGTTGGCCCAAGGAGCAGTGGGCAAGTCTGGTGGCACCTTTTTTGTCTGGGGAGCCACAAAAAGCATATTTCGACTTATGCCTGGCTGATGCCAAGGACTATAAAAAACTAAAACAGGAGATCCTAACTCGCTTGGGAGTCACCACCTTTGTTCGTGCCCAACGGGTCCACCGCTGGGAGTTCCATAGGGACAAGCCTCCACGTTCACAGATGCATGACCTCGTCCATCTGTCCTCAAAATGGCTACAGCCCGAGATGCTGACGGGACCACAGATCGTGGAAAGGGTCGTGATGGACCGGTACCTGCGATCATTACCTGTGACTCTGCGCAAGTGGCTGAGCCATGCAGTCCCTAAGTCCGCGGACCAGTTGGTCGAGCTGGTGGAGAGGTACGTGGCGGCTGAAGAGCTGATGAGTATGCCCCACCGAGCCCCGATGGCGCACCGGCGAACTCCCACAGACACTGGTAAGACTGTTCCAGGGGAGAAGGGTGCTGGGCGGTGGAATGTACCTAAGACTGAGGGTGTAGAACCTGGAGACAGGCCTGCCAAGCCAGGAGAATGCGGAACGTGACGGTGGTCCGCCAACTGATGTGCCTCCCATTGAGGTGGGAAGTGTTGATGGGCCAAGTGATCGTCTGCCTGATTTAGAGGTCAGAAGAGAGGTCTTTGCCGTGGAGCAGTTGAATGACCCTACTTTGGTAAAAGCCAGGGAGAATGTAAAAGTAGTTGATGGTAAACCCGTAGACCCTGATAGTCCTTTGTCCTATCCCCACATGGTAATGTGTCAGGATTTGTTATATCAAGTGACTAAGAAGGGGGAAGATATTGTGGAACAACTAATAGTTCCCAAAGCCTACAGAAGAACAGTGTTGGATCTGGCCCATGGTCATATAACGGCAGGCCATCTAGGGGTAGAGAAAACCACTGAGCGAATAATGCAGAGGTTTTTCTGGCCCGGGCTTCATAAAGAGGTGTCTGACTTGCGCATCCTGCCCTGAGTGTCAGTATCATGCTCCCAGGCCACATTTTAAGGGTCCACTAGTTCCATTGCCTATCATAGAGGTGCCATTTGAAAGAATAGCGATGGATTTGGTTGGACCCTTAATGAAGTCTGCCAGGGGACACCAGTATATTCTGGTCATAATGGATTACGCTACCAGGTACCCGGAAGCGATCCCGTTGCGCAATACGTCAACCAAGACCATTGCCAGAGAGCTAGTTCATGTCTTTAGCAGGCTGGGTATACCTAAGGAGATACTAACTGACCAGGGTACACCGTTTATGTCCAAAGTCATGAAAGAGTTATGCCGCCTGTTCAAAATCGAACAGTTAAGAACTTCGGTTTATCACCCCCAAACCGATGGGCTGGTCGAGAGGTTTAACAAGACGTTAAAACACATTCTTAGGAAAGTGGTCGACAAGGATGGTAGGGATTGGGACTACTTATTGCCGTATTTATTGTTGGCCATAAGAGAAGTTCCCCAGTCCTCCACCGGGTTTTCACCCTTCGACTTGTTGTATGGGAGACACCCAAGGGGGTTACTAGACATTGCCAAAGAGACATGGGAGGGGCAGTCTAGTCCTTACAAAACGGTGATTGAGTATGTTTCTCAAATGCAGGAGAGAATTGCTGCGGTAGTGCCGATAGTGAGAGAGCACCTGGAACAGGCTCAACAGGCACAGCAGAGGGTATACAACCGCAATGCCCGGTTACGCAGCTTTGCTCCTGGGGACAGAGTGTTAGTATTGGTTTCCACTGTGGAAAATAAACTTTTGGCTACATGGCAAGGCCCTTTGAAATCTTAGAAAGAGTGGGGCAGGTCAATTACAAAGTTTACCAGCCGGGGAAAAGAAAGCCGGAACAGATATACCATATAAATCTGTTAAAGCCCTGTAAAGATAGAACGGTACTGTCGGCCGTCCGAGACCCTCCAGTAAGTCCAGGGCCCTTAGTTCCCGAAGTGACAGTGGCAAAAACCCTGTCGGCAATTCAACAACAAGAGGTCAAGGAGTTTCTGATCAGAAATAGGGTGCTGTTCTCTGACGTAGAAAAAGGAGGGGGATTTAACCCCCTATTGTACCTCAGCACACTGAATAATACCTGCAACAATATATGAAGACTATATGGTCATAGAAATTCAGAGATATTAGTTGCATGCATTTGCAAATACATGGGAGGCTGCTGGGCCACGTCACGGCTTCTCTGTTACCAGCAGTCCCTAACACTAAGGGGTTCACGTCCGGGGGCGCAGTGCACCCCAAAAAACGTCCAGCCCAGGACCCCCCCAGGGCATCACACGAAAATGGAAAAAGAGTGACAGTGCAGTGTAAAGTATAGCTGTGTGTGAGTAATCATTAAGTGTGGATGCAAGTACAAGCTGGTCGGCGCCAGTCTTTATTGTACAAAGTCATAAATAACATAAAGAAAACATAAACATAAATCCTAGCCCTGTCGGGGCACTAACTTCACAGGTAGTTCCCTCACTACCAGAACCTGGCAGGGCCTAATGCCCTCGCCAACAACAAAGGCACAGCACAACACTCACAGTTATGTTTCCAAGTGTCTCTGAGCAAACTCCCTGTCTGCTCTCCCAGGTGAGACAATCAGCCCTAAACAAACTAGGCTTATATTGGCCACTCTCAGGTGGAAAACTAACAAGCTTGTTACCAGGCTGTGAGAACCAAAACCTGGAGTGGCCGTGGGTGGAGCCCTCCCTCTCCTCTCACCCACAACCCCCAGGTCCCAAACCGGCTTTTCAAAAAGCAGAGACTCAAGCCTGCTACACTGCAGACTTTCTCCTGGGGATTTAAAACACATAAGACAGGAATCTGGGATAAATGTCCCTGTCACAGACCACTTTACCAGTGATCCTATCACAATATATATATACAGTATATATAAAGTTTTTCAAGCGTTGCACACTCATACATCATATATTTTCATTCAGGGTGCTTGGTCATATAATAGGTATAGCCAAGATGGCTGTGTGAGGTCCACGAGCGTCACTTCCGGTCATCTAGGAACCTTGATGCCTTCCCCCTTGCCAGGCTGCTGCACGTTGGTTCCGCCTGTCATCACTTCCGGTGCGACGGACGGAGCTCCTGGTCAGCGTGTGGCATGGAGTTGGCGGGGTCCAGGTGGGGATATGGCATGAGTGGTGACGCTCCACAGGTGAGTTATCTCACAATTTAGAGACTGGGGTATTTAACAGGCTATGGGTACAGTGCTGTTTTGTGGTTCCCTGAGGAAGGCAACCCGAAACAGCTGTTGGAACCATCCGGGTTCAGAGCTTGGCTCCCTGGGCCCTGTGGAGGCTGCTTATCAAATATATGTACTGAATATTACTTATTTTACTATGGCTTTATGGCTTGTCATTATATCCTGATGGTAACATTTTAAACTATTAAAGCTTTTTTCTTACTATTCCCAAAGAGGTGTGCTGGATTTTGTCCATACAGGACCAACTGCTATATATATATATATATATATATATATATATATATTATTAAAAATGGTGAAGGAAATGCGCCTGCAGTGTACCAGTTCTAGTTTAGAGTCTTTACAGCAAAACGTTCCAGCTCTGGGCTGGACCTCCTGTGATTACCTCCACAATATTGGACAGATAAGCTCCTTGTTTATTGTTATATTGTACAAGTTTTTATTGTATCTTCAATTAAAGTGTATTTAAACGTATTACACGATTGGAGGCTCTCTCTTTTTTATCTCCATGCATATTTGGATTTTCCTTTGGAGTGGAAGGGAACCTAATGAGGAGAGACCTTACTTGTATTGAGAAACAAGTACAATTCAGGCGCTCCAAAGAGAACTGATAGATGCAAATCTATATGCAGCTCACCACTTGGATACAAGAAAAGGAAAGAACACAGATGTAGGAGCGCTAATGATTTGTAAATTAAACCATCATGCACATAGTTGATAATAATGAATACAGATTAACTCACATTTATTAACATAGTAGACATGGAATGAATAAAAATTAATAAAAAAGGACTGTTTGTTCAAAATCAGCATGTAATGTATATGACATTAAAAAACATCTATGAAAAATAAAATGCAGATGGTAAAGTCTTGCACAAATAGATCACTATGTGATCAAAATGGGGGAACTGAGAGCTGCATGAAATTGAGGTATTCACAGAGGTTCCAGTGCTGTTATAATATAGATGAATAGTGCCAAAACAGATGTGGATACCTTCAATGGCTTACCCGCTGCATGAAAGGTGTAGTTTGGGTGCTCAGCAGCAAAGAAACTTGGGCTGTGTGTCCACTCGTGGGAAGGAGGTGGAGAAGCAAGGCATCTGTGGCGGTGAGGCTCTGAGGAAATGGCCAGCTTACCAAGGCCAAGAAATGCGTTAGGTATTCCCATTCCTACTGTCCATTTACACAGGATTCGCTGACTTCAGCCACTTTGCTGCACTCAGCACACCGACAAGCAATCCCCGGCGGTCAGCACTACTCAGCGAGACGTCGCTTGAATTGAGCAGCTCACGTTCATCCAAGCCGCTCCACACTCAGAGCCTCACCGGCACAGACGCGCTGCTTCTCCACCTCCTTCCCGGCCGGGACCCACGAGTGGACACACAGCCCAAGTTTCTTTGCTACTGAGCACCCGAACTACACCTTTCATGCAGCGGGTAAGCCATTGAAGGTATCCACAACTGTTTTGGCATTATTAATCTATATTATAACAGCCACTGGAACCTCTGTGAATACCTCAATGTCATGCAGCTCTCAGTTCCCCCATTTTGATCACAGAGTGATCTATTTGCGCAAGACTTTTCCATCTGCATTTTACCTCAGACATCACCAGGGGCAACTCTGATTGAGATATCACAAATTTTACATTTATCAGAGAACAGTTGAATCATCATCTGCATTTTCACCTCATTATTGCTACAAATTGCATTTTTCATAGATGTTTTTTAATGTCATATACATTACATGCTGATTTTGAACAAACAGTCCTTTTTTATTAATTTTTATTCATTTCATGTCTACTGTGTTAATAAATGTGAGTTAATCTTTATTCATTATTATCAACTATGTGCATGATTGTTTAATTTACAAATCATTAGCGCTCCTACATCTGTGTTCTTTCCTTTTCTTGTATTGACCTGTGAAAGGTTACAGCTGGTATGAGGCTTATACATTCTGGGTTCTGGTTTTTTTGGGTTTAAACACGTGTGGAGTGTTTCAAACATGTCTTTGTGTCTTTGTATGGTCACATTACTTTTGCATGTGAGCACATTTTTATATATATATATATATATATATATATATATACATATAGACTTTTTATTATCAGGTTACACTATGTTTGTGTTTGTTTTTATTTGTTTTCACTGAGATATATATCGTGGGGTTGGTACACGAAGACAACGCAAGAATTTATTTAGAGATCTCATGGACTCTCTATGAATGTTTTGCTGTAAAGACTCTAAACTAGAACTGGTACACTGAAGGTGCCTTTCCTTCACCATTTTTAATAATTCCTTTCAATTATTTTTTTAATAGATCATCTGCTGGAAGGGTTGGCAGCCACCTCAAATAGGGAGTGTCCATAATATTGTTGCACTGGTCATATATTAACATATTTTCGCACTTATATTATTTTGTGTATGAGCTTTGTGCGCCACTTACATGATTTTCTGTCACATATATATATATATATATATATATATATACACACATTCGCTGTGGAAAGGTGGCTATTTACACAGAATGTCCATTTTTCTGGCAGGTTAATATTTTCACCCTTTATATAGACTAAATTCTAGTAATTTGGGCTGGCAACAAACAATCCTTTGAATTGAGATTAGCAGAAATTAATCTGATGGATGACACAATTAAGTTTACTTATTAATGTAGTACCACCACAATACATTAACTGGATGTGCAAATTACAAGAAAGGATGCTCAATTAATGACGGATAAAAATACTATCTTGCACGCAAATAGTCATCACCCCTTGTCAATGAAAAAAAGTTTGCCTTATTCACAATTCTTGCAAGTACGCAGGATTGTAAGTGATCCAGATGAGGCGGTGAAAGAAATGGAGGAAATATCCAAAAAAATTCTCCAAAGGGGCTATCGAAGTAAAGATCTGGAGATAGCACAATGGAAAAGCCCTTTCTCAATCAAGGGATCAGTGCTTACAAGCAAAAGTGAAGGAGACAAGTAAAATTATGCCACTTGTGAGTGGCTTTTCAACTGATGGTAGCAGTGTTAATAAAGTTTTGAGAAACTTGTGGCCAATTATAAGATCTGACAATTGTTAACAAACCAAGATCTACCCATTTTCTTTCTAAGCCACCTGGATCATATAGGTGCATTGGATGCACCACATGCCGTTATTTAGACACCGGCTCAGATGTGATACATCCACATTCTGGCAAAAAACTGGCCATTAAACACATGTTCAGTTGCATTTAGCGATTTGTGATTTATATTATCAAATGTCCCTGTGGACTAGCCTACAAAGGCAAAACAGCATGTACTTTTAGGTAACGAGCAGCACAACACCGTTCTGCAATCCGTTTAGCCCTAGAGAGAAATGAGGTTGAGCAACCGTTTGCTAAGCACTTCAAAGCTGCAAGACATTTGCTAGTAATGTTACGCTATAAGCTCATAGATCATGTCCCACCTTTGGTAAGAGGTGGTGACAGGAACAAAATGTTGCTTCAGCTACAAGCTAGATGGATTTTTGAATTTAATACTGTAGCACCGGCAGGATTGAATAAGAACTAGAGATGAGCGGGTTCGGTTTCCAGAGATCCGAACCCACCCGAATTTAGCAGAACTGAGTCGGATCCAAGCAGGCTCGGAGTTTCCCGTCTGACTCGGATCTCGAAACCGAGGCAAAACAATAGAGTCTGAAATCTTGCGGCTCATGAGCTTTCGTCTCTAGGTCACTGTCATTGGTGTATGTGCGCAGGGGTGCTGTGCTGCTGTCTGCCAAGGGGCTGCATGAATATTGCAATGAAAACTTTTTTTTTAAAGTTATTGGGTTACAAAAAGTTTATTTTTTTAATCTTAAACATAGCAGAAATGTTATCCTAACAGCTTATAAAGTTATATGCTCTAAAAAACTAAAGCCTATATTTATTTACAAACCTATATAGAGTATACATCCTAAATTCTAAAACTGTTCTATTCAAAAACGTAAACAAAAGTCAGGAGAGGCCTCAGAGAACATGAAAAAAGATGCTCTAGGTGCTGAACTTCAAGTGATTTCTCCATCATGTTCTGCAGTGTGTTTTCTCATTCACATGTTTTCTATAAAGCAGTTCAAAGTTACAGCCTTCAAAGTGTCTGGCTATAACACCCACCTTTGCCAGGAATTACCAAAGATGATTAGAAGCAAAGGATTCATCTGTCTGGAATCTGTCTGGGAATTCATGGATCGTATTTGGCCTGAATGCACTAAGACATCCAGAGATTCTGTCACTGTGTTCTGTAGCTGACTTTATTCCTACCTGAATCGCAAACTGAAATACGGAATAGTAAGCACAGACAACATGGAGGCCTTTGTTATTCCGCTGCCTGCATGCCAACCAATACCTCCCAGACTACACCCACTGGGGGGACCAGGTCTTGATAATGACCATCCCCATCTGTTGCTAGGCCTTCTTCTTCCAAGCCATCCATCCTGGACTTCCTGTCCAAAAAGGGTGAGCAGGTTACAGAAAGAGGAGCAAGATGTCCCCGCTTACATTTTTTTTCTTCTATAATAGATGATGTGGAGAGATAAGAGCTTCAGATGTTGGAACAGGGGCTCCCACCTATTTGGCTTTCCTCCAGAGAACAGAGCTCTGTTCCTCAGGAAGTGTCTATACCTGAGCTGATAGGTAGGTAGTCTCTGTCTGTTGGTAAACACCCTTCAGGAGATGGCAACCCAAAATAACAACAACTATAATACTGTGTCCACTGATGATAACCAGCCTGATCCCTTAACAGCAACATATCCCATATGGCCAACTCTTAACATGACACCCAGTTCGCAGCCTCCTCTTCCTTATGACACTAATCCAGTCACCATGGTTGATCAATTAGCCATGTGTGGTCCACCCAATTTATGGCCTTCTACTTTCTAATATTCACATATCTAAGAAGTGGACAGTGGGAACAATGGCAGTTTGAAGGCCACTAACTAACTCTGTTTTTTTTAATGTCCCTGTACAGGTTGGGAAATTCCGTTACAAAACAGAAGGTTTGCAAAGGATTATTTAAGTCAATTGTTTATTTATTTTTGGAAAGCACGCTTCCTGGTCCCCTTCTGGGATGAAAAAAAATCAACTCCCAGCAAGCAGACATGGCGCTCAAGAAAGAATTCCCAAGAAAGACACAACGTAATACTTAAACCTTAAGTCTGAAATGTTGCATTTGCTGCTCTGTTCCACTTGTTCACAATATCTCATATGGTTAAGTGGACAGTGGGAACAATGGCAGTTTGAAGGCCACTAACTAACTATGTTTTTCTTTTATGACCATGTACAGGTTGGGAAATGCCTTTATGGAAGATTTGCAAAGCATTATTTAAGTCAATTGTTTATTTAATTTTGGAAAGCATGCTTCCTGGTCCCCATAGGGATGAAAAAAAATCAACTCCCAGCAGCAGCAGCTGTGCTCAAGGATTCTTCTGTGGCAAGGACTGATGTAAATGTACTGTATCACATTTTTTTGTAAATGCCTCCTCCCCTCCCCTTTTCCCTCATACATTTTCTTTGGAATCAAATAACAAAATTAAATTTACTACCTATCAACCCTTCCTGTCCCTGCCCTACCTTCAACTACATACATACTCCAACTCCCTCAGGCCTCTCTTGAATAATAAAAGTGTTTCCTGATGTGCCATGTTTGAAGTTGAACTGCCATGTGTTTGTGCCACCCACTGCTGCAGCTTAGCTTAGTCAGCCAGCTATCTTGGTGCAAATTTTGGGTCTAAACTAGATGAACAAATCAATATTGTGAGCTGTAAGGTGGTCAAAATTGACTGGAAACGAGTGGAAATAAATGTTATTGAGGTTATTAATACTGTAGGAACAAAAAAAGGCCCATTTTCTGTGATTTTAGCTTTTTTTATATTTTTTTAAGAAAAAATCCAGATCCAAAACCAAAATAGGAAAACAGAACACGAAAACAAAACACGGAGGTGAGGTTTTGGCAAAACCAATCCAGATCCAAAACCAGGGGAGATCCAGATCCAAAACCAAAACACGGGGGTCGGCACACATCTCTAACAAGAACCTGTCACTTTGTTGTTTTCTATAAGTCAGATTGCAATATACCTAATTGATTTGTGGTTATTTATATGCACATGAAGTAAATTTAATGTATGTGTATTTCATAGTTGTGGGTGAATGTTGGATCATCTGCGTTTTGAATTGACAGCATCAAATTTATGTGAATAAGAGATGTGATTCATCATGTTTGCCACGATACATCAGATGATTTATAGGTTGTCCCTTACATATATTGTAAAATATAATATATTAAATATTGCCGTAGTTTGGTCTACTTGTTACCTACCCAAAAGGGTTTTTATTAAAACTCTATACTTTTCTCTGTTGGAAAGATATTTTGAATATATGATGATTATCTGCCAGAGCAGGTATTAGTGATGTCCGTGCTTTTAGCGGGTGAGATATTATTGATTACTGACAATATTTTTTACTAATATGCTTCGTGTTATTTATACTTATATACATTATCTTGTTGAATATGGGATCATGATATGTTTAGTTAACATTGTTTGGTGTTGGTGTACACGGGTAACTATGGTAACCAGGTCCTTCCCCCTCCGTATGCCGCCGGGACGCATGACGTCAGTGTGGTGCGCCCGCTGGTGTGCGTGTGGTGGATGGTGTTCCTGGACTTCACTTGGTATTATATAAGAGGTAAGATGTATATGTAATCTTTGTCCTGACAAAAGGTGCAATAAAGAAGGCATCTGAAACGTTGACTTAAATACTAAAAAGTGTAGGAGTGTTTTTGTTGGAAGCCGTGGAGTGCCGCCTATTTCTTACACACACATATATATATATATACAAATACTAATTATCTTCTGATGAAACCGCCGTGTCATAGGGCGGAGAAACGCATCAGGTGACTTGTGGAACGCAGGTGGAACGTAAACCGGAAGTGAGAGGCCCGATACCGGAAGTAGCGGAGCGGGAGTAAGCCAGCGTGTCCCAGCAACTGATGCACAGCAAGCGGTGAGACGCGCCGTGATTCAGAAGTGGAGGTCCCTCTGCCTGAGGATACAAGTACCTCTGGACCGCTTGGCATACAATGCTATTACAGCGCTATTACAGCTGACACTAAGTGTCCAACACTAACCTCTACATTTAAACAGCACTGCAGCTTTTCCTCCCCCTGGTTGGGGTAGAGGTCAGCATTACCTCACTGTATTTCTAAGGAAGTTGATGGATGGTAATGTATGAAATACATATAAATAAATTGCAGCAAAAGTACTTTCAACTGGCACAATATAAGCTGCTTTTTTCCATCTACTAAATAACTGTGATTGAACTTTATTACTAAACTGCATACTAACTGATAGTGATTGGACACCTTCACTAACAACTATTAATATATACTGGCTAGCTATTACTAAACATTTACCTTATACTCTGCTACCTCAATCTGACTGAATTGGTGCTTATCTATCTATGCAAGAGTGATTTTTATATTCACTTGATGGTGTTATTATATATACTGTTGCATATAATTTTTTATATATTTTTTATATAGGTTGAGCCGGATCCGTGCTATATATTGTGGCAATTAGCCCTATCAATTATTCCACCTGTATTTGATTTGATTGATATAACTAAGTTTAGATTGTTTTATATGTATCAATAAATTATTTTTCTAAACCAATAGCCATTCACTAGCGCTCTCATTATTTTTATTATTGTGACATATCATTTGGTGAATTTCCAGATTCACCTATGTGGGGGCAGCTTTAGTGGCTTTTTTATAAATCTGAACCACTTTTTGGTGATTAGAGTATTTATTAGCGCCCACCTATTTCTTATTTTTCTCTCTATTTTTCTTTGTATATACAAATACTGCCTAATCCATAGAGGAAGAGTCTGAATCCACAGAGACTGTTTTTATGGTGAATGCGCCAGAATTTTACTTTGCTTAAATTGTATTTTGCCACCTTAAGCCTTTATTTTAACACATCGGTATATACAATAAGGTCTATAAAAGGAATGATTTATGCAGAAAAAGACCATTATGTTCCTGATCTTATTGAGGGAATTGCTGATCCATTCCTTGCTGATATTTGTTGAATTTTAGAAGATTTATTTATGTTGTATAACCTTCAAAGTAAAGGATAACCCCTGAAGAAGTCTTGTCAGATGAAATGCATAGATTTAAGTTTTTTAAGATTCATTTTGGAGCAAGCAACTGGAAAAATCATGTCCCTAAAAGGGTGAATTACATGAATGCAAAAATGAAAAATTGTATGATGAATTGCCAAACTGTATATGATTTTATACTCTGTAAACGTACTATTTTAATAAATTGTGGTCATAAAATTTTTATTAACAGTTTAAGGGTGTCAGTAATAATATATGAATAATTGTATGGACTTTTGATACAGACAATTGAACAAGTTGACCAAGTAATTGGTTAAAATAGATTACCATCTTCACCTTAATATATAACCAGAGATTTTAAGAAAATAACGCCCCCTTCAAACATATATATATATATATATATATATATATATATATTTGAGATGTGGGTCGGACCATTTTTGTTGCTTTTGGTACTAATTCGTCATCCGGTTTTGGTTTTGCCAAAACGCTGTGACCGATTTTGGTTTTGGATTTTTTTTTTTTAAATTTACAAAATAAGCTAAATCACATAATTTGAGTGTTTTTTTGTTCCTAGAATATTAGTAACCTCAATAACATTCATTTCCACTCATTTACAATAAATTTTGACCACCTCACAATAGTTTTCATTCAGTTTAGGCCAAAGTAGGCTAAGCAACAGCAGTGGGCAGGCACAAATATGTGGCAGTTCAACTTCCAACATGGCACATCAGGAAACAAATGTTTTCATTAAGCAAGAGGTCTGAGGTAAATGGAGTATGTATGTAGTTCAAGGCAGGGAAAGGAAGGGTTGATTCGTAGTAAATTTTATTTAAGTTTTGGATTCGGAATCAAATTTATGAGGGAGCAGGGGAGGCATTTTCTAAGAAACTTGACTCATTGTCATCAGTCCTTGCCCCTGTTGAGCTCTTTGGTGGTTCTGAATTTTTTTCCAAAAATCAAAGAAGCATGCAAGAGATGCTGTCTTTGGCCATAAAAAATTCTGGACTTTTTTTGCATTCATCAACTGCATGTAGAAGATTTCAGCGGCTGTGGCAGTTCAGCTACCAACATGGCACATCTAGGAAAGAGAATGGCACTGCAGTGGCATACAGGATGGCAGTTTTATAAACTATACCAATAATGTTTGTTGTCTACACAAAAAGACAGTCAGCAATGCCCCAATCAGCGCATAATGCAAAGAAAAAAGGTGCAAGATGGAATTGACCTTGGGCCCAATGGGAATGGAAGCTCTGAACAGGAAGGGGCAGAGGTATTATTGAAGTCTGGTACTAAACATCTCTCATCATCGTGCTTCTTGGCTTATGTATGGGAAGGCTGGTAGGGGAGGGGGGAGAACATCTCCAGATACCATCACAAAATATCCTCTCCATTTGGTGCTTGAGTTGTTTCTGACCAAACATGGCTGTTCTGATCAAGGATAGCCAATTCCATCTGTTGTTACACATTGGAATGAAAGTTTAAGAAAAAAGGCAACCAGGTTGGTATCTAAAAATCAAGTTTGAAAAAGGCATCAGAGTGTTTTGCAAGAATATCTATTTGTGATTTTAGTTGAAATAAATACAGTATGGAAAAAAAAATTAAGCAACAGAGCAGCGGCACAAACTTATTATGCAAAGAAATGAGGTGCAAGATGGAATTCTCCTTGGGCCCTTTCACCCTTCCTTCTGTATGTATTAAACAGGACATGCACAAGCTAACAAACCAATCACTTTAGTGACAGGGACTGCCACTTGTGGCTGAAGTGATTGGTTTGTTTGGGCAACACAAAACAAGCTTCCAGAAATTGTGGGGCCCAGGACTGACAAAATAGGTAGGCTCCCCACTGGGGGCGGTACTATAGCGGGGATGGAGAATAAATTGGTGCGTAAACTAGTTTTTAAAAAAATGACATTGTTTGGGCTGTGGGGTTGGGTGTTATTACTACATATCAATCAAATTATATGATCCCCTAGTCCTGCCTCAGCTACCTCAGTATGGTACATAAATACCCTAATATCAGCTCCACCCCACTCATGTACATACACACCAACCATCTCCCTCTCACACTTATACACAGCAGTAGCCCAGGCACCTCCCTCGCACATACATATACATCAGTCACCTCCATTTCATACATATATGCTCCTGCACCAGCCACCTCCCTTTCACTACATATAGACACTAACTTCACCTCAGTATGATACATATATACCCTCATGGCAGCTACAAACACACATACACCCATACACACCACCTCCCTCACACACATATTCCCCAGCCCTGCCGCATCAAACGCCAGCTTACAGACATATATACCTTCCTAGCCCGGCCTCACCGCTGTCAGCCAGAGTTCCCCAGTGTGCTTGCTAGCTGCCGATCCTGCAGACATAATGTTGCCTTCTCTCACAACATCTGTTACATTGATTCTTCCTTGTGTTCCTATGTATTTGTTACTCCATATTCTGAGGAAGCCGCTGACATTACATAGAGAAACACGTTATACATTACCCCCATCGCTCTGAAGAGGCTATACATTCGGGCTGACAGCAGGTGACCGGACCCAGACGAAAAGCTTACACTGACTGCATTGCTTTCTCCATTTGGCTGAGCATTCACTAAAATACCAGCAGCAGGAGGTACAAAGTTTATTTACTGGGGACCAGGACTGTGTTATATACAGCTATTAAAAAGAGCCTACCAGAGACTGTTGCATATTCTGGATAACATAACAAACTATATGACGAACAAATTGTGAAAAGGACTCTACTAACTCACAGTTACTAAGTGACTGTTTACAAAGGATTTTTTTATACTAATAAGGCATTATAAATGTTCTTTTCAAAGTAGCATGTGTTCAAATTCTGGAAGCAACAAGCAATTGCATAAGTGAGTAACTGATTGCTGGTTATATATTAACATCTAATTGCATGACTAACAAGTTGTGAAAAGGAATTATTAATAAGCAGGTGGCTGGAGTGACTGCCTGAAAGTATAAGCTTGCAAAGTGTACAGTTTGAAACAAGCTTCCAAGAGTAGTTATTGATAAAAAAAGGTCTTTTAAATTATAATTGTATGTATTAGATCTGGAATAGTGTACTATTAATTAGATTTAATTACTAATCCTATTACTGCTAGTGAGTAAGCATTGTTTTTTTATATATAAACTGAATTACATTTTAATACATTTAATAATTAAAATTCTGACTAATTGAATAGTGCTTTCTTATATGAAGGTTCTTCATTTAGGTTACTCCATATTGTTGGCTTTTTTGTCTCCTTCTTGGCGGTGGCCATTTTGTTGAGGACATTTCTATATAGTTACCCTGATCCACAGCTGCAGAGATGGGCCCCTTTCAGTCCAGGCCAGGGACAGGACTACCAGCATAAGGCAGCTAACAGTATTGTGTTAATCCTCTGTACAGTTGGAACTGGAAGAGGTCATTCTCCTCATCTGATTCCTTACTCTAATCAGTGTGTACATCATCCTCACACAATATTAATTCATCCCCACTAGAATCCACCATTACAGGTACCTCTGTATTTTTTTTTACGTAATTGGCGGTAAAGGTCTTCCTCTTGGAATTTTCAGTTCATTTTGATGAACATTATCTTTTCCACATTTTGATGAATTCTAATGGAATGGCATCATATTTGCTCTGTCCCCTCCCATTTGACCTGTGAATCACTGCGATTTGCATCGAGGGGTCAGGGCTTAATAAGATGGTGCACGCTCTTCTCTCTGTCAGGGGGTGGGGGAGGGTTTCTGGGCACTAAGAAACCCCCCTGCGTGCACAACTGAGCTTTTGGAGCAGTGAAACTTAGCACTGCTGAGTCGACTCGGCAGTGCTAGTGCACCTGCATGACTAGTGACTAGAGTTCATGCAGGCGCACAAAGCCCAGGTGTCCGGTGGAAGGAGCCGGACAGGGGAGGAGGAGTTGTACATGCACACCCATGATCTGATACTCTAAAAGTAGGGTAGCACAAAACTGTAAATTATACTTGGTTTAGGGGCTAACTGTGTATTTTGCAGTTTATTGCAGGAATCTGAAACACTATTGAATATATATCTATAAATCATGTTGTGTTCAACTATTTAACCTGCCAATAAACTTTGTTTATAAATATATTTAATGGTGTGCAATGTTTTGTAAGACCACTACAATGTAGACCAAGATGGTGTAATCAGCATTTATGAACAAGTAATGGAGCATACACACGGTCAGATTTGTCAGATGAACGATTTTACCAAAGTTTTGAACGATTGAACGATTTTTGACTGCATTAAAGTGAATGGAATCGTCCAAGTCTGACTGCAAACACATCAGATGTCCGATATCGTTATCTGACAAACGGGAACGCGCATCGTTGATCGTCCATCGTTCAGGCATGTCAGATATGTCAGATTTTCCTTCAGATATGAACGACTGAACGATTTTTAAATCGTTATCGTTCATATCTGAAGGAAAAATCTGACCGTGTGTATGCACCATAACTGCATATACTAGAAAGTTGCGACAGTTAGATAGCATAAGCGTAAACTCACAGCAGTGTATATAAACCATAGAAAAGTTTATATTAGAAAATACAAATAAAATATTGAAATGATAAAAACTGTACATACAAGGTTCATGTGACCCAATATGTTTAGATAATATATGAATGATAGATATGTTTGTCTAAGCATTTATTTAGTTTCATTTCGATCAGATACTGGATGAGGCAGTGGTGTAATGTAAACATTAACATATGTAGCAACATAACTAGGAGACCTGAGCTGTAAGGACACAGCCATTATTATGTTTCCTGTAACAATGTATTTCATTTTAGTGTTAAAAAGTGCTGTGTACAGATGTGTCATGCTACATCTTTGCTGTGTACACAGCAAATTGCGCCACACATGGCACGAGGCGTGTGCCCGCGAGCAGATACGCACACTGCGTTCGCACCCACGGCGCCATAGGAATACATGGTGTGATCGCAGTGCATGCCATAGTGTAAAGTAGCATATGCTGCTGCGGGTAATCGCATTGCGCTATGCGTGCGCGCGTTTGTAGCGTGATCGGCATAGGTGTAGCAGGACACATCTGTACATTTAAACAACCCATTTTATTTATAATACTCAAGATCTTGCAGCTGGATATAGTAGACTTTCTGTTCACATCAGCAGATGTCTTACAACTTCAAAGAGCCCAGTTACTTAACCAGTGAAGTGGTTTATTGGTGTTCCACAGCAGGGCCGAAACTAGGATATCTGTCACCCGGTGCAAGGCAGCAATTTTGTGCCCCCTCCCTTCCTGTACCTGGATTTTGTCCTTGCTCCTCCATAAGGCAGTGCACTACTCAGACGTCCCTGGTACAGTGACTTACATTATTCCACACACCATAATGCCCATTACACATTATACCACACATTGTAATGCCTATTACCAAAGTGCCACTTACATATTTGCCCAACACCATTTTTTGGCCCACAGTAAGGCTTCTAATTACTTTAAAATTACCTGCTCATTGTCAGGGGTTTTATGCTCATTACCAGAGGTTCCATGCTTGTTGCCAGGGGGTTTCATGCTTGTTGCCAGGGGTTGCATGCTCATTGCCAGGGGTTACATGCTTGTTGCCAAGGGTTACATGTTCGTTGCCAGGGGGTTTCATGCTTGTTGCCAGGGGGTTTCATGCTTGTTGCCAGGGGGTTTCGTGCTCGTTGCTATGGGTTTTATGCTTGTTGCTATGGGGTTTCACGGGAGAAGATGCAGCTTTCAGCATCTTCTCCCGGCACTTCTTCGAATGCTGTTTGCATTGCACTGGCCAAACAGACACTAGAGGTCCAATAGAACCTCTAGCATCAATCTCCTCCTTGGCGGTGGCCATTTTTGGATGGCCATTTTTAGCAGAGTCCATGCGGACGGCTAGTCCGCATGGAATCTGCAGAGAAAGGCCATCCAAAAATGGCCACCGCCAAGGAGGAGACAGACACTAGAGGTCCAGTAAGGACCTTAACAATATTAGAAATGAACCTCTATGTACCCCTGCCTGTACCTTCTAAAATCCTTCCTATAAACCTCTAAGGATGACGCTAATTTGCGTACGCAGTCACACCATAAATAAAGACTTAGACATAGAACCTGTGGTTCCAAAGCACAAGTGATATTCAGGTAAAAGTTCAGACAGTTACACACAATTGATCAAGACACAATTTAGGCGCAAAAGTAAATCATACAGACCACAAGTACAGTATACGTACGCAGGCGCTTCTGGACCCAGAGATAGGCTTCAGCAAGAGACCCCTCGTCATTCAGCATTCAGCACAAAGACTCCCAAATAGTGTCCGTGCACCCATACTTATACCCCCCCAGTATAAACAAGACAAAAGGTATGTCTGTTGCTGATGTCATTGGTTCTCAGAGGTGAAGCATCTGTTACAGTGCATCTAACAGGCTGGTTTAAACAGACTTTCCCTGCCTCTAACAGCTAGGGGTCTTCCTCCTCACACCTTCTTCAGCGTCCTAACAGTTGAATCTAAAATATACATTTTGGTTGCTTGTAGGTTCTGCGGTCCATAACTCGAGAATGCATAATGCGATCTCCTCACCGGGAAACTGTGGAAAGAGTATGCATCAGAACAACTCCAAGAATGACGTGTTTATCTTGTATAATTCCTTAGTTAACAAATATCTTTATTTCTTAGCATTTAAACTAACTGAACCTTCTTGAATCATACACTTTAAAGCTTATTGAACCTTATGTATGAATATGAAATGTGTGGGTATTCAGGGTTTGGTATAAAGACATATTTAATGTGTGTATGAAAATGCATTTGGCTCTAACTGAGTGAACATTTTAGCAGTGTGGCATGCTGGGTTAGATAGTTCTACATGTCCTGTCAGCAGGCCCTCCCACCTTTCCTGTGTCATTGCAGGAAGCTTGCTTATTTATTCTAGCCAGACCACCCGTAGTGAACAAACACTATGCAGGAAACTTATCAACCCAAGCCAGTTGTCACCTGGCCACTTGCTTCATATGATAATGGTCACAGATGCCTTCGCATTATGCTAATGGTATTATCGCCACATGTACTAAAATGTGAGTTTATCTAAAATGGCGCTTAGGCGGCCATTCGCAAAATGGCGTCTTGCGATCGCATTTCAAAAATGGAGTCTTGCGGCCAGTCGCATGATGGCGTCGCTGTGATTGAATTTTAAACTGAACTTGTCTTACTCAATTATTCAGCTTCGACAGTCCACCCTTTGATAGCAAACAACATGCTATCACAATCTGTTATATAAATTTATTTTAGGCTTACATTTACATATTATTTAGTGTTATTCTGGGATGGCACAAGGTGTTCCTTAATCCATCAATAATGTGTCTCTGGGTGGGGACATAAAACTACTATTATACGCACACCGCGGATCTTGGGAGATCATGTGACAGGTGTGGGAATGCACCAGTCTTATAACAGCAGTCTTGAAGGGGAATTTGAGACTTTACATTATCTGAGGTGTTCTATAAATAACATTTCAATAATATCTTCTATGCATGTCTAAATATTATACATTTAAATGATGGTACTTCCTAGCTCAGGGTTGTAATGCAGTTCTGTATCTACCTTGGTATACATATTATCATTTCTGACCACCATCATAATTTCATTCTTTCGTTTTACTCTATTTTTACATTTTCCACACTTCAACACAATAGGAACACACCGGACGCATATGCCAATTATTATGATCACAATCAGTATAAGGATCAAGAATTTGCCTATGCTGGCGATCACTTCCTGGACCCATTCCCCTAGACCCGAGAACTATTTAACTGGGTTCAGCCATGACACCCATCCTTCTATCTTTTCCCCTGCTTCAGCCACTGATGCGTTATGGTTCTTACGAAATTCCCACTTTAGCTGCAGAATCTCATCCATCTTCTGGTCTATCACTTCCTTAGGGTCGCTGGTATCATTGGTGACATAAGTGCAACATTTTACTCCAAATTGGGTGGCTAACGTTACGCAATACCCTCCAGTAACAGCGGTTAAATAATTCAACACTAGCCTGTGTTGCACTAGTTCTTTCTTGTACGCTTGCAATTCTCTCCCCGTGTACCTGAATGTGTCATCGTACATCTCGGTGATATTATCTATTAATTTAGCAAGTTCCTGGATATATCTAAAATTTAATGTACCCCTAGCAATTCTGGTGGGATCCAGGGCGACTAAAACTTGGAAGCCAGTTGTCTCACTGATTAACTGAGCGGCTTTATGCATATCACCAGGTATCATATTTCTCTTGCCTCTGTGTTCATATTGCGTGTGAAGATATGGTGACGGTGTGTTTTTATGTATTCCCAACATTTCAACATGTGTGAGGGTCATAACTTCTGGGACTACTCTTCCCAGATAACACAAACTCGGGGAGAGCCATTTATACGCTTTTCTTCCACATATAAAATATACATTATCAGGGAGAACATAAGGAATAGTATGCATCATTATCATTAAACACATTTCTCTTGCAAACAAGGCTCTTCCATTTCTCAGGCTCTTCCATTTGGTATATGCAAGTTTCGGGTTGTATTATTTTAGCACAATAACCATCTGGTACTTTACCAATCATTTATTTGGTGGAACTCAATGTATACCGGTACCTAAAATGTTTCCCACTTGATTTAATTGAGTGTAACAGATCATAGTTTATGGACTTATTATCAGCTCTTTGTGAGAAGGTCATCGTCTGGTTATTCCCCGTCACTTCCCAACCTCCGGGTTTATTGGGGTTGGTTATGTTTAAACACAAAAGTGATCTATCTACTTGGAATTGATAGAGTTTGAAATGAGGTGGTTTGGATGAGAGGAATTTTTCATCCAAAGTTTTCCCTTTTTGTAAATCTAAAATTTCCATGGTATTCAGCGGAAATGGCACCAACCCTACATTATGCTGTCCCTTTGGCACATGTGAACACACCCAGCAATCAGTTTGATTTAACACTTTGCCTACCATGCTGTGATAATCCTCTAAAGGATACCCTCCCCAGTACGGGTTATATTTAGGTTGGCACCATTGGATACAGTTCTCATCAACTAGGGACCCACAAAACTCACAAATACAGGAATCTTCAGACGATAAACCTCCACACCTTCCCCGAGTATCCGGAATGACAGCTCTCTTAACAATAACAGTACTAAGATTGGTCAGACACTCCCCTGATTGGCATTGCACTCCTCCTTTCTCCACTCCATCAGCACTGCCATCAGCTCCTGTTTCCTCAATCGGTCCCCCATCACAGACACTGGATATTCCCGAACTGACCAGGATGGTGAACACTCTAAAAGAGAATATGAGAATGAACATAGCAGGCCTGTCCATTTTAACAACAAGTCCTGCAAAATTTCTTTCGGTTCAGGTATCTCACTACGACCTTTTCAATCCTCCTGGAACAAATTCGCGAGCGACAGGTCCACACTATCAGCCTTGTCTCCGCCTTGTTTCTCCATCGGTTGATTGACCTTTTTGCAGTGAGAGGAATGGACCCAGGTATCTCTCTCGGCCACCTTCAAAGATGTAGTACTCGTCAGCAGCACCTGGTATGGACCTTCCCACCGATCAGTCAAACAACCTGAACGCAAGAAATTTCTGATCATTACATATTCTCCTGGTTCAACATCATGACAGTTAGTTTCAGGCATATCATTAGACAACAATTTAAATTTCTGCTGCTGTTGCTTTAACTGCCTACTCATTGATATAAGATACTTTACAGTTACCTCGTTGTTACCCTTCAAGTCTTCCTGGGGACTTATAATCAAATGAGGTTGTCTGCCGAATAGTATTTCAAATGGGGACAGATTCAGAGGAAACCTAGGGGTGGTCCTTATGCTATGTAGGACCAAAGGTAACGCTTCTGGCCATCCTAGTCCAGCCATGATTTTACTTAGCTTATTTTTAATAGTCCCGTTCATCCTCTCTACCTTGGCATTGGTTTGCGGTCGGTAGGGGGTGTGAAGTCGGCTATTAATACCCATCAGCTTACACATATTTTGAAAAACATCACCTGTGAAATGGGTACCCCTATCACTCTCAATGATTCTAGGGATACCGTACCTGCATACAAATTCCTGAACTATTTTCTTGGCAGTAAACACAGCAGTATTAGTGGCCGCTGGGTAGGCCTCAACCCAGTTAGAAAATATGTCTGTGCACACTAATACATACTTAAGGTTCCTGCAGGGTGGTAATTGGATGAAATCAATTTGTATCACCTGGAAAGGTCCATCAGTCGGAGGAATGTGGGACGGTTCGGTAGGGATCGCTTTCCCTATGTTCTTTCTCAAGCAGGTCAGACAGGACATTGCTATCTTCTCTGCTTGTGAAGAAAAACCTGGTGCGCACCAGTATGCCCTCACCAACTTGCACATACCCTGTTTGCCCAGGTGAGTCAGACCGTGTGCTGCCTCAGCCAGGCTGGGGTAATATGCCTTGGGGGCTACTGGCTTACCATGTCCGTCCCTCCAGAGTCCAAAGGACTCTTGCCCACACCCCTTGGACTTCCATATGGATTTTTCCTGAATTGAACACAAATTTTGCATCTCAATTAATTTCAGCATATCAATGGTTTAGAATGACATAATTGTTTCAATCGGGGAAGACATTTTTAACCCTGCTGCCCATTTTGCAGCTTCATCAGCTCTGTTGTTGCCCAGTGACACCGGGTCATCCTCACATGTGTGGGCTTTGCATTTAATTACTGCCACTGCCTTGGGCAGTTGGATTGCTTCTAAGAGATGTTTTATGTGTCGGGAGTGTGCAACTGGTGTGCCTGCTGCTGTCATAAAATTTCTCAGACGCCATAGAGCCCCAAAATCGTGCACCACCCCGAACGCGTACCTCGAGTCAGTGTAAATGTTAGCAGATTTGCCTGCTGCCAGTTCACATGCTCTAGTCAGTGCTACTAACTCTGCCACCTGGGCTGAGTGAGGAGGACCGAGAGGTTTAGCTTCCATGATGTCTGTGTCATTTACAACAGCATAACCTGTACATAATTCACCTGTGTCTGTTGGTCTATGACAACTCCCATCCGTATAGAAAGTCACATCCACATTCTCTAAAGGTGTGTCATGTATGTCAGGTCTAGCAGTAAAGGTCTGATTCAGATATGTCATACAATCGTGAGTGTCATCATGTCTGCTGAACTCACCTCCCGCCAGCAACTCCTCTCCTTCCACCCTTTGTACATCATGTTGTACATATGGTAGGTATGTTGCTGGATTCAGCGTACTGCAACGTTTAACAGTAATATTTGCAGGAGCGATTAGGTCTAGCTCCCATTTGGTGAACCTAGCCGAGGAGACGTGTCTGGTTTGAGCTGAGTTCAACAGAGCAGATACAGCAAGGGTAGTGTAGACAAACATATCATGGCCCAATACTACGTCCTCACTTTTACTCACCAATAAAGCGGTAGATGCTACACTTCTCAAACAGGTGGGGAGTGATCTTGCTACCGTGTCCAATTGGTCACTGTAGTATGCTACGGGCCTACTGGCATCACCATGTTTTTGTGTAAGGACACCTGCAGCACAACCATCGGCTTCCGTACAATATAAATCAAAAGGTTTTTCATAATCGGGTATTCCCAATGAAGGAGCTTTTGTCAGACTATCCTTAAGATTAAGAAAAGCCTGTTCTGTGACGCGATTGGGCTTTGAGGAAGAGACTAGTTCCTGTAAAGGCAAGGCCAAAATAGAAAAACCTGGGATCCACGTTCGGCAATATCCACACATTCCCAAGAAGGTACGAATTTGCTGTTGATTCTGCGGCAGTGTCATGGATTCTATCATTTGTGAGATGTCGTAACCCCTGGGTTAGGCAGTGTCCCAAATATTTTACTCTGGGCTGGCACGGCTGTAACTTGTCCTTAGCCACTTTGTGTCCTGTATGCGAGAGATGGAGTAACAAAAGTTTAGTATCATTCACACATGACATAAAAGAGTCAGAACATAGCAATAAATCGTCCACATATTGAATTAGAACTGATCCATTGGCAGGTTGAAAAGCTTGTAAACAGTCATGCAATGCTTGGGAGAAAATACTGGGGCTGTCTATGAAACCTTGGGGCAATCGTGTCCATGTATATTGCACACCTCTGTATGTGAATGCGAATAGGTACTGACAGTCAGGGTGGAGAGGCACAGAGAAGAAAGCAGAACAGAGGTCAATGACAGTGAAATGGGTTGCATTTGGTGGGATCTGCATCAGGATGACAGCTGGATTCGGCACTACAGGGAATTGGCTCTCTACTACCTTATTAACACCTCTAAGGTCTTGCACCAGCCTATAACCCCTCCCACCACTCTTCTTTACTGGAAAGATGGGACTGTTGGCTACACTAGCTGTACGAACTAAAATTCCCTGTTGCAATAATCGCTCGATTATTGGAAACACCCCTAGTTCTACTTCCTGTTTTAGTGGGTACTGGGGAATTTTTGGAGCTTGCCTACCACTTTTTAAGTTTACCATTACCGGGCTTACGTTTGCCATTAATCCAGTGTCCTGTCCATCTTTTGTCCAAAGGGAATCTGGAATTTGGGACAACATTTCATCTACTTGTGATGGATTTTCTTTTAAAACTGTAGAGTGATACATTATCCTTTGAGGAGTGTCTAACATATCCCGCACCTCGTATACCATTCTCTCTGGGATATCTAAATATACACCATCAGGGGTGCAATATATGACGCATCCCATTTTACATAACAAGTCTCTGCCCAGCAGGTTAGTAGGAGCCGCGGCAGCCAGGAGAAAAGAATGTCTGGTATGCAACGGCCCAATACTAACCTCTGCGGACTTTGTTAAAGGATAACGTTCCACTCTACCTGTCACACCCATTGTTGGTATTGTCTCGTTGGTCACCTGTAAATTAACGGGAGATTTCATCACTGACTTGGTCGCCCCTGTGTCTACAAGAAAAGGATATTCAGTACCAGCTACATCAACCATCAAGACCGGTTCTTCCCTAGTACTTCCCGTTAACCTGACTATCTGTAGACTACAGGTATGACCTGACCCCTATCGTTGGCTACCATTCTCCAATAAAGCATTTACGGCTACAATTGGAGCTGGTACTTGCTGAATATTTGCTGATCTCTGTGCATATCCCTTATGGGGGTATCCAGGTTTCCCTTGGTGTGGGGTCCATACTCCTTTTACTGTGCAGTTTCTACTTAAGTGTCCTGTATGTTTGCAATTAAAACATGTCCGTGATTCAGGTGAAAGCATGTGTTGTTGTGGAGTTTGAGCAGAGGTTAAAGGTGGTGGATATGGGTAAGGATAGGGAGGGTAAGGGTATTGTGGGGGATAAGAAGTAGGTGGATATCCTGGGACCTGTGGTTGCATTGGGTTAGTAGGATAGAGTTGTGTTTGTTGTTGAGTGGGGTTAGTGAGAGCAACTTGTTCTGACATGAGTGTGTGTGCAAGTGCAAGCGTGTCTGTTGGCTGTGGTGTTACCGTCATTCCCTCCAGAGCTTGTATACTGACAGCCATTAATTTTTCGCTCTGGGTCTCCCTCTTTTTTGAGATGTTTTTGTCATGTTCTATGGCAGACTCTATGAGGTTATCTATTGTAAGTCCGCTCCAGCCAGGCTGTGAGGTCTGAACCCGAGTTTTTAAATTCTCTTTTAAACCGTCCATTAATATCGTGACTATCATTCCCCTGTGGTGAATGCTATCTTTAATATCTTCTATCCCAGTGTACTGGGTGATAGCCTGCAGAGCCCGATCGCAATAGTCTTCTGCAGTTTCACTCTCCTTTTGTTTGATTGTGAAGATTTTGTTCCAGTTAACTACTACCGGAAAATATATATCCAATTGAGTCACAATGCGGGAAATGTTACCTTGGTTTACTTGGTCTGTTAAGGGAACGTCGCCATCCAATACACAATTCGTGATAAATTTTGTCACGTCGGTATTGCGTGGTAGACAGGCCCTTAACACCACACGCCAATCTTTATTAGTGGGCTCATGAGAACTACCCAAATTTCTCAAAAATCTTTGAGATTTGGCTAATTCCTTTTTTGGATCAGGGAAATCATTTATGATGGAATTTAGTTCTGCCCTTGTCCATGAACAATGCATTACTACTTCCCTAGTGGGCACTACACCGTTGGCATCCGCATTTCCATTCGGAACAGTTATTGTCCGAATGGGATGCAGACCGGCAGCGTTGCTACCTCTGACCTGATTACCTGGCTGGGGGTTTAATCTGCTGCTGGTACGTATGGTATTAACAACTTCCTCAATGGGTGCAGAGTGTATTAACACTTCCCTTGCTGTTACCGATGGAGATGGTGGCACCACCCGTGATTGTGGTGATGCAGCATCTATCATTTGCACAGCATGGGAAATGGCAGACATTACAATAGGCTCATCATCTACGTCATAAACATTTTCTTTATGGTTACTTAAGAGGGGGTACAAATTACTTGTTACATTTTTGTTGGTATTTTTGGTAACTGTACTTGCACCTCCGTCCACATAAGGTGGGGGAGGTGAGCGTGAACGGCTGGCAATACTCTCCACGACGCTACCTTGCCGCACGTGCGCGCCAATTTGCGGCTCGCCCGTATTGCAATTCAGCGTCGTGGATGTATTTTCTGGCAATGCGTTCGCAACGCTAGTTTGCGTCGTTTGCACATTTTTAAGCCAAGCATCCCCTTCATGCTGCCATAGTTTTAAACATTCAAAATACTTAATCTTTTTCTCTCGGGATCGCACCATACTGATGTGATCCTGGACATTATCTAACACATTTTTGTCAAAACTACCAATTCTGGGAAACGGTCTAACACTCTTCCTCGTCATATTAAACCATATATCACAATACCTTATTGCATAAGTACCGTACTTGGTATGCATGATACGACGGGCCGATCCGATCGGCGCCTCCATTAGCAGCACATCATTGCTTAACATCTCTACTGTTTGCGTGGCTCCCATTCTGAGACAACTCCTACGCTTTTCAATAAAAATTTAAACCGGTGAAAGACAATCAAGACACTTTCACTTACCTGTGGACGATTTAAGTCGGCGGCGCCCACACACCTGGATAAGATTTAGTAAGGCAACTTCCACACCTGGATAAGATTTGAAGCAGGCCACTTCCACACCCGGATAAGCTTTAGTAAGGTAACTTCCAGACCTATGAGAGTTTATATGTCGGCCACTCTCGTGCACCTCTATACAACAAAGACAACATTTACACCTGCTACTGTGTTAAGAACGGTAAGCTGCTTACCGAGCGACTAGGCTAACCCTTGCACCTAGCCCTTAAGGATCATATACCCTTAACTTTAGGGAACAAATTACCCCTACCAACAATACACTCACTGTTGCACACTTTTTCCTGCGCAGAAAAATACACGTTAACCCAGATATTGGTAATAGAAAAAAAAATGTAAACCTCAATGGCTTTGTTCAAACACGTGGCAGCAGAACCGGAAGTGCGTATACGCTATTGTGCGAACGGCCGCATACACAATCATGCGACTACCACACAACCGTATAATGACTTTTTAACTGCGTACGCAAAAATGCGTTTTAGCCGCGTACGCAATACTGCGGCACCCCTCTAAACACAAGGTTCTATCAACAGAGGAAAACAAACTTTTTCCTCTCTTGTCCCTGGATTCTAGTCAGCTTCCTTAATTCACACGGAGACGGATAGCGATCTTTCAGCACAAAGCGGTTGCAGGCAAACCCTGCATGTGGCCACTCCACCCTTTGCTGAAATATCGATGACCGTATGTACCGTGTGAGCAGGTAAGTGACTTCTTCACGAGCCCCCAACTAACAATATTAGAAATGAACCTCTATGTACCCCTGCCTGTACCTTCTAAAATCCTTCCTATAAACCTCTAAGGATGACGCTAATTTGCGTACGCAGTCACACCATAAATAAAGACTTAGACATAGAACCTGTGGTTCCAAAGCACAAATGATATTCAGGTAAAAGTTCAGACAGTTACACGCAATTGATCAAGACACAATTTAGGCGCAAAAGTAAATCATACAGACCACAAGTACAGTATACGTACGCAGGCGCTTCTGGACCCAGAGATAGGCTTCAGCAAGAGACCCCTCGTCATTCAGCATTCAGCACAAAGACTCCCAAATAGTGTCCGTGCACCCATACTTATACCCCCCCAGTATAAACAAGACAAAAGGTATGTCTGTTGCTGATGTCATTGGTTCTCAGAGGTGAAGCATCTGTTACAGTGCATCTAACAGGCTGGTTTAAACAGACTTTCCCTGCCTCTAACAGCTAGGGGTCTTCCTCCTCACACCTTCTTCAGCATCCTAACAGTTGAATCTAAAATATACATTTTGGTTGCTTGTAGGTTCTGCGGTCCATAACTCGAGAATGCATAATGCGATCTCCTCACCGATAGCACCGGGAAACTGTGGAAAGAGTATGCATCAGAACAACTCCAAGAATGACGTGTTTATCTTGTATAATTCCTTAGTTAACAAATATCTTTATTTCTTAGCATTTAAACTAACTGAACCTTCTTGAATCATACACTTTAAAGCTTATTGAACCTTATGTATGAATATGAAATGTGTGGGTATTCAGGGTTTGGTATAAAGACATATTTAATGTGTGTATGAAAATGCATTTGTCTCTAACTGAGTGAACATTTTAGCAGTGTGGCTTGCTGGGTTAGATAGTTCTACATGTCCTGTCAGCAGGCCCTCCCACCTTTCCTGTGTCATTGCAGGAAGGTTGCTTATTTATTCTAGCCAGACCACCCGTAGTGAACAAACACTATGCAGGAAACTTATAAACCCAAGCCAGTTGTCACCTGGCCACTTGCTTCATATGATAATGGTCACAGATGCCTTCGCATGATGCTAATGGTATTATCGCCACATGTACTAAAATGTGAGTTTATCTAAAATGGCGCTTAGGCGGCCATTCGCAAAATGGCGTCTTGCGATTGCATTTCAAAAATGGAGTCTTGCGGCCAGTCGCATGATGGCGTCGCTGTGATTGAATTTTAAACTGAACTTGTCTTACTCAATTATTCAGCTTCGACAACCTCTAGCGTCTGTCTCCTCCTTGGTTGCGGCCATTTTTGGATGGCCATTTTCTGAATCTGCAGCCCCCAAGCCACCGCGAGTCAGCCCGTTTTTCACCCCCTGCACTCCGGTACCCGGTGCACGTGAACCTCTAGCCCCCCCCCCCCCCCCCCTAGTTGCGGCCCTGTCCACAGTGTACAGCTGTACTCACTGTTAGACACACTCTGGTCATGGAACAGAGTGGGGTGTGATACAGTTCATCCATCGGTGAATGTATGCAGCTTGCAGTTAGCGATGCAGGGTACTGGAAATGCTTCTGGATGCTGGTAATTGCAGGTCTCACTGGAGCTAAGTGGAAGACTTCTGTCTCCCACACAGTGACAAGATGGCGCTGCACATGTGCAGTAATAAGGTTGTGACCATCTAGGAACAGGGAATGAAGCCTCCCTGGAAAAACATGGAGTCTGCGGAGTAGGGCACTCCACTTTCAACATTTATAACTTATATCATATATGTTAAAGCTTATGCTTACTTGGCTAGAAAGGGTATTTACAGAGATGTCTGATCTGTATGAATGAAGTCAGTACTTGAAGATTCTGTCTTCTTAATGCTGTTTAATTAAAACGTCAAATTTTACCTAATCGCTTAAGTTGTCTAGATGAAGATATCAGGAAAGTTATACGGCTGTTTCCCAACTTCCTCCCTCTTTACTCTTTTGTATCCAATTCCATGTTTTATTTTGTTTTATTTAAATACAGTTATGATTGTTTAGCATTTACTATATAGTGTAATCATTTGCACTCATGTTATTTAAGCTTCTATTTGTAATAAAAATGTGTGCTATCAGTATAAGCCGGCATCCAAATACAGATAACAGGCCTGGTTCAGGGAGGGACGCAATGCCAATTGTTTATGCAGTTGAGCGTTTATTGGTGGTCTGCGCGTGTGCTTCTGAGTTGCATGTGTCACGTTTCATTACTGATGTCACTTGCAGTGAAAATTTTGTTTGCAAATTGATTGACTGGCAGGGGCGCTTGTGGGGAATGGGGATGTAGCGTATCAAATGTAGGCGTGACGCAACCAAATTCGGTTCATGTCTCTGCCCGTATTCAGTTCCAGCGGCCATTCTGCGCGACAATAGGGTTACTCAGAAATCCGAAAAGTGACTGATAAGCGACCAGATCTTTGTACGCAGTCACTTGGATTTGCAAAATTGTTGGTAGGCATCTCAACACAAATCCAGGCAGCAGCGACATTTGCATATTAAAGCACAGCTGCTACGTACAAATTTGCAGCTTCCGTAGCATTAGGGTACATCTCTGAACCAGGCTCATTGTATATATCTTCAACACAAAACATATGGAGCTGCGCAAGGCAACTCCTTCACATGTTATATTTTAGTCTGGCTTCAGATTATGGGGCTGATGAATTGAATAATAAGTCTGCAGTTATTGCTCCAGCCCTGCATGTCTCTATCTGTATGCTTAGTGTGCTAGCCATCATCATCAAGGTGCACTTGAACCTGCATTATACTTTGTTTATACATGGAAACAGGTATATTTCAGCTTCTGTATAACACTTCATAGACCGCAAGTCCTTTAGAGAATGCCCCAATACACACCCTGTTGCCAGTTATAAGTGGAAATGTGACCAGAATGTGTAGAGAAACCGAAAGATTGCATAAGAAAAGAGGTGTTTTAAACCTCTAGGATGGGGGCCGGCATGTATGCAAATGACTAGTGGGAGTTAGCCTATGGCAGTTAGGGCCGTTTTTTGCAACAGGAACTTTATATAATGGGCTTGAAGTGTGGGCTTAACCCTCTTTGTTCCAGATTTCGGTCAGTGACAGAGTTTGACAGTTAATACTGATTACATTGGTGCTTTTTGCTTGATTTATCTCTCCCTATTTATCCCTCTACATATTCTTCTTTCTTTTCCTTACATTCTTCTTTCCCTCCCTTTCCTGGCCTGTCCATTTTCCATTTTAGTCTCCCTGTTGCTGGCCACATTCTGTGTTATCTCTTATCATGCGTCCCCGCCGCTCTGTGCCCCCTCCTGCCCGTTATATCCACCCTAATGGTGACCAAGGCACACCCCGGCGTCGTGGAGCGGCCCCCGCTGCGGATACAGCGGCTGCTGCTCATGGTGCCGCTTTGTTGAGGGACCCGCTCCGGCGTTCGGGGGCGGCCTCTGCCGCGGACGCGGTGGGCGCTGCTTCCGGCGCTGTGCTGCATGCTGACCGGCGCCGCTGGGTGGCCCCTGCCGCGGATGCGGTGGCTGCTGCTTCCGGCGGCCCTCAAGAATCCCCGCGGGTCCCTTGTCGGCGTGGGGGAGCGACCTCCGCCGCGGACGCGGCGGATGCTGCTTCCTCCGCTGGGCTAACAGGGTCTCGTCGTTGCGGGGTGGCCCCTGCCGCGGATGCGGCGGGTGTTGCCCCTGACGCCGCTGCGGCTGGAGAGAGGAGTTCGCGCCGGCATCCGGCTCGGCTGAGCCCGGGCCCGGCTGTAGCTCCCTCTCATAGTCGCGGACGGGAGCACGCCGCGTCAGCTGTACGCGGGCATGTGCTCCCGTCCTACACTGGGGACATAACCTCCGGTAAAAGGAGGAGATCCCGCCGGGGGCACAGAGCTCCATCTAGGACACAGCAGGGCTCTGCTGTGCCTAGGGCCCTTCCCGTTCCCCGCTCGCAGCGGGGCGCCCGCCATGTTAGTGAGCGGGGGGCGGGGTTTAGTAGACGGAGCAGCCATCTTGCGGCCTGCTTATCCCAGGCTCCTAGTGCTAGTATGATAGCACAATCACAGTCAGCCCCTGCAGTGTTGCCTGTTGCTGCCCCTCCCTCCACTGCTGTACAGCCAGAACCCTCAGCCATTGTTTCTGCCCTGTCTACCCTGGCTGCTGTGTTTGCCCCATTTTTAGCAGCCCCGCCTGCAGGCCCTTTGCCTAACCAAACTCTTGCGCCCGCTTACGCTAACCCTGCGGGGGTCCAAGGGGGGTCGGAGATGGAACAGTTAGTTCAGGCATTGCGGGCTATCGCACCTAGTTTGGCCCCGCAAAGTTTAGGCGCTTCCGCACCCTCCCTACCGCTGAGTCAGAGTTTGAATCAGAGCAGTGCGTTTGTTGCGTCACCTGCCGCAGAGGCGGCAGCGGGTGTTCTTTCTTCTGTTTCAGGTGACGATCTCGAGGAAGGGGAGTTGGTGGACATGGATGTCGGGGAGGGGCCGTCCCGATTTTCCTCTGATTCCGTGGCATCGGAGAGTTCAGGTGGGTCTTCATCAGAGTCTAGTTCCTTGACATCTTCTTTTGCTTCCTCTATCTCCAACGCAGACAGCGCTGGCAGAGCCCGCAAGCGTGCGGCGAAATATGCAAAACTGGAAGCAAGGCAGCGCTCGAGGCGTAGGCATCGCACCCCTAAGCGTAAGAATATAGAGAAAGGGTCGGAGGGTGCCGTAGGCGTACACTGCGATAACACCGCAGTTTTACGAGGTTTAAGGGAAACTTGCCGCAGTAAGATACGCAAGGGAGACTACGTCGATATCTTTGCTCTTACCGAGAAAGCTAAGAAGGCATTTAAGGCGGCCAGGGCAAAAGGCGGTATAGGGCTAGAGACGTTCAAATCATACAATAATTGGCTGGCCGTTTTTTTGCATTTTCTCGGCTTGTTATTTGGAGACGCGTCCTAGTGAGCACCTGAACGTCATTAGATATCTGCATTTAATTCACAGTATGCAGTTATCCGCCAGGGGCATGGCTTGGCGCACTTACGACGAAGAATTTTGTCGCAAGCAGGATGGCAGACAGGTTATGGATTTAGGGTGGAAGGACGTGGAGGTTTGGCTGGAGGTCACGCAGCCTTTGCGTCCTTCGTATGAGGGGTACAACACAAGCAAAACCTCTAGCTCGGTTCGTCAAGGCCAACAGCAGGCGTCTGGGGGGAAATGCTTCGCATTTAATAATGCCTCCTGTACGCAGGGACGAAAGTGTCGTTTTCGTCACCTCTGCTTGCGTTGCGGTGGCAACCACCCAGTTGCCAAGTGTTTCAAAGCGGGTTCCCAACAACAGCCTGCTCAACCAGCGAAAAGCGCTAGCACTAAATAAAGCTCCATCCCCTGTCCGCGTCACCGCGTTAGCAAAATGGTTGAATTGGTACCCGGTCCCGCAGGACGCAGAATTTTTGGTAAACGGTTTCAGTTTTGGTTCGCGTTTACCTATTTGCAGGGAAGTCTACACAGGCTCACCTAGGAATTTGAGGTTTGCGTTTGAGTTGCCTCACACTCTTAGGGAGAAGGTCGATGGTGAAGTTAGCTTAGGGCGCATGGCAGGTCCTTTCGCGGAACCTCCCATTGGGGATCTGGTGATTTCCCCTGTGGGTGTGGTTCCCAAGAAGATTCCAGGAAGGTACAGGCTCATTCAGCATCTGTCTTATCCGCCAGGCTCATCAGTGAATGATGCTATACCAGTTGAGGATTCCTCGGTGGTGTACCAGTCGTTTGACGAAGCTGTGGACGTGGTTAGGTTTTATGGTCCGGGCGCACTGATGGCTAAGATTGATGTTGAGTCAGCTTTTCGCCTTTTGCCTTTACACCCTGAGTCATTTCTATTTATGGGTTTTCGCTTGGACAACGGATATTACGTAGACAAGTGTTTGCCTATGGGATGTTCTGTGTCATGTGCATTTTTCGAGCGATTTAGCACTTTCCTGCACTGGTGCGTGGAATTTTCTTGCGGTGGTCATGGGATAGCCCACTATCTCGATGACTTTCTCTGTGTCGGCTCTGCCGGTTCTGATAGATGTAGTTTTTTGTTGTTTTCTTTGCAAGCATTGTTTTTTCATTTTGGAGTTCCCGTTGCTGCGGACAAGACTGAGGGCCCTTCCTCTTGCTTGTCATTTCTAGGTATCGAGATTGACACCTCGGCGGGCGCCTGCCGCCTGCCTCTCGACAAGGTCGACAAGTTGCGTAATGCCATAGCGGAGTGCGCGGGTTCCAGTAGAATTACCCTAAAGCAAGCGCAATCCCTCCTTGGCCTATTGAACTTCGCCTATGGGCAGAGTTTTTTCGCGGAAGCTGGAAAGGGCCACGGCTGGGGTCACTAAGCCAAGGCATTTGCTACGTTTATCTTCCGAGATTAAGCGGGACCTCTCTGTTTGGGTTTCGTTTCTTCGGGATTTTAATGGAGTTCGGTTGTGGATGTCTCCAGCCGCTGACAACTTGCGGCTCCAGCTGTTCACTGACGCAGCAGGAGCCACGGGGTTCGGTTGTTACCTTGATGGCTCCTGGTGCGTTGGCCGTTGGCTGGAGGAATGGGTTACGAAGGGTTTGACTAAGGATTTGCTCCTTCTCGAACTCTTCCCCTTTATGGTTTCTTTTGAAATCTGGGGGGACCGTTTACGCAATCGCAGCATCATTATCAGGTGCGACAACCTGGGCGTGGTCCATGCGATCAATCGGCAACGCGCGGCTTCCCTGCTGGTTTTGCGCTTGCTAGCACAGCTGGTGCTCACATGTCTGCGATGTAACATCATGTTTAAGGCAAGACACGTGCCTGGGGTGGAGAATGAGATAGCCGATGCGTTATCACGTTTTCAGTGGGCTAGATTCCGTTCTTTGGCCCCTGGTGCTGACGCTGACGCGGTGCTTTGCCCCTCTTATGTTTGGCAGGTCATCGAGCCGGCATGGAGGGCTTAGCAGAACAGTCTCTAGCTCCTTCCACATTGCGAGCATATCGTCAGGCTTGGCATGAATGGGAAGATTATTCCCGTAGCAGCAGGCAAGCAGGTAAGGGTCAGCATTGTTCGATGCTTTCTTTCATTTGGAGTCTCCGTTTGGCTGGCAGATCCAGGGCTTCTGTCACGCGCTCTTTGGCAGGCATTGCTTTTTATAGTAAGTTGAAGGGTCAGCCTGACTTTACGAAAAGCTTTCTGATTAAGAAGGCTTTAAAAGGTTGGGCACGGGTCTCTCGGCCAGTAGCTGACCGTAGGAGGCCTGTGGATGCTCATTTGCTGCCGGCAGTGTTGGGGGCAATTCACGGAATTGCTCTTACCGAGTACGAGGCGATCCTGATCCAATTGGCATTTTCAGTGGCTTTTCACGGCGCCTTGCGGGTATCGGAGCTGGTGGCGTCTTCCAAATGGGTTGATGCCACCATGCTCCTCTCGGATGTTTCAGTCAGTGAAAGGTCTGTGCTGTGTCAAAATTCGGCGGTCAAAGACCGACCAGGTTGGTAAGGGCAGGTGGATCTCGTTGAGTCCGTCTAAGGACGAACGGATCTGCCCTGTGGCACTAGCTACGCGCTTTGCATTGGTACGGCCGGATGTCCCTGGTTCATGGCTCATACATTTGGACAGGACTCCGCTTACCAAATACCAGTTTGGTTGGTTTTTGAAGAGATGTGTATCAGCTTTAGGTCTCCCGCCTCATGACTTTGGTACACACTCGTTTCGGATCGGAGCCGCAACTTCGGCCGCAGCTGTGGGTTTCTCAGCATCGGAAATTAAGGCCCTCGGGCGTTGGAAATCCGATAGTTATAAAAGTTACATTCGACCTCAGCGTTAAGGTCCTCTGTTCATACCACAGTTTGTTCCTGTGACGTTTATATTTTATGCTTGCCTCTTTTTTGTCTTGTCTCATGTCTTGTCTTGTCGGGTCTGTTACCCCTGTCCACCCTACTCGGGATTAGCTACTCGCCATTGCTGGCAATGGGAGTCTTGAGGGATTTTACAATTTTTACCTGACCTGACGGATTCAATTCGGCTATTCTCAATCATTTAATTAGGTCATAGTCCATCCCTCAGCAGGTTTTTATTTTACCTCTTGCCGAGTTCACCTGTTTTTTCCCAATTCCCCTCCACCCATTCTTCCCCTTTGTGTCTTCTGTTTGTCTTAGCCACTTTAAATAGTAAAGTTGGCGATCAATAGAAATTTTTTCTTTTTGGCAGATACTCACTTATGTTCTTTATGATCCCATTAATACACCATAAAATTTTATTGTTTTATGACAAATACTAATTTTTCTTTACCGCTTTCCTCCACCTTTAGGATTGCTCTTTGACACAAAGGACATTTGGGTGATAGGCCACTCATATATTTTCTGGGCTGCTAGGTTTATGAGTTCAGATCAAGCTCCAACTTTTGAACATTCACCTAGAGTCCGTTGGATAGGTTTCAGAGGTATGAGATGGCATTCCTTTTGTCCCAAACTGTTGGAGTATGCAAGGTTGTTTGGTAGGCCACGTATTTTGGTGGCACATTTAGGAGGTAATGATTTAGGTCAAAAGCCCACTGTGGAATTACGGGTTGATATTGTCAACGACTTGTCGAGGGTGCTCTCAGCCTGGCCCTCGTGTATATTAATGTGGTCTTCCATTGTACCTCGACAGGTCTGGCGTGGGGTGAGGAGTTTTCCTGCCATTGACGAGGCTAGGAAGAAGCTTAACTTTGTTGTAGCCAAATTTGTGATGGCCAATGATGGCCGGGTCATTTATCATAGGAACATCCAATTTCGGTTTAGGCATTTGTATAGGGCTGACGGAGTACATTTGACAGTGGAGGGTTTGTCTTTGTTTATTGGGGATCTTTTTGGGGAGTTGGCTTTATTGGGGTAGTTCTCAGTATGGTGGCGGTGCGGCGGTTCTTTAAGCAGAACCTTGCTGTGGCGGGAAAGAACGGCAGGTCACCAGTCCGGGTGCAATTATGATTTAAGGGCGCGCCCTTCGTTGACTGGTAGTTGGCTGTACCAACCTAACGGGGGGCAGTATCACCACTTAAATGGGTGGGAAGTCAAGATGGGGGTGAGCGTTACCTTTTTGTTGATGATATGAGTTACATGGTTATGTGTATGCACTCTGGGCGATCTACGCCTGCTATGCCTTTTGTTGTTTGTGTGTTGGCATAGCAGATTTGGCTGATTTCTGGCCGTCCTTTCTTTGCCACCATACAACCTTAAATAAATAATAATAATAATAATAATTTATTTTGCTCCAATAAATCGCCATCAAGTTATCTGCCAAATCCACGTCTCAGTGTCTTTATTTTAAGTTGGTATGATAAGTGGTTTGCACACATGACAACACCTCATCCGATAGAAGGTTTATAATTTTGCATAGCTTGTATTGTAGATGCATACACTTAGTTTTGGAGCATACGCAGCAGAAAAACATGCCAGATACGCGTAGCAAATGTACACAAACTCCACTATGCATCGGCCCCTAAATGAGCACAAACATTTCCATCCATGCCATAAGGAAAATATTTATGGTGTTTGCAAGCAATTTAAAATACCCCTCTGGAAGACAGGATTGAACACCATGGGGTAGATTTACTAAAGTGTGTGATTGCATATTTTTTGGCATTTTTATTCGAGGTTTGAATAAGTGTGTCCTCATTCACCTAGCGTTTTCTCATTCACCTAGCGTTTTTACCCTATATGGCACAAGACACATTGCGTGACTTGGACACTGTGCTCGGAGAGCTAGTTTTTGACTTTTGCACATTAGCAAACAGGATTGTAGTGTACTGAAAGTTATAATTTGCACACAGGGGTTAAAGTGGGCTGGAACGGGTCGGAACTGCATTCCATCACTTCTATTTGGAGACGGAACCAGTTCCGCCTCCACTGACCCACCTCAGCCCAGCGCCGCAGGGAGGCTCCATTTAACAGGCGCCTAATACAGGGGGCATTGCTCAGGGGGCATTACTACTGGGGGCACTACTACCGAGGGCATTACTCCTGGGGGCACTACTACTGGGGGCATTAGTCAGCGGGCACTACTACTGGGGACACTACTGCTTGGGACACCACTACAGGGGGCATTACTATTGGTGGCCATTTCTACAGATGACATTACTACAAGGAGCACTATTCCTGGGGGTATTACTATTGGTGGGCATTTCTACAGATGGCATTAGTAGAAAGGAGCACCATTCCTGGGGGCACTGAATAATGAGCACCACTACTGGGGGCACTGCATAAGGGGCACCATTACTGAGGGCACTGCATAAGGGGCAATACCACTACTGGAGTCACTGCATAAGGGGTAATACCACTACTGGAGTCACTGCATAAGGGGCACTACCACTACTGTGGGCACTGCATAAGGGGCACCACTACTGAGGGCACTGCATAAGGGGCACCACTACTGGGGCACTGCATAAGGGGCACCACTACAATGGTAATTGCATCAGGGGCACTACTGCTGTGGGAATTATGTGTAAGAGGTACTACTACTGTGGGCATTGTATAAGGGGCACGACTACAGTGGGCATTATGTGTATTAGGGGCACTACTACTATGGGCATTGTGTATAAGTGGCACAAATGTGGGCATTGTGTAAAAGGGGCACTGCTGTGTGCTATACATGAATAAGGGACACTACTATGTGGTGTAATGTGAATCGGGTGAATCAAGACTGTGCTATTGTGTGGCGTAATTTGAATTGGGAATACCATTGTGTGATCATGCCCCTTCCTTTTGAGACCACGCCCTTTTCCCGGTGCCTGCCTCTGGCGTGCGCTGTACTATTGTTCAAAAGGCTGCCGAAGGGGGGGGGGGGAAGCCACCACTTCTCTAGGACCACTTTAAGCACTGTTTGCACCTATCTCACAAACTTTGCACACTGTTGCGCGGTGGGACATATTTTATGGCTCAGTGATATTGGTCCCCAGTATTTAGTCTTTTAACAGATTAGCGTCCTTGTCGCATGGCCCTAGCATGCAAATCCACTAGTGGTGCACAGGGTATGCGGACTCATGCTTTTATTGCATTAAGAGTGTGATAAAGATGCAAATTCAGTAAAATAAAATGCTGAGCAACAGGACGCTTAGTTACATTGTTTTGTGGCCTGCCAGACAGGAATATTTGTTGGGCTTTGAGGATATGTTTCTTTTCGCCCAGAAACAGCAGCAGTCTTTCAATCACTGACAGACTGCGTGTGGCATTGCAGACATGTACTGCACATACTCAGTACGGGTCAGATGGGAAGTAGTTGGGAAGCCAACAGACGAAATCCCGACCGCCAGCTTCCTGACTGTCTAATCGAAATCCCGACGCCTGTCATTAGACCTCCGCCGGCAGACTGATCGAAGGTAAGCCGGGCGCGGACAGCCGCGGGTGGGAGGGTTAGGTTAGGGGCTCCCTGGGGGACTTATGGTTAGGCATCCCCCTGGAGGGTTAGGCTAGGGGAAGGGGGGGTTAGGCACCCCCAGGGGGAGGTTAGGGTTCGGCACCCCCCCGGGAAACTTAGGGTTAGGTTGCGTGGAAGGGGGGGTTAGGTTTAGGCACTTAGAGGGGGTTTAGGGTTAGGCACTTGGGGGGGAGGTTAGGGTTAGGCACCCCTAATGGAGGGTTAGGGGGGAAATAAGGTTAGCGATACTTACCAAAAGGACGATCAGGATTTTATCCTCCGCCGGGAAATCATACCGATTCCGGTCAGATGCATGCACAGATACTCGATAATCAGGGCTCTGCATGATCCCTGTCACTGCGTCCGCAGCTGAATCACCCCCTGAAATCACTCTGCAGACCAATATTGAAGAGCTTGTCTAACAGGGCTGTCATCAGGAAGGAGGATGCCGGGCCCTATTCTGTCTGTTACCGGACAGAAGGAGGCCCTCCCACAGTGGCACTATGTACTGCGATCAATCTCCCCCGCTGTCTGTAATCTCTGCATGCTAAGCTTTCCCATGATCAAAGATTGTGGATTGATTATGCTGTATGCCACAGTCTGAATGTATTGAGTGCTGAGCTGCTCATGAGCCTGCCAGGCACTCTGCTAAGACCCCAGGGACAGTTTCTGTAAGATGAGACAGTGAGTGAAATGTTAATAATGAACACTGTTTAATGTCAAAGATTATCATGCAAACCCAGGGGGCTGGCTAACTCCGTATTTCATGTATGCAGCTGTTGGTAAAGTGACATTACACAGCACTCAGTGATCGTGTTGAGTGACAAAATATGTGGGTCCCAGGGACCCTCCACTTTAAAAACATGGGGTCCTACCTGACAATTTCTGGGTCACATCATAATTTATGCTTTAGAGTTCCCCATATGCCTCTCAGACCTCCCCCAACCCCTTACAAATGATGCCACACAGCCATGCTCGGCCTTTACACATTATGCTGCACATTAATGCCCATTACACGTTATGCCACACAGCAGAGCCAGGTCTTACACATTTTGCCACAGCCATGCCCGGTTTTTAAACATTAAGCTGCACATTAATGCCTGGTCTTTGCAGTAATACCCCTTACAAATGATGCCACACAGCCATGCCCAGCCTTTACACATTATGCCGCAAATTAATGCCCTTTACACATTATGCCGCACATTAATGCCCTTTAGTCCCTCTATGCATTGCCCCCAGCAGTAGTCCCCCTATGCATTGCCCCCAGTAGTCCCCCTATGCATTGCCCCCAGTAGTAGTCACCCACCCTATGCATTGCCCTTAGTAGTTGACCCCCTATGCATTGCCCCCAGTAGTTGACCCCTATGCATAGCCACTAGTAGTAGTCCCCCTATGCATTGCCCCCAGTAGTCCTCCTATGCATTACCCCTAGTAGTAATCCCCCCTACAAATTACCCCTAGTGGTTCCCCTATGCATTACCCCTAGTAGTAATCCCCCTATGCATTACCCCTAGTAGTCCCCCTATGCATTGCCCCCAGTAGTAATCCCCCTAAGCATTACCCCTAGTAATAATCCCCCTATGCATTACCCCCAGTAGTAATCCCCCCTAAGCATTACCCCTAGTAATAATCCCCCCTACAAATTACCCCTAGTGGTTCCCCTATGCATTTCCCCAGTAGTAATCCCCCCTAAGCATTACCCATAGTAGTCCCCCTATGCATTTCCCCCAGTAGTAATCCCCTCCTATGCAGTGCCCCCAGTAGTTTACCCTCGATGCATTGCCCCCAGTATTGGCCCACCTATTTCCCTTTTAGTGACCTGGGCCTAATGCCCAGGTCACTCACACCTTCAATTGGGCCTAATGCCCCCTATCTAGCCCAGGTCTTGTGCCCACCTATATACCCACATGCCTATTGCCTGAATTTAACCCACGGGCCTAGTGCCCGACAACTCTGGTGGTCTAGGGAGGGGGGTTAAATAACGTTGACCCAAGGCCGCCTACCTGTACGGTGGAAGAGGCTGCGGGGGGAGCTTTGTTAGCTCTTTTCTTTCCACCCCCGCAGTCCTCTTCGGTCCTCAGCTTCATTCTTCTGCCACTGGCCCATCCTGGCCAGCGGCGCCACCTCTTCCTATCTTCCTCCTTGATCACGCCGTCTTCTGGCCTCTTGCGTGGCTGCCGGAACTGTTGCCGCGATGCTCTTCTCTTGTCTTTGGGAGGTCTTCACTCCTCCCCTCCGCCACCAGACTGAACTTTCCCGCTCAGCGGCATCTAATTCAAGACGCCATGAGTATGCGGGGCTATGACGCAGCGAGCCGTGATTGGCTCGTCACGTCTGCCTCATATTGGCTGCTGACCCGCGATCCGTGTTTGGCTCGCGGCCAGTGCCAAACAACCGCCTCCGCTCAGCTTGTGCCCGGAGCCAAGCTTCTCCCACCGCCACTTTACCGCCGACGCTGGTGAAAGGGACCAGGTGGTCCCTTCACCAGGTACCTGCCATGGTGGCTTACCCGGCGCTGGGAGCAACCACACTATCCCAGCGCCGGGCATGGATGCTGTGCCGATGCTGGGATCAGACACTTGATCCCAGCACGGCTTTCCACAGCAGCAGCCAATGAGAGTCTATCTGACTCTCATTGGCTGCTCTAACAGACAGCGTTGTGTCTTTCTCAGGGGGAAGCGCTGTGCTGCAGCCAGCTGTCAGGGATTGGCCACAGAACAGCGCGTCCCCGGGGACCCGGCTTCTTTTTAAAAGTGAGTCCCCACTACTCAATCCCGGGTAAAATACGCGCTATAGCATGTATTTGCGAACACTGGCACTTGGTAAGAGAGTGTGACAACGTGTGTATCAAGCCAGCCCCTTAGCCCCAGACACTGTGTAATTTAAGAGTGTCTCGGTTTTATAGGATTGTGTGACAGTGTGTGGCCCTGACGAAGATCAAAACCTAGGCAAAAACCTAATCCTGGTCAAACTACACCACCATGTCAAATTTGGTGGAGCTAGGTACAAAACTCTGGCCGTGCATAAAGGACAAACACACAGATACACTCTTTCTTGCATATTATATAGATGTATCAATAAGAAAGTATTTATGATAGGGTAACACTTATTTTAAAATGGAGCACCGTTTATAGTCACTCATGTTGCACTACAAGTGTCAGCATGCACAGATGTGACCTTTAAATGATGCCCCGTCTTCATTTAATGTGTAGCCCTCATTACAAATAAATTCATACAGTATTTCCACCATTTAAATCTTCTCCTTGGTGTGCTTGCTATAGAATAAGAAAGGCATCTAGAGCTAAAATGATAGGGGAATTTCAGGTGGGTCAACAACAATAGGGAAATACCACACAGAACACTTTCCACAAGAGAAACACGTTTTGCTAAATTTTTAACCCAAATGTGTAATGAAGTCATTATTTAGTAAAAGTTTGGGATGAGTCAATGGTGCATGCAGATGCTGAAGGCAGATTCTATGGGGGCATGTAATGGTGAAAATAAAGTACTAATACATTAATGAAATCAATCAAATTCTCCAAGTCCACGTGGGACTTTGCCTAATTCCCAACGCACATTATTAAAAAAGAGTTGATACTGTACTAAGTGAGGCTGTCACCAATGATTATTACTGTCCAATTAAAGGATGCCTTTTAGTCCTTGACACCACCGCACTGCCTGTGATTTATACTCTCCCAAAAGTACATTAGAACTTGGCCAAACCTAGTGGAAGGTCTATTGTTTCAGTTATTAAATTGAGCCTAGAACCTTAGGGGATATATATATATATATTTATCTTCTGTGAGATATCATATATAAAACTCTTTGGTCTGTTTGTTTGTCTGTCCGGTTATACAGTTGGACACCCCTGCACTGATTGGGATGAAACCAATGGGAGGTTATCCAGTTGGATCCTGGGCAGGTTTTAGGGGGATTAGGGTGTCGGTTGGCAGAGCCGTAACTAGACTTTTTGGTGCCCTGTGCCAGAAAGAGCATTGGCGCCCCCCTCATTTTTCAAAGGGACATAATACACCCAAAAAAGGGCCATGCCTTCATGGGGAAGGGCCAGGGAAGAGATAGGAGAGGCCAGGTGATGCTGGGGATGAAATAAGAGGAAGCTACAAGCAAGAATGATAATAAACAGAAATTTGACAGGCCCAAACAGCGCCCCCTGACCTGTGGTGCCCTGTGCGATGGCACCAACCGCACTACCCTAGCTACGGCCCTGTCGGTTGGACCACTCGGTGTACGCTGGGCAGAACTTTGACCCGGGGAGCCTGCTACTGGATGGATTTGGATGAAAACTTTACAGAGGGGTGCCAATTGGTTTGGGATGCTTAAAGAAGTGGTTGGGGTTCCAGTAGGAGCCTGTTCTGGGCCTCCTACTGGATGGATTTGCACGACATCACATAATAAAAATTATTGAAGATTTTAAACCCGGGCAATGCCGGATACTACAGCTAGTACTATATACAAAGACTGTATATGGTGAAGAATTATTTTGTTTCTACTTGAACAATGACTGGATTTGGATAGCATTATTATCTACAGGTTAAAGGAGTTTCCATGGCCTTCACTTCTCTAAATTCTTTATGCTGGATGTTGATAAGAGTTGTATATCGGAAACCCTGTCCACACAGATTCTATTGCAGGATACTGTAGATTTATTGATGGTCTGTGTTTTTTTGTTTGCCAGACTGGGGGACAAGAAATCTCTTCTAGTGCTTATTTGTGAGTACATCAAATTTACAATATTTACAGTTGTCAATGGATATAAAACAAAAATGTGACCGTGGACAACTGCATTGTTTAGATATCGTCCTTTTGCTGAAGAATGACACTCTGAATTCAGATTTCTACCATAACCCCACCGATAAGGACAATGTCATCTTTGTAAAAAGGAGTAACAATATTAATACCTCACTAACAGGCATATTTATCAATATTATTTGTAATAAATAATACTGGGAAAAGGGAGTTTTCACAAACTTTTTACATTAATTTAGTATCACCTTAATGTACTAAAGGCTAATGTAGGAGAATTCGCAAAATACTCTTCCAGATCGCATTTTTCATAATTGTAATGGGAAATGCGATCTGCTCAGATTTACTAGAGTTAAATTGTAAAAAAATAATGGGGGAAGCCCTGTGATAATAACGCCACCTGGAGATGATGTTATTAGGGCTTCCCCCATTTCACAACTCCTGCTCTGACAGGCAGAGCAGATCCGGGAGCCACCCCCCTAAACAGACCACAAGCTTATCACAATGAAAAAAAAAACAGTTTAAAATAGAAAATAAAAACCCACTTACCTACACCCTGGGACTGGTGATCCAGTGAGCTCCTCTGTGACTCCGGTGATGAGCAGCAGCAGGGGGAGCGATCATATCTGGCTGAGGGGCACATGGCGCTCCCCTGTGGAGCGCATTGCAGCAAATACTGTTCTTTTTTTTTTAAGAATATGTGACCACGCCTACTTACAACATTATCGGGGCCTGACAAGTCTCACTACGGCCCTGGGCATAAGATATTGGAGATCTGGCCTTTTGTTCCTCCCCATATGTGAAAAATTTTACTTTTTTATGTATTATTTTTGGCAAATATCTGGTGAGACAATAACTACTAAGAGTTGCACATTGTGTGTTAAAGACCTCCACCCTCAATGGATAACATAATTTTTGCATAGCACAGGATGATATTGGGCCTGATTCAGGTGGCCGCAGTGTTGATTTCAAATGTAGCCAAGAGATTTTTTTACTACTGCGCATGCGCCAAAGTCACAATGCACACGAGTGGCAAAGGATTAGAGACTGCAGTCGCAGTGAGAATTAATTCACAAAGTGAGTGCCAGGTAGCCAGCATAAGAGGGCGGTAATAGGGTTGGCTACCATAATGCAGGTGTGTCGGGACCATCTTCTGGGTGTGTCCTAGTGAACCTTTGTGAATTAGAACACAGCTGCAGATACACTTGTACCATTTGCTTGTGTTAGTGGTAGGACTGGGACGCCCACTTAGCGCTCAGTCATGCTTGGTGCATCTTAAACCGCTACCATCGGTCGCACCATCGTACCTTGATTCTACATCAGAACATGGCCTCCAATGTAATGTGGTAGACTATGCTTCCAGTGACATTACAAATTCATATTGCTAGTGTTATGGTGGGCTATATTTAAGTCCTACTTCTCCAATTCTCCCACCGCTTTGCAGAGAGGCAAATGACTCTATTAAACTCCATATTAGATTCCAGTGATGCCTTGTTCCAGCAGGGTGTCACAGTAAACTATTAAGCATCTGAGTTATGTGGCATGCCCGCGTCACTCCCATAACACCCCCATAAGACAGTGCATCTCCATGCATCTAAATAGCAAGCTCCCAGTCATGGCCCAGGGCTGCCCAATACATTTACAATACATTTCTGAGATTGTGAATCTCAAACGCTACTGCGACTTTTCATACACACCATTGTATGCAAGTGCTGTGCGACTTTTCATACACACCATTGTATGCAAGTCAGTATTCTCCCCAGAAAAAATTTCCAGCCGAGTGGTATCAAGAAGTAGCCGGGTGGGGTCTTCGCAATAATAAAATGTTTTAAAGCCTGACCCTATAATGATTTAAACTTGAAATAACATTTTATATATTAATTCCCAGTTGTCTGATTATAAAAAGCTGCAAAGTCTGTTGGATCTGGTCCTTTTTATACAGCTCCCAGATACTGTCCCCACTTCAGGGTCCCAAAGTGCCAGGCGGTGCACCCGCAAAAAACAGCCTGGGGAAAACACTGCCCTCCCTTACCATTCCAGCCCGACAGGTCTCAGGCTGCTCCCCCACTGGCTCTCAGTCAAAAGTACCCATTATGCAGTGCCCCCTGTAGTTATCCCCATATGCAGTGCCCCCTGTAGTTTTACCCTTTATACATTGCCCCCTGTAGTTTTGTTTTGCCTGTATGAAGTGCCCCCAGGCTGAATTAGTGCCCCTATGCAGTGTCCCCAGACTGGCCCCTTATGCAGTGTTCCCAGACTGGCTCCAAATGCAGTGTCCACCGACTGGCCCCAAATGCAGTGTCCACCGACTGGCCCCAAATGCAGTGCCCCCACACTGACCCCTTATGCAGTGCCCCCAGACTGGCCCCTTATGCAGTGCCCCCAGACTGGCCCCTTATGCAGTGCCCCCAGACTGGCCCCTTATGCAGTGCCCTCACACTGGCCCCTTATGCAGTGCCCCCACACTGGCCCCTTATGCAGTGCCCCCCACACTGGCCCCTTGTGCAGTGCCCCCACACTGGCCCCTTATGCAGTGCCCCCACACTGGCCCCTTATGCAGTGCCCCCCACACTGGCCCCTTATGTAGTGCCCCCACGCTGGCCCCTTATGCAGTGCCCCCACACTGGCCCCATATGCAGTGCCCCCACACTGGCCACATATGCAGTGCCCACACACTGGCCCCATATGCAGTGCCCCCCGACTGGTCCCAGCCCCAGCCCAGAACTTACCTGAACATGCTTGGCGGCGGCACTCTCACTCCCTCGCTCTGACTGGAACTAGCAGGTACGCAGGGTAGACTCTTCACGTCGCGGGTGACATCATAACGTCACCTGCGCAGTGCATCAGTGGGAACACTTGCCTCTGAAGCGATCGGAGGCTTCATTAGCCTCTGGTCACTTCAGAGGCCATCGTTCCACACCAGGAGGTGGAGGATGACGGGGAATGCGGCGGGAGAAGTGCACTGTTTTTGCCGGGCAATTGCAGCGCTGTGTGACTTTTTAGAATCTTGGGAACTTGTGCAGTTGAATAACATTGCCCATTTGTGTGGATATAGGCATTATGTTTGACTCAAAATCAGTCCCTTAGGGGTCCATTTATTAATGATCGCTTTTGCAATACGATCAGGGCATGTCCGTACCTCCCATGATTGCATTACAAATGTGATCATAATGACCAGATGTATCATCCAGGACATGCAGCAGGAACACGGGCTCCAAAAGGAGAGCTGCCGGCCAGTGCAGGGAGTGCTGCGCATGCACAGTCCCGCGGACTGCACATGTACAGCCACCATAGCCAGGGAGGGTTCCAGTGGATCCCTACGCCGGCTAATTATGCACAGTGTAGCCCATAGGCTACAGCGGATAACGCCATCTTCAGATGGCATTAGCTGCGGGGGCCAATATCCGGAATGCATCGCATTCCGGATATTGGTAAATTTGGCAGCATCGCATCCCCAATAAAAACTTATAGGGGAGGTGGCTGCCAGCAGTAACGGAGAGATCACAGCAGGTATCGGAGATACTTGCTGCGGCCCCTCCTTAATACATCCGGGGTATACTTAATATTTTTAGGTAAACCCCCTGAAAATGGGTGTTTTTTGGGGTTTATACCACAAATATACTTTGATAAATGGGCCCCTTACTCATTCACATCAGTCCCTGCCCTGGTGAAGCTTACAAATCTCTGTTCCCTACCACATGTACACACACTTACACACACACAATGTACACACACTCATACACACACATATACACTAGGATTACATTTATTGTCAGAATTCAATTAACCTACCTGTATGCTTTTGGATTGTTGAAGGACACCAGAGGAAACAGACGTAAACACAGGGACAGCATGCAAACTCCACACAGATAGGACTGTAGTGGGAATCAAACACAAGACCTCAGTGCAGCGAGGCATTAATGCTAACCACTTCCCCAACCGTACGTCTGATCTATTTTTATTAGTCGCATTTGTTGATCTTCATTAGATGTAATATAAAGTACATTTTAAATTAGGTATTTGGTTCTATCTTAACCTGACATGGTCCAATAGGGAAAGAAATAGCAGATATAAATAAAAATACAAAGCCTCTTAAGTTTTGGAATGGCATGCGGTGACTCCAGAGGAGATGGTTATATGTGATCAACATACAGAATGTCGACAATCAGAAGGAGGGCGTGCGATGTGGAATCTGGTGTTGTGTCATGGTACTAATGTGGTGTAAATCATCATGTTTAAAGTTATAAAGCTGACACAGCTATATTGTTGTACATTGCACCATGTCTGTATGCCAGATACACATCCTCCGGCCCCTCTTCTAATTGTCGACATTGTGAACATGGACGATCTGACTACATCCCCTCCAGAGAAACTTGAATGATTAAACTATACAACCAGATAGATGAGAAATGATCGTAAAAATCTTAGATCTGGAAACAGTCTTACTCTGAGAACCTATGAATAAACAGCGTGAAGTCAATATTAGTTAACGCAAACCTCCATCTTACCTTGAATCTGATGGTCGAAATGGTGATCTCAGGCTGCAACCTCGATCGCAGCGCTGGGATCGCACATGCAGCAGGGGGTGGCAGACATCTCCTGCTGCATGTGCATTTTAGCACGGAAGGAATTGCAAAGCTGCTTGTGTGCGACTTTGCAATTCCGTCCTCTGCTGAATTCATGCCCAGAGTCCCAAGCCTGACTCATGAACTGCTGTAAGAGGGATCCACGTAGACAGATGCAAATGAATGCTGGAGTGTTTGAAAAAAAACTGTATTACTCCTATAGATGTGTGCCGACCCTCTAACCAAACTACAAGTTTTTTTTTACCATTGGTACCAAATGCCCAAATACTACACAAAATGTGATTGCTTAATGCCCTGCAGTGCAACATGTCCAGAAGTGTCAACATAAGGTTACTGGATGGGATAATGGAAAAACTACCCTACAGCAATGCAAACTCACTAGACCAGAGGTTCCCAAATTCTGCCATTACAGCCCACTTTTTAAGGATATCCATGCTTGAGCACAGGTGACTTCATTAGTACCATCTGGACTCAAGCATGGATACCCTTAAAACCTGGACTGTAATGGCAGAATTTGGGAACTTCTGCACTAGACATATTTCAGGCCATATGGGAGCCCTGGGTCAGACATTAAAGAAGCAGGTAACATTGGTTTAGCTATGGGCATTACAATGTGACAGGTAGGGTTACCGTTACACCATATAGAGGCAAGTAACACCATATGGAGGCAAGTAACAAGAAATAGACACAACTCAATTATAACCGTCTTTTTCTTTTCCCTGTATACAGTAATACCAAAAAGCAGTATTTCACTCCACCAAACACCAAGGGCATTACAGGAACCATCACAGGCAAGGCGCCTCAAGTACTGAAATCATTGTCCATCTAGGCACTATCAGTGACACTGTATACTCTTTAGTTAAATACATTTCAGTGTTTCAGTGCCCCTAATTCATATCCCTTTTCTCTTATTTCTTTACCCATCTTACACTGTCTCCCCACCTCAGCTGTAATATTTTTAAAAACTTAAAAAAACTGTTGGGGAATTTATTTTTGTATGTTTCATTGTTCTGTCCTCCATATGGCGCTGTGGTGAGGGCTTACGCTTTGACCAGAATTCTATTAATAAATATATCTGCTCCAAGTATGATGGTTATGGACCATGGCTCTAACCAAGGGACACTTTTGCTGACTTGGCCTCTTCTAGATTTATCCGGTATTATTTAACATCTCACCACTCCCTTCTCTGGTATATGCTGCTCTAGTGACTCCAGCAATAGTTTAGGAGCTACAAATTAATACATTTAACTTATAAATCAATGTGTAGCAGGTTAGGTGTTCCAGCAACTGCCTGCAGATGATATCACTGTTTCATCATCTCAAGTACAAAGGGGATATACAGGGCTACTTAAATTACCATTAACACCCTTTATCTGTCAGAATGGAAGAGCATTACTGCACATTCTCCAATATGGCTCCTCCAGGGACGATGCTTCATTCCCTTACCAAGATGGCCGCCGGAGTTACTACTGTGCATGAGTGCCACCTTCTTGAATGTGTGTGTAGACTGACATAGTGGGAGACGGACGTCTCCCCCTTAGCTTCAAGGGACCTGCTGTTACCAGCGATGCTGCTTTTCCAGCACCCCCCTTCCACTGCTAACCGCATCCAGAAGACAGTCACTGGCTGATAAGCTGTTCTAACCCTGCAGCACTGCAATCTCCACTTCATGCCTCCACAAGTGTAACAGTGAGTACGGCTGTACCTTCACTTATCAGTAAACTTCAACAGTGGTTAAGCCACTGGACTTGTGATTGGATCAAATACAAATTCTGATGGTGTACATTACTCTGCTAAACCACTGCTATACACACTTATTCCTAACATTCTCCATCTAATACTGTTAAAGCCGGCATATCTAATGTGCATCAGGAGAGGCTGGGACTATATCCAACTGCACAACCATGTCTTCCCAGCTGGGTGATCATTACATTGCCCCAGACTACTCCAGGTTGAGGTCAGGAATAAATCTCCAAAACAGAGTTAGGTATTATATAATTATCCAGGTGCCATACCTTTCCAAGTGGGTCTGGGACTAACCCAGGAGTAGAGGGTTTATTCTATAAAAGCCCAACCTGACTATACATAATATGTGACATCACTAGTACATGGGTCGGAGTGTTGTTCTTTCCCCTTTCTTATTTAGTTTTCTCTGCATCCACCTTCAGCAGCTGGACAGCATACAGCACAGGTCAGTAAGAGGCTCTAATGCCAGCATTTCAATAGTGAGAACAGTTTTTGCTGTTCATCACCACCAACCATTGAAAACCACTGGGATTAGAATGACTAATGAGCTCTGCTAATCTCAGGGCTGTCAGTTGTTTAGTAACATATCCCTGGGATGTGCTGTGAGCTGCAATAGCAGGTCAACCACTGATCAGTAAGAGGATACCAAACTATTCTGCACTTCTTCCCTCTATCTAGCATTTCCCCTGGTGACAGTTGGTAGCCGTGGTCGCTGCTGGTTGTGTATTTAGTATGGAATTATTTTGAACATTAGAGATAATGTATATTAGACTTACAACTGTGATGAGCATACCTATCAGGGTGACATCATCCTCATATCGGTGACTAGGACAACAATGCTAGATGTCCAATTCAATTTTGATTTTGCAGAACTGTCATCTGGTCTTGTGTGTTCCCTGGCACATTTCACTGACCCTTTTTGAACATACAGTTTTACCATTGCCATGTTATCAATGTCACTTTAAAAATATGTCTAAAACTACGACTTCCAGCTTGCTATGTGGATTGGCATTTTAGCTAATATATGGCTTTTACATTTATAGTTGGTTTTCAGTTATTTACTTTCATGGCTTTTGTTTCTTAAGTTGTAGATAATGGAGAACTACAGTAGCAGCCACTACGCTGTCTGATATTGTGTATATGACAAATTACACTTTCCTTCAGAGTATTATTTTGTGGTGGAGGATCAGAGGGAGTAGTGCCTCTCAGAGGTGGAGAACACAATTCTTTTTGTTTATAATGTGCCTCCTGAATGACAGCTGCATCCAGCTTTACTGTTTCCTCTGCATCTTCAGCTTTGCAAGGAGTTTCTGAAAATAGTTTGTCTAACGTCATTCCATTCTGGGAGGCTACAGATGTGTCCTATTTTAACTATCCTGGCTGGACATAAGTTAGATAGAGTGGCTTTGTGTGATATGCTAATGAAAAAGTATTATATTGTTATAGGATTATCATGTTATGGCCTAGGATCGACCGTTACTCACCCCAGCACCGGCTTCCCTTGATCCCTCGGGTGGTCAGACGTCAGGTGCAGCGGTGAGTGATGCGCTGAGCATTATACTTAGAGTCATGAGCTGTGCCGTGCCTTGGTTACTGCAGTTGCCGTCATGGCTGTCCACCAGTGATCTGCTACCACAGGGTATAAAGCCAGTCTCTGGACAGCAGAAAGTTGCCTGAGCAACATTGTCGGTACCTTGTGTATACTTGCCGACACCTCGTTCCAGGTTCCTGTATCGTGATTCCCTTGAGTCTCTACGTGTCAACTCCTTGTGCAACAGTGCGTCCGAACATCTTGCCTGTGTGCTATACAAGTGCCAACACCTTGTGCAACAGTGTGTCCAAACAACTTGCCTGTTTGCTAAATAAGTACCAACTCCTTGTGCAACAGTGCGTCCGAACATCTTGCCTGTGTGCTATACAAAGTGCCAACTCCTTGTGCAACAGTGCATCCGAACATCTCGCCTGTGTGCTATACAAGTGCCAACTCCTTGTGCAACAGTGCGTCCGAATATCTTGCCTGTGTGCTATACAAAGTGCCAACTCCTTGTGCAACAGTGCATCCGAACATCTCGCCTGTGTGCTATACAAGTGCCAACTCCTTGTGCAACAGTGCGTCCGAACATCTTGCCTGTGTGCTATAAAAGTGTCATCTTATTGTGCAACAGTGCGTCAGAACACCTCACCTGTGTTCAGTTACAAGTACCACCTACTGATGCAGCAGTGCTTTAAAGACATATAGGGGAATTCAATATGGAGCGAAAACTCAGTTTTTGCGTTAATATCGCACCTATGACGTCATTATCGCAGGTTTTAGTTTTACACTGTATTCAATATCAAAGAGTTTTCGCAGGTTCGAAAAGTCTTTGAAAAAAAACGGGGATAACTTTTCACCACTGAATAGGTGGCGAAAAAAAGTGCAGAATTGGGGTTTAGGGGTGCAGGCTTAAAAAAAATAGCCTGCACCCCTGGGAATGACATTTTAAAAATAACTGTCGAAAAAAATGTAAAAAAAAAATAGGGACACCCAAAAAAATTAATTTAAAAATTGGGGTGAAAAAAAAAAAGGGAAAATAGTGTTTAAAAATAGGGAAATAGGTTCAGGGCTATTCTGCAAGTATGCGGCAGGTGTATTCTAGAATAGGCTATTAGCGGCAGGTGCATAGTTGCAGAATTTTTAAAAACTTACTTTAGGGACATAAAAATATGCTGTACCCATTTTCATGTACCCCAAATTTGATGGGACCACTTAAAAAAACGAAAAAAAATTACCTAAGTGCTCTTCTGCAACACTTCTTCAATGTCGGGAAAAAAACACCTGCTGCGGCTATTTAAATCCCCGACCTTCATTTGTAGGCTAAAACGGGGGTACCCATAGTGATCCCCCATGTTTTTACAACTTTAGGGGGGTCCTACAATTTTTTCCAGAAAAATTTCGTAGTTTATCGCAAATCTCACTTCGCCAGGTCCCATTTTCGTAGATTTTATATTGAATACGGGGATAAAGCGGGCGCGCGTCCGATACTTTATCCCTGAAAAATCTCCGATGTGGAGCGAAAAGTCCAACACGGACTTTTCGCTCCCATATTGAATACCCCTCATAGCGTCTGTGTGTAGTCACTAGCGACACCTCTTGGTGCAGCAGTGCATCAAGTACCCATTACTTGTGTACAACTTCTATAACAATTCCTAGTGCAGCTGTACTTCCTGAAGTACTCTTCTTGGGCCACTGTTGTATTTTCTCCATTCCCATGGGTATCGGATACCTGAACAAAGGACCTCGACCTGCCTGCTGGGTGCAGCTTAAATCCATATCCCACTTGGAGAGGTCACTGGTGAACACCTCTCAGCAGGTTAGATTCCGTACTCTTGGTTAGGTCTCTTCAACGTCTGGTATTCGTGGATGAGGAGATCTTACATACAGGCCCCATGCCTCCGACACCTCAATCAGCCCGGGACCTCAGCTTCCATCCCTTCTACAGGGGATTCCTCAATGTCAGACTTGACAAGTATACTGATATACCGGACTCGTCATATTTTCTATTTCTTTCCAACGCTCTCTCTCTTTGCCCTTCTCTTTTCTTATGCCATTTGCCTCTCTCTGTCTAACCCCCTTCTGTGTCCCCGCGGATGGGGGTAGGGGGAGCTGGCTTCGGAAACTGACAGTGGTAACACTTTGTTGCTACATCAATACAGGGCAAAAAAGAGTCTCTATCTGGGTATCAGGCTGCCAATGAGAGCAGTGAGGGTGTGGGTGGGGCCTCTCTCCAGCTCTCACTGCCTAACTGCTAAATGGACACATTAGCTCATAAAATGTCACATTTTAGTATTCTGTATACTCTATAGTATATTAATATAGCTTATGATACCTTATAACTAGTTGTGACACCTTATCACGAGATGTTTAGCATATCATACAGAGCCATGCGAATGTTTTGCCAGTAGGATAGTTAAATGAGGATAAATCTTTATGTCACCATCCTCTGCAAACATACAGTAGATGACTTTGTATTGTGCTCAACTTAAAATGTTTGCCGCAAATAAAACATTTTTGATTGAATATACAGTTAAGCTGCATACATAGGGTACGATCTGAACAACAAACGATATCGCTGAACGATTTCCCTAGAACTTTCTGTAGTGCAGGACAAACGATATTGGGTGTACACACTGAAAGATATCTATGATAGATATCTTTCAGTGAGATTAGAGGTAAAGAAAAATGGAGAGTGCTGGACAAAGGTAAAGCATTTATTGGTCACTAACAAAAGACATAAATATAAAAACTTCCAGTATACTCATAAAATACAAAATAAATTGATGAATCCAAGACCTATTGTTGTGAGAGGCACCTTAAATGATTAGCAGGAAAGCGTCTCATACATTCCACATCCAGCTCAAAAAGCGTTAGTAGATATCGGTTGTTAGTGTTTGGGAAAAAAACCCTGCATGTATAATTTAAATCCAGCTTAGAGGTATTTTAGCTGTAAAACAAAAGTATTGTTGGTCAGGGCCATAACTAAGGCGGTGTAACATTTGCCATGGCACAGGGCACCACAGGACAGGGGCCACTATTCATGCCTGTCAATTTTCTGTTTATAATCATTCTCACTAGAAGCTTCAACCTTTGTTATTCCCAGCATCTCCTGGAAGCCCCTATCTTCTCCCTGGCTTACCCAACCCCCCCCCCCCCACCTCCATCTGGCCACCTCCCCAAGCACCTTCAGTCACATTCTCTTTTCTTTACACACACATTTTAAAATATTGTCATACCCTGGACCAATCACCTCTCACATGGCAGTTAGACACCTTATACATGGAGCTACAGTATCTGCCCCACACCTCTTTTTTGGGCACGTGTCTTATGTCCCTATTTGAAAAATAAGGGGGGCACCAATGCTCTTTCTGGTCCAGGGCACCAAGAAGTCTAGTTATGGCTCTGTAGTTGGTATTCCTTCATGGGATTGGAGGCTTTAGACGTGCTAGAGAATCTTCTTAGGGAGATTGCCCATTCAGATGAGGATAATGAGATGTACAGTATATATTTGACATTAATAATTCCACATGAAGTACAGTACAAAAACTTCTTTATAGAGTAGAGGCCTTTTATCTAACTCCTCTATACTATTTACTATGTGCCAAGTCAGAAAAAGATCCCTTGAAGGAGAATTTAAACTTTAATGAAAGGAAGGCTACGTCAGATAGCAGAAAAATGACAATACCTGCTGGCAAGTGAATGGCGATACAAGATACAATTCACTCTGTATTAGAGGCATATAGGCAAGTTCCCTATGTAACATTCTATTGCCAGCCTCCTTCCAGCCCTATCAACCCCTTCCAGGATGAACTGAAGATGCTTTTAGATCAAACCATTGCTGATGGGACGATATCCAGAGATGAGCGACAGTTTTTGCTTATGCCTCATCCAGTTATCCCCACATATTACCATCTACCTAAAATTAACAAATCACCCATCCCCCACACACACACACCTTACGTCCCATAATTATGCATGACCACTAATTTGTCACCTATTATGTATTTTGCAGATTCAAGTTGCACCTCTCCGATCATAAATTAGGGGTACCACCAATGTACTAAATGTAAGTCAGTCATTTCAGTGGAGAGAGGGTTATCACTCTCCTGTGATCAGAGCCAACATTTCCATTAGGCAGCGTTTTGACGAATGACAGATGAATCTGACATATTGGGCCTCATTCAGAGGCGGTCATAGGATGCAAGCGGTCGTTCTGAAACTGGGCGGCCGCTTGCATCCTGAACGGCCGCCTCCATGTCGGTCGTTAGGTTGTGGGTTAACACCCACAGCGCTAACGACCGACAAGGGTGATGGTCACGATGGTCAAGACCATCGCGACCATCGGGGCTTACGACGAGATCCTAAGGTAGGGTCTCGTCAACCTTAAGCCCCAGGGAGCTTCCTGCTCTGATCGAGCAGGAAGCTCCCCACTGACTCCCTACTGGAACGCCTCCATTTGGCTAGGCACGCCCCCGGCCCACCCAGCAAACGGGGCGAGCTGTCACTCAACATCGACAGCTCGCCCCGTCTGCAACGAGACCCCTAACAACGGATCACCCGTCGTTAGCCGGGTCTCGCGCATGCGCACGACGGAGCCGGCTCCGTCGTGCGCATGCGCTGTTGGGCAACATCGAGTCGGTCGTGAGCGCTCAGCGCTCACGACCGACTCTGAATGAGCTCCATTGTTCTTATCCTACTTAAGATCTTTATTTGCATCTGATCTCCGGGCCTGATTCAGAGTTAGGAATAGATTACGATAGAGCAAGTAACTATGTACAGGACAAACCATTCTGCAATGCAAGGGGTGCAAATCAAACTTGCCTACCCTCCCGATTAGGCCGGGAGCCTCCCGAAAATCGGGTGCTGCTCCCGGCCCCGTGGAAAGGCAGGCAGGTAGACCTCCCAGGGGCCACCGACCTGTCCGCCCCCGCGATAACAATAGAAACTCCAGCAGCAGGAGGGTCTGGTGAGGTGATTTGCGCTGAATTGCTTCATCGTGGCCCCGCTCCTTGCTTCACTATGCCGTTAATCTCAGCATTGAGGGGGCGGGGCCAAGATGACGCAATCGCGCGGTCAAACCCCATGCTCTGCACCCAATGAAGCATCATCTCTGCGTCATGCCCCCTTTAAGATGCGACATGCCCGCCGTCCTTCCAAATCTATATCTCTCTGCACTTTTTACATCTGCCCCACCTGCAGTGCAGCATAGTTTTACCAAGGTGCACAGTTACTGGCTCTTTCTTAAGGTGCCTACACACTAGACGATGTGCTCAAGATGCGATATCGTGAGCAATTTCCCTTGAACTCCTCCTGGCAGCTCCCAGGCCCTCCAGGACATGATATGGTGCTAAAAAGTGTCCAATCTGGCTAAAGATCTATCTTGCAGGTAAAATCTGAAGATGCGATGTACACCTGCGATCGGCATCATGATCGTGAGTGGACACTCGCGATTTGGACATATTTTATACAATCTGTCATTCCGATGTGTTGAAATCGGGCAAATCGTGTAAAATATCATCCAGTGTGTAGGCACCTTTACTTTTCCAACTCTGAATCAGACCCTATGTCCTCTGGTCTGACCATCACCAACGTGCCAACCCATTGATTAATGGTTGTTTGAAGAAAATGGGTTAATAGGTGATGGGTGGGGAAAAGTTAATTGATGCAGGTAGGGTTAAATGGGTAAATGACTTGCTGGGTTTGATGGTGTGAAGATAAATGGGCATATTGCGTGTTCTGTTCTTGCAGCAATGTGTAATAGATTTACATGTGGGTGACACGCATATGAAATTTAACCTGTGGGTATAAAATTTGGTTCTGATAAACTCCTGACTTGTGAATTATTTGAATTAATTTCTTTAATTTTTCAGTAACATACAGTAGTCTACATAGGCCTTCATAGGACAATGGCAATGTTCATGTTCATTTGTTTTTTCTGGTCTTTTATTTTGATTAAATATGGCATTGGCCCTGATTCAGACCCACTCGCAAGTGGGCGTACGTACGTTCGGCGTACGTAAAAAAATATTTAAATTCAAGCACTCGCTCGTATTTTCGTACGCAGCTAAAAATCCGCCCCAAACTCAGGCGACCCCTCCTCTAACTAACGAGCGTGCCAAATAGCGAGCGTACATCCCCGAAATGGCTTGAAGGGAACGCACGCACAAGTACAAACCGGAAGTGGGACTGTCAGATTCCGATGACCTGCTCGTTTTTTCTGCCTACCTCCCTCAATCGTATCATGTCAATCAATGTATCAATTAGCTTAATTGTTTTTTTTTTTTCAACACAATGCAATAAACTTTAATCTTGTCCGTGTTTGTATTTGCTCGCAGAATACGTACGGCTGAAACCTTCGCTTTTATTGTTCAAAAGACATGTTACCCCCAATTAAACAATTGTTCTATTTGTTTGTCTCCCCACAATTTTTCTGTGGTTCATTTCTTTATTTAAATTTGCTTACGCATGTCACTGCATCAAGCCTATCATAACTCTCAAGAGATTTGTGGCCCTGTCGAACACATGACTCATACACTAACCAATAGCTGTTAATTTCCCAAATACATTAGCCAATCAAATTTTTTTGGGGTGCTTTATTAAAAATATTTTGCCAAAAAAACACCATTGCCATCATGAGATCCGCCGCATTCACCAGGCGCGAACTGCTGGTGCTGACAGAGGTGATGGACAGGCGGATCACCAGTCAGCCTCCACCCATCTCCAATAGGCGAAAGCGTTCCGCATATGCGGAGGTACGTCGACGCCTGCGCTCCTTCGGCTCACGCCGACATATTGGCCAGCTGGAGCGCAGGTGGTCGGACCTGCACCGGCGGACGCCCCGCTTGCTGGCATGCTTTCGCATGCAGATTGCGGAAAGTAAGTGTTCTGGACTGTGGTTTTCAAGTTTATCTTGTGGGCCCTAACTGCGTGTGCATGTTTTCATGTCTGTCCTATTGAGTCATTGTAGTCATATCTGCATGTGCATGTTTTCATGTCTGTCCTATTGAGTCATTGTAGTCATATCTGCATGTGCATGTTTTCATGTCTGTCCTATTGAGTCATTTTTTTTTTTTTTGGATGCCTGTTGAAACTAACCACAATTTTTTTTTCATTGTTTAGGGGCACAGCAAACACTACGACGGCATCGCCAGACAAGACGCCGGTCCCGGCCCCTCTCTCCAACCCCCAATTCGTCAATTACCCCCTCCTCCCCAGACCCTGTGGCCGAAATTTCAGGCCTACTTCCCCTCTAGCCCAATTCCCCCTCTCCTCCATCCGTCCCTCCTCCAAATACCCCCTCCCAGGATTCCTCAAACACCTTGCCCCTAGGTTTGGGGAATGTAGCCACCTCCGAGGTGGTCCAGGGAGTGGCTTCTGGCTCTGGCGTTTTGGAGAACGGTATGTTTTGAAATTTTATTTTGGACACCACAAACTGTTTGTATGTAATCATGTGTCGCCTTAGGGTATTTTTGGGGGTTGTCTTTACCTGTTCCTGCTGATGTCACCATACACATATCACACCTGTGTGCCTTTTTTTAGGGCCCTTGTATTTTTGGCCTACGACATTTTGGGGTTCTGGGTTTTATCCGTGTAATGTTTTTTTGGCCCACAAGCTTTTAAGTTTTGGTTTGCTTGTTTTGTGTTTTTTTACAATGTTGCTTCATTATCGATTTATTAATCCCCAAACTTTTGTCACCCACAGAGGAACAGAGGCGTCGGGAACAAATATTTATTTGTGTGGGCCGTATGCGGGAGCAGGTCACCGGGCTTATGCAGGGCCTTGACCATCTGTTGGTCCTCCTTAGGAATTAGTTTTTTTTATTTTTATTTTCTAATTGTTTCATAATAAATCAGTTTTAAATCAAGCTCTGTCTCATGCGTTTGGAGTAAATCTAAGATTCTTTACACTGACATAAGTAGACTCTTCAAGCAAGGATTGCCACAGAATCTCACTACAGATTGTGTGTTGTATTTTGAATGCAAACAGGCACAAGAAACACCTCCCAGTACCAATGTAATTTTCCTTTTTTGTGGTGGTCAACATGATAGTTTACACCATTTTTCAAGTTCCTATTTGGTGGCCAAACTGCTTAGGACAATCTTACGAAGGCAACTGATTGTACAGGATTCCTTGTTGTGTTGGTTAGTACCCCGAAAACATATTACATTTTAGCTCCACTTGCTTCATTACTGGGTTACCCCTTAGGTAAAATTAACGTTTGGGAGTTTGTTTACACTTGCTTCTAACGTGCCCAAAAAGGAAACAAATTACACTCTCCAAATATTTATTCACAACAGAAATCAAAATACAAAGTGGTCACTCACAAACAAAACACACAGTGATAATCAGAAATACACCACATACCAAAAACACGAAACAAACACACAACAAATCAAGAACTGGTTGACGAAGGTCCATGCCCACATGATTTCAAAAATATGGCGTTGCAATATTGGTGTCAGAATATATTCCCGAAGTTTCCACATAAAGGTTTTTGAAGGGTAGCAGGAAGTAGTCATCGTGGGAGTGCCAAAGATTATGCAAACAAACAGAAGATGGTGCAAGAATTAATATCAAAAAAGATGAACGCTAAAAAACCGTAACACATTGGGTATACACACTGTTGTTTGGTCAATAATTACCTAAAATATCGGGCCACCACATCATCGCGTATGGCCCCCCCACATACTGACCTCCGACCAACCTCGGGGGGGCCATCCTCAGGTAAGGCATCCTCTGGCTGCATTGGAACACCACTCCTTATGGCGATGTTGTGAAAGATCCCACACAGGACCACAATTTTCGAAACCATATCCGGCAAATACATGAGCTCGCCACCAGAGCGGTGGAGGCATCTGAATCGGCCTTTTAAAAGGCCGATACAGCGCTCCACCACTTGCCTGGTGGCTGTAAGTGCGGTATTAAACTCACTTTGTGGACCTGGTGTGGGAGCCAAATAAGGAGTGAGCAGCCAGGGCATGCAAGGGTATCCACTGTCTCCTGTGAAAAAGAATAGACAACATCAGGATCACTGTGTATCAAGCTTAACATTGTTATGTACTAAAGGTCTACACTTACCCTGAAGCCACGCATCACCAGCTTGTAGGTTGGTTAATTTGTGCCATATCCCTGATTGCCGGATGACGAAGGAGTCATGTGCACTTCCTGGTAATTTTGCATTCAGGGACAGGATCTGGAGGGAGGCATCACATACCACCATTACATTCAGGGAGTGATAGTGTTTTCGGTTGCGAAATATTGCCTCCAGCCGTGCTGGAGGCTGAAGTGGTATGTGAGTACCATCCACAACCCCTATGATGTGTGGGAAGCCAGCTATTTGGTAAAAATTGGCCTTGGCCACACTAAGGGCACCCATATCCAAAGGCATTTTAATAAAATGATGGAGGTGCTTGAAAAGTGCCTCCATCACTGCCCTCAGGATCCTGGAAAAGGAGGATTGTGAGATGCCCGCCACTATTCCCACCGTTGTTTGAAACGATCCTGAGGCACAGAAATGTAACACCGCCATAAATTGCGTAAGTGGTGGTATTGCTGTTGGACTGTCAATTTGCCGCTCAAGATCACTCTCTATTAATGAGAGAGTGTCTATGATGATTTTGGGAGGAAGACGGTAGCGTCTTAAAACCTCATCATCGGGCATTCCAAAAAGGGTGACACGTGTTCGAAATATCTGGGGCCTTGCACGCCTACGATGCCTACGCCTGGGACGAGATTGAGGTTGGTCGGCTTCCGGGAGCATGGCCAGAACAATCCGCCCAAGATCAACCTGAAATGGCAAGATTGGAATGTAAGGCTTTGGACCCACCCCAAAAGAAAATTAAGAACAACTTAGCTTGATGATACCATCCATTGCTGCTTACATGCCGGAGTATTGTCATGATACGGCCAAACTGAAATTAATCCAAAAAATAATTTTAAAAATTTTAGTGTGTGCATTTATGTTTCTAAATTTTGTGATAGACAAAACTTAAAATATGCGAAACACACATTTGGCCAAAGAGCAAAACGACATTGCACACAGTACATCAAAATGGGTTGAAATGTAAGCCAAAAAAGCCAATGGGCAACCACCAAAAATTTAACAGGATTAATAAGCATTTAAAAATGCGCTAATTAGTTCGCAAATACAAGTTAATAAACAAACTGAGAAAAATGCGCTAATTAGTTCGCAAATACAAGTCACAATAGTAAGTAGTAAAAATGCGCTAATTAGTTCGCAAATACAAGTTAATAAACAAACTGAGAAAAATGCGCTAATTAGTTCGCAAATACAAGTCACAATAGTAAGTAGTAAAAATGCGCTAATTAGTTCGCAAATACAAGATAAAAAACGGACTTACCTTGAGCAAATATATAAGATTCCAAATCAAAAGGTCTTTGGGTCAGAAATTAAAAAAAAGCTAAAAGATATGAAATTATGGATCCAAAAATTAAAAACAAGAAGAAACACAATGAGACACCAATTGAACCAAAGTTAGACTTCACAAAACTTACCAAATCAAGAAACGAGGCCAAAAAAAAATATACCAAAAAAGAGAACGGAAAATAAAAACGCAAATCTAGCAAACAAAATAAACTCCAAACGCCAACTCCTTTATCCGCAAACAAGAAACTCCAACCAAGGTAACCTCCAACAATCCAAAAACGCCACCTCGACTCGAGACACACCAAGCCATAAATAGTGTTTCGTTTCCCGCACAAATTAAGGAGGGATCATAGGAACGCACAATCAATGATGCGGCCGCAAAATAAGGACGCATGTATAAATACGTCACCAAAACACATTTAAATTCTGGTGTATTTCTTGTTTGGACCTCAGACATGGCTACAGACCAGGGAAACAATGGCCAAGAGTCAGGCGGTAAGTCTTTCATGCATTTTGTATCAATGATTCATTTGAAACATAAGATTGGGCAAGTTGTGAATTTGAGAAATCTGAATATTTACACAAATAGGTGAGGAGGCTGACATGGAAGAGGCTGCTGGGCCCAGTATTCCGGCCAAAGCTGCAAAAAAAAAAAGGCAGCCACATTTCACAAGAAAGTAGATGGAGGTTTTGATTCAGAAGTGTGTGGACATCCTGCCACAGGCAGACAGGAATATGAGTATAAGCCAGAAGTGGAGAATGTGGGAAGAGGTAGCCGTTGCTGTCAATAGGGTGGGTGATTATGTCCGTCTAGCCCGGGATGTCAAACGGCGGTAAGTAAACACTTGCCCCCCCTAAAAACAAACACCATTTTAAACAAAAGGATAATGGCTTCCATTTTTTCCCAAAAATGGGCCGACTTCAAATATCGCCTAAAGCAAAAACTCGCGGACAGGGCTAGGCATGCAAGGGGGACAGGTGGGGGTCCCACCCCTGTGTCATTGGAGTTGACGGATTTAGAAGAGCTGGCACAGGGGTGTGTGCAGCCTGTGGAGGTGTTTGGCGTGTCCAACATGGATACGGACATGCCAGACTTTGCGGCTCCTCATGTTGTCCCAGGTAAATCTTTTGATGTCACCAACTCTGAAATGTTAGTGGGCCAATATGTAGATTCTAATGTGAGTCTTTTCTCATTTTTCCTAACAGAGACACAGGCGGATGAGTCTGCTCCAGAGGGGAGCCTTGGCCGCCGAATTTCTGCTGGCTCTGCAGGGGAGGAACCAGTACATCCGGCTGAGGACCCTGCAGAAGCCAGTCCAGGGCAATCCCCCTCGCAGGCAGTGGCCCTCCTCACAGAACTCAATTTCAAATCGGATTTCCATACGGAGATTCTGCAGAGGATGGACGCCAGTCTGCTACGGGTGGCTGAGGCCCTGGAGCAAAATGCTGCGGCCAACGTGACCATTGGTCAGGCCCTGGCGGAAAATACCAGGGCCAAAATCCGCATCGCCAATGCCCTGGAGCAGCTCGTTCGCCAGCACATGGTGGAGCCGACCTCCCTTCCTGCCGGAACATCAGCCAATCCTCCAAATGTGCCTAGCCCTGTGCCTAGTCCAGAGGCCACAACATCTGCCTCTGGACAGGCCAGCCCGATGACATCCCGAACCGGTCTGGCGCCCTCCCTCCCCCATCCAAACGGGTGAAAAAACGGTGACAGCAATGGCGACTTTTCCCACACTCCTTCTGTGCTTGGCTCATATTCCTTTCTGGTCAAAATTTCCCTCTCCTTTCTTGTGAAATGTTTTTAATTTTTTGTTGTACGTTTATGTCTACAGTTATGTTGGGCCAATTTGTTTGATTTTGGAAATGATCTTTGCCAAAAAAAGATGTCCCCAAATTTTTTATTATCTTAGTTTTGGTTTGACCAATAAATTTACGCCAAAAATCTGACATTGTATTGTGACATTATTGTACAAATGGGTTACATTTAATCCTGGCCCAAAAGGCAAAAACTTGCAAAAAAAAAAAAAAAAAAAATTTTTTTTTTAAAAAAGGGCTCTTTAAGGAACGTTTAAAAAATCACATAACGAGGCAAATTCAACAGGCAAAAATAAAAAGGTGAGAAAATTAAAACATGATGACATTATTGTTACAATAGGCCCTAACCACCAAATTGAGGCCAAAATAAACCCCCACAAATGTACGCAAATTGATTGTGTCATCCTGACATTAGCAGCTATGATTTCCACCTGCGTACGCTTTTGTGCTATCCCCAAAAACTGATTTCAAAACACATACCAAGCCGGTTTTCAATCCAACACTAATTGCTTTTCTGACCACCCGCGATTAATCGCAACAACATCGTGGAGTCCCGGGACGGAGGAGAAGGCCATCGCCAATGTGGTCGAGTAATCCAGACCCTAAGCTGTGCGAGCATTTTGAAGGGAAAGAGGATCATCCAGTGACGTATGAGTCGGTCCGAACACATTTTACGCTCGCATCTGCTAATGTATGTACGCCCCAAAAACGCCTCGCCACGGCTGCGTTTTTCCATCTCCACCCCCGTCAACACCCAAAAACGCCCTGTTCTGTCAATCACATTTGACATGTCACTTCCTGTACGCTATTTGGCGAACGAGACCAAAAAAACTCGCAATCTGCCGTACGCACATGCGCAGTGTTACACCGACGCATGCGCGGTTAGTCAACATCGGAACGCAACGAGCGTACTGCTGTTTGCGAGTGGCTCTGAATGAGGGCCATTGTTCCTAAGTACATAACTAGACTGTGCTGTAAAACAGTGAAGTCTTATGGTGCATACACACGATCAGATTTTTTCTTCAGATATGGACGATAACGATTTAAAAATCGTTCAGTCGTTCATATCTGAAGGAAAATCGTTCATATCTGACATGCCTGAACGATGGACGATCAACGATGCGCGTTCCCGTTTGTCAGATAACGATATCTGACATCTGATGGGTTTGCAGTCAGACTTGGACGATTCCATTCATTTTAATGCAGTCAAAAATCGTTCAATCGTTCAAATCGTTCAAATCGTTCAAAACTTTGGTCAAATCGTCCAAATCGTTCAAATCGTTTAATCGTTCAGTCGTTCATCTGACAAATCTGACAAGTCTGACAAATCTGACCGTGTGTACGCTCCATTATGGTGCATACACACGGTCAGATTTTTCCTTCAGATATGAACGATAACGATTTAAAAATCGTTCAGTCGTTCATATCTGAAGGAAAATCGTTCATATCTGACATGCCTGAACGATGGACGATCAACGATGCGCGTTCCCGATGGTCAGATAACGATTTCTGACATCTGATGTGTTTGCAGTCAGACTTGGACGATTCCATTCATTTTAATGCAGTCAAAAATCGTTCAAATCGTTCAAAACTTTGGTAAAATCGTTCAAATCGTTTAATCGTTCAATCGTTCATCTGACAAATCTGACAAGTCTGACAAATCTGACCGTGTGTATGCTCCATTAAGCTGCATACACACACAACGATTTTTTTAATGATTATCGTTAAACGATATCGTTTAACGATAATTGATGGCAAAAATCGTTCACTTTCTGAGTCAAACGATGAACGATTATCGTTCATGCGCGTTCACGTTTGTAGTTTGTCGTTTGTAGTTTGTCGTTCAGTCAGACTTGTCAACTCAACGATTTTCATTAAGGGAATATGCAAAAATCGTTTGTAGTTCATAAAAATCGTTCATGACATTTAGTAAATGAATAACTTTAGTAAACGATTTTAGTACATTTTTTCAAGGGAAAAAATCGTTTACTCAAATCGTTCATTAAAAAAAATCGTTGTGTGTGTATGCAGCTTGATTCTTTATAAAATAAATCTAGGAGCCATTTCTTCAACTACAAAACCCCTGCTGCTCTGTATTCCTGTTCTCCCTTCATGGTTGGTAACTTTCCCTCTCTTTGCAGAGTTTCCTGCTATAAATTAGGGCCAGTGAAACAATGGACAAGTACTCAGCATCAGACTGGCCAACCGGGTGTCGGGGGAAATACGATAGGGGTATATTCATGTAGTATGCTGGTTTGTGATTGTTAATTATCAGTATATATCGCATCATATTGATACAATATATAGTAGTTTTAATTCAAGGATTCTTACTCTTCCGACAAAGCGATCCGAAAAGAAGGACCCTCAGCAATCCTGGAAAGTGGTGCGGTGCTATGAGATATCGCGGTCTCTGTGTCACAAATCGGGGTCTTAGCATTCCTTACAGACTCAGACATTCATTTATTTCCATTTCCAATACATCCCAGGGATTGGTCAGCTAGACCAATGGCTATTGACCAACTGCTATTTAAACCAGTTCCTCTGAGATACCCATTGCCTGAACAAAGTGTTCCTACCCCAGATAGTTCTAGGCTCCAGGCTTAATTCTGTATCCTGTGATCGTGTCCTCCGTGACTCTATCTGCTACTTTGTGGTTTCTCACTATATACCATTTGTATCTTCATCTGCTGGCACCCAGGGCCGGTTCTATGGTTACGCGTGGTACGCGGCCACGTAAGGCGCCACATAGTGAAGGGCGCCGCGGACGCGACCATGCAGATTTATTAGAGGCTTACCGCAGTGCAGACTGTGTCTCTGTGACACAGCTGCACCGCGTGTGTAGCGATGACCAGACGAAGTTCAGACAGCGCTACACAGTGCCAAACACACAGCCGCCGGTGCCGGCAGCTGTGTGTTTGTTTCAGCAGCTGATGAGTCTATCAGACTCTCATCAGCTGCTGCTGCTCCCACTGCGGGAGCCATCTTCCGGCTCCCGCAGTGGGTAATGAGAGAGACGTCATGAAGTCTCTCCCATAATGCAAAGCGGCCCTGGAGAACAGACGGAGTAGCTGATAGCGGCGGCGGGAGCAGGAGCGGGGGTTCAGGTAAGTGTTTTTTTTTTTTTATTATTACGTGTGTCTCTACTGGGGGGGGCTACAAGGGGGGATTACTACTGGGGGCACTAGAAGGGAGGTTTACTACTGCGGGCACTTGAAGGGGGGATTACTACTGGGGGCACTAGAAGGGGGGATTACTACTGGGGGCACTAGAAGGGGGGCTACTACTGGGGGCACTTGAAGGGAGGATTACTACTGGGGGCACTAGAAGGGGGGATTACTACTGGGGGCACTTGAAGGGGGGATTACTACCGGGGTCACTTGAAGGGGGGATTACTACTGGGGGCACTTGAAGGGGGGATTACTACCGGGGTCACTTGAAGGGGGGATTACTACTGGGGGCACTAGAAGGGGGATTACTACTGGGGGCACTAGAAGGGGGGATTACTACTGAGGGGCACTAGAAGGGAGACTACTACTGGGGGCATTTGAAGGGGGACTACTGGGGGGACTACTACTGGGGGCACTAAATGGGGGGGAACCTCCACTGGGGGCACAACAATGGGGGGATTACTACAATGGGGGACTACTAGGGGCACTACAAGAGGGGGGATTACTACTAGGGGCACTAGAAGGGGGACTACTACTGGGGGCACTTGAAGGGGCTACTACTGGGAGGACTACTACTGGGGGCACTACATGGGGGGAACCTCCACTGGGGGCACAACAATGGGGGGATTACTACAATGGGGGACTACTATGGGCACTACAAGGGGGGGACCACTACTGGGGGCACTGCATGGGGGGGGCTACTACTGGGGGCACTATATAAGGGGCACTGCATAGGGGGACTACTACTGGAGGCACTATATAAGTTTACTACTGGGGGCACAAGGGGCACTGCACAGGGGGGACCACTACCATGGGCACTGCATAGGGGGGCGCCAAAAAATCTACTCGCTTACCAAAAAATTTGGGCTAGGGCCGGCCCTGCTGACACCGCAGGTTCTATGCTGTATACAGACTTGCTTCTTCCACTCCGGTCAGCCAGCGAGTTTACAATTACCAGCTTCCACCTGCCGCTGTGTCCAGGGGTGTTTCAAAAGAGGAATCTCTGTCTCCGTCACGGGCCCCCTCCTCTCAGTCCGGCAGCCGGCAGCGCACTGAGCGCAGCGCCGCACTGATAGACTCTGGGCACTAGAGTGTGCCCAGAGTCTACAGCGCAAGTGCAGGTCACTGGGGAAATAGCCAAGGTGGACATTTTCCTTGTGTTTTCCAAACTGCACATGCGCAAAACACTGGGAAAGTGGCCATGGTGGCCATTTTCAGATTATATTTATAACTCTGACACCAGCGCCGACGTTGGCCTCCGGAATGGTAAGTATAATATGGGTGCAGGGCGTGCGGTGTGGGCCCCCCTGGGGCCCATGTGCACACCCTGCACCCATTATAAATATACCCCTGGTTGTGTCACCTGTCAGCGCCACAGCTTCCATGCTTGTTATAGATCTGCATTCCACCTGCCGCTGTGCTCCATTACTTGTCTGCGCTGCAGCCTCCACGCTGCATACAGACCTGCTCCAACCACTTTATTTCAGCCAGCAAGTATACTGCTTTCCATCTACCGTCACCTACCAGCATGATAGCTTCCACGCTGCATACCAACTTGTTACTCATCAGTACAGAACCGATAAGTTCAGCTATGGTCTTCGTTCTATCATACCGCTTGGACAGTGCATGCAGGTTATTTATGCTCTTTTATTCTATGCTCAGTGGTTGTCCAGGGTATCAGGTTATACTATTGTGTTGATCTTGTACTGTGTGCTATTGTCTTGGGCTGGTACAGAGAAGAGTGCTGGTTCCAGGGCTAGGGTTCAGTGTGCAGTTTACAGTCTGTACACTGAGGTGTCCTGTAAGCTGTATTATTTATCCTGACTCTCAGTTTCTGAGTTCCTCACTGGCTCCAGTTCCAGGTCTTGCGTCAGAACTGTACCAAAGTTATCCACTAGACGATATTATGAACGATTGAACGATAACGATACATTATACCATCCAGTGGATATGCCGTCAATGACCAGTGATGTGCGTTCCTTCTGGTTGTTGATGACGTCGCTCATCGCCCGAACCTGCTGTCTAACCTGACAATATTGTGAGGTTGTGCAGGTTCAGGGATGAGGAAGGTTGAACAATATCATTAATGATATCGTTTAGTGTGTGTGCTCAATGTCGTTAATGACATTGAGCACACCACTGCCGGGGACACACTAAACGATATCGCTCATGGAGCAAATTGTTTAGTGGATACGCGGCATATCCAGCTTCCTCAAGATGTACTCTGACTGTGAGGAGGCCAGCATAGCATTACCCAGCCGATACTCCTCCCTCTACCTGCAGCCTGCCAGAGAATGCTATTCTCTGGAGGCACCCCTGATTGGCTAGTGACATTTAAGAGGGCAAGAGGACAGGGAGAAGGCAGGAATACACCGTCCTGAGATTTAAAATGTTTTTTGAAAAGCCATACAGAAAGCTGAGTTTCTCTAAATCACTATCCCCATATCCCCATTATCCCCATATATATATATATATATATATATTGCTTGTATAGGCAAGCGATATGTAAACAGCGACTAAACAGGGGCACCGCTGCAGAAATCTGAGATTTCTCCATGGTAATCCCTTCTCTGAATGGAGCGAAGCTGTGAAAAGCCCTGTTCTGGGCTTTCCACTTCTACATGAATAGACGCATCAGTTCTCACACAGATATTGTGCCCAAGATTTGGTCAAAAGCATGTGAGAGTGGTTTTATGTATATGGCTGGGAAGAGTGTATTAGGGGAGCAGGGTCGGTAATTTGATAGAGATTCTGTCTACATGAATATAACCCACTAGCTGAAGTACCCAGCATTGCCCGAGTTTAAATCTTCAACTGATGTCATCCAAATCTAACCAGTGAAAGGCCCAGAACAGGCTTCCTGGGTTAAAGTTCTGCCCGGCACACTCCGTCGTGAGGGCCGACTGGGACCCCAACCACTCCATTAGCCATCCCAGGCCAATTGCCACCCTCTGTGAAGTTTTAATCCAAATACATTAAGTGGAAGGCCCAGAACAGGCTCCACAGGTCAAAGTTCTGCCCAGCATCCCCAGATCAAAGTTCTGCAAATCGTACAAAAACAGGAGATCTAACCGGGACCTCAACCCCTAGTATGTCTTCTTGAATCCAATGTTACCACTGTGAAGTTTTCATCCAAATCCATCCAGTGGAAGGCTGAGAATAGGCTACACGGGTCAAAGTTCTGCCCAGCGTACACCAAATGGAGGTCCGACCGGGACTTCAAACCTACTAGTATGTCTTTTAGTATCCAATGTTGCCACTCAGTGAATTTTTCATCCAAATTATTTGATGTCATCCAAATCCATCCAGTGGGAGGCCCAGAACTGGCTCCTTGGGTCAAAGTTCTTCCTGGCACACTCCGCCTTGACCGGGACCCCAACAACTCCATTAGGCATCCCAGACCAATTGCCACTTCTCGGTGAAGTTTTCATCCAAATCCATCCAATGGAAGGCCCAGAACAGACTCCCAGAGTCAAAGTTTTGCCCAGCATCCCCGAGTCAAAGTTCTGCCCAGCATCCCCGGGTCAAAGTTAGCACTACTATATGCTGAATGCCACCTTAGTACTATACTGAATGTCACCTTAGCTTTAACTTGAATGTCACCTTAGCACTATCCTGAATGTCACCTTAGCACTATCCTGATGTCACCTTAGCACTATCCTGATGTCACCTTAGCTCTATCCTGATGTCACCTTAGCTTTAACTTGAATGTCACTTTAGTACTATCCTGAATGTCACCTTAGCACTTTGCTGAATGTTACCTTAGCACTAGAATGCCACCTTAGTATTATCCTGAACAGAGCCGTAACTAGACATTTTGGTGCCCTGTGCCAGAAAGAGCATTGGCGCCCCCCTCATTTTTCAAAGGGGCATAATGCACCCAAAAAAGGGCCATGGCTTCATGGGGAAGGGCCAGGGAAGAGATAGGAGGACAGGAGATGCTGGGGATGAAATAAGAGGAAGCTACAAGCGAGAATGATAATAAACAGAAATTTGACAGGCCCAAACAGCGCCCCCTGACCTGTGGTGCCCTGTGCCATGGCACCGGCCGCACTACCCTAGCTACGGCCCTGATCCTGAATGTCACCTTAGCTCTATCCTGAATACCACCCTAGCACTATGCTGAATGCCACCTTAGCACTAACCTGAATGCCACCCTAGCACTATACTGAATGTCACCTTAGTACTATCCTGAAGTTCACCTCAACACTACTGTATGCAGAATGTCACTTCAACACTATCCTGAATGTCACCGAACTATTCTGAATGTCACAATAGAACTATCCTAAATGCCAACTTAGCACTACTGTATGCTGAATATCATCTTAGCACTATGCCAAATGCCACCTTAGCACTATGCTGAATGCCACCTTAGCACTATGCCGAATGTCACCTTAGCACTATGCCAAATGCCACGTTAGCACTATGCCGAATGTCACCTTAGCACTATCCTGAATGTCACCTTAGCACTATGGTGAATGTCACCTTTGCACTATCCTGAATGTCACCTTAGCACTATCCTGAATGTCACCATAGCACTATCCTGAATGTCACCTTAGCACTATCCTGATGTCACCTTAGCACTATGGTGAATGTCACCTTAGCACTATCCAGAATGTCACCTTAGCACTATGGTGAATGTCACCTTTGCACTATCCTGAATGTCACCTTAGCACTATCCTGAATGTCACCATAGCACTATCCTGAATGTCACCTTTGCACTATCCTGAATGTCACCTTAGCACTATCCTGAATGTCACCATAGCACTATCCTGAATGTCACCTTAGCACTATCCTGATGTCACCTTAGCACTATCCTGAATGTCACCTTAGCACTATCCTGATGTCACCTTAGCACTATCCTGAATTGGGATGTAGTCATCATACTGACAGTCAGGATACCATCAGTCACAATACTGACATCGGCATCTCAGCTGTCAGAATGCGGAGAGATTGCGAAGGTGAGTATTAGGGTTAGGGGGAGGGTTAGTCACCGCAGCGCCATGCTGAATGTCACCTCAGCGCTATGCTGAATGTCACCTCAGCGCTATGCTGAATGTCACCTCATCGCTATGTTGAGTGTCACCTCAGCGCTATGCTGTATCTCACCTCAGCGCTATGCTAAATGTCACCTCAGCACTATGCTGAATGTCACCTTAACACTATTTTAAATGTTTTGATTACGCACATTTATTTCTCGATATTTATATATTACAAAGGGATTCCTTACAATGACCTAAATCAAAATAAAGGACACTAGTATAGATAGATCTTTAGCTTTTGTTCCCCTATATAATGTATATTGTAATATTATTAAAAGGATTAATGATAAGAATTTTTCAGTATTGAAGTTTGATGAAATGTCAAAGCACAATTTAACAAATCATGCATCAGGGAAATTTAGAAAGTCTAACAATTTGAAGATTTTTGAAGAAAGAAATGAAAAATATAAAGAATATTTGTGAAGTGGCATTTTGATAGCATCAAAGCTTAAGGGGTATATTTGCTACAGATTATGTCTTCAAAGTTACCAACCAAGGAGCCATTCACCAGAACCAGAGTCCACAGAGGTCCCACACTGTACATGTGAGAATAAATGTGACCATTCTTCGCATGAATGTGTTTAATCAAAATTCCCATTCACAATTCTCATGTTTGTTATATATTTAGAGCTTTGCCCAGTATATCATATGGTCTAAACCTAGCTATGACCCCTATAACCTGGTACTTGATAGTGTACAGTATAGTACATTATATTGTCAGATCTGATGCTGTTTCTTGCTATTAAAAGTCACCAAACACCAATGTTACTCTGGGGAGTAAATTTACTAAGAATCAAGTTTGCGTGAGTTTGCATTCTCTCGCGAGCTTAGCCTTTTTTCCCACCTCGCAAATTTACTAAGGGCAAACACAAGTGAACTCACACTAAACAGACATCAAAACTCGCATGAGTTTTCGAAACTCGCCAAAATACACCATCGTCAAAACTCGCAAGTACTTTCCATAGAAACTAATACAACTCGCAAATTTACCAAGTTTCAAGTTTTGGAACTTGCACGGGAATTTCTCAAACTCACTCCAAAATAGACTTTTCCAAAAGACGTCCTCCTGAGGTGAGTGTTTGCGTGAGTTTGGATGTGTTTGAAACTGTGCACATGTTTTTCAACTTGCAATCACTGGCCACACATTGATGATGCATATAAAAGGCTCCCAAATTGTTGCCTTTGTGTGCAGCAGAAATGGTAGAGTTTAGTTCCACTGCTTGCAACTTCATGTGGCTGGGATTTCAGAGGCTCTATCAGCAGGCTGAAAGCAACCAGGAGGAAGAAACTGAGCATGCTCAGGAGGTAATGCAGGTACCAGAAAGGCTGCGCAGGCCACGTTTTTTTAGGAGGTGTTTGAACCTGAACGCATTGGCCGATGTCAAGGTCATACAGATATTCCGGCTGAATCGTAACAACATATTCCATCTCTATGACTGAGTCAAACAGGACCTAGACCCTGACACAGCATGTTCACACTCTGCCTCAGGCCTGCATAAGCTTCTGGCTGTGCTGCACTTTTTGGCTACTGGGAATTTTCAGTCTGTCACTGATAGAGTTCTCGGTAGATCCCAGTCCACATTTTCAAGATACCTCAACCAGGTACTGGTGGCATTCCAACCACTAATTGATTCCTGCATCTGCTTCCCTAGCCACGACACACAGTGGCATACAGTCAGGGTTGCTTTTTATAACATGGCACACATGCCAAATGTCTTGGGCACTATTGACTGCACACACATTGAGCTGAGACCACCTAGAGGCCGTGCACACATTTACCTCCACAAATGTGCAGGTGGTTTGTGATGCAAAAATGAAAATCATGAGTGTTGTAGTCGGCTACCCTGGCTCATGTCATGATGCCTTCATCCTCAGGCAATCATCCCTTCATGCACGTTTTGAGGCCGGACAAATGCCGGTGGGATGGTTACCCTTCTGCTCCACGGGAGGTTTCTGTCCTCCCTGAGCTCGCCTTAGGACACCTGCGTTACGGTTTGACAGGTGTACCGCCCCAGTCAAACTGCCCACCTGCCACTGTCCCCGGAGCAGGTCGCGCTCAGTACCTTTGTCAGTGTCACTTTTCTGAAAATGTATATGTTTGTTAAAAACTAAAATGTGTTTACTTTTTTTACTTTCAGGTGATGGTGGGTATGGGTGTTTCAGTTGGCTTCTGACTCCATTGTCACTTCCAGATTCTCCTGCGAGCATAATTATAATGGTGCACATAAGTCCACTCGATCTGTGATGGACATTTGGGCTGCTGAAATCTCCTTTCCGATGTCTTGATAAATCGGGTGGCCTTTTGTTATATTCTTGTTTAAAAGTGTCGGACATTGTGCTCAGCTGCTGTCTTCTGCATATATGTGTTTGCAGCAGCCGCTTCTGGCTGATTATGCTTTAGACAGTGAGCTAGCAGGGGACTCTGTTGTATCTGGTGACAATTTGAGCACAGAGAGTGGGAGGCAGATCAGGCTCCAGCTCATCACTCAGCATTTCCAGGGTAAGTTTTTTGTCTGGTTTGTGTGTAGTTACCTGCCCCTGTTAAAGCCTTTAAAATATCAATTCACCTTTGTAATTTGCCATTTAATGTTGTCAGTAGTGGACACATGTTTTAAAGCTAAAGTACAACATGTCATATGTAAGGTCTTATCCTTGTGTACCCCATTAAATGTGTCAGCATAATTTGATTTAGGGTTGCTTAGTTGTGGAGGACTTCTCCTTGTTAAGCAACCTCATTTGATATATCAGCATTCTAATATTCTGCTATGGTGTATAGTTTGTCTAACTTCAATTTTTCTCTTTAATTAATTCTTAGGGTGGTCATTATAAACTAACCTACCCCAATATTTTAGACTTGTGATACTCCAATTTTTCCGCTTAATTTCAAACAATGAAAACACAAACCACATTTTTGGTCAGTTTTGTTAGGCTAATGTATTGTCCATTAGTAAAAGGCTCACTTACAATCTAATATCGATTAATATTAGTGAAGTGCTGTCTTTTTTGTTTAATGTATTATTAACCATTATTTTTTATCTTCTAATCCTCAGAAATATGATTGTGGCAATAAGGTAATTATTTTTGGACTAAATTATCATTTTTAATGCCATTTAAAATAACTCTTCAAACCTTAAACAGTGTGTTTGGTTTACCAAGGCAACATGCACAGTCCCCTTTGTAGCTCAAATGTGTTTAGCAATGAACATTGAGTTTAATCAATAAAATGTAATGTAAATGTACACATATTTTGCATTGGTTTATTATACCAAAAAATTAGTATTCTTTCAAACATACATGATAAAAACACTTGCATATTCGTTTACGGGATGTAAAACACATACATATATCCACACAACCTTTACTTTACATAATGTTGTGATATTTTTCCAATTAAACATTGAATATGGGTTCTTAACAATGTAAAGCATATTAAAAGTTTTTGGAAACAACACACTTAACACCGTTTATATATGATTGGTATTGCTGTAAAATTGGTCTTAACTTGTAAGCCCAACACAACTGGACATTTCCATATTGTTAAAAAATAAAACAGTTCAACCAACATGGTCAACTTACAGAGAAGATGAATGGTTTCTGTTTGTGCCTAACATTTTGCAATTAAAACCTACCCCTAGGTGGGATTTTGCCACTCCGTGCCACTTGCTTTCCACCTCTAGTGCGTGGTGTCCGTCTTGGTGGTGTGCTTGCTGGTGTATTTGTCTTGGAAGTGCTGACTCCAGAAGTGCTTACACTTGGGTCGGGTAAGGGCCCTAAGATCTTGGTACCCAAATTAACCATTGTGGCATTTATATCATGTAGAGCAGTGTTCTGGTTCTCAAGTAGATGCAAGAAAGTGGCATGAAAGCGGTTATTAGCTTCATGATATCTTTCATTATTTTCCTGCATCAATAAAAATTTATTTTGGAACCTACTACTACCCTCTCTAATTTGTTCAAGGCAGTTGGCCAAACGTGTGTGTTGTACTGTTTGTCCCGACACAGACCTATTACGCCTGTGAGAATGTTTGTTTAACAGATTGATTTGACAAATTTGTGTGGTGAGTAAGTTGCATCCTCAAAGCAGCAGCGCCAAGCGTGCGTCTGTCTGTTAAAGGGTGGTGTAACACCCAAAGTGCGCTCCACAAACAATAAAAAATTCTTCTTTTTTTTTCTGTCTTTGTGAATTGTGTGGGCTGTAGCCGGACCTGCATCCTCAAAGCAGCAGCGACAAGCGTGCGTCTGTCTGTTAGAGGGTGGTGTAACCACCAAAGTGCACTCCACGAAAAATAAACAATTCTTTTTTTTCTGTGTTTGTGTGCGAAATGTATGCACAGTAGCCACACATGCATCAACACAGCAGCAGCGCCAAGCGTGCGCCTGTGTCATAAGTCAAGGGCCGGTTTGAACATCTGGTCCAGACTGAAGGACGTGCCAACAATTTCTGACATGTCTACTGTCACTGCATATGATACTGTCACCACTGACAGAATGGTGGAGGATTACATTGGTGACAGCATCCAAGTAGGGATGTCAGACAGTCCATACCTGTACTGGCAGGAAAAAGAGGCAATTTGGAGGCCCCTGTACAAACTGGCTCTATTTTACCTGAGTTGCCCCCCCCCTCCAGTGTGTACTCCGAAAGAGTGTTTAGTGCAGCCGGGAACCTTGTCAGCGAAAGGCGTAGGAGGTTGCTTCCACAAAATGTGGAGAAGATGATGTTCATAAAAATGAATTATCAGCTCTTCCAGGGAGACCAGCCTCCAGAACGTACAGAGGGACCTGTGGTGGTGGATTCCAGTGGGGACGAGTTAATACTCTGTGAGGATGAGGATGTACACAACGCTGAAGAAGGTGAAGAATCGGTGGATGAGGAGGATGAGGATGACATCTTGCCTCCGTAGAGCCAGTTTGTGCATGGAAAGATTAATTGCCAGCTTGTTTTGTGGAGGCCCAAATGAACCAATCATTTCAGCTACAGTCGTGTGGAAGACCCTGGTGCTGAAATGATTGTTTTGTTAAAGTGTGCATGTCCTGTTTATACAACATAAGGGTGGGTGGGAGGGCCCAAGGACAATTCCATCTTGCATCTCTTTTTTTTCTTTGCATTATGTACTGTTTGGGGCCTAGTTTTTCAAACTGCCATCCTGTCTGCCACTGCAGTGTCACTCCTAGATGGGCCATGTGTTTGTGCCGCCCACTCATGTCACTTAGCATAGTCATCCAGCTACCTCGGTGCAACCTTTTGGACATAAAAACACTATTGTGAGGTGTGAGGTGTTCAGAATAGACTGGAAATGAGTGGAAATTAATGTTATTGAGGTTAATAATAGCATAGGAACAGAAAACCCCACAAATTCTGTGATTTTAGCTGTTTTTATGCTTTTTTAAAAAAAAAAATACAGATCCAAAACACAGAACCCAAAACACGGAAGGGTGGTTTTGGCAAAACCAATCCAGATCCAAAACACGAAGAAAGATCCAGATCCAAAACCAAAACACAAAACACGAAAAGTGGCCGGTGCACACCCCTAGTTGTTACAAATGTATTCTAGGTAGGATGTTAACTGGATACGTGATGACATTTCATTTTGTGAAGCTTCATATGTTTTTAGTTTAGTTTGGACATGTTTATCATTTTTAAGATAATCTAAGTAATGGTTGTTTAATATATGAAATACACACAACAAGATGGTGTGTGTCCCCTCACCTATAAACAGTACCTTAATTGCCCACAACAGTACCCATCCATAAAGAAATATAACAGAAACCTTACAATTTAAGCACTGGAAGCAATCAATTACAAGCCATTTTTTAAACATAAAAAATACAGTATGTATATACAAAACTTTCTTTGTCACCTAGAAATGTTGAAGTGTGCAGTGTAATTGTCTCTTTTCTGTAATCACAGACTCACCTTCCAGAAGTGGGGATTCAGGACCAGTAGTCAAATTCAGAGAGGACCGGTGCCTTGCTGTAGGTGTGTTGAGGGGGTAATTTGTGTGGAAGGCAAGGAGGGTCCTGAAAAATAAAACCAACAAACATTAATCTTTACTTTTTACATCTTGTCTGCAGGTAGACGATTAATGTTTCCCTTTTATTTGCCTTCATCTGCCAAATCCAAAACTTGAAGTTGCCTGGAGTGTCTTTTGGTCCGTGATGGGTGCTGTGGCCTGGCTGGAGCTTAATGACAAACATTTAAAATTTGACATTGGTACTTCTAAATGGTGAAAGCAGAGGCAACAATGATAGACATTATTTACCTGCAGCAATCAGTGTCCGGGGCCCGCACTTGGCTCTGCCTGGGCCCCTCATCACTGCTGATGAGGGGCCCACTGCTCAAGACTACTCTCTTTGGCTGCTTGAGCAGCAAACACCTCCACCTCACTCTCTCCCTGACTTTCCTCTGGCCTGGACATAATCCCTAACACCTCCCTACACAAACACAGAACACAGAAAAGGAAACCAACAAACAAACACAAACATCCTCTCCTACTACCCTTGCACACACCACACACAAACACACAGAGAAAACACTGACAGGACCAAAATAAAAAAGACAATGGAGACTGAAAAATAACACAAACAAATACCTTACAAGACAACAAATAACCACAAAACAACTGCCACACACCAATCAACAATCAAAATCAAATGCACCTAAATCCACCACAACACTACTCACACTCCTCACTGTCCCTCTGCAAACTCCTTCCAAAACCCTCAAAGGTGTGTCTGTTTGCGGCGTATTTGACCAATTCCACGCTTATCGTATTCCACCAATCAGAGTACTTTGGAAAACGCATGCATTCTCATGCGAGTTTTAAAAACTCACTTCGGTTTGGCAAAGTTTTTTGACTCGCACGAGTATTTAAAAACAAGAAAGATTTGCACATGAGTTTAGGTCTCGTGCGAGTTTCTTCTAAAAAGGCTCGAAACCATTCGCCCTCGACAAACTCGAAAACACAAAACTCGCATCTTAGTAAATTCACGTACATCCCCAGGAGAGTCTTAGTGGGGTAAGCCATTGAATTCCCCCAGTTTCTCGAAGAGGTTGTCGGCGGTGTGCCTCTTACTGAAACCGGTGATACACAGCGTAGCCTGCCTTAGAACGAGCTGGCGTTTCTGAGATGCTACTACTGGTGATGCTGTTGTTGTTGCTGCTTAAGGCCATACATCTACCCAGTGGGCTGTCACAGTCATATAGTCCTTAGTCTGCCCTGTTCCACTTGTCCACATGTCCATGGTTAAGTGGACATTGGGTACAACTGCATTTTTTAGGACACTGAGGACACTTTTTCTGATGTCTCTGTACAGTCTCGGTATCGCCTGCCTAGTGAAGTGGAATCTAGACGGGATTTGGTACCGGGGACACACTACCTCCATCAATTGTCTAAATCCCACTGCACGAATGGCGGATACCGGACGCACGTCTAACACCAACATAGCTGTCAAGGCCTCAGTTATCCGCTTTGCTTCAGGATGACTGCTGTCGTACTTCATCCTCCTCGCTAAGGACTGTTGGAGGGTCAATTGCTTAGTAAAAGAAGTAGTGGTGTTCCTACTTCCTCTCTGGGATGATGAACGACTCCCAGCAGTAACAGCAGCAGCGGCAGCAGTTGGCGTAGCAATGCAGGATCCTCCCGAGGAATCCCGGATAGGAGAGTCAGTCATGCCAGTGACATGGCCTGCAGGACTACTTCCGATCCTGACTGAGGAGGAAATTGACGAGGAGGGAGTTGACGGTGTGGTTTGCAGGCACTTGGATACAACAGGGAAAAGGGATTTAGGTGTCCCTGGACTGCTTACGGTCTTAGCCACAGTTTCTGAACTTGACAGTAACTTTTTATGAACGTGCTGCAGGTGACGTATAAGGAAGGATGTTCCTAGGTGGTTAACGTCCCTACCCCTACTTATTTCACCTTTACATATGGTACATATGGCAAGACAGTTGTTGTCCGGATTTGGATAGAAATATTTCCAGACCAAAGAGGGGGAATGTTTGGTCTTCTGCCCAGGCATGACCGTGATGGGCTTTTTCATCCCACGGACAACAACTGTCTCCCCCGGAGCCTGATTTAAACAAACCACCTCACCATCAGAATCCTCCTCATCAACTTCCTCCTCAGTTCCAGTTACACCAATATCCTCATCCTGTTGTACTTCAACAGTGACATTTTCAATTTGAATATCAGTAAGTGGACTATGGGTGCTCCTTCCAGCAACCGTCCAGTGTTGGGAAGGGCAGGCATTGCAACCGTCGCCACACTTGGACTCTCCATGGGGATTTGTGATATCTTCTTAGAATTAGAAAGCACAGTTCTTTGCTGTGCTTTTGCCAGCTTAACTCGTTTGATTTTTGTAGCAGGAGGAGGGCTTCCATCATCACGTGAAGCTGAACCACTAGTCATGAACATAGCGGAGGACCTTAGTCGTTCCTTGCCACTCTGTGTCGTAAATGGCATATTGGCAAGTTTACGTTTCTCCTCAGACGATTTAAATTTATTTTTTATGGTCATTTTCATGAACTTTGCCATTTGGAATTTTATATGCCCTCTACTATGACATTGGGCATCGGCCTTGGCAGACAAAGTTGATGGCATTTCATCGTCTATATCATGACTAGTGGCAGCAGCTTCAGCACTAGGAGGAAGTGATTCTTGATCTTTCCCTATTTTATTTATATCAGACAAATTTTTGTCCTCCATTTATGTGATATTGATGCACATGCAGCTAAGGCGCACACAAACACAGAAATTTTTTTTTTATTTTTTTTTCCGGAACTTTGGGGGATACACCACCCTTCAACATATGAGCCAGCCGGCCCTTGAATTATGACACAGGCGCACGTTTGGCGCTGCTACTTTGTTGATGCACATGCGGCTACAGTGCACACAAGTTTCAAACATAGAAAAAAATAAATTGTATTTTTTATTCAGGCACTTTGGGGGTTACACCACCCTTCAACAGATGAGCCAGCTGGTCCTTTACTTATGACACAGGTGCACGCTTGGCGCTGCTACTTTGTTGATGCACATGCGGCTACTGCGCATACAATTCACAAACACAGAAAAAAATAAGTTTTGATTTTTTTTGGAGCGCACTTTGGGGGTTACACTACCCTTCAACAGACGAGCCAGCCGGCCCTTGACTTATGACACAGGCGCACGCTTGGCACTGCTAGTTTGTTGATGCACGTGTGGCTAATGCGCACACAATTCACAAACACAGGAAAAAAATATTTTTTCTTTTTTTGGAGCGCACTTTGGGGTTTACACTACCCTTCAACAGACGAGCCAGCCGGCCCTTGACTTATGACACAGTGGCACGCTTATCGCTCCTACTTTGCAACTACTGCGCACACAATTCACAAACACAGAAAAAATAATTGGTTTTTTTTGCACTTTGGGAGAGCACCCCTGATGGACAGATCACCCCCTGTATAACACTACAGCACCCCTTTAGGACTACAGCCTTTATGGGACACTGCACAACACAGCCCAGCCAGCCCCGATGGACTTTGGAGTGGACACAGCCCCTATGGACAACTGACTGCACAACACAGCCCAGCCAGCTCCTATGGACAACAGCAGCACAACACAGCCCAAAATGCCCCTATGGACAACAGCAGCACAACACAGCCCAGCCAGCCCCTATGGACAACAGCAGCACAACACAGCTCAGCCAGCCCCTATGGACTATGGAGTGGACACAGCCCCTATGGACAACAGCAGCAAAACACAGCCCTAACTCCACCCTCCCTCTTCACTGTCCACAGCCGGAGTGAAAAATGGCGCCGATGCGGGGACCTTTTATAGAATCCAAAACCCGCGAGATCCGACAGCGGGATGATGACGTTTTGCCTCGATTTCAGATCCGAGTCAGGCGGGAAAACCCTAGCTGGACTCGGTTCCTGGCTCGGATCGGGGGAGCTCGGGGGGGGTTCCGATTTCATAAATCCGAACCCACTCATCCTTAGTTCATGTGGACATTATACAAAGATGCAGCAGTGTAAAGTTCTGGAAATTTTGTGTGTTTTGATCAGGGATATGCGGAAAAGGTTGACAGGTGAGGCAGCGCCTGACCTGCCATACACTTATTACTCCAGAGTTTTGACTATTAAAATGATTAGAAGAATACAAAGAAGATGTTTATAATATTTTATTTATTTTTTTCTTATAATTTTTATAGTCAAAACTCTGGAGTATACCTAAGTATGACAGGAAAGGCTCTGCCTCATCTGACAGCAAATCATTGCTCCCTTCTTATTTTATGCATAGAAAGGAGTCCTCCATAGCTCAGTGATCCTGCCCAGTGTGTGTGACTCCCCTGTGCCGCATACCATTAGAGCCCAGTGTCGGCCATCGGCTCACACAAATTATATGGCCACCAGTCCAGTCCCAGTGTCACATTTTAGGTTCACATCACCGATCTCCAAATATCGGAGCTGTAGCAGCGCTTCACAGGAGGGCAGAGTTTTCACTTCTCTTCGCATAGGGGATGAGTCTTTTTTAATTGAATGATAAATGATATGATGCGATGACATATGAAAAGTATCAATGAGAACGATATATTCTTATTAATAGAGACCAAAGTACCAACCAATCAGCTCCTGTCATTTTTTTGATTGTTTGGTAGCTTTAGTACTGTAGATCTCCCCAATAGTTTTTAATTGGTGTCATTTAATATGAACAATGGTTATCAAATAAGTAGAAACTCTATTGTCTTCATTTTTTGTAGCTTCTTCACCAGAACCCCTAGTGAGTCCTCCTCCACAGGCCCCGTGGTTCACACACCACATCTGATGTGGCTAATATGCTGTTTTGGCTTGTCACTGTGGAAGTACTGTAGATGGACTAGGTAAAGGAGGCAGGAGTACATGTTGCAGTTGATAAGTGGATGAGGAGGGGCCCGTGTGCAGCCTTTGAGCCCCCTCCTCTCTTTCAGTACACTAGATTCTGGCGTAATGCCAGAATCTACTGACGTCTGGCATACCAAAAGAGAGGGGGGGGAGGGTTAGGTTTTAGGACTCCCAGGGGGGACTCAGGGTTAGGCACCCCCCTGGGAGGGTTATGGTTAGGCTAGAGGAAGGGGGGTGTTAGGGTTAGACTCCCACGGGGGGAGGTTAGGGTTAGGCACCCCCTCCCCCCAGAAGACTAAGGTTTAGGCTGTGAGGACAGGAGGGTTAGGTTTAGACACTTACAGGGGGGTTAGGGTTAGGCACTAGGAGGGGAGGTTAGAGTTAGGCACCTCTAAGGAAAGGTTAGGGGGGGGAGAAGATTAGGGTTAGCTAGTGCACTTACCGATCGGGAACTCTTTGCCTGCCGGTCTTCTGGTGTCGGGATTTGAACAAGTCGGCCAGACGTCCGGCGGTCATTCATACCGATCCCATTGTAAATGCATTCTGCAATTCTACTGTATTTGCAGGTGCTATAAAAATATCATATATTTAAAGTACTTTAACATTTACAGAATGATGAGCTGCATCCATGAATGTGATACCCTGCAGGTACGTACTATCACTTAAAGACCTGTCCCAGCCACAGATAATACCCAGCCATTGTAGACTATTATTTTACAAGTGTTTCTGACAATGACCATCTCATAAGAGATGATATTTAATTGCCCATTTTGAAAAAGGGAGTGAAAGTCAGTGACATTTTTAATAAAGTTGATTTAAAAAGGAAAACAACAGTTGGAGAGAGCAGAGTGATGGGCAGCAGGCTGAAATGGCAGTTGGAGGAGGAGCTGGGAGAGGCGGCCATTATACATGAGGGGGCGTGTGCTGAGATGGTGGCTCCTGCACAGAAGCAGAGGAAACAAGCTACAGCAAACGAGTGGCTGGGACTTGTAGTGCCACAGTCTATTTCCATGTTATTAACACAAAGTTCCAGTAAGCTGTGCCTACCTTCCGGAGGGGAAGCTGCATCCTAAGATCCTGCCTCAGATTTTGTGACAGACATTTATTACACACACAAGCAGGCGCTATGTGGCATGAATATAACAGCTATTATCTCATCAACAGCGCTGCAACAATACTGCTTAAGTAAAAACTAATTTTGTGCATCCATGCAATTACAGGCCCCAACGTGTACACACAGGAACTCAAATGTGACCTAGAACTGCAGGTATTATAGTCAGTGTTAGTTATGTCTGTAGTAATATTGTTATTTTAGACTCATTGTGCAGAACCAGATAATTCATTATTAAAGTTGAAGTTGTGCATATTTATACTTGTATTGAACGTTATGTGTGAACTACTTCAATGATTAATTTAAGTCAAACTGACCCATTCCAGTCACCATTTGGTGTCATTATTAATAAATGCAAGAATTATTAGAATACATTTTTGCTGCAATTCTGTTTGTGTCTGTGATATGTGTTGAGAGTTGCACCAAAGGAATAACTAAGAAGACTGATCCACCACTGAGGTAACTCCAGCATTCTCCCGCACCTTAACATTTTTATTCTCTCATTTTCGGGGTATTACATGAAGTTGTTTTGGATTGTGTTAAACTCCTGGATAGCTGCAGCCATATCAGAAGCAGCTTGGGCAGCCTTGGTAGCTGAGGTAACAGGCTGTAGGTGATGCAGATGTTCTTGTTGTACATGTGCAGTCTCTGTTCGGGGCCCCCGCCTCTCTACCCAGCGGCCAGCAGCATACCGAGCGCAGCAGTAGACTCTGGGAAATGGTAGACTCTAGCTCCATGCCAGAGTCTACTGTGGATGGTCACCAGTAAAATGAAGCGGTACCATACAGGGGGGCGCTGGTGTCTGCCCCGGTGGGTGTGAGAGGTGGGGTGTGGGGCATGAGTGTGAGCGCTCCTCACCTGCACATTACAGAGGGAGAGAGCACTGACTGCTGCTGCAGCAACCTTTCTCCCCATCCCAGCGCACAGCAGCGTCTCCTGCAGGAGCAGTCTCTTCTCTCTCCCTGCCCTGGCTACTGCATTTGTTATGTGGGCAGGGGGCAAGGCCAGGGGCGTTGAGAGTGGGGGGGAGCGGGTACAGATTACCCGGGCCCGGGCTTCCTGAGGGGCCCGGTGGGGGCCCGGGTCCGGCGCCACTCCCCCCCTCACAGCAGCCCCGCACACAGCGTGTGCTGAGCTGCAGTTGGAGGCTGCTCGAGGCTGCCGAGCAGCAGCCACAGCAGTCTCCTATGCCTGTGCGGGGGAGCGATCACACTGATCGCGCCCCCCTGGCTTTGCGCCGGGCTGAGGGGGCTCAGAGCGCCCCCCTCCCCAGCGCTCAGCGCCGCTGCGCGGCGCTGCAAATCTTTATTTTTTTCTCGGCAAAGGGGGCGTGGCCACGCCTCCCATGATTAGGCCATGCCCCCTATTACCGGGGCTACAGTACCCAGGCCCCTGACGGGCCCCTCCAACAGGCATGGGCCCAGATAAAGAGTACCCATTCGCCCACCCTCTTGGCGGACCTGTCTGGACCAGGGGTCCATGTGCACAGCACATCCTGCCCCATTACAGATAAGCCACTGCACCAATGGTCCCACTTTGTGTAGCACAATCCCACTTTTGGGCACTGCTACTCCATTCCACTGTCGGGCTGTAGTGTCCCGTGTTGGGGAGAGGTAGGTGGAGCACTCTTTCAAAACTGGTGAATAGATGCCATGCCCCGGGCGTGCCACCAAAGTGATGGAAATGAAGGGAGGGGGGTTGCTTGAGTCCATGCCCCCTGTCACAAGGCCGAACTGCTTTTTGGATGCGTGTCTTTGGCGTACACAGAAAGTCCCTCTTCCTACATCCTATATGTTTGGGAGGTATGTGTACAGAGAGACACTTATGTAAGTCGTAATGGAAAATATTTCTGTTACTTCTCTGGGGTTCATTCAATTAGGTGCGATATGCCGTTCATTGCTTTCCAGAATGGCAGATTGTGTGACCCGTACAACACAATGTGGCATTGCTTCCATAGAGGTGCGCACAAAAGTCTGTGATGCAGAGGGTACCGTATATGACAAATATAGGCATAGCCGCAAATGGCAGAACAATGTGCCCGCTAATTGAATCAAACCCTATAGGGCCAATTTCTAAATTAATATTTGCAGGATATTCCTCGAAAACACCAGCTTTTGGGGGGTCCCCGCAAATAATAAGTATCTCCTGAATTTATGTAGCTGGGATCCGCAGCAGTCAGCAGACATTGGAGATATCTGATGCAGTCTCCCGTTTTTGCTACCAAAAGCAGCCCCCATAGGTTTCTATGGTGGCAGCATTTTAGTCTAATTACCAAGCTCCTGGAATCAATGATTATTACAATGCGTCTTTTAATTGGGAAATAACTGCTGTCGTCATAGGTACCGTTTGCAGCATGCTGTTGAATACAAAGGAACCTGCTGAAAGTGCTATTATAGCAAGCACAGAATATTTACACCAACCCTTATGCAAGGTCCCAGCACTTCCTAATTGATGCAGCTTTTCCTCTCTCACTAGAATCAGCCCCAGAACAGCATCTGAAATTGGAGACCCTGCTACTCGGATTTCGCGGCCTCTGATATTAATGATCACACGCATGTTTAGCTGTGGTTTATTATTGTTTGGCTAAATTATTCATGCATTGAAATACTGGACATACAACTGTGGGGATATCAGTCTTACAAACACTCCTATTATTCAACTTTCAGGGGACTGCAATGTTTGGAAGGCTCCATCTCAATTATTAATTCATTCGGCTATTAATGATTTATAAACTTTCCTCACAGGTTTTTCAGTATATTGGTTAACACACAACATCCTTGAATAATCTGCTGTGTCCAATTGTTCAGAAAGTTTTCACAGCGCATCACATTTTATAGAGTAAGTCTACTGTGATAGCCCCGCATCGAAAATAAGGAGAGCAGTGCTGGAAAATGATTACATGGCGCCAGGGCCGTAACTAGGGTAGTGCGACCAGTGCCATGGCACAGGGCACCGCAGGGCAGGGGGCGCTGTTTGGGCCTGTCAATTTTCCTGTTTATTATCATTCTCACTTGTAGCTTCCTCTTATTTCATCCCCAGCATCTCCTGGCCTCCCCTATCTCTTCCCTGGCCCCTCCCCATGAGGCCATGGCCCTTTTTCAGGTGCATTATCTTATGGTTGCTGCTATTTCCAAGTTGGAGAAAGGACCTCTGAGACGTAGACACCACTTGACCGCTGCAGGAGGCTGGACCGCTCCTGCATTACCATCCAGTAGGGCATAGAGGGGGAATAAATATCTGTGGCGAGCGCAGCGAGCCACCGTGCCTGAAGCGTGGCGAGTGTAGCGAGCCCGCGAGGGGACACTTTTTGACCCCCGTTAGCAGTCCCGCCCCTCCCCCTTTCAGGCCGAGTCACGTGGGTGTGACGTCACAGGGCCATCAGCCCTGTATAGTCTAGACCTAACCATTATCTTATGTCTCTATTTAAAAAATGGAGAGGGGGACGCCAATACTCTCTCTGGCACAGGGCACCAAAAAGTCTAGGTACGGCTCTGCATGGCGCTTATATCATATCAGCACCTACTTATAGGCCTTATTCCTTGAACCAGTATTTAGGCAATTAATTCCTAGTACATATGTTCAAATAAAATCAGCAACAACATAACACAAAATAATAGTTTCACACATAAATATGAATTCTAATCTATAATTCATCTTTACCATGGCCATTGCAAATTTCACTTCAAGCACAAATGTATCCACAATAAATGAACAATTTCTCCACCTCCGCTGCCTCCTCGCTCCCTCCCGGCGGCTTTGCGCATGCGTGACCCGAGGTCACGCATGCGTTGCCGGAATGATGGGGATCAGGTAAGTAATGCAGCTACAGAAGTATCTGCGATACTTTCCACAAGGACAACTGCTTTTCAGAGCTGTTGTCCCCTCACCGGAGCAATGATGAATTGCTCCGGTGTCAGGCTTCCCCCGCTGTGAGTTGGTTACTAAAGTATCCCTCGCAGCAAGTTCAAAACTTCATCATCGGAGGCCATATGGCCTTCGATGATGAATAGGCCCCTTAATCTTCAAAGTATCTCCCATGTTTCTCCAAACTATTGCGATACCAATTGCCACATGACAAGGCCTAAATTTAGGGGCACTCTCATCATCGGACTTTACGCTATACTACTCTGCACTGCATATTGGACACTGACAGCAGATACTGCACTTGTCTTGTCTTCGTTCACCGTGCCATTGTTTGGAGACTCTCATCTATTGTTCACTGCTACGGCATAACGGGAGAAAGCAGATCTCCGCAAGTATCAGTATACGAACTCTGGGATTCATCCTGATTCATCACGGATCGCAACTGCAACAGCGTACGCAGATCAACCAATGGTGCATACTATGTATGCATCGCAGTGCGTGTGTGAGTTAGCATTGCGATCGCACTGCGATCACCTACGCAAATACAAAGCCATCGCAGACTGAGTTACGGGAGGTCAGCGTTTGGCGGTGGTGATGGGGGAGAGGTCGCAGAAACGCAGGCATGTCTGTCCCTTTGAACGCCGTTGCATGAGCGTGTATACATTTTCCACTGAGACAGCATATGCAGCTTGCGTACTCACTGTGTACGATCTGATGCAGCAAGGATCGCTATTCTGATAGAATGTACGCACCGCAGTTGCTAATATAAGCGGTGAAAAGCAAATGTTTGTAATTGCATTGCGATCACAGATTACCATAAGGACGCCCACTTCCCCTGACATACATCCGTATACTTGGGCAACATAGCGAAATAATTGGTAACATCGAGTAACATCGGACCCATTTGCACAGTTCAGGCAGGTCAGACCTCATTCAGGAATTGCTTACTTCAAGTCACGCTATGAGGCCTCAGACTGTGTATGGAATTGCAATGGATAATTTATGCACACCCCTGCAACGACGTCCCAACGCACTGGCAGGCCTGCGTTCGCCCGACCACCCCCCGTCACCACCCACAAACAGCACTTCCTGTCAATCACTGTGCTCTGCAAACGCATTTCCCATTGCAAATGCTAGTTCGTGCACGCGCACTGCGATGCATACTAATGCGCAATGCAGATTAATCGACCGATTACGTGTGTCTTTGCAACTGCGATCCTTGCTTAATCAGGCCCAGTGTGCAATGAGGCTAGCAATTTCTGAGTAATGTCAGACCTGTTGTAATTGTGCATGAGTTGTTGCTCAATGTTCCCGATGTATACGCAGGAATGCAAGGTATTACGGATGTGAGATAGCGGAAGTGGGCGGTAATGAGAATGTAAGCTCTTGTGAGCAGGGCCCTCTACCCTCTTGTGCTTCTCCTTACTTTATGTTCATCTACTTCTTACTCACCACTAGGACACCTAACACTTGGTGCCTATGCTTTGTTGCTTAATTGGGTGTTCTGGCCACCTATGTATCAATGTATATTATCCATGTCCTTGTCCTTCATTGTATTGTATTTTACTGTAAGTCACTTTTTGGTTATGTACCTTGTAAGGCGCTGCGGAACACTTGTGGCGCCATATAAATAAACGATAATAATAATAATGATCGTCTCTATTCTGGCTGTGCGACGGCTTTGTGATTGCATTCAATAGCATATTTCCGCAGCAGACCTGCGTTATTAATCGCAGCTGCGTTCACAATAGCGATCCGTAGTAAATAAGGCCCTCTGTATTTCCATATGTTACAATTTTTATGTAGATCTTACTGATGGCAGCAATTGTTTTAGGACTATTCCTTATTCTACTGTACCGGGTAGCACTACTATTTTTATTCCCTAAGATTGATCTAAATCATTATTACATTGGCATACGTTTATGAAGCCGGCGGACAGAATGCCAACCGCCGGTTTCTAGACTACTTAATCCCAGCGAGGGTTGAATGACAGGCGTCTAAATCTAGACGCCTGTCATTTTACAGACGATGGGAGAGCGGCGCCCCGATCGAAGGGATGCCGGGTGCGGACAGCCGCGCGCGGGGGGGGGGGGGGAGGGTTAGGTTTAGGACTCTTGGGGGGGGATTTAGGGTTAGGCACCCCCCCGGGAGGTTAGGGTTAGGCTAGGGGGATGGAGGGTTAGGGTTAGGCACCTAGAGGGGGGATTCGGGTTAGGCACTGGGGAGACACCCTAAAGTATCGTTAGGGGGTAAAATTAGGTTAGTTTATACTTACCTGGGGACGATCGGGATGTCCTCCTCTGTCGGGCTGCTGCTGCCGGGATTTGAACGGCGGTGAATCATAACGATTCCATTACATTAGTCCTTTATCATTAATTATGGTTTGTGGTACCTTTTTAATATTATTCCTAGTTTTCTATTCCCTCACTTATTTTGTCCTCTTAAGGCTGCTATATCGCACCGTGTATGGGGGCCTTTAGACTTTTTATCTAACTTTACACACATTACACCCTGTCACACAACACTTCGTCATATCACAGAGACTATATTACAGAGACTACTAGAGAGAGTGCACTTTCAAGAGTGCTACTATCAACCTGTTTATAAACTATTATATTTATTTTCTTTTGTGTTCAAACTGTTATTTAATGATATTGATGCTACAAAGCACTATAATATTTTAACGTTCTTTATAGACAGGAAGCAAACCAGTAGCGATCTCTCATTATACACAATAAATGTCAGCGGGTTTCCATAAACTGCATACAGCTTGCCCTAAACTGCATACGATATAGGGGTTTGCAATCTCATTGTTACACATCATTCCACATCACTGGTGATTTAAAAATCTACTTTCAAACCTCTGTCTATGAAAGGTAATTTGGAGGCTAAAATTGCGGGTGACATCCAGCGACTGCAAATCCACAGGAAGAAATGGCCGTTGATGAATGTACCCTTACGTGGGGACTGAGTGGTATTGTTCTAAGGACTGAGGGTCCCATTTAAAAACTATGCATAACCCCTTCAACACTCATTACAGGGGTTATGTCATCCTTTCAGTGTTTAACAAACAGTGATAAACTAAGATTACCGTTGCTTGTCACTGCATTGCTCTCGCCATCTTTAGATGGTGCAAGTGATGTGGCCCCTTTTGGACCCGGCAGCAGCTTTTCCCAGCTTCAGCGATAGGCTGAAGACACCGCTGAGGAGGGAGATCGTTGCTGGACCTCACCGGACCTCACTGGAGGGGTACGTAATGATGAATACCAGTTGCATATTTGTTAGTATCACTGCAATACTAAACAATATATCCCGCTGATATTTAGATTTGTTGCTAATTGGGGCCCTGAGAGTGGGATGGATGTGGGGATCTTACTCATACATGCCTACTCCATACCTCCCAACATGACCCATCCCATCTCTGTTTCTGGACTTCCCTCTTAATGTACAGTATGATTGCCATTACTTACATTTCTTGTCAATTAACTAGTTCAACACAGGTGACGGCAATCATAAATTAGGAGGGGAGTCCAGAAAAAGAACATCTCGTCCCTCCTGGAATGGGTCACATTAAGAGGTATGCTACTCTCACGGGATGGCTGGGAGTTTCCCGAAAATCGGGTGGCACGGTCCCCCGGAAAAGTAGGGAAATCTCCTGGCCATCACCACCCTCTTGCATCCCCCCGCATCACCCTGCGTCCTCATACATACACCCCCACAGCGAGGGGGCGATGAAGCGCAGAATCGTGTCATCGTGGCCCCACCCCTGCTTCAGAATGTCGTTCAGCACTGTGGAGAGGAGGCTGGGCCACAATGATGCGATCGCACGGTCATGCCCCCTGTCCCACCCCCAATGCTGCATCAGCGCCACACCATGCCCCCTTCTACTACGCCACCCCGCCATAGAAGCCTGGCTAGCCCCCTCCAAGAAGGTGGGAGCTCAAGGTTGGTAAGTATGATCTTACTACATACCCAGTGGGTGTCATTGCTTTAGCTACAGTAGAGGTCCCCACTTTTTTTGAAGAGGATTTTTAAAACAGAAAAAATACTTTTTAAAAGTAATGTGACCTAAGTCCATTAATTACAATATGTGTATTTCCGTAGTAATATTTCCTTGGCACTTTCAAAGCGGGCAGAGCTGCCATGACTAACAGCATAAAGGAAATGAATGCAATCACTGATATAATTGGAAAATCTATGAGTGATATTCTCCTATGAATGTCAATAGTCATGGTGGAAAAAGGAGTGGAGGAAAGCAGGCAGCAGTGACTGCAGGGGGCCGTGGGGACACATTGCTAGTGTAAACAAGGAAGCCACCTGATGCGTCTAAGGTCATTCAAGACCCTCGTCACTTAATAACAGGTGCTTCCTGTGCAGGGCAGTGATCCTCCTGGTAAATAACAGCTCCAGCTCAGCAAGTATTATACAAACCCAATGATTATATAAATGTACAGCAATACCAGCATAATGCCACTTTTTCTTATTGATAGAGACATTTCCTGGTCTAAATAGCATATAATCTAATAACATCAGGAATGAATAGTAACTGCATACATTTTTTTATACTATTATTTGTTTATGTACAGTATTTACTATTTGTGTTGTAATATTCCATTCAAGGTGCATCAACTAAGTGCTGTAAGAATCCTGTATGTTGAATTTGATGGCATGTCAAAGAATTGTCTTTTATTTCACCCTAAGCCTGCATTAGGCATCCTTTCCGGACTGTCTTTTGCACTCTCCAGGAGGGTACACAAACCATACGAATTATAGCCACGGGGGACTCAGATTGGCAATGCAAGTGATGTTTCTATAGAAACAATATTATGTTCCACTACCGGTGAGAGGGAGAGAGAAATACCAAGAGCGCAGGGCTACAGTGGACACTTCATTAGGGAGATTAGGAGACAGATTTTCAGCACAGACAATTAGCCAAGGTCTCTGCCTGAACTCCAAAGGGAGGTTCAACACTATCCATGGTCATTAAACAAACAAGTGTAGTTAACCCCAGATCTACCAGCATGGAGGACAGCACTCTTGCTGTAAGAGCAATGCAATGGGTGCAGATGCAGCACGCTACTGAAAAAGACACCCGTAGCAGAGTCATAATTAGACATTTTGGTGCCCTGTGCCAGAGAGAGCATTGGCGCCCCCCCCCAGTTTCTGCTTCTGCGTATGCGTGAATGTTGGTTCACGCATGCACAACCTCTGAAGGAGCCAAATGGGGGCGGAGGGATCCCTCTTCGATACCTGACGTAAGTTCCTGCAGTCAAGTTCCGAAAATATAGTGTTTTCGGAGCTTGATGAATTTATTTCCCCATACGAGTGTATGAGAGTGGAGGCCACATCGGGGCTGAAAGAGAAGCAGGACATATCTGTGATATCTCCTGCATTGCCGTTAAAATGAATGGCCCCGATACTTAATTTATACAAAAATAAGTGAAAATGTAAATTTTCACTTGCTTTTGTATAAATTTAGTGATGATGAATGAACCCTAATATGTTTAAATCATTTATTAAATTTGTCGAACTACAAGTCACAGAAATCCCTGGTAGACATTGACTATTTGGCAAAGCAGTCAACAGATTATAGAGAATACTGGTGCTTGTGGAACAAGATGTGTCAGCATGCTAGTGCTTACGGAACAACAAACACCAGCATGCTTGGCAGTATGGAACCGATGGAACATTAAATTCCACCAAGTTACTGTACCTAAGAAAAAATAACCACATATGCTGCATCTTGTTTTATTTTCTTTTATCTGTAAGTACAGTAGCTTGCCACACATGCCCAATCCACCTATCTAGGTATAAGGTACAGCAAGCTGCAAGTGAAAGATATACAGAGCATTTGTCTTAGTGCACATGATCAGGAAAATATTTGTTTTCTCATCCCGCTATTGGACATCCATTGTTAAATCTAACTCATAACGGTAAATTTATTAAGTGGTGTTTTTCAAAGCCACTGCTTCTACGGCAGGTTCAGCTGCTATATTTAAGGGTGCAATAATATCAAATACAAAACATGTCTGCCTTTGTACTTAATACTGTTGACTCTTTAAATCCAGCAGCTAAAATTGCCTAAGACGTGTCTGATTTGCGCTGCTTAATAAATTTCAATTAAATATCTTGTGCTTATTTAGGATTTGGGAATTTTAATGTTAAAAGATGAATTTTCACTCCGGTTTATCCTATATTTTGTGTTTCTCTACTCATTAGATTACCATATCTACACTACTTTCTATATAGGCGTCCCCTAATCTTGGTTACCCGTTTGTACTTTAGATAAAAGAAAATGGAATGTAGTTATGTAAACATAGGAATATTTTCAGGCTTCATTTGTCTTCGATGTGAACAAATGACATTAGGAGCACTGTGTTAAAGGGGTACTGTGTTATTAAAAAAAAAAAACACCATTGAACACTGTGAGGCTTGCGGGCACTGTGAAGGCCTAATTCAGCAAGGATCGCAGATGCGATTCGAATGGATTCGGATTTCCACACATCTTTAATTAAGACCACTGTGTTAAAGGGGCACTGTTATTAAAAAAAAACTCCATTAGGGTGCCACTGCCATAGTAGCAATGTTCTTTAGGCACTGTGTTAAAAAAAACATTTAAATAATACACTGTTGTGTGTACTGTGTTAAAAAAGGTCTGTGTTGCGTGTTCAGACACTTTGTTAAAAAAATAACATCATTAGGGTACCATTACTTGGAGCACTGTTAGGCTCTGTGTTAAAAAACAACATCATTAGGGTGCCATTACTAGGAGCGCTGTGAGGCACTGTGTTGTGTGTTCAGTCACTGTGTTAAAAAATAACATCATTAGGGTGCCATTACTAGGAGAGCTAGTAATTGTGTTGTGTGTTCAGGCACTGTGTTAAAAAATAATGTTTTTAGAGTGCCATTACTAGGAGCGCTGTAAGGCACTGTGTTGTGTATTCAGGCACTGTGTTAAAATATTTAAAAAAAAACAGTGTTCATGCACTGAAACGCATAAAAAAATAAAGCACTGTTGTGTGTTCAGGCACTGTGTAAAAAAACACCATTAATGTGCCATTGAAGTAAACATGCTCCTTTCGTTTTCTCTAGACAATCTATCAGTGTTCAGTGTATCACTATATTGTTTATTAGTTGCCCAAAAAATAATATACTTTCTACTGCACTGCACCCCAAAAAGACCTCTTTGTTTTGACAAGATCTTCTTATATTAAAAAAATTGCAAAACAAAATATTTTGTTTGTTGTCTAAAACAAAAAACCTGCAGACTTTTCTAACTGAATTTAAAAATTTTATTTATTTACTTAGTGTTCAAACGAGTAATGCAGTGTATATTACTGTTCTGTGTGGGGTGGTGTCCCCCATCATATACACTTCTGTAACGGTGGATTCAAAGTGAAGATAAGCTAATATTTTCAATGATAGGGTGAGGGTGAGGTTGATAATGACAACTTACAAATAGAGATGATCATCAAAACTGTTAGCTGCCTTAAATCCATTGGTAGCTTATTTTTCAGGGGCCCAAAAAAACAAAGCTCTTTAGCCACAAAAGTGGACCCTGTTGCTGAAGTGCTTCATTTGTTAAACTGTGCATGTCCTTTTTAACATACAACATGAGGGAGAGTGGGAGAGCCCAAGGACAATCCCATTGTGCACCACTTTTCGTTATTAGCTTTGCCAAGATTGTGTGTGTTTGACAGGCAGTGTAGAGTATATTACCGTACTTTACTGATCTTTTGTATCCTGCAATACCAACCTTCACCAGTTTCTCATCCAGGCATATTCACCCCGTTTCCTGTAGCTTCTCAGCAGATTCAGACTAGTATTATAATCATATAATTAATTATTCAATTTGAGTAGGCTGTTACTCTAATGGAATGTTTTGCACAGGCAAAAAAAGAAAATATATTCCTTTTTGGGGCACTCATATTTGAAATCTTCAATGTATGTGATATGAGTATGATGTTTAAAATATACCTTTTATTATTAAGTAACTTAAATAAAATTGTGTTTATAAAGGAAGAAAAAATTCCTATAGGCGAAAATATATAAGTAAATAAATAAATTGATTCTGCTAAACAGTCCAGAAAATTTGCTTATAGAAGCTAACAAAACATTTAGGCTTCAAATGAAGTGCAATCACTACCAATCATCTGGTTTGGGCAGTGCTGCCTTTTGTACTATGTGCTCCACTCATACTTTGTGGCAAAGGTGTCTATAATTGCGTGTATATAGTGTTTGAGATAGGAAAACAAGACTGATATTGCACAGATCAAAATTAAATAGACAAATTGTTTTGCACCAATCAAATTACCACAGATCAAAATAGCATAGATCAAAATTGCACAGCATTCAATAGAGTGAAACAATAATGCACAGGCTACAGTACACAGTGATATTGCACAGATCAAAATTAAATAGAAAAAAATTGTTTTTGCCCATTAATTTAGCACAGATCAAAATTGCATAGATCAAAATTGCATGAATCAAAATTCCATGAATCAAAGTTGCATAGGTCAAAATTGCACAGCTCCCATGTGGCAATAAAACGATGAGTGTTGTAAAGTGTTAACAGTCATACCAATAACACAGAACACTATTAAATAATCAGTTTGTATATCCAATTTGCATAGACCAAAAATGCATAGATCATATATAATAATTGATAAGTAAGGACATAAAACACTATCCAGATCATATTCCTATCTGTATATCACATTTATCCCTTGAGTAGCAGAGCAGTAATATTATGGTGTGACCACCTGATAATTATTTAGAGATAGTAAAATGTCTAAAATGCCTAAATGTTTTGTTAGCTTCTATAAACAAGTTTTCTAGACTGTTTAGCAGAATCAATTTATTTATTTACTTATATATTTTCGCCTATAGGAATTTTTTCTTCCTTTATAAACACAATTTTTTAAGTTACTTAATAATAAAAGGTATATTTTAATAGAGATGAGCGGTTCGGTTTCTGTGGAATCCGAACCGCTCCGAACATTGGGGATCCGAGTCCACCCGAACGCTGTTCGGGTGTTCCCCGCCTGACTCGAATCCCCGTTCGAGGCCGAGCCGCAGCTCCCTGATGTCGGATTCTCGCGAGAGAATCCGACGTCAGGGCTCCTCTAGTGTAGAGGAGACCGCTATGATAGCGGTCTGCCCTACACAGATCAAACACACAGCCGCCAGCGGCAGCTGTGTGTTTGTAATAGCATCCAATGAGAGTCACACATACTCACATTGGCTGCTGCATGGAGGGAGTCGGTTGGAGCTCAATCATGAGCTCCGTCTTTCGGCTTCCTCCTTAGTGCGTGACAGCAGAGCAGAGCGGACGGCGGCGGGAGCGAGGATTCAGGTAAGGTATTTTTTTTTTATTTGTGTCTAAGGGGGCATTAATGGGGGGCATACTACTACTGGGGGCCTGCTAGTGGGGGGCATATTACTACTGGGGGCCTGCTAATGGGGGCACTGCTACTGGGGGGCATACTACTGGGGGGCATACTAGTGGTGGCATGCTAATGAGGGGCATACTACTGGGGACATACTACTATTGGGGGCACTGCATAGGGGGCCCTACTACTAAGGGGACTGCATAGGGGGCACCACTACTTGGGCCATTGTGTAAGGAACACCACTGCTGGGGGCATTGTATAAGTGGCACTACTACTGTGGGCTTTGTGTACAAGGGGCATTACTACTGTGGGCTTTGTGTATAAGGGTCACTACTGTGGGCATTGTGTAAAAGAGTCACTACTGTGGGCATTGTGTAAAAGGGGCACTACTGTGGGCATTGTGTAAAAGGGAAACTACTGTGTTGTAACATAAATAAGAGACACTACTTTATGGTGTAATGTGAATCAGGGCCTATGTGCGGTGTAATGTGAATAAGATTGTGCACTGTGACTCCTTGGGCTGTAGCCCACTATGTAACAAGTACTGTGACTCTGCTGGCCGTACCCCACTGGGTGGGTGCACTACCTTTCATTTCTGCCACTGCTGTGTGGCAATGTTTCATAGATGTGCTTTATACTGTGGTGTCTGTGCCGCTGCTTTGTCGCTTAGTAACCAGTCAGCTCACTGCAACCTTTGACCAATAATGTTGAAAACAATATTATAAGCTGTGGGGTGGTCTAAATTGACTATAAATGACTGGAAATTAATGTTATTGAGGTTAATAATACTCTAAGAAGAAGAAAAAAGGACCAATTTATGTGATTTTAGCTTTTTTTGTCAATTTTTGTAAAAAAAAATCCAAATCCAAATCCAAAGCCAGTCACCGCAGTTTGGCAAATCCAAATCCAAAGCCAGACGACGAATTAGAACCAAATCCAAATTCGGCAAAAATGGTCCAGCGCACATCCCTATATTTTAAACATCACAATCATATCACATACATTAAAGATTTCAAATAAGAGTGCCCCAAAAAGGAATATATTTCCTTTTTTTTGCCTGTGCAAAACATTCCATTAGAATTTCAGTTTTTTTATTCCTGGGAGCACCACCAACACCTATTTTGTAATATAGAGGGTCCCCTCTTATTGACATTCTCTAATCTACTGTTGGTTTATTGACTATTTTTTTCACCATTTTTTCATCTAAAACCTGTGCAGGAATCCTTCTCCTAAATCCCCATTTCCCAATTCTTATACAGGCTGTTACTCTGCCTTGAATCCTGAGGAAGTAATCTCATTGGGATTTTGGATGCTTGTTTTTTCCATTTTTCTGATTTTTTTCTTTGTAGTTATATTCTGTAGTCAATCAATTAATTAGGTAACCTTTGGTAACCTATAAAACAAATATGGTTAAGGAAAAATGGCGCTAATCTGCTACACAGTATTAATGTCCACCTGACTATAATTCCCAATAAAAAATGTTTCTTACTCTTATAAATCAATATTCAAAGTAAAGTCAGGGGAAGTTCATTCGTAATAAAATTGTAGTAAGCTTCTTTTCAATTTTCCAACAACAAGAAAGTCATCATTCCATCTTTTCCATGTATTTGTGCCACTTGTTTAATCTCCCAATAGAAAGAGAAGAATAATAGTGTAACACCGTTGATACAAGTGAACAAAAGATTTATTTAATACATTCAACTCACATTTAATGGATTTTAAATGAGCATATAAAACCAATACCAGTGGTTCCACACTGGGGACAATCTTTATGAACTGCACAACGCCTACCGCTCCTGGATGGTATGTGGAGTAGGGATCTAGCAGGTCCCGGGCGCTAGAAGTCCTTAATTGGCAGGTATTAGCAGCAAAACAGCAGAAAGTCCACCTCCAGGGGAATAAATCTCATCACCAGCTTGACATGTTTCGGACCGTCTGGTCCTTCCTCAGAAGCTGTGTGATGGGTATTAAAACAGTCCTTTGGTAAAGTAGCAATTCTCATCCTTGAAGTCAATGGTGGGAACCGCTCATTGGCTGCCAATGCATTTATTTAGGAAATGTAGCGGCTGAGCCCCTCATTCGCGAGGTACCGTCCTTAATTATTTTTTTTTTGCCAAAGATGCTGGATGCCTAAAGGGACAGAAGAGGACTGGACAAGGGGCAAGTGAGTATTTTTTTCCCAGGTGCTATGGATTCTACTGGACAAGTGGACGTGAATGTGAGTGTGAATGAGAGTGTGCATATTTTCAGTAATAACATTTTGTCATGGTGTTTGTGTCTTGTGGTTATTTTAATATTTGTTTTGCAGGTGAACAAGAGGTACCAGCGGGCCCTTAATGCCCTGCATGCTGGTACTCGTGGTTCTCCAGCTTCTAGTTCTCCAGCAAAAGACAATATTATTAATTCTATTTTTTAAACATACATTTACACAATCAACCCAGCACTCACCGGCCAGGGGTGCTGGGGATAGCTCGGGGCTATCAGCCAGGGCTTGGGGTGCCTTGGATAGGGGAAACCCCTTTATTGGGGGGGGGGGGTCCCCACCTCCCCAGGGATCTTTGGCCTGGACTAACTAGTGGTCAGGTATAATGCTTTGGCTGGGGGACCCGGTGAAAGGGTTCCACGGTTGTGGCATTACACCCCTGCTAGAAAGAGTCCATTACTGGTTATAGAAAATACAGGGGACCCCTACCCATTTTGACCCCAGTATTTCACAGGCAGGACCGGCTCAACAGAGCCTGGTGTTGGTTTATAAAAGACAGGGGAACCCTACACACTTTTTCCCTGTATTTTAAGAACAAGGACAGGCTCAACAGAGCCCGGGGCTGATTATACTTGTGTGGAGGGGACTCATATAATTTTTTGTTTTGTTATGTTTTTGCTGTTCACTTTTTTTTTAACACACAGAAACATGCATGGATCTCATGGATCTGTGCATGTTTCTGTGTAACTCGGACCTGCTCAGGCTAGACTCACCAGCCTGTCTGTTCTTGCTCAAGTTTTCAGGCAGTAATATCAAAAAACTCTATATATGCTCCAAAGGATCATATATCAGGCGCACTTTAATAAAATTAATTAAAAACAGCTGATTCAGCAGCTCTCAAGAAGGAGCATTTGGAAACACTCCACAAACAGAAATAACAAGCAATATCACAATAAAGTAATATAAATGAGAGCGCTACAATATAATCAATATTTATTAAAGCATTTGTTACTCTAAACAGAAATGAGCAATAATAAAAACAATAAAGTGCATATAGCCTATAAGGCTCAATCGTAAAAAATCAAGAGATATATGATCTATACTAGTTATACAAAAAAGAAAAATTATCAGCACTCACTTGCCGGCGTACTCACAGTCTCTGTCCGGTTTTAGTGTATAGGATCACCCGTCTCAGGCTCCCAGGTTCAGCTGTGAGATGCAGTGTCACTCGTGCCGCGGTCTCAATATTTGATGTCGATGCAAATGGAGTCAGCCTTAAACTTCATCAACTGGTGCACAGGGAAAATAATAGCTAGTATATCCGAGTCCTTAACGCGTTTCTCCGTTCTTGTAATTATAACGGTTTCATCAGATGGTAAATCTCACTGTGTCAGGAATGGGTATTTAAACCCTAATTCAACCAATCGCCAGTTTAGTAGAACACTTAATAGCACTTAATAATCAGAGTAATTAAATATAAATCAGCCATATAATCATTAATCAATACAAATAAACATAAAATATATATAATTTAACATAAAAAAATACACATATAAATTAATGATGGCATCGCCGATGTATATAGGTGATTTCATATGTATCTCCAAACAGACTCAATTCAATCTAAATAATCTTTGTCTGGCTGAGATATAATTAATTGGTTAATCAGCAGTCTCCCAAGACTGAATCAATTATAAATGTTAGAAGGAAGTAAATACCTCTCAATTTTTACAACAGACCAAATGGTCTAGTGGTCTAATGCACAAGTCAGTCCCCACAGAGACCCAGGTTCAAATCCAGATACATTAACCATTCCAATACAAAAAAACAGTTAATTAAATATAAAAAGGAGTTTCATTTAAAATTATTCTTTTGTATACATATTTGTGTGAACATTCCATTGTTTCTATATTAGGATGCTACTTGCTTCCAACAATTAAGAAACCAACACTAAAATATTATCTATATAGACTATCAAGATATCAGCCCAAGGTTGACTGATGAGTAGTACTACACATCAATAAGGATTAGTGGCCTATCCAGATACATAGGATCATAGAAAGAACACTTCAACCATAATGAACCTAAGCCAACAATTATTATATAAGTATAATGAAAATAACATTAACAAATTACAGATATTATTAAATATAAAAAAAAAATCAAAACCATGCTGTCTCAAATGAAACAAAATAAATTAAATATTTTATCAAATATTGACCAATAATCATTATGACTAGAATATTTCAGAGACTACAAATGCCAGGTAGGAACCCAAACCTAATCACCTATATTATTAAGCTCAATATTGTCATTAAGACCATCTGGATATACGGTGCCCAAGGAAAAGATCCAGAATGCTTCTCTCTTACAAAGATGATTAAAACGATCACCTCCCCTGACAGTCAATTGAACTTGTAGGACCGCTATATCCAATTTAGATTTAATTTCTCTTAAGAAGCCAGATGTCGGATCATAAGGCAGAGGAACATAAAAAATTTTATTATTGAGTTGGTGGAAGGCTTCCATTAGATAATCTTTTTTATCCTGGATAACCGTTCCGCCCCCCTTGTCCGCTGCTCTTATGATAATTGATTCATCCTTGGTCAAATCTCTAAGGGCCTTCCTCTCATTGGGATGTAGATTATCTTGACCTTTCTTCTCCCAAAGGGAATCTGAACAAATTTCTCTAAAGTCATTTAAAGTCAGTTTATAAAAAGTCTCAGTTGGCCCACTCTTATGTTGAAAGGGGTAAAACTCTGATTTATTTTTAAATCTATCTAGTCTAGGATCCTGACTGTCAAATAATCTTTCTTCCATATTGGAATCTTTTTCATCTGCTAATTCCATTAGTATTTGTAACCCCACTTTGTCTGTTTGATCTAAAAATATTGGTAATCCTTCTTTATCTTTATTTTTAAGACATTTATTTGCAAAAAATCTTTTTCTACATAGATCATGAGTGAATCTATTAAGCTCGACAAAAAGTTCAAACAGATTGGGTTTTTTTGAGGGAGCAAATTTCAACCCCTTTCTCAAAAGTGCTTTCTCACTCTCAGTCAAGATTTTTGATGATAGCTTAAAGATACCTTTATTTCTCAGAGCCTTCTTGCATTTTTGGATGCGTTTCCTTCTTCCTCCTCTATTTCCTCTGAATCTAGACCTTTTCTTTTGGGGGACTGTTGTGAAAGAGCACCGTATCTGTTCGTGTTCTTCCAAAGGGGATAAACTTCCTGCCCTAAAAAAGATGTTTGTGGACCCATTGACTCTTTCTCTCGCCACTGTGTCTTAGGTCTCGCAGCCTTCGTAAGAGCTTCACCATCAGCAAAGCTCCTGGAAAAAACAGGTGTGTCATTCGATCTATCCCTCCTAATTGATTTATTGTGGTTACGTCTGTCTAATGTATCAAACCCAAGTCTACCCCTATGTATAAATGATCTATCCTTTTTAGAATTAAATTGGGCCGAAGGAAAAGCCTCCATTTCTTTGAACCTTTTATTATAGGTTCTAACTATATCCTGACTATAGTCTGTCATGTCTCTTGACAATTTTTTATTTTTCTGTGCCATCAATGTATGTTCATATTCATTTATTTTATTATTAAGAATATGATCAAGCTCAGGAAAATCAGCTTTATTTTCAAATTGTTTAAGAAGATTTTGTACTTTTTCGATATCCTTAGACACCGCCAGTACCTTATTTTCACGATAAGTAATCAATAATTCAATCAAAGCAAAAGAGCAATTATCAAGAGCCTGATTCCACTTCTGTGTAAGTTCATCATCATCTTTAAAAGAACAGTTTTTAAAAATTCTCAAACCCCTTGGAATGATCTTATCCTTAAGGTATCTTGTAAGCAGCATTTTGTCAAGCCAATGTCTGGTTTCAACTTTTAGCAATGTTTCCAATTTAAAAAAGAGTTGATGCATATTAATATCATTATTATCCTCATTAGTCTCTTTTTTATTATTAATAGTCTCAGCAAAAATCAAATTACGTCTCCGAGTCATTTCGTAACAAATTTGAAAACGAAAAAAGAAAGCAGGATGACCTGGTTGGATAATCATCCGCCGATTAAGGGTAACTATAGATGCAGAAAGTTAGGCTGTATCACCTGCAGTTTTATGTGTGATAAAAGTAGATCTATCACATCATTTTCTAATGGTCAAACCTTTGATGTTCTGGTCAGTATTAATTGTAGGACTTCCTATGTCATTTATGTTATCTCATGTATTTGTGGAGTTCAATATGTGGGAAGAACCACTCGTTTGCTCCACACAAGATTCATGGAACATAGAAGAAATGTCCTAAGAGGTATAAAAACTCATAGTTTGTCATCTCATGTTAAGTACAAACATGCAGGAGATGTCAAAGTCCTCAAGATTCAGGGTGTTGAACATGTTCAATTGACTGACAGGGGAGGTGAACGTTTTAATCATCTTTGTAAGAGAGAAGCATTCTGGAGCTTTTCCTTGGGCACCTTATATCCAGATGGTCTTAATGACAATATTGAGCTTAATAATATAGGTGATTAGGTTTGGGTTCCTACCTGGCATTTGTAGTCTCTGAAGTATTCTAGCCATAATGATTATTGGTCAATATTTGATAAAATATTTAATTTATTTTGTTTCATTTGAGACAGCATGGTTTTGATTTTTTTTTTATATTTAATAATATCTGTAATTTGTTAATGTTATTTTCATTATACTTATATAATAATTGTTGGCTTAGGTTCATTATGGTTGAGGTGTTCTTTCTATGATCCTATGTATCTGGATAGGCCACTAATCCTTATTGATGTGTAGTACTACTCATCAGTCAACCTTGGGCTGATATCTTGATAGTCTATATAGATAATATTTTAGTGTTGGTTTCTTACTTGTTGGAAGCAAGTAGCATCCTAATATAGAAACAATGGAATGTTCACACAAATATGTATACAAAAGAATAATTTTAAATGAAACTCCTTTTTATATTTAATTAACTGTTTTTTTGTATTGGAATGGTTAATGTATCTGGATTTGAACCTGGGTCTCTGTGGGGACTAACTTGTGCATTAGACCAGGAGCATATCTTTCTATTGGCCTGGATGGCCATCCCTTGCCCGGTGCGCCAGCCAAGGGGGAGTGCTGTTTCAGCCTGACATCACTAAGCACATGATCTCCTGTCTCATCTGCTCTTAGCAGTGTCCCACAGTCAGCTGCAGCATTCCTGGTCCCCTTCTGTCTCCTCTGCTCTTACCAGTGTTCTCCATTGATTGCTAGTATGTACTAGCCTTCTTATATGTCCCTTTATATGAGAAACATTTAAAATTAGGGAGAGTAAAATTTTTTTATTTTTATCCCTAATATATCTCTTCCCCCACAATACCCAACACATACCAATCACCACTCACTAATTCCAATATGTCAACTGTGCAGGAAAAGAGTGCAAGCACCACATCAATCACAAGGCTCTATTCGCAAGGTAATTTGCATATATGCAAATTATCTGGCCCACAATGCATCTTGTTTGTTATTGATGCCCTCTTTTCCTGTGTTGTTGACATATAGAATTTAATAAACAGTGCTTTTCATGTAGTAAGTGTTATAACTGAAAAAAAAACCTGAAAAAAAAAATAATATATATATATTTAGTGTCTCCCTATTTCTACAGGTATGTAAATTGAACTACCCCCAGTGTAAGTGTAGTCAAATTATCTGTTTCTCAGTTTGAGGGTCTGGCTATGATCCTTATAGGTTATGGCTAATCCTGTGTTGAGAATATGACATGGTCCATATGGACTGTCATTATTCTTATGTGGGAAGATATAAAAGATTCATGTGAGTTATCATCCCAGTAAATTAATGGTGGAGTGTAGGTATCAGTAGTCAAAAAGTGTAATGCAGTATAGATAGCCCAATTTGAATATATGTAAATTATATTACCCATAATGCATTTTGTTTGTTTTTGATTCAATGTTTTTAATCTTTTCCTGTTTTATTGCATAAATATTAGGGGTATGCACCGGCCACTTTTTGTGTTTTGGTTTTGGATCTGGATTGGTTTTGCCAAAACCACCCTTCCGTGTTTTGGGTTCTGGGTTTTGTGTTTTGGATCTGTATTTTTTTTAAAAAAAGCATAAAAACAGCTAAAATCACAGAATTTGTGGGTTTTTCTGCTCCTATGCTATTATTAACCTCAATAACCTTAATTTCCACTCATTTCCAGTCTATTCTGAACACCTCACACCTCACAATAGTGTTTTTATATCCAAAAGGTTGCACCGAGGTAGCTGGATGACTATGCTAAGAGATACCAGTGGGCGGCACAAACACGTGGTCCATCTAGGAGTGACACTGCAGTGGCAGACAGGATGGCAGTTTGAAAAACTAGGCCCCAAACAGTACATAATTCAAAGAAAAAAAAGAGGTGCAAGATGGAATTGTCCTTGGGCCCTCCCACCCACCCTTATGTTGTATAAACAGGACATGCACACTTTAACAAACCAAATATTTCAGCGCCAGGGTCTGCCACACGACTGTGGCTGAAATTATTGGTTCGTTTGGGCCCCCACAAAACAAGCTGGCAATTAATCTGTCCCTGCACAAACTGGCTCTACGGAGGCAAGATGTCATCCTCATCCACCGATTCCTCACCCTCTTCAGTGTTGTGTACATCCTCATCCTCACAGAGTATTAATTCGTCCCCGCTGGAATCCACAACCACAGGTCTCTCTGTACGTTCTGGAGGCTGGTCTCCCTGGAAGAGTTGATAATTAATTTTATGAACATCATCTTCTCCACATTTTGTGGAAGCAACCTCCTACGCTTTTTGCTGACAAGGTTCCCGGCTGCACTAAACACTCTTTCGGAGTACACACTGGAGGGGGGGCAACTTAGGTAAAATAGAGCCAGTTTGTACAGGGACCTCCAAATTGCTTCTTTTTCCTGCCAGTACAGGTACGGACTGTCTGACATGCCTACTTGGATGCTGTCGCCGATGTAATCCTTTAACAGACAGACACACGCTTGTCGCTGCTGCTTTAAGGATGCAGGTGCGGCTACAGCCCACACATTTCACAAAGACAGAAAAAAAATTAATTTTTTTATTGTTTGTGGAGCGCACTTTGAGGGTTACACCACCCTTTAACAGACAGACGCACGCTTGTCGCTGCTGCTTTAAGGATGCAGGTGCGGCTACAGCCCACACATTTCACAAAGACAGAAAAAAAAGAAGAATATTTTTATTGTTTGTGGAGCACACTTTGAGGGTGTCACCACCCTTTAACAGACAGACGCACGCTTGTCGCTGCTGCTTTAAGGATGCAGGTGCGGCTACAGCCCACACATTTCACAAAGACAGAAAAAAAAGAAGAATATTTTTATTGTTTGTGGAGCGCACTTTGAGGGTTACACCACCCTTTAACAGACAGACGCACGCTTGTCGCTGCTGCTTTGAGGACAGTATCATATGCAGTGACAGTAGACTTGTCAGAAATTGTTGGCACGTCCTTCAGTCCGAACCAGATGTCCAAACCGGCCCTTGACTTATGACACAGGCGCACGCTTGGCGCTGCTACTGTGTTGATGCACGTGCGGCTACATCGCACACAAGTCACAAACACATAAAAAAATAGTTTTTTATTTTTTGGAGCACTTTGAGGGTTACACCACCCTTTAACAGACAGACGCACGCTTGTCGCTGCTGCTTTAAGGATGCAAGTGCGGCTACAGCCCACACAATTCACAAAGACAGAAAAAAAAAGAAGAATATTTTTATTGTTTGTGGAGCACACTTTGAGGGTGTCACCACCCTTTAACAGACAGACGCACGCTTGTCGCTGCTGCTTTGAGGATGCAGGTGGAATCTAGACGGGATTTGGAACCGGGGACACACTACCTCCATCAATTGTCTAAATCCCACTGCACTAATGGCGGATACCGGACGCACGTCTAACACCAACATAGCAGTCAAGGCCTCAGTTATACGTTTTGCTTCAGGATGACGGCTGTCGTACTTCATCCTCATCGCTAGGGACTGTTGGAGGGTCAATTGTTTAGTAAAAGTAGTGGTGTTCCTACTTCCTCTCTGGGATGATGAACAGCTCCCAGCAGCAGCAACAGCACTAGGAGGAAGTGGTTCTTGATCTTTCCCTATTTTATTTTTATCGGAGAAAGTTTGGTCCTCCATTTATGTTATATTGATATATACGTGCGGCTAAGGCGCACACAAACACAGAAAATATTTTTTTATTTTTGCTGGAGAGTAGTGCACTTTGTGGGTTACACCACCCTTTAAGAAATGAGCCAGCCGGCTCTTTACTTATGGGACACAGGCGCACGCTTGGCGCTGCTCCTTTGTTGATGCACGTGCAGCCACAGTGCACACAATTCACAAACACAGAAAATATTTTTTTATTTGGTTTGGAGTGTACTTTGGGGGTTACAGCACCCTTTAACGGTCAAGCCAGCCGGCCCTTTACTTATGACACAGGCGCACGCTTGGCACTACTTTGTTGATGCACGTGCGGCTACTGCGCACACAATTCACAAACACAGAAAATATTTTTTTATTTGGTTTGGACTGGAGTGTACTTTGGGGGTTAAAGCACCCTTTAACGGTCAAGCCAGCCAGCCCTTTACTTATAACACAGGCGCACGCTTTTCACTACTTTGTTGATGCACGTGCGGCTACTGCGCACACAATTCACAAACACAGAAAATATATTTTTATTTGGTTTGGAGTGTATTTTGGGGGTTACAGCACCCTTTAACGATCAAGCCAGCCGGCCCTTTACTTATGACACAGGCGCACGCTTGGCACTACTTTGTTGATGCACGTGTGGCTACTGCGCACACAATTCACAAACACAGAAAATATTTTTTTATTTGGTTTGGACTGGAGTGTACTTTGGGGGTTACAGCACTCTTTAACGGTCAAGCCAGCCGGCCCTTTACTTATGACACAGGCGCACGCTTTGCACTACTTTGTTGATGCACGTGCGGCTACTACGCACACAATTCACAAACACAGAAAATATTTTTTTATTTGGTTTGGAGTGTACTTTGGGGGTTACAGCACCCTTTAACGGTCAAGCCAGCCGGCCCTTTACTTATGACACAGGCGCACGCTTGGCACTACTTTGTTGATGCACGTGCGGCTACTGCGCACACAATTCACAAACACAGAAAATATTTTTTTATTTGGTTTGGAGTGTACTTTGGGGGTTACAGCACCCTTTAACGGTCAAGCCAGCCGGCCCTTTACTTATGACACAGGCGCACGCTTGGCACTACTTTGTTGATGCACGTGCGGCTACTGCGCACACAATTCACAAACACAGAAAATATTTTTTTATTTGGTTTGGAGTGTAATTTGGGGGTTACAGCACCCTTTAACGGTCAAGCCAGCCGGCCCTTTACTTATGACACAGGCGCACGCTTGGCACTACTTTGTTGATGCACGTGCGGCTACTGCGCACACAATTCACAAACACAGAAAATATATTTTTATTTGGTTTGGAGTGTACTTTGGGGGTTACAGCACCCTTTAACGGTCAAGCCAGCCGGCCCTTTACTTATGACACAGGCGCACGCTTGGCACTACTTTGTTGATGCACGTGCGGCTACTGCGCACACAATTCACAAACACAGAAAAAATATTTTTTTTTAGCACTTGGGGGGAGCACCCCTGACGGACAGAGCACCCCCTGGACAACACTACAGCACCCCTTTAGGACTGGGACACTGCACAGGACTTTGGAGTGGACACAGCCCCTATGGACAACTGACTGCACAACACAGTCCAGCCAGCCCCTATGGACTTTGAAGTATTGGACACAGCCCCTATTAACAACAGCAGCACAGCAAAACACAGCCAGCCCCTATGGACTTTGAAGTAGTGGACACAGCCCCTATGGACAACAGCAGCACAGCGCAGCACAGCACAACACTACTCTGCACTACACTACACTACACAGCCCAGCCAGCCCTAACTCCCACCCTCCCTCTTCACTGTCCACAGCCGAGTGAGAAAATGGCGCCGACGCGGGTACCTTATATAGGATCCAAAACCCGCGAGACTCGGAAGGCGGGATGATGACGTTTTGCCTCGATTTCAGATCCGAGTCAGGCGGGAAAAGTCGAGCCTGACTCGGATCGGCCTCGGATCGGGGGGGCTCGGGGGGGTTCGGATTTCAGAAATCCGAACCCGCTCACCCCTAATAAATACATTTATATATAATGGTTTGCAATAGAGTAAGTTCTATAAAAGATATATATATATTAAAAAGAGAAATAAAACTTATACTCTCCCTATTTCTTCACGTGTGTGAATTAAACTACCCCCAGTGTGTGTTTTTTTTTTTTTTTTTTAGTAGAAGCAGTCATTGGAGGGGGGCGCCAGTCCCTTAGTTTGCCAGGGGCGCTCGGACCCATAGATACACCCCTGCATTAGACCACTAGACCATTTGGTCTGTTGTAAAAATCAAGAGGTATTTACTTCCTTCTAACATTTATAATTGATTCAGTCTTGGGAGACTGCTGATTAACCAATTAATTATATCTCAGCCAGACAAAGATTATTTAGATTGAATTGAGTCTGTTTGGAGATACATATGAAATCACCTATATACATCGGCGATGCCAGCATTAATTTATATGTGTATTTTTTAATGTTAAATTATATATATTTTATGTTTATTTGTATTGATTAATGATTATATGGCTGATTTATATTTAATTACTCTTGATTATTAAGTGCTATTAAGTGTTCTACTAAACTGGCGATTGGTTGAATTAGGGTTTAAATACCCATTCTTGACACAGTGTTATGTTTAAAAAAACATAAGTCATCCATTGTTTGAATCTTACATTATGCTAATTCACTCACTTAACTACTAACTAGAAATAACCACACGGACACCTATGTGGAATTAAAAGAGGACACAGCCGAAATTTATTGATCAATTTGTAATTAGAAAGATGGTGGCAGTAAAAAGCAGTGCTCCAAGGCCACGGCCCGACAATTATATGTGACTAAATAAATAAAAGGCGGATCCCCGCCCGGCACGAACTAGCCTGAGGTAGAACCATTCACTCTTAATTGGCATAGCATTGGCCCCTCCCTAAGATGATGGCCCAGTCCCCCTCTAAGGTAAATGACCAACTCGCCGCTATCAAAAGGCAAATGCTACCCAGGCACTCTTATGCTATAATAGGCTGCCCAGGAGCACTGCTTAACGCCATAGCTCAGCTCAAAGAGCTGAGGCCCGCCACCCCTCAGGAAATAATCGCCCTCCAAGGAAAACAGCAGTGTTACTAATGCAAGACTCTAGACCTGTGCCCATGAGGTGTATCCCATTGGGCATATAAAAAACTCCTCTCCTTGTAAGGCAATTGAAGGTGCCAATATAACCATCTGTCCATTAGTGAGCGGACTAGATATTACTGGCAGGTCCTTCCTAATAGCAAGTAGAACTGCAATGCAATTGCCAGTACCCCTATCCTTGCCCCCAAATGTACCCAAATCTGTGTCCCTAATCTGGCTTTCACTGTCCATAAACCTCTAATAAAGGCTACCTCAGAACTTGCCCCTAAAATCGAACCACTGAATCTTATTAGTACCTAATAAGAAATGCCTGAAATGCTAAAGGATGCTCATTAGCCCAATAGATACCTGAAATGTCCACGACCCACACCTGACATTTAGCATTCTTATAAACCTGCAAAAAAAGGGGTTCGTCACACCTGGATAGGCTAAATACAAATGATAGAAAAACAGCCTAGCCAAGGGAAGGAAAACAATAGTTGGGTGACCCATCTGAAGGTGAAAAACAGCCAACCTCTTTGAGGGCAAATCTGAAAAGCCCTTCAAACTCCCTAGCAGCAGTAGGCTTAAGGCCCTTGGGTTTCCCAACAAACTCACTGCTAACTATGCAACTTATCGCCGCGCAACTATTACCTGTAGTTTGATGGCTACCATTGACCTAAATGTTTTAAGGCGTCAACGGAAGCACCTTCAGCTGCCATGCAGATTGCTACCCCAATCCTGTAAAATGTGTGCCAAACTGATCTAACGGCAATTCTAAAGCAACAAACGTTGTGAAAACCCTTGTGAAGTAAAACCTAGATAATGTTGTCTAAGTGCTTCGATGAGCCAGCGTGCACTGCCTGGGGGCCGTAACCCATTAAACGTACGGCCAAGCTGACTATGATTGGTGTGCTTGAGCTGGGATAGAGCTCCATCGCCCTTTAGCAAGCTGAACAGGTTAACAATCCATTAATACGACACAATTATAGGTTAAACTGAAAACTTCCTTCTCAAACAACAACCTGTTGATGTCTAACTCACCTACTTTGAGAACAACCTGCCAATTATAACGATCCCTAAATAAGCTAACCACAATGCCAAATTAATAAACCAATGCGATACCCGACTAATGAATAGTCACGACCAGCGTTTCTCGGCATGGTGGTCGGCGGGTGATACTTGTGAGGATGCTGTGGCGGGGGGCATCTGGCGGTGGTGCTGGTGCCTGGCAGGGAGCATTGGCTGTGCGTTGTCCTGTTTGGGCATATTGTCACTCTGTGCTGGTTAGGCCTGGCAGTGCTTCCATTCCGTTCTGGCATGGGCGCCGCCATCTTGCCTCCGGTCATGTGACTTAGTTGCCCTATCCTGGTGGGTCACATGCTCTCCCTGGCCTCTCACAGTGCGGCACTGGGTATTTAAGGGAGTGTGGAGCTTCCTCTCATTTGCCAGTTTCTCAGCGTGAGCTGAGAGAGAGAGTACCTGAGCTAGTCTGCCTGCCTGTTGGATTCTGCCAAGTCTGCTATACCTGAACCTGCTCCTAAACCCTGCTGGATACCCCTGCCTCCTCCTATTGCCTCTCCCACTGCCTGAGTACCTGTGTCAGTCTTGCACCCTGCCTCCACTTGCATTTCCTCTGGACATTATTGTTTCTGCCAGCAATCACTTCAAGTCTGCTAATTCACTTCAGCCTGCCACTCACCTCAATCAGCAATTCACTCCTGCAGTTCTTTTCAGCCTCACAAACCCTGGAATACTGGTTTACCTTCTGTTGTCACTACCTGGACTTTTTCCCATTTGCATCACTACAGTTCCCAAGTGCACTTAGTGCTAAACCTGGACTTTCTGTTTTGCCACTTTCATGTCTGTCAAACTACTTATTAAAAATTCCACATTTATTTTTAAATCAGCTCCAGTGTCTGCTCCCTATACCACCCCGGGTCCACAACAAAACCAGAACCTCACAGTTTGCACTGGCCCAATGGACTCGGCCACTGGACAGGAGTCTGGAGCAGATTTATTCCAGTGCATCGCAGGCCGTTTGGAAAACCTGGAAGCTATACAGCACCAAATGGTCCAGTTTCTACAGGAGATGTTTAAATGACAGGATAATCTGCAAACCTCGTTATCCACCCCTGGGGTGTCAGCAACTACACCTACTCCTGTGCCTGGTAATACAGGGAACAGGGTATCTCCTCATTTACATCTTCCTATACCAAGCAAGTTCGACGGCAATCCTAAGCTCTGTTGTGGCTTTCTGAATCACTGTGATATACACCTTTAACCTGCAGCCTGATAACTTTCCTACTGCAAGACCTAAAGTGGCATACATTGTGTCGCTGTTGTCCGTTTTGGCTGTAGATTGGGCTTCCCCACTCTGGGAGCGTTCTGATTCGCTGCTGGATAACTATGCAGACTTTGTATCATCATTCAGGACGATTTTCGACGAACCTGGACGCACTGTGTCAGCATCGTCCAGTATCATGACCCTAAGACAAGGATCCCGTCCTGTCAGCCAAAATGCCATGCAGTTTCAGATTTTAGCATCAGAACTCATGTGGAATGAGGAAGCCCTCACCTCAGCTTTCTGGCATGGGCTTTCTGACCGACTAAAAGATGATCTGGTCACCCGTGACCTTCCTGCTAACTTAAACTATATGATTTCCCTCTGTAATAAGATTGACCTATGCTTCAGAGAACGTCAGGCTGAAAAGCACAGAACTGACCAGCCAAAGTCATCTACTCCTCCCTCTACTACCCATCCAACCCCTCCTTCTACAGATGAAGAGCCTATGCAGGTGAATCACACCCATCTCTCCAAAGAGGAATTCCAGAGAAGAATATTAAAAAACCTCTGCCTATACTGTGGAGATGCGGGACACCTGGTGGCCTCCTGTTCCTGTAAGTCGGGAAACGCCCAATCCTAACTGACCTTGGGGACATCAAGTTAGGAGTAATGAGTCCGTCCTCAACCTGTAAAGATTTTGTAATAAACTTAGCCTTAGATTTCAATTCAAAGCCAGTCTTTGTTGCTGCTTTGTTGGATTCCGGAGCGGCCGGAAATTTCATGACCTCCAGTTTGATTGACAAATTACAGATTCCTTGTTCTTCTCTCAAGCATTCGATTTCCTTGATCGCCGTAGATGGGCGGCCTCTGACTAATGGAGTAGTTACCAAAGAAACTCAGCCAGTACTGGTCCGTATTGGAGCCCTGCATTCTGAGTCTCTGAGATTCTTAGTGATTCCTGAAGCCTCTCAAGATATCATCTTAGGGCTACCCTGGCTACGCCAGCACAATCCCAGGATAGATTGGTGCTCAATGCAAATCCTTTCATGTGGAGCTGACTTCAGAAATCCTGTCTTCCTAAGATAGGACCTGTAAGGAAAACACTCTCATCAATACTACCAGCAATTCCCAAAGAGTATCACATGTTTACTGATGTTTTTTCCGAACAACAGGCTAATATCTTACCTCCTCACAGAGAATGGAATTGCCCCATCGATTTATTGCCAGACAAGATGCCGCCTCGTGGTCGCACCTATCCTCTATCTTTGCCAGAGACCAAAGCTATGTCTGAATACATTCAGGAAAATTTAGAGAAGGGGTTCATCCATCCTTCCACCTCTCCTGCTGGTGCTAGGTTCTTTTTCATTGCTTAGAAAGATGGAGGCCTAAGACCATGTATTGACTACCGGGGTCTTAACGATATAATGGTCAAGAATCGGTACCCACTTCCTCTAATCACAGAACTATTCGATAGAGTCAAAGGATCCGTCATATTCTCTAAACTAGATTTGCATGGGGCATATATTCTCATTCGTATCCGTGCAGGCAATGAATGGAAAACCGCTTTTAATACCAGGGACGGTCATTTTGAATACCTTGTGATGCCCTTCGGTTTATGTAATGCTCCTGCTGTCTTTCAAGGCTTTGTAACTTAAATTTTTCAGGACTTACTTTATATCTCAGTAGTTGTCTACTTGGACGATATATTGATTTTCTCGTCCTCTCCAGAAGAACATCACAAACATGTGAAGGAAGTGTTATCCCGCCTAAGGAAAAATCTCCTTTACTGCAAACTAGAGAAATGTATCTTTAGCGTACCCAGTGTGCCATTCCTTGGCTATGTCATCTCTGGTTCCAGTCTAGAAATGGACCCCAAGAAGGTTCAGGCAATCCTGGATTGGTCCCGACCTCAAACCTTAAAAGCCATTCAGAGATTGCTTGGATTCGCCAACTATTACAGAGGTTTTATTAAGGGATTCTCCTCATTGTTGGCTCCCATCATGGCCCTGACATGTAAAGGCGCTAATCCTGCTCTATGGCCACCTGAGGCAGAGACAGCCTTCCAGCTGTTGAAGCAAGCGTTTGTTACAGCCCCAATTCTAAGACAACCCGACCTGGATTGACCCTTCTTGTTGGAGGTTGACGCATCATCAGAGGCAGTGGGGGCCGTCCTATCCCAGCGCTAGGAAGACAACCAAGTTCACCCTTGTGGATTCTTCTCCAAAAAAATGTCTCCTGCAGAAAGGAACTATGCCATAGGAGAACATGAACTCTTGGCAGTAAAGCTGGCACTATAGGAATGGAGATACCTGTTAGAAGGGGCTAAGTTTCCCATTACTGTTTTCACTGACCATAGGAACCTCCTTTTCCTCAAAAATATCCAGTGTGTGAGTCCTCGTTTAGCCCAGTGGGCAATCTTTTTTTGCTCGCTTCCACTTCACTCTGACCTTCCGTTCTGGATTTCTTAATCAAAAAGCAGATGCTTTGTCAAGGTCACTCTCCTTCAACAGTAATTCGGAGATCCTACGCAGTACTCCAGTGCTGGAGTCAAGGGTGTTTGCCACCATACAAATGCAGCCACCTACTGGGAAAACCTTTGTGGCCCCGGAGTTAAGGAAGCAGCTTCTTACCTGGTCTCACTCCTCACGCTTTGCAGGCCATTCTGGTACCCGGAAGACCCTGGAGCTTTTGAAAAGAGCTTATTTGTGGCCATCGATGAAGGCTGATGTCTCGGAGTTCATCTCGTCATGTACCTCATGTGCCCAGCACAAATCCTCACATCAAGCTCCAGCTGGTGAGTTGTTACCCCTGCCTGTTCCTTCACGTCCATGGACGCATCTCTCCATGGACTTTGTGACCGATTTACCAAGCTCCCAGGGTTATACTACCATCTGGGTTATGGTAGATCGATTTTCAAAGATAGTTCACTACGTTCCACTAAAAAACTTCCTACTGCTTCGGATTTGGCTCATGTGTTCATTCTACATATATTTCATCTCCACGGTCTTCCTACTGAAATAGTCTCTGATCATGGAGTCCAATTCGTGGCAAGGTTTTGGAGAGCTCTGTGCTCCGTTCTACAAGTAAAATTGAATTTCTCCACAGCTTACCATCCACAGAGTAATGGATCCACGGAAAGAGTTAACCAAGACCTAGAGACCTTCCTAAGGATCTTCATGTCATCCTCTTAAGACAACTGGTCGGAATTGCTACTCTGGCCTGAATTTGCACATAATGCTTCATATAACTCCTCCACAAATCAAACCCCGTTCCAGATTGTATATGGTCTTCATCCCCGAGTTCCTGAGTTCCAAAGCCTACCTGCCTTTGATGTTCCAGCTGTGGACGATACTGTATGGAGGTTTGCAACCAATTGGGCTCAGGTACGTGCTGATTTGGTGAAGGCGTCCTCTCGTTATAAAATTCAGGCTGACAAAAAATGGAGGAAGGTGCCCTGTATGCGAGTTGGAGATCAGGTTTGGTTGTCTACCCGGAACCTACGGCTCATAGTGCCTTCCATGAAGTTTGCTCCAGGTTTTATTGGACCCTTCTCCATCACCGAAATAATTCATCCTGTGGCTTATCGCCTTCAGCTACCTTCATACCTAAAAGTCCCAAACTCCTTCCACATTTCCCTGGTCAAGCCTCTGATCCTAAACAAGTTCCGCAAGTTCCTTCCTGTTCCTCCTTGTGTGCAGACAGAAAGAGGTGTGGAATTTGAGGTCTCCCAGGTCCTGGATTCTAGTGTCCGCAGAAATCGTTTACAGTATCTCCTGGATTGGAGGGGTTGCGGCCCGGAAGAACGCTGCTGGACCGATGCCAGAGACGTCCATGCTCCCGCACTCGTCAGGAAGTTCCATGCGACTCATCCTGAAAAGCCTGGTGAGTGTCCTGAGGCCACCGATAAAGGGGGGGTACTGATACGACCAGCGTTTCTCGGCATGGTGGTCGGCGGGTGATACCTGTGAGGATGCTGTGGCGGGGGGTGTCTGGCAGTGGTGCTGGTGCCTGGTGGGGAGCATTGGCTGTGCGTAGTCCTGTTTGGGAATATAATCACTTTGTGCTGGTTAGGCCTGGCAGTGCTTCCTTTCCATTCTGGCATGGGCGTCGCCATCTTGCCTCCGGTCACGTGACTTAGTTTCCCTATCCTGGTGGGTCACATGCTCTCTCTGGCCTCTCACAGTGCGGCACTGGGTATTTAAGGGAGTGCCGAGCTTCCTCTCATTTGCCAGTGCAACGTGTTTCTCAGCGTGAGCTGAGAGAGAGAGTTCCTGAGCTAGTCTGCCTGCCTGTTGGATTCTGCCAAGTCTGCTATACCTGAACCTGCTCCTAAACCCTGCTGGATACCCCTGCCTCCTTCTATTGCCTCTCCCACTGCCTGAGTACCTGTGTCAGTCATTTACCTTGCACCCTGCCTCCACTTGCATTTCCTCTGGACATTATTGTTTCTGCCAGCAATCACTTCAAGTCTGCTAATTCACTTCAGCCTGCCACTCACCTCAATCATCAATTCACTCCAACCTGCAGTTTATTTCAGCCTCACAAACCCCGGAATACTGGATTACCTTCTGTTGTCACTACCTGGACTTTTTCCCATTTGCATCACTACAGTTCCCAAGTGCACTTAGTGCTAAACCCGGACTTTCTGTTTTGCCACTTTCATGTCTGTCAAACCACTTATTAAAAATTCCACATTTATTTTTAAATCAGCTCCAGTGTCTGCTCCCTATACCACCCCGGGTTCACAACAAAACCAGAACCTCACATGAATCCTTTAAAATTGATAGCTCAATAGGACTTTGTGAAATCACACCCTTGACCTCTCTCTACCTTATCTAATACAAAACCACCAGCCCGCCACCGGCGTACCAGGAAACTTTGCGAAATATGAAAAACGCTAGACCGAGCTGCCGACGTGAGTGCTCCGCAACGACTTAGCTTGTGCCATTTCAGAATTATTCTAACAGGTATGCCTAGAAATGGCGAACCTCTTTTACCCTTGTAAGCCAAGAAAAATTACGAGTCGTCAACTAAATCTTCTGCATACGCGGAGCCAAGGACATCAAAACAAACTACTTAACTTCCGGCGCTACAACCAGCCGATATTAACAGGACCAGAGTAAGCCATGTATCTCAGCAAAAAGGGGGGAGGCCAGCCCCCGAAACCCAATCCATAGACAACGAGACAAGCACATCTGCTGTCCTGTATTCAACTCCCGGAACGTGACGTGCCCTAAATATCTATGCACATAATCCTACTGCTGCAGAGTCTGGTAGCACAGATTTCTGCTACAACCGTGATTGTAAAAAACTCTAAAAAGCAGCATACTGGCAGTTATATCTTACCGCATCCATGATTACTGCCACATTCTCGCGCACCATCCCCACTGATATCTCCCCGGAAACTACGGAGATAGACGCATCCTTAAACAAATGAAACCTGTAATTGTGCACCAAACATGCAGAACCTCCCACAAGTCCTGAGACAAGCAAAAATTGTGAGATTTTGACCCTTGGCTATGGAGCGTGACGACGCCAATGTCCTGCCCATGGGTATTACTATACAATCAACATTCTTGTCCTAAAAGCGATCGCAATTGCCTTAGAGACACTTCCACAATAATTCCCCAATTCACTAACTTCAAACCAAAGGTAATTGTGAAGACCTAGCAAATTGTCGATATCTATCCCCAGATAGGACAAACGGGTAAACAGAGACCTCAGTTTTGTTGCGAGAAACCGGTACGCCTAGAATCGATACAAAACGCCTGTAAAGAAAAAGTAATTCTTGCAACTAAAAACCACCTAGTGCCCCCACTACCGATAAAGCAACCTAAGAATTGGTCTGCCCTGATGTGTACGTGCTTGCACATACCCTTGATAAAGTGAGCTGCAACATTCGACAAAGAAAGGAAACAGAACAACCCACTGGAAATAACTTATCCACGGAATAATTTCCAGCGACTCAAAATTCCCAAAAACAGAAAAGAAACGGAGAGAAAGCGGCATTAACAAAAAGTGTATGATATCCCCTTTCTAAAAACCTTGCACTCCTTCCTGTGCCTGTTCGAAGAATTGATACACCTCGTGGCAAACTGCCAAATCTAACGCGTCCTTGACGGATCATCGTTCTAGGTAGAAAAGCTGCAGAAACTTGCCCGTCACCCTCCTAGGTACAAACCCCAATGGCGAAGTGCAAGACAATAAAGGGCGATGCATGTGCCCCAATCTAACCTCCGCTACTAAACTACTCCTAACGAATCCTGGGTTATTGCGTATGGACTGACGGTTCCGTTGGGAATACGATGTATATACTGTGCATTAAATCAAACAAAAACCACAAATTAACAACCACCTAACACTATGTAATACCCCCTCGCTATTCGTTCTGATATCTCCTTGACCCTCTCCTGTACCACCAATGCAGCTATATTACTGGCCGATGGCCGTCACCACACAGCATGCAAAATTTATTACGTTCGACTTCCTGTTGCACTGGGCATTAATGAATGCATAACCTTCCGCGCCCGGCACTTGAGGTACTTGGACCAGCTGGACAGTACTGTCATTGTGAAACCCATAGTTATGCAGGACTACCGAGTAACCTTCAGCCAAAAAACTCCACATCCTTGGCTCAAGAAATGAAACTGCTAATACGAACAAACTAGCTAACCAAATCATGCATGACCGATGGTTACCGACCCCAAAATTCTAACAAGGCCTTCGTCTGAAACAAACACAGAGAGAATGTACAAACTCCACATACATAGGACCTTGCTGGGATTCAAGTCTGAACCCTCGGTACTGTGAGGCAGGAATGCAAACCACAACGTCAATCATGCTGCCCGTTCATACCTAAAATGGGCGCCGGCTTGTAGTGGACGGGGCCAGGCGGTGGCGTGGGGTGTCCTGGGCCGTATGTTTATGTGTTACCCGGCAGGGGGTGCCCGGCTGCCTGCGTAGCCCCCCGAGAGCCAGGCAGGTGGCGAAGGGGAAAGTCACAGTGCCGGCAGCCGCGCCGGGGCTCCCGGTGCATACGCGCGATAGGTTGGAGGAAAAGCTCAGCCTGCCGCGCTGCGCCCAATGGATGCGGAGCTCCCCGCCAGCAATGCGTGGAGGGGGCGAACATAATGGAAGCTCCGGGTCACCCGGCGCAAGCATGGGGAGGAAGGCGTGACATGGCGGCTGATGGATGCACTCGTCGCGCCTGGTGGAATCTGAAAGTGCCGGGTAAGCCAAGCGTCTTCATGGGGGAGGTGAGGAGGAGGTACAGTGGTGATGGGACATAGTGGAGGGGAGCAGGGCAGTAGAGAGACTGTCCGGGCCTGGGTAAAGGAGGGGGCGGGGCCTAATCGTGGGAGGCATGGCCACGCCCCCTTGAATAAAAAAAAGAAAAAACAACACTTTTGCAGTGCCGCGACGCGCCGGGGAGGGGGGCGCTGTAAGCCCCCCACCCCGGCGCTAAGCAGAGGGGGGGCACGATCAGTGTGGTCGCTCCCCCCCACAGCCATAGGAGACTGCTCTGGCTGCTGCAGCAGCCGCAAGCAGTCTCACACAACAGCCCAGCACAAGTTGTGTGCTGAGCTGCTGTGAGGGAGGGGTGGGGCGACCCCGGGCCCCGCCGGGCCCCTTTAGCAAGGTAAACTGTACCTGCTCCCCCCCTCTCGACGCCCATTGATGGGAGGACGCTGGGGAGGGAAGCAGGGGGGATGAGCAGGAAGGTACTGCTACGCTGGGGCATGGGTGGATGAACGCAGGGAGGGGATGAGCAGAAAGGTACTGCTATGCTGGAGCATGGGTGGATGAACGCAGGGGAGGGATGAGCAGAAAGGTAGGGGGGTAAGGCTGGATGTGGAAGTGGGTCTACAACTAGCAAGAATAGCAGTGGAAGCAGAAGACAGCAAATCAACCAGAAACAGTGATACTCAGCCAGTCTGGTTCAAAAACTGGAAAAGATCAAGATGGCTTGTCTTCCAGACTATTTATAATGAATAGTAGGGGCCTTGCCCCTTATTACTGCCATAGGCTACAATTTTGATGGGCACATTCCTGGCTACGCCCCTTCCTCTCCTTTAACCCCTGGTGAACTAGCAATATTCCATCACTAAACAGGGTGCTTATATTTCCTCAATCTTATTCAAGTATTCGGATCTATTTTGTGTTTGTGTTTTTTTTTTTAACATAAATACATTTTTAAGTATAGTTTAATTTGAAGTTTTGGGGGTAATGTGTGTTTTAATTGTATGTACAGTAGAGCTAGGTACACTATTTAGGGGGTACATTAAGGTAAATAGGTTTTAAAACACTTACATGGAGGAACGCTATTTAGGGAGTACATTTTAGCTAATAGAGGTTAGTGTGATATTCTTTTACACATATATGAATGTAGACTATATTTAGGGGTAAAAATATTGTAATTGTGTTTTTCAAGGTAAAAATATATTTAAGAATGTTTATGTATTGCAAATGTGCTTTAAATGTCTATTTGTACTTGTTTTCCCAAATTGACACATACAACTCACCTATAAACACCACCTCTTAGAGATTTTGGTCATGTTTTAGGTGTGAGTGTCAATCTCTCATTGGGTGAGTTGTATGTTCAAAATGGAAAACCATCTGTAAGAGAGTTTAATTCGTGAGAGTTGTTTGCATCCGAAAAACATGCAAGTTCTTGGAGCTTATTACATTAGTCGAGTTTACAAAATGTGAAAGTTTAGCGGTAAAATCGCACATTTTACAAACTCGGATCTTATTACATTTTGCCCCGAATGTGATTAAATGGTTGCTGTACATAATTTATTCATTCTAGGGAAATTCAAGACACAACACAAATTGCAGGGTGAAATTCCAAACAAAACAAAGTCCAAATGTGGAATGAGACAAAAATTCAATAGAACAGTTTTCAAAGTTTCATAATTTCTAATGGACAAAATTGAATACAAAAACAGAAAGTTTAGCATTAATATTAATGTTTACAATAATATACTGCACATAGGGCCTTATTCATTACGGATTGCTATTGCGATTGTGGCTGCAATTACGCATGCAGTCCCGCTGCGAAAATATACCAATGTCTGCGACCGCTATGCTGTCACAGCCTAACATAAGGATGTAATACTGTGCAAGCCTGCAAAACCATAGGTATCATCAAGTACCATCAGAGCCTCACGCACACTTGCACAATGTCATACCTTTCTCAGAAATTGCTAACCTCATCACACACAGTGAAAGCTCAAGCTGTGTATGGCATTGCAGTGGCTAATCTATGCATGCCCCTGTATCGGCGTTCAAGCGCACTGGCATGCCTACGTTTCCCCGACCACCCCTCGTCACCACCCCCAAATGGTCACTTCCTGTCAATCACTTTGTGATGGGTCTGTGTGAACACTGCGATCACAGTCCAATAGCAGTGAAGCCTTTTGCGCACTGTGATGCGCAGTACACAACAATCGGCTGCATGCGTAATCGCAGTTGCGATCCGTAATGAATCAAACCCATAATTGGCAAAGGATATCAAGTTACTGATAATAGGTCATATTTATCATCTCATATTTAGTATCTACATGTATTTTGTATTAATAAACAAGTCATGTGACAGAAGGAGCTGCTTAGATACATGTGAATAGAACTGGGCAAGTGCTAATGGTGCTGCTTTAGCAAAACAAAATATGGCTAAAAGAATGAATGAAGGGTTGGGTACGGGATCCTGATGGTCAGAATACCAACAGCTTCGTCCTGATGGTCAAAATCCCAGGAAATATTTTAACCCATATCTTAACCCTTACCCTAACCCACTCCTGCCGCAGCCTAACCCTAACCCAACCCTAGTGCCTAACCCTAAGGTTAATTCTTACCATTGGAATCTGTCTGGCTAGACTCACGTTAATTCGATTTCAGTTACCTATCTCATATGTTGAAGGCTATTACACTTGGTTCCATAATATAAATGCTGGTTGAGCAAATCATTCCAAAGATGGAAGACATCAGTTTCATTTCAGCACCATGGTCTGGACAGCAGTAAACAAATGATTTCCTGTTTGAGACCAAAAAGATCAATATAACAGTGAAAGAAGACTTAATACACTTATGATTTGATTAGGCGAAGGTGTAATTCATGTGAACCATTATAGGATTAGGAAAAAAGAAAAATCTATTGTACCAACATTACTAATTACAATGATGCAAGGGGGTTGCTTATGTTGATAATGGGCAATAGGATTGTAATAACAAATTCTTACTTGGGGTACAATGTTCCCCTGGCTCAGCATTTTCCCTGACACCAGTAACAGTTCTAAATTATAATTTTATCTCCTACTCAGGATGGCTTATTTCTAGCTAGCAACAGTCATTGTCCACACCCCTCTCCTTGAACGGAATCGGCATGAAATACCGCCAGCCGCATGGAACAGATCCCGGCAGCGGCAGTCCAACAGCGCTGGAAATCCTGATAGTCATAATGTAAGTAACGACTAACCTAACCCGCCTAACCCCAACCCTCCTTAGGGGTGCCTAACCCTAACCTCCCCCCCGAGTGCCTAACCCTAATCCCCCCTGTAAGTGCCTAACCCTAACCCCCCCTTCCCCGCTGCCTAAACCTAAGTCCAAAGGGGGGTACCTAACCCTAAGTCCCCCCCCGAGGGTGCCTAACCCTAACCCCCTCTTCCCCTAGCCTAACCCTCCCGGGTGGGTGTCTAACCCTAAGTCCCCCCCGAGTGCGCTAAACCTAACCCCCCCCCCCGCGGCTGTCCGCTCGCGGCGCCCGGCATCCCTTCGATCAGGATGCCGGGAGCCGGTCTCCCGGCGTCGGTGAAATGAGCGGTGTCTACATCTAGACGCCGGGCATTTCACCCTCGCCGGGATATGACAGTTGGGAAGCCGGCTGTCGGTATAATGTCAGCCGGCTTCCCGATTGCATCCCCCTTGAATTTCCCAATTAGTTGAGACTTTTCAACTACATCATAGATAGGCTGATGTAGTGTTGGGCATAAGCATTTTTCTTCTTTTCATTTTAGCATATTGTTTTTTTTTTTTAACTGTGCACTACATGATTCATACACATCCATTCATACACAGATTCTATAGAATTTTGTGCTGACGCCTCTGCGTTTAGAAAGGTAGAATGGAGGAGGGTTTGTAAGTGCTGGGCAAGTACAATATGGGCATGCTCTCCCAAATGGGTCTCAGGGCGTGGTTCAGCTAGGATCGCTATTGCGATTACGCATGTAAACGGCTAATTGTTGCGTTCTGTGTATGCATCGCAATGCACGTGCGCAAACACTTCACTGTCATTGGGACTGTGATCGCAGTGACTACGCAGACCCATCACAGAGTGATTGACAGGAAGTGCCGTTTGTGGGTGGTGATGGGGGGGTAGTTAGTGAAACACTGGCATGCCAGTGTGTTTCAATGCCGTTGCAGGGGCGTGCATAAATTAGCCATTGCGATGCCATACGCAGCTTGGGCTTTCACTGCGTGGGATGAGGTTAGTAAATTCTGAGTAAGGTCGATGTTACCGATGGCTTCGCAGTTTTGCTAAGTATTATGAATGTGTGTAGGTGAGGGGACGTCCTTATGTTAGGCTGCGTATGGCATTGCGATTGCAATCATTAGCATATCTTCGCAGTGAGACTGTGTGCGTAATTGCTATTGTGATTGCAATAGCGATCCTTGCTGAATCAAGCCCTCAGACCATTTCCCCACCCTCTTTCTGTGCTTTATTCCCAAGTGATACTAGAGAGAGCCTCTTCAGCCCTCCTTGAAGTTTTAAGATGCCAGCTCTCAGAAAATGAACAGGACAGATGTAATGCTGACGATTATGTATGAAGTAGAAAGAGGATACTTTTAAATATTTTATTGTACAGCCGCTGCATACAAAGACACAGGGGCTGTGTAATCTGCGTACAACTCTGAATCCGGACCACAGTATTCCATGCTACCTCATTACCTTGTGTAGCTGCTCTCCTGGCACTGACTGTAGGTGACCATGTGTGTGTACAGTATAACACGATCATTGAGGAGCAGCAATTAGGAACTAACTGTCCCTGTTGAGTGCCTGCTGGATGTTATGGTAATTAGAAGGATGTGCACAACAAAGGTCATTAAACTGTGTCAACTGACAGTGGCTTACAGGCCAAGACAAAACTCAGTGGCTGAGGAAATGCTTCTGCCTACTAAGGTTCCTGCCTTCTCCATCCTTCACACACCGTCTATTCTCGGCATTTCCGACAACAACTCAGCCATTGACGTCAAAATTACTCAACTGCTGTTTTCAGGAAGAAGATGATTTGCGTTTGAATAGAAAGAGTTTTTCAAGTATCCCACACAAGGTGCGAAGGGAGTGATGCCTGGAAAGATTCTCTAATTGCTTCTCCAGCTACCATCTCCAGGTTATTTGGTGTCCCTGCCAAGAATAGAGCAATCTGCATATAATGTTGTGTATGGAACTATATCCCAGGGTTACAAAGAAATGTGAGGATTGAAACGTATCGCACAGCTGCTCTGACAACCTTCACAAAGTGAATTCCTTCCTCTCTGATGTACACAACTCCCCCCCCCCTCCCCATTTGCTTCTAGTTTCCTGCCCCAAAGGAACCTTCATGCCAAATTCAAAGACTCTGAAAATGATCCTTCTGACCTGGTATGTTTTTAGAAATCACATGACCACGGACTCTCTTCCCACGTCAAAACAATGGGAAAACAGCTAATTAAAGAAAACCTGTGATCTATGTTTATAAAGAGCAAATACTAAGTACATAGCTGCTGAAAAAATAACATTTTAAGTACAGTTGAAAGTGAGAATACAATACAGCTTAAAGTTGCGCTACCTAACACTTATAGAATAGATTTTACTATTGGGTCCAAGAAATTCCTCAGTTCCTCTTCCAGCCTTGGCCAAAAACCCGGGTTAGTGTGAGGAGGCAGACAAATGATAAGAAGCAACCTTTGATAGCTACTTTGTATTGGCCATCCCACCATGGTCCCTACTCTACTGCTATTTAAAAATTGTGAACTAATTTGCGTTACAAGACCGGCAGAGATGCAGAGAAAATAGCTATATTTAGGGCTCCAGCTTGGGAGAGGGGCTGCATAGTAAAAGCTTTCACATTGGTGATGTTTCAACTTTAATTCATTTAAAAATAAAACTTTTTTGCATTTTATAAATATTTGCCATGAGTAAGGCATGACGATTTATTTGACCTATATCTTTATATTTATAAAGCACTTGAGCATACATGTCTTAACGTCATTGCATTTGTAAACAAACTAGTGTGGCAGAGAAGGAGTTACACGTCTGGTTACATTGTTTTGCAATCATGTATCCTTCCCATTCCACCGAGACCAGATACTCACTCGGCTGGCTCACGGCTACTTAGCCTACAAATGTTTTTTGACCTTTGCCCCTGGCAAATCCTGAATCACAGTTTTATTTCCCAAAACCTGGATATCCTACTGATAATTTTTAGCCTGCATGATCTATTTTTAAGGTGTCGGTTTTACTGTGTGTTATACAGAATTCCCTTCCTCCTGCCTGAACGGCATGTAGTCATGAGGGACAGCCTGCCTGTCCTGGATGTGATAACATGTATATAGCTATCCACAAGACTATAATATGACACATGCCAGGCACGAATGTAATACAACTTTGTTGTAATGTAAAGTATTTTGGATATCTCAATTTGCCCTTTTTACTTTACTTTAAATCCAGTGATTTATCTATACATGGTGCAGGGTCAGATGATGCGCAATGGTCTAGGGGGCACTCACTGCTCACCCTGCACCCAGGAAACTGTTGTCTGTGCATCAACCCCCCTCCCCATATATGTTCCCAGCAACACCATCTTTCCAGCAATGTACTTGGAAACATTGCATAGGCATAGCAGATGAGAGTTTGACAGAGTGTCATGGTCTTTGCGTCTTGCTGTGTTCATGCGGCATTACCCCTATCCTTGCTCCCAGTGGCTCTCATCTTTCCGGCGATGTATTCTGAAGATGTCACCAACACAGCAGATACTAGTGTAGAGGGGTTCGGTATATGTTGTCGATGGCTAGAATGTCAACATTCATCATAAAAATTCATCATGTCGACATGTTCAGCTTGTCGACATTGAGCATTCAACACTGATGAAGAATGTTGAAAATCGGCGGTGTGGTGATTGGCTGTTCGGGTGGTAAGGGTTCAGGTTCAGAACATTGGGGCCACCACCTCCTGTACAGTTGCCACCACTCCCGCCTCCCGCACATTCACCGCCGCTGGAGAAAAGACATGTCAGCAGGGGACCCAGACTGCAGACATCCTCCCATGACTTTTGATATGTCTATGGAAGACTGTTTGCAATTTTCTCTGATAACTAACATCACTTATCTCTGTTGTTCTGTTGATTAGATATTTTGTCAAGGCAATTTAGCAATTGTCTCATGCCTTGGAGAGCTGGTCCAAAAAGCAGCTGTTCCAGTGAATTGTAAAAATGACTCCTCTGGGTTCGGACCCGATTTACCTACTGCACATTCATCATAGAGACTGCAGGAGGGGAATCCAACAATCCATCTTCAGAGAAACTGTAGCATACATGAAAATTACATTAGCCCTGAAGGGTAGAAATGCATTGGAATATACGCAGACTTTCCATCTTCCCAATATTTAGCCATTTACATTTACAATGTACCCATCACCACTGGAGCTACACTGGCTATTTCTTTTATTGAAGCTGCCCATATGATCAGAAGTGATTCAACAATACATACATAGGGTTACTAGCAGGGACCATACTCAACAGTCACCACCATTCCATTATCCTGAAGTGTCAGATGATTAAACAGCCAGTACACAGCTGCATGCACTCCCGCTGCAAAGATGATACTGGCATCCCATGACCCAAGCCACACAAGTGTGGACCTGCCCCCGTAGCAGGAGTCACTAATCGTGGATAAGCCTAATGATAAGACACACTAACCCCAGATGGAGTTAGTCAGCGGGTACATTCACATCGCAGGAACTTGTTGGTCAGACTAAAAACAGCAGACTTTCCATGTTGCATTTTGTACTTGCATATCCATATTACATCAGTTCAAACACAATCTGGTCTATTCCAATTTTTGTCTCTCTGTCATTTCTTCTTTCCACATTTCAGGTATGGACAGATTGATTAGACCACTCTTTCTGTAAAATAAGCATTTCTGAGCGATAGCTGGGAGGCGACTATGCAGATGCATGGAAATGTTCTGTTTTGTCAGAGTGTCATGGGTGTATAAGCCAACTCCAGTACTGTGAGCTCTTAATATTTTATCACTTTATGTCCACTTTTCTGGTATAACTGTATGGTACATGACACTTCTGTTGGAAATTATTTGTGTGCAAGTGTTGATACTGCAAAGTTCTATAGGCACACACAAGCGGATAACTTAAACTATGAACAGCCAATTTACTTAACCAGTGGTGTTGGCTTGTTGAGAGATTACAGGTACAGCCGTACTCACTGTTACATGTACACTGTTGATGGAGCGTAGTAAGGTTCTATACAGCTCACCAGCTGGTGAGTGTATGTTGCTTGCAGGTAGTGGTGTAAGGATGCTGGAACATCTTCTATATGCAGGTATTAACCGTGTCTCTCATAGGTGCATAAGTAGGAGACTTCAGTCTTCCACCATTTCTTTCTACAGAGTAAAGATGGCTGCAGTCACATTTGCAGTAGCACATCAGGTTGGAGGTTTGACCTCCCCTGCAGACTTTGGGTCCCAGTGCCCAGCATGCAGGGATGGACTGAGCAGCCCACGTCCACAAAAGGGGCATGTCCTCATCTAATATGGTTGTGGCCTCATCTCACGGGGGCATGTCACGAGTCACAGGGGCCAGGCCTCGCGGCACGCACCCGCCTTTCAGTATCCCCTGCCGAGCAGAGCGCCAGGAGGTGGAGCTACTCGGCTGGGGTTTGATGCCGGACTGGCCATCAGCCCTTCTTGTTTTGCCAGAAGTGACAGATGTGCAGTCCGGCCCTGCCAGCATGTATGCACAGTGAGGAGACAATGCAGAAATGCAGTGGATTCTAACACAAAGGAGGGAAGAGCGTAGAGCTTTTGACCTGTGTAGCTACTGCTGCATAAAACAGCAGATATAATTGCAGGGATTGAGAACCAGCATAAGAAATGGAGAAGGCAAAGAAGCCAGTTAATGGCACAGAAAAAACAGTACCGTGCAGAGAAGAAAGCTGAGGCCAAGAATCCAATCCAATACAATATGAGTCATGAGGATAAGAGATACATGGGGAGATGTACTAAGCCTTGGGGAGAGATTAAGTACACCACTATCAACTCCTAACTGTCAGTGTAAAGGCTGTATTTGAAATATGACAGTTAAGAGCTGATTGGTTGGTACTTTATCTCTCTCCACTTTATCTTTCCCCAAGGTTTAGTACATCTCCCCCACAGAGAGTGGGGGGATAAGGGTAGAGAAGGCTTAAAGGTCAGTGAGAAACAACAAGCAAAGTAGGCAAAGAACCAGAGCCAACAAAGTGGCAGATTCGTATGACATTCATGGATATTAAGGAATGAAAACTGAGTAAGGAACCAAATGAACAGATCAAGACAGTGATTGGAAAGGAGAGAGAATGCGAGGAAATGGCAGGAACTGGATAACGCCAACCTTACTGCAGCAGCAGCACAAACTGAGAATCAGTAGGTGACAGCGAACTGTCAATTACATGGCTAATAATATATTTCTAGATATTTTTTTACATCTAAATATTGTGGGGTTTTTTTTCATTTGATTATGTCCACAATGCCGTTTTGTGGTGCTACATGTTATTAGATGGACCTAGATCATTGATTTCCAGGTGTGCCCTTCATGTCCCAGTCCAACACTGATGACCAGGCAAGATAGATGGTTACCTGGGCACTGCACACCCCCAGGACATGAGTACCAGGTCTGATTATGAGTTTTAAAAAAAAACTAGACGTAGCTCCCTAGCCATAAGCATCTAGCCAGCAATTGTTAATCAGTACTGCCTGTCTCTGCATGTTCTGCTGGTCCCTTATACACTGATTCACTACTCCTCAACCCACCAACTGCTATTTATTTAATAAACTAGATTCTGTCACTCAGCCTTTTAGACATGTAAATGGAGGTTTTTACCTCTGTATAGTATAATCATCCACCAATCTTATCTGTGACAACACCATTACCATTATCCTATATAATTGCCTGTGGGCCTGGGTCTTTTGTAATCCCCACCATCAGCAAGTGATTGCACTAATGGATGATTGCAGAGGAGGAAGATGATCAATTGAGCTCACATAGTAACCAGTATTTAGCTTTTATAGATTAGGTGGACTACAGTATTTATTATATTACAGATGTGCGCTGACCCCTGTGTTTTGGTTCTGGATCTGGATTAACTTTCGTCTTTTGTTTTTGCAAAACCACCTTCACGTGTTTTGGTTTTGGATCTGTATACTTTTCTCAAAAATTGATAAAAACTGCTAAACTCACATAATTTGGGCTTTTTTTGTTCCTACAGTATTATTAACTTCAATAACATTAATTTCAACTAATCTCCAGTCAATTTTAACCACCTCACAGCTCACAATATTGTTATCATCCAGTTTAGGGCAAAAAGTTGCACGAAGCTACCTTGCTCACTAAGCTAACCAGCAGCAGTGGGTGGCTCAAACACGTGGCAGTTCAAATTCTAACATGGCACATCAGGAAACAAATGTTTTCATTAATCAAGAGGCCTAAGGGAGATGGAGTATGTTTGTAGTTAAAGGCAGGGAAAGGAAGGCTTGATTCGTAGTAAATGTAATTTAATTTTTTTATTCCAAAGCAAATTTATGAGGTAGAAGGGGAGAGGAGGGGAGAGCATGGGTGAACAATATGATCCATGTTTTGCACACAAAAACAACTTGGTGGTTCAGAATATTTTTTACAATTAAAGGGGCATGCAATAGATGCTGTCTGTGGCCATAAACATTTCTGGACATTTTTGGCACTCAGCAACCACATGTCAAAGATTGCAGTAGCTGTGGCAGCACACAAAATGGAAGCTCTGAACAGGAAAGGGGCAGAGGGATTTAAAGTCTGGTAGTAAATATCTCTTATCATTCTGCTTCTGGGATTATGTATGGGAAGGCTGAGAGGGGAGGAGGGAGAACATCTCCAGATACCATCGCAAAATAGCCTCTCCATTTGGTGCTTGAGTTGCATCTTACCAAACATGGCTTTCATGATTAAGGAAAGCCAAGCCCACCAGGTTAGTATCTATAAATTCAGGTTGAAAAATTAGTATTTTGCAAGAATATCTATTTGTGAATTTAGTTGAAATAAATACAGTATAAAACAAAAAAAAAGGAAGCGTCAGAGTAGCGGCACAAATGCACGGCACAAATGCACAATGTGTCATTATGGATACACTGGGGTACGGCCTGCAATATCACAGTGCTTATATGGATACACTGGGGTACAGCCTACAGTGTCACAGTGCTTATATGGATACACTGGGGTACTATTACATGGCTAATAATATATTTCTATATCTTTTTTTACATCTAAATATTGTGGGGGTTTTTTCATTTGATTATGTCCACAATGCCGTTTTGTGGTGCTACATGTTATTAGATGGACCTAGATCATTGATTTCCAGGTGTGCCCTTCATGTCCCAGTCCAACACTGATGACCAGGCAAGATAGATGGTTACCTGGGCACTGCACACCCCCAGGACATGAGTACCAGGTCTGATTATGAGTTTTAAAAAAAAACTAGACGTAGCTCCCTAGCCATAAGCATCTAGCCAGCAATTGCTAATCAGTACTGCCTGTCTCTGCATGTTCTGCTGGTCCCTTATACACTGATTCACTACTCCTCAACCCACCAACTGCTATTTATTTAATAAACTAGATTCTGTCACTCAGCCTTTTAGACATGTAAATGGAGGTATTTACCTCTGTATAGTATAATCATCCACCAATCTTATCTGTGACAACACCATTACCATTATCCTATATAATTGCCTGTGGGCCTGGGTCTTTTGTAATCCCCACCATCAGCAAGTGATTGGAAGCGTCAGAGCAGCGGCACAAATGCACGGCACAAACGCACAATGTGTCATTATGGATACACTGGGGTACGGCCTGCAGCATCACAGTGCTTATATGGATACACTGGGGTACAGCCTACAGTGTCACAGTGCTTATATGGATACACTGGGGTACGTCCTGCAGGGTCACAGTGCTTATATGGATACACTGGGGTACGTCCTGCAGGGTCACAGTGCTTATATGGATACACTGGGGTACAGCCTATAGTGTCACAGTGCTTATATGGATACACTGGGGTACAGCCTATAGTGTCACAGTGCTTATATGGATACACTGGGGTACAGCCTGCAGGGTCACAGTGCTTATATAGATACACTGGGGTACAGCCTGCAGGGTCACAGTGCTTATATGGATACTAGGGGTGAGCGGGTTCGGATTTCTGAAATCCGAACCCCCCCGAGCCCCCCTGATCCGAGTCCGATCCGAGTCAGGCTCGACTTTTCCCGCCTGACTCGGATCTGAAATCGAGGCAAAACGTCATCATCCCGCCTTCCGAGTCTCGCGGGTTTTGGATCCTATATAAGGTACCCGCGTCTGCGCCATTTTCTCACTCGGCTGTGGACAGTGAAGAGGGAGGGTGGGAGTTAGGGCTGGCTGGGCTGTGTAGTGTAGTGTAGTGCTGCTGTTGTCCACTACTTCAAAGTCCATAGGGGCAGGCTGTGTTGTGCTGTGCTGCTGTTGTTAATAGGGGCTGTGTCCACTACTTCAAAGTCCATAGGGGCTGGCTGGACTGTGTTGTGCAGTCAGTTCTCCATAGGGGCTGTGTCCACTCCAAAGTCCTGTGCAGTGTCCCAGTCCTAAAGGGGTGCTGTAGTGTTGTCCAGGGGGTGCTCTGTCCATCAGGGGTGCTCCCCCCAAGTGCTAAAAAAATAATATATTTTCTGTGTTTGTGAATTGTGTGCGCAGTAGCCGCACGTGCATCAACAAAGTAGTGCCAAGCGTGCGCCTGTGTCATAAGTAAAGGGCCGGCTGGCTTGACCATTAAAGGGTGCTGTAAACTCCAGTACAAAGTACACTCCAGACCATTAAAGGGTGCTGTACACTCCAGTACAAAGTACACTCCAGTCCAAACCCAAAAATATATATTTTCTGTGTTTGTGAATTGTGTGCGCAGTAGCCGCACGTGCATCAACAAAGTAGTGCCAAGCGTGCGCCTGTGTCATAAGTAATGGGCCGGCTGGCTTGACCGTTAAAGGGTGCTGTAACCCCCAAAGTACACTCCAGTCCAAACCAAAAAAAAAATTATTTTCTGTGTTTGTGAATTGTGTGCGCAGTAGCCGCACGTGCATCAACAAAGTAGTGCCAAGCGTGCGCCTGTGTCATAAGTAAAGGGCCGGCTGGCTTGACCGTTAAAGGGTGCTGTAACCCCCAAAGTACACTCCAGTCCAAACCAAAAAAAATATATATTTTCTGTGTTTGTGAATTGTGTGCGCAGTAGCCGCACGTGCATCAACAAAGTAGTGCCAAGCGTGCGCCTGTGTCATAAGTAAAGGGCCGGCTGGCTTGACCGTTAAAGGGTGCTGTAACCCCCAAAGTACACTCCAGTCCAAACCAAAAAAAAATTATTTTCTGTGTTTGTGAATTGTGTGCGCAGTAGCCGCACGTGCATCAACAAAGTAGTGCCAAGCGTGCGCCTGTGTCATAAGTAAAGGGCCGGCTGGCTTGACCGTTAAAGGGTGCTGTAACCCCCAAAGTACACTCCAAACCAAAAAAATATATATTTTCTGTGTTTGTGACTTGTGTGCACTGTGGCTGCACGTGCATCAACAAAGGAGCAGTGCCAAGCGTGCGCCTGTGTCCCATAAGTAAAGAGCCGGCTGGCTCATTTCTTAAAGGGTGGTGTAACCCACAAAGTGCACTACTCTCCAGCAAAAATAAAAAAATATTTTCTGTGTTTGTGTGCGCTTTAGCCGCACGTATATATATCAATATAACATAAATGGAGGACCAAACTTTCTCCGATAAAAATAAAATAGGGAAAGATCAAGAACCACTTCCTCCTAGTGCTATTGCTGCTGCTGGGAGTTGTTCATCATCCCAGAGAGGAAGTAGGAACATCACTACTTTTACTAAACAATTGACCCTCCAACAGTCCCTAGCGATGAGGATGAAGTACGACAGCAGTCATCCTGAAGCAAAACGTATAACTGAGGCCTTGACTGCTATGTTGGTGTTAGACGTGCGTCCGGTATCCGCCATTAGTGCAGTGGGATTTAGACAATTGATGGAGGTAGTGTGTCCCCGGTTCCAAATCCCGTCTAGATTCCACCTGCATCCTCAAAGCAGCAGCGACAAGCGTACGTCTGTCTGTTAAAGGGTGGTGACACCCTCAAAGTGTGCTACACAAACAATAAAAATATTCTTCTTCTTTTTTCTGTCTTTGTGAATTGTGTGGGCTGTAGCCGCACTTGCATCCTCAAAGCAGCAGCGACAAGCGTGCGTCTGTCTGTTAAAGGGTGGTATAACCCTCAAAGTGCGCTCCACAAACAATAAAAATATTCTTCTTTTTTTTTCTGTCTTTGTGAATTGTGTGGGCTGTAGCCGCACTTGCATCCTCAAAGCAGCAGCGACAAGCGTGCGTCTGTCTGTTAAAGGATTACATCGGTGACAGCATCCAAGTAGGCATGTCAGACAGTCCGTACCTGTACTGGCAGGAAAAAGAAGCAATTTGGAGGTCCCTGTACAAACTGGCTCTATTTTACCTGAGTTGCCCCCCCTCCAGTGTGTACTCCGAAAGAGTGTTTAGTGCAGCCGGGAACCTTGTCAGCGAAAGGCGTAGGAGGTTGCTTCCACAAAATGTGGAGAAGATGATGTTCATAAAATGAATTGTCAACTCTTCCAGGGAGACCAGCCTCCAGAACGTACAGAGGGACCTGTGGTTGTGGATTCCAGCGGGGATGAATTAATACTCTGTGAGGATGAGGATGTACACAACACTGAAGAGGGTGAGGAATCGGTGGATGAGGAGGATGAGGACGACATCTTGCCTCCGTAGAGCCAGTTTGTGCAGGGACAGATTAATTGCCAGCTTGTTTTGTGGGGGCCCAAACGAACCAATCATTTCAGCCACAGTCGTGTGGCAGACCCTGGCGCTGAAATGTTTTGTTTGTTAAAGTGTGCATGTCCTGTTTATACAACATAAGGGTGGGTGGGAAGGCCCAAGGACAATTCCATCTTGCACCTCTTTTTTTTCTTTGCATTATGTATAGTTTGGGGCCTAGTTTTTCAAACTGCCATCCTGTCTGCCACTGCAGTGCCACTCCTAGATGGACCACGTGTTTGTGCCGCCCACTCGTATCTCTTAGCATAGTCATCCAGCTACCTCGGTGCAACCTTTTGGACATAAAAACACTATTGTGAGGTGTGAGGTGTTCAGAATAGACTGGAAATGAGTGTAAATTAAGGTTATTGAGGTTAATAATAGCATAGGAGCAGAAAACCCCACAAATTCTGTGATTTTAGCTGTTTTAATGCTTTTTTTAAAAAAAATACAGATCCAAAACCCAGAACCCAAAACACGGAAGGGTGGTTTTGGCAAAACCAATCCAGATCCAAAACACGAAGAAAGATCCAGATCCAAAACCAAAACGCAAAACACGAAAAGTGTCCGGTGCACACCCCTAATGGATACACTGGGGTACAGCCTACAGTATCACAGTGCTTATATGGATACACTGGGGTACAGCCTGCAGGGTCACAGTGCTTATATGGATACACTGGGGTACAGCCTATAGTGTCACAGTGCTTATATGGATACACTGGGGTACAGCCTGCAGGGTCACAGTGCTTATATGGATACACTGGGGTACAGCCTGCAGGGTCACAGTGCTTATATGGATACACTGGGGTACAGCACAAAAAAAATCTACTTTTTAACTTTTTTTTTGCTTATTATTTTTTTTTTTTTTTTTTAACTTTTCTTGACTTTTCTTTTACAGCCCCTGGACGGACAGCACAGCCCCTGGATGGACAGCACAGCACACCCCTTGAACATCACACTGGATGCACAGCACCCCCCTGGATGGACAGCACAATGGATGGACAGCACATCCCTGGGTGGACAGCACAGCACAGCACCCCCCCTGGATGGGCAGCACACTGGATGGAAAGCACACCCCTGGATGGACAGCACAGCACAGCACCCCCCTGGATGGGCAGCACACTGGATGGAAAGTACACCCCTGGATGGACAGTACAGCACAGCACACCCCTGGATGGGCAGCACACTGGATGGAAAGCACAGCCCTGGATGGACAGTACAGCACAGCACACCTCTGAATGGACAGCACAGCACACCCCTGGATGGACAGCACAGTCCTGGATGGACATTACACTTCTGTATGGACAGCACAGCACACACAGCAAACCCTCCTGTCCCCCCTGCACGGAGACTCAGCAGCCGATAACCGCAGGGAGGGACTTAATGCAATCCAAAACCAGCGAGAATCCGATGCGGGATTGATGTTTTGCCTCGTTTTGGATTCTGAGTCATGAGGGAAAACCTGAGCCAGACTCAGATCCTGCTCAGATTCTCTATATTCGGGTGGATCCGGTTCTTTGAGAACCGGACCCGCTCATCTCTAATTTATATAGTGCACACATATTCTGCAGCGCTTTACCAAAAATATTTGCCCATTCACATCAGTCCCTGCCTGTGGTGTTTCCAGAGGTGGGCCTGCAGCGCAGTTGAAAATTCAAATAGGGGAGCCACACCAACTGCCTTTCCAAACTCTGCCAAACATCGCCAGCCGGGACTCACTGGCAGATGGTGTGGCTCACCTGTTTGAATTTTGGACTGCAATGCAGCCCCATCTCTGGAGCCGCCACTGGTCTCAGCCCTAGTGAAGCTTACAATCTATGGGTCTGATTCAGATGTGGATGTAATGCTGATAGTTACACAGGTTGAGTGATTGTTTGCCATTGCACATGTATGTAAGCTGTACTATGGACACACAGCACTTGAATTGCGATTATGCCCACATAGAGAAATTACTCTCAAAGTGAGAGACAGGTAGTCAGCTTTTGAGGGAGGTAACAGGGGGGTAGCTGGGAAAACACAGGCGTGTCGGACCATTTAAACACTATTTTCTGGGCTTGTATAGATGTGCGGGTCCGGTTCTCCGAGAACAGAATCCACCCGAACATAGGGGATCCGAGGCCGGTCCGGGTTTTCCTGCCTAACTCGAAATCCAAAACGAGGCAAAACGTCATCATCCCGCTGACGGATTCTTGTAGATTTTTGATTCTATAAAGGCCCCGGTGATCGGCGCCATTTTCACTCAGGCTGTGGATAGTGTACATTGAACAGACGTGCTCTGTGCTGCTCTGTTTGTTCAAGGGTGTAGTGTTATCGGGCTGGGGCTGCAGTGTCACTCCTGCTGTGTCACTGTTGTCCTGTCAATCAAGGGGCTGGGGCAGCTGCAGTAAATAAAGGGCTGCTGCTGCAGTACATAAAGGAGTGCTGCTGTGTTGTCCTATCCATAAAGATGCCAGGGCTGCAGTACATAAAGGGCGATGGGTGTGCAGGAGTGCTCTGTCAATCCAGGGGTGCTCTTCCCCAATGTAAAAAAAATTAAAAACCTACTTAAAATTAATAATTATCATTCCACAAAAAAATAAAAAGATCTTTTTTTTGTATGTGTGCTAGCTACGCTATTATTGTTCAGCGACACTGCTGGCCAGACTGCAGTTTATCATCCACATATTTGTGACTCTGTAGGTGGTCCGTCCGCACTCCACAGGGGTGCTTGTTGTCCATAAAGGGGTGCTGTGTTGCTTATCAAGGTGCTGCAGCCTCATCCAGGGGTGCTCTTCCCCAGTGTAAAAAAAATAAAAGTTAAATAAAATTAGCATTCCACAAAAAAAAAAGTTGAACATTTTTTAATTTTTTATTCGTGTGTGCTAGCTACGCTATTATTTTTCGGTGACACTGCCGGCCAGACCGCAGTTTATCATCCACGTATTGTGACACTGTAAGTCATAGCACAGTGTGTTATTCTCATTCATAAAAATCTTGTGACACTGTAAGTAGTAGCGCAGTGTTTTACTCAAAATATCTTGTGACACTGTAAGTGGTAACGCAGTGTGTTTTTCTTTTCTTAATCATAAAAAATCTGGTGGCACTGTAAGTATTAGCGCAGTGTTTTACTCATAAAAAATATTGTGACACTGTAAGCGGTAGCGCAGTCTTTTACTCATACAAAATGTTGTTTTGTGGTAGCGCAGTGTGTTATTCTTTTCTAATTCACTGTAGATCATTGATACTGCAGTGGAATATTTAAAATTTATACAAATTGACATGTGTGCTGTACTCCACTTCATTCATGTTTGTTGATATGGAGAATGATCAGTTGAGAGGAGAGCAGGAACCACTTACTAGGGCTGGAGCTGCTGCCAATGCCACCAGTCATGATGATACTAGTCCGCCTACGTCATCTACTAAAGCTCATGCCCAAGGTCATACAGGGCTTAAGTCAGGGCATCTAAAATCAAAGAACCAATCTTTCATATTGGTAAAGAAAAAAACATCAAAGGGATAGTTAGCTGCAGAAAGACAGAAAATTGTAAATATGCCTGTAACCATACAAAGTGGCAAAGAAAGGCTAAGGCATTGGCCTTTATTTATGACTGGTGGTTCAGCCTCTTATGATGTAGACATAATTTTTTTTTTAAATAGTTAAGGCACAGGAACCAACTGTGCGCTCAGAAATGTCACAAATCCCTGAGGAGAGTCTAAGTGTGTGAGGGTGCCATGTGTGAGCCTGACCTCTCCAAAACTGTACTCAAAGAGGAACCTCCTTCTACAACTTGTGTGTCCTCTGCAAATGTGGGGATGAGCAACACAAGTCAACATGCTGGCATAGAAATTGAGGATGCTTCTGTGGAAGTGCACCAGGATGAGGAGGATATTTGTGTAGCTGACACTAATAAGGATGTAGATGATAAGGATGCTGATGATGAGGATGTTGTTGATGAGGATGTTGATTGTGGAAATAGTTGTTGATCATGATAAGGAGAAGTCCATTGTCATGCCTGGGCATAAAACAAAAAATCCACTTCTTTTGTGTGGAATCATTTTTACCCAAATCTGGACAACAATTGTCAAGCCATCTGTACCCATTGTCATTCCAGAGTAAGTAGAGGTAGAGACCCTAACCATCTAGGATCCTCCTCCCTGTTACGTCATGTACAGCGCATCCATCAAAAGTGTTTGCAAAATTCAGAAACTTTGGCTAAAAAAGTAACAACAAGCAGACCAGCGTCAGCTATCTCCCTTCTCTCTGCTAGATAGAAGCACCTGGCATCTTCACCACCAACACCTTCATCAACAATATCCTCAATTATGATCGAAAATAGTTCTGCATCCAATTTAATAAGGCTATCCTGGATTCCTCAGAAGAATCCTTGACTACTACGCCTACTGCTGCTGTTCGGAGTGGTCTTCATCCCAGAAGGGGACCAGGAAGACTACTAGCAGTAGTTCTAAAAAGCAATTGACTGTTAAAAAATCCTTTGCTAGGGGTAGCAAGTATGACAGCAGTCATCAGGTTGCACAGCGGATCACTGATGCCATAACATCTATGCTGGTATTGGATACCTGCCATTAGTGCAGTGGGTTTTAGACAGTTAATTGAGGTCCTCTGTCCCCACTACCAAATCCCATCTAGGTTCCAATTCACTAGAATAGCAATTCCCAGTCTATACAGGGACGTTAAAAAACTTAATTAGTGTCCTCCAAAGTGCCATTGTACCCACTGTCCACTTGACTACAGATATGTGGAAAAGTGGAACAGGGCAAACGCAAGATTACATAACTGTAAAAGCCCACTGGGTGTGTGTAATGCCTTCAGCGGCACCAACAGCAGCAGCAGCATCTAAGAAAAAGCAGCTTATTCAGAGGCAGGCTACTCTGTGTATAAACGGTTTCACAGTAAGAGGCATAATGCTGACAACCTCTTAGAAAAACTCAGTGAAGTCATTGCAAAATGGCTTGACTCTCCTCGGAATTTGAAATTTATGACAATGCCACCAATATTGTGAGAGCATTACAGCTGGGTGAATTCCAACATGTCCCATGTTTTGCTCACACTATTAACTTGGTGGTGCTAATTTTTTTGTAAATGACAAGGCCGTGCAGGAGATGCTCTCCGTGGTCCTCAAAATTTCTGGGCATTTTCGCCATTCAGCAGGTGCATGTAGAAGATTGCAGCACCTGCAAGAAATGTTGAATTTGCCCTGTCACCAGCTGAAGCAAGAGGTAGAACTCCACCCTTTATATGCTTGAGCAGATGGCGGAACAGCAAAAAGCCATCCAAAGCTGCACAAGGAAGAAGGACATAGGAAGAGGAGGGGGACTGTACTTTACTCAAGCTCAGTGGAAAATACTCTCCGTGTTGTGTAGAGTGCTGAAACCCTTCAAAGTAGTCACCTGTGAAGTGAGTTCAGACACTGCCAGCTTGAGTCAGGTAATTCCCCTCATTAGACTGTTGGAAAACCAGCTTGAGAAACTGAAGGAGGAGCTGAAATGAAGCGATTCCACTAGGCATGTTGGTAAGCAAATAATCTCAAGTAGCACGTGATGCAGCGATGGCTCCTCCTTCAGTTTCTCCAGCAAGTGTGGCTGCCAGGAAAAAACTAAACTTTCCCAAAAAAAGACCCACTGGTGATGCAGATGAGTAAACAACCAAGTTTTGTCATCTGGTCGGGTCTAAAGAATTGCCTACAATTAATGAGACCTCTACCTTGACTCCATCTGATGCGGTCACCATTCAAAGAATGGTTGAGGACTATTTTAATGATAGCGTCCAAATAGGCATGTCAGACAGTCCGTTTCACAACTGGCAGGAAAAAAAGGCAATGTGGAGGCCCTTGCACAGACTGGCTTTGCTTTACTTGAGCTGCCCACCCTCCAGTGTGTGCTTAGAAAGAGTTTTCAGCACAGCCGGAAACCTTGTCAGCGATCGGCGTAAGAGGCTACTTCCTCAAAATATGGAAAAGATGATGTTCAACAAAATTAACTACAAATTTCATGAGGAAGACCTTTACCGCCAATTACATGCAAAATTACAGAGGCACCTGAGGCTGTAATGGTAGATTCCAGTGGGGACGAATTAATATTGTGTGAAGATGATGTACACACTTATGAGGGTGAGGAATAGTATGATGATGGCGACATCATCTTGCCTCTGTAAAGCCAGTTTGTGCACAGAGAGATCATTACCAGAAATGTCAGCTGCCTGTTGGTAGCTTGTTTGTAGGGTCCCAAACAAACCAATTGCTTCAGCCACAATTGGCAGTCTCTGTCGCTGAAGTGATTGGTTTATTAAACTGTGCATGTCCTATATACAATATAAGGGTGGGTGGAAGGGCCCAAGGACAATTCCATCTTTCACCTCTTTTCTTTGCATTATGTGCTGTTTGGGGCATTGCTGTCTGGCAATTTTAATTTTGTAGTTTATGAAACTGCCAACCAGTCTGCCACTGCTGTGTTGCAAAAGTTTAATAGATGTCCTATATTTTTTTAACTGCCGTGCTTTTGTGCCGATGCTCTGACGCTTACTTTTTTTTATATAGTTTTATACTGTATTTATTTTGACTAAGTTCACAAATAAGTACAGTATACTTGCAAAATACTCTTATGCCATTTTTCAACCTTGATCTGTAGATATCAACCTGGTGGGCTTCGTTTTCCTTGATCATAACAGCCATGTTTGGTCAGATGCAACTCAAACACCAAATGGAAAGGCTATTTTGTGATGGTATCTGAAGATGGTCTCTCTCCTTCGCGCCCAGCCTTTTCATCCATAATCCCAGAAGCACAATGATAACAGATGTTTAGTACCAGACTTTAAAAATCCCTCTACCCTCTTCCTGTTCAGAGCTTTTGTTTTGTGTTCTGCTACAGACAGCATTTCCTGCATGCCCCTTTTTAAAAAAAAAAATACTGGACCACCACAAAAGCTCAACTGGGGCAAGGACAGATGTGAATGAGTCAAATATTCTTTGAAAATGACTCCCTACCTTCCTACCTCATAAATTTGCTTTGGAATCAAAAACTTAAATTGAATTTACTATGAATCAACCCTTCCTTTCCCTGCCTTTAACTACATACATACTCCAACTCCTACAGTGCCATGTTTGAAGTTGAACTGCCACGTGTTTGTGCCGCCCACTGCATCACTTAATTTAGTCAGCCAGCTAGTTTGGTGCAAATTATGGGCCTAAACTGGATGAAAACATTATTGTGAGGTGATCCAAATTGACTGGAAACAAATGGAAATTAACATTATTGAGGTTAATAATACTGTAGGAACAAAAAAGGCCCAAATTATGTGTTTTTATGATTTTTTAGAAAAAAATACAGACCCAAAACCAAAACACGCAAGGACGGTTTTGCCAAAACCATATTCAGATACAAAACATGAAGCAGATACATGAAGGAGATACAGGTCCAAAACCCGAAACACGGGGTGGCCGCACATACCTTTTCTGTTGGGAGCCATTTAACCTACCAGTATATTTTTGGATTGTGGGAGGAAACCAAAGTACCCGGAGGAAACCCATGTAAGCAGAATAATGCTGTAATTAAATAAATGATAGATAACAAATAGGTAGATGATCGGTATGATAAATATGTGATCAGGGCCAGATTAAGGTTTATGAAGGCTACCACAAGGGTCTTGTCGCAAGCCCGATGGTCGCGATGGTCTTGACCATCGCGACCATCATCATGGCCGCTCGCTATAGCTGTGGGTGGTCACCCACAGCTATGCGAGCGGCCAGGAGGCCGTTCTGAAAAAAAAAATGCCCGGCCCTGATTCAGAGCGAGCGATCTGTCAGAGCGACCGGCTCTGAATCAGGCCCAGAGACCACAGATCACATATACCACAGTGCTCCCAACACTAGTTATGTAGCTATGTGTGGGGGCCCCTATACAACTATTCAATATGCTCTGTTACATGATACACAATACAAATGAGATGGATACATATCATATGATACATGAGATTGATGAAAAGGATAGATATGAGACATAGGGGCATATTCATCATCATTTATAAACAATCAGTTGATATTAAGCATCCGGGACATTTGGGGTATAATGCCCACCTGTTCCTATTATAGCCTAGTAGGAATAAAGGCCCTGATTCAGAGCCGGACGCTCTGAAAGAACACTCACTCTGAATCAGGGCGTTTTTTTTTTTTCTTGGAGCGGCCTCCTGGCTGCTCGCATAGCTGTGGGTGACCACCCACAGCTATTGCGAGCGGCCAGGATGATGGTCGCAATGGTCAAGACCATCACGACCATCGAGCTTGCGACAAGACCCTTGTGATAGGGTCTCATGGCCACAAGCCCCAGAGATCTTCTGCCTCTAATAGAGCCGGAGGCTCTCTCACTGACATCACTGGTGATGTCAGTGGGGCCGCCCACAAACGGCAGGCGTTCTCTTGGGAACGCCTCAGTTTGTGAAGCCACTCCCACACCACGCCTCCAAAACGGGGCGAGCTATCGATCAAATCGACAGCCGCCCCCTTTTGGTGCGAGACCCAGAGCGACGGAGCGCCCATCGCTAGCCGGGTCTCGCGCATGCGCACGTCGGAGCCGGCTCCAGCGTGCGCATGCGCAGTGGCCTAACATCGACCCGCTTGCGAGCACGCAGCGCTCGCAAGTGGGTCTGAATCAGGCCCAGAGTCTGTTGGCTGGTGTCACATGTATAGTATCAAACAGTCTCAAATAGTTACCACTTTGTTCCAGTGATGTAGGGTTCTTTAGCAGAGAGGGTCCTGCATGTTGTTAGTCCCTTGTAAAACTTAGACCTTGCGGAAGTGGGCTCAGAGAAGCATAATAACGGCCGTGATGCTCCTTACACATTATGCCACACTGTAATGCCCTTTACACATTATGCCACACTGTAATACTCCCCTCTCCCCCCAGCGACTCACCTTCCCCACCCCCAGTAACTCACCTTATCCCCTTCCCAGTGACTCACCTACTCCTGTGTCCTTCCAGGCTCAGGCTGCTCCTACATGTCCCAGTCTTCTCTCCCCTGCGGCTGCTCACAGTCAGAATACTAGGCGCGGCCGCAACAACGTCATGCGGTGTTCTGCACCGGCATTGTGGGAGACAGCGGGAGGGAACTAGTGGCCATCATGGCACTGCTGGATTAATGTCTCAGATGGCGGTGGAGCGGTGAGCTTATCTAAGTAGACGGCACTGGTGGGGAGACTGCGGCTGTGCCCTCAGGCTGGAGTACACCAGGCAATAGCCCTGCTTGCTCGTCCTAGAATCGCCACTGACTGTAATGTGGGATAATATGAACTGGGGGCACTGATGTGGCATAATATAAATTGGGGGCATTAAAATGTTGCACTGTATAAACTGTGGGCACTACAGTGTGATATAATATGAAATTGGGTGCTACAATGTTATATAATATGAACTGGATGCACTACAGTGTGCATTATGAACTGAGGACACTTTAATGTGACATAATATGCACTGGAGAAAAAATTATATAATGTGAAATGTGGGCACTGTGCGGCATTATGTGTATTGGCAGTACTACCATGTGGCATTGTGTGAACTGGAGCACTGCTATGGGACATAACATGAACTAGGGCACTACTATGTGACGTAAGATTAACTAGGATACTACTATCGGGCATAAATTAACTAGGGCATTACTATGGGGCATTAAATAACTAGGGCATTACCAAGGAGCATTAAAATTAACAAATGCAGAGAAAGGTATCTCTCTAGAAAAATTAGGGAGGGTGATGCTAGTCACATACTGTAACAAATCAGTTCATGGACACAGCTCCCACCCATTATACATTGGGGAAATGTATCAAACCTTCTAAAGATTAAGGTTTATGAAGGCTACCACAAGGGTCTTGTCGCAAGCCCGATGGTCGCGATGGTCTTGACCATCGCGACCATCATCATGGCCGCTCGCTATAGCTGTGGGTGGTCACCCACAGCTATGCGAGCGGCCAGGAGGCCGTTCTGAAAAAAAAAATGCCCGGCCCTGATTCAGAGCGAGCGATCTGTCAGAGCGACCGGCTCTGAATCAGGCCCAGAGACCACAGATCACATATACCACAGTGCTCCCAACACTAGTTATGTAGCTATGTGTGGGGGCCCCTATACAACTATTCAATATGCTCTGTTACATGATACACAATACAAATGAGATGGATACATATCATATGATACATGAGATTGATGAAAAGGATAGATATGAGACATAGGGGCATATTCATCATCGGAGGCCGTATGGTCCCTGATTATTAAGTATTGATCTCACAGCGAGGGATACTTAAGTATCCAACTCGCAGCGGGAGAAATTTGACACCATAGCAATTCATTGCTCCGGTGCGAGGACAGCTGCTCCGAAAAGCAGCTGCCCCTCGGTTAGTATCGCAGCTACAGAAGTATCTGCATTACTTACCTCCTCTGTGTCCTCCCGGCACCCGAGGTCACGCATGCGCAAAGCCACCGGGGAGGTAGTGAGGAGGCGGTGGAGGGATCCGCCCGGATCCCTCTTCGCATTCCCGGAACTTCCGGGGGATCCGAGAACAAGCACCGTCTGAAGATGGCGCTTGTTCTCGGAAGCAACCTTCAAAAATCTTCATTTTTCGGAGTTTGCTGAATATCAGGTGGTCCATTTGGGACCCCTGATGATGAATAGCCCGGTAACTAAAATATGCGGAAACTAGCATTTCCGCATGGTTACCAGGCCATTTATCGATGATGAATAGGCCTCTAACACTTGAAAGATACATATAATGAAGATAGGTAACAGGCACATACTTAGGGGATGTTTCCTGTTGCCCAATAGACCTGTCCTCTATGTCCTGAAATAGGACTAGAATTACTGGTGGACCCCACTGCCGGAGAGCACCATCCAACCTACTGTACACTGGGCCTGGTCCAGCAAGGATCGCAACTGCGAATACGCACACAATCAGGCGATTGAAATTGTTACGCACTGTGCATGGGCATACTTGTATAGTCCCCGTCCCAATCGAGCAGCAGCTACAGGACACACCAGGGATCTCATCAACATCCTTGTTCTGGGCCAGTCCGACTACGACACTAACGAGGCCTGGCGAGACATGGCCCATTAGGTACATGGCATTAATCTGTTAAAGGTGCACAGAGGACAGAGTTGCACAGCTGTCTATCATCAGGAGAGGAGGCAGGACCCACACAGAGAACAGTGGAAAGAGAAAACAGTTGTGGATTATTGCTGGTCCATCATCTGCGGTGCACAAAGGAAGTGCGCAGCACTCCTGCAAGTAGTAGCATGAAAAAAATTGCCTTCCCCCTGCTGTATCCACCACTGTAGCAGGCGAAGGAAGCACAGACCAGGGTGGGATGGAGCAGGGGAGAGGCAGTAGCTGCACTGACTAGAAGGGGAAGTGGAACTATGCTGACACTGAGAGGCCGGAGTTGACTGTGACTGCGCCCTTCCAGGCTACAGTGCTCCGGGCGATGGCCCTGAAAGCCTGCCCCTTGACCAGCTCCTAAATAGTTCACAAATCTGACATACTGACATAAAATGTTGGAAAGGTGGCATCCCCTAGCAGTGCTACATTGAAAGTCACTGAGCTCTCCAGAGTGGTCCATTATTCACTTAATGTGTGACTATGGAGATTACATGGCTGTATGATTAATCTTATGTACCTGTTAGCAATGGGTGTGTCTGAAATGGAAAAAGAGACTAATTAGATGGGTTGTCTATATACTTTTGATTATATAGTTTACACATGCATGTATAATATTTAAATAATAATATTTATTTAACTTTGGACTATTGTATTTTGGCATATGTTAAATATATGCGTAGACATGGAGATATAAACAGCGGTAATAACATTTAAATAATACTTATACCAATGGAATGGATTGTGTATATGAAAATAAACCGGATAAAAATAAATTATAAATATGTATATGCACACAGTTATCTAAGCCTTTTTAAGATCAATATAAGCATAATTTAAAAGCATTTATAAACAATCAGTTGATATTAAGCATCCGGGACATTTGGGGTATAATGCCCACCTGTTCCTATTATAGCCTAGTAGGAATAAAGGCCCTGATTCAGAGCCGGACGCTCTGAAAGAACACTCACTCTGAATCAGGGCGTTTTTTTTTTTTCTTGGAGCGGCCTCCTGGCTGCTCGCATAGCTGTGGGTGACCACCCACAGCTATTGCGAGCGGCCAGGATGATGGTCGCAATGGTCAAGACCATCACGACCATCGAGCTTGCGACAAGACCCTTGTGATAGGGTCTCATGGCCACAAGCCCCAGAGATCTTCTGCCTCTAATAGAGCCGGAGGCTCTCTCACTGACATCACTGGTGATGTCAGTGGGGCCGCCCACAAACGGCAGGCGTTCTCTTGGGAACGCCTCAGTTTGTGAAGCCACTCCCACACCACGCCTCCAAAACGGGGCGAGCTATCGATCAAATCGACAGCCGCCCCCTTTTGGTGCGAGACCCAGAGCGACGGAGCGCCCATCGCTAGCCGGGTCTCGCGCATGCGCACGTCGGAGCCGGCTCCAGCGTGCGCATGCGCAGTGGCCTAACATCGACCCGCTTGCGAGCACGCAGCGCTCGCAAGTGGGTCTGAATCAGGCCCAGAGTCTGTTGGCTGGTGTCACATGTATAGTATCAAACAGTCTCAAATAGTTACCACTTTGTTCCAGTGATGTAGGGTTCTTTAGCAGAGAGGGTCCTGCATGTTGTTAGTCCCTTGTAAAACTTAGACCTTGCGGAAGTGGGCTCCTTACACATTATGCCACACTGTAATGCCCTTTACACATTATGCCACACTGTAATACTCCCCTCTCCCCCCAGCGACTCACCTTCCCCACCCCCAGTAACTCACCTTCTCCCCTTCCCAGTGACTCACCTACTCCTGTGTCCTTCCAGGCTCAGGCTGCTCCTACATGTCCCAGTCTTCTCTCCCCTGCGGCTGCTCACAGTCAGAATACTAGGCGCGGCCGCAACAACGTCATGCGGTGTTCTGCACCGGCATTGTGGGAGACAGCGGGAGGGAACTAGTGGCCATCATGGCACTGCTGGATTAATGTCTCAGATGGCGGTGGAGCGGTGAGCTTATCTAAGTAGACGGCACTGGTGGGGAGACTGCGGCTGTGCCCTCAGGCTGGAGTACACCAGGCAATAGCCCTGCTTGCTCGTCCTAGAATCGCCACTGACTGTAATGTGGGATAATATGAACTGGGGGCACTGATGTGGCATAATATAAATTGGGGGCATTAAAATGTTGCACTGTATAAACTGTGGGCACTACAGTGTGATATAATATGAAATTGGGTGCTACAATGTTATATAATATGAACTGGATGCACTACAGTGTGCATTATGAACTGAGGACACTTTAATGTGACATAATATGCACTGGAGAAAAAATTATATAATGTGAAATGTGGGCACTGTGCGGCATTATGTGTATTGGCAGTACTACCATGTGGCATTGTGTGAACTGGAGCACTGCTATGGGACATAACATGAACTAGGGCACTACTATGTGACGTAAGATTAACTAGGATACTACTATCGGGCATAAATTAACTAGGGCATTACTATGGGGCATTAAATAACTAGGGCATTACCAAGGAGCATTAAAATTAACAAATGCAGAGAAAGGTATCTCTCTAGAAAAATTAGGGAGGGTGATGCTAGTCACATACTGTAACAAATCAGTTCATGGACACAGCTCCCACCCATTATACATTGGGGGAAATGTATCAAACCTTCTAAAGATTGGAGAAGTGGACAGGTTGAGAAGTAGCTTCTGCTTATTATTTTATAAAATACACATGTTTAATCGTCACCACAGATGTATCAAACCTTAGAGAGAGATAAAGTAATGAAGTTAGCCATAGCAGCCAACCAGTTCTAGCCATTATTTATCTAGCACAGGGCGGGATGTACTTATTCTAAAATGTGGTCAAACCCTAGAAAGCTGCAGTTTTCGAGGTATGATCACATTTCCCATATGTATCAAGCTCCAGAAAGCAAAACTTTCCAGAGCTTGTACTCTGTAGGAAAAGCCATCTATAGATGGCGTTACCTAAAAAAAGTCAATAGGATCCCTCCCAGTGGCCCCAATAGCTTGCGCATGCTCGGCCTTCAGCCAGCAGAAGAACTCCCGGGTCATAAACCCGTAAGTCCTCACACCGCAAAGATCGAAAAAGCTGTCTTTTGCGGTTTTAATAGCAAACTTACATGCATACATTAAGTGGATGTAACGCAGTCAAAATGCGATGCTTGATACATCTTGCTTGCAGTTAGTAAAATTAAAGTTAGAAGTTGCTATGGGCAACTTCCTCATTTTATCTCTAACAAAGGTTCCATACATCTCCTCCATAGAGTCATATTTAACAACGGTTGTTCCCTAGGGTCTGGTAGATGGTAGATTGTGTTTCCCACCCTATGGGATGGCACCACTGGGAGTGAGACTTGTGATTCTCCTCTCTTTATTGTGGTCAGCTTCAGCAATGTATCTCAATTCCTATGTTAGCATGTGGACTGTTAATATTTAGTAATTTGTTATCATGTCATTTATTTGTTTTCTAACGATACTGGGGGAGATTCCATGCACTGTGATGCACTGCATTGTGTTTATTTCCAGGTTCTTACTCTCATACTACAGTAATCAGGGGATTTCTTGATTTATCAACTTCTACAACAGGGGTGGGGAACCTTTTTTCTGCCGAGGGCCATTTTGATATATATAACATTATTTGCGTGCCTGGTGCAGGCCACGCCCCCTCCGTATGACGTCACACAGGGGCGGGGTCACAATTGCCCGTGATTACAGCAATGCTGAGGATGCTCCGGGGAGCTGTAAGGGCAGCGGTGTGACCGTCTGAAGTGTCCTAGGGACGCTCCAGGTGGCACTGCTGTATAGATTCTGGCTGCGGTGTGCCATTCTAGGCACCCTGCTAGCCAGATGAGGCTAACAGTAAAAAGCTCAGAGGGCCAAACCAAATGATTCCAAGGGCCTTATACGGCCCCCGGGCCTGAGGTTCCCCATCACTGTTCTACAAAGTAAAAAATACCTCTAGATATTTAAGCCTCCTGGACATGTAATCATGCTGTCTGACTCTGAATGTATCAAAATGTATTATAATTGTGTGAAGTTCCTTGTTCCAAGATGGAGCATGTGCTTGTACATTTAAATTAATCTTTGTAATGGAGGATGGTCAGCGAGTTTCAGCATTCAAATTTTTAGTAATATAAGAATACAGTTACAGTATGTTATGTAGCATGTGCTCTTATCCAGCTAATATATCTCTCAGCTGGTTGCTTTCAATTGAATACACCCTACTGTTAATGTAGTCATCATTGCCAGGCAGCGCCTACGATTAACCGAATGCTAATCAAATCAGCATGGGCAACGGTGAATCTGGCATGGCTGCCTCAAACACTTGATATCCTGCAAGGAAAGACTTGCTATTTGCATTGCAAGTAATAAGATTCATTGTTTGGGCTCACAAACAGGCATGTAACTAATTGAACCAGGCCTTCCTCAAATTCCCAATGCATTTCACAATAAAATTACTGAGCTAATATGGCTGTAATTAGTCATATTTGCTCCTGTATAATATGTTGTGCGTGGCAGCTGGATGAGAATGAGGCTAAACGCATTGTTTTGCAACTGTGGGGTTACCGTTTGTTTTTTACTAATAGATCCTGGGTTCTACTAGTCTCTATTTTAAATGATCTCATAAGAGCAAAGGCTGGAATCAGTAAATTAATGTCTAAATCATGGGAAAATACTGCTGTTAAAAACAGGAAAGTTTACCATGAAATGTTGAATGGATGGAATCCTGAACTTTGCATTACATTTATAAATGCATCATGGAATAGTCATTTCCCCCTATGCTGACTGTATTTCCTGGTGGAGAATATGGCTTTTATCTGAGGGCACAACTGTTATATCTGAGTATCTGGCTTTGGTCATGTATGCCATTCAGAAGACCAGCCAGGGTGGGGACGTGTAATGTGTGACATGGAAAGAGATTCAGAGGGTCATTTCTCATACATATAATGAATATTGTTTGCACATTAGCTACTATATAATAGCATTTCTCATTATGGGTCACACAGAGTGTTACAATGATTTTGAATAATTGCAAAAGGCTCAAAAACAGAACATTATACTGTAACTAACCTAGGAGCTTGCTCCTATTGGGGCAGCACAGATGGTGTATTGGTTACCATTGCTGCCTCACAGCACTGAGGTCATGGGTTCGATTCCCACCACGGCCCTACCTGTGCGGAGTTTGTATATTCTCACTGTGCTTGCGTGGGTTTCCTCCGGGTGCCCTGGTTTCCTCCCACACTCCAAAAATATACTGGTAAGTTAATTGGCTCCCAACACAAATTACCTCTAGTGTGTAAGTGTGTGAGCATGTGATAGGGAATATAGAGTGTAAGCTCCACTGGGGCAGGGACTGATGTGAATGTCCAAATATTCTCTGTAAAGTGCTGCGGAACATGTGTGCGCTATATAAATAACTGGTAATAATAATAATAATAATAATAATATTGCGGATAATAGTCTCTATAAAATACCGGCCTGAAACCATTGTATAGTAGTAGAGTTGTTATTTTATTTTAATCATTACACATACATGAAGAACACTAGATATGCATGGGAGAACTGAGGTTGGGTCTGGGGCTCAGGGGTATATGTTGCCAAATGGACTTTTTGCATTGATTATACAGTAACTCTCTTCTTAATTCTTCTTATTATTATTATTATTTACATCAGTAGTCATACCCAAATAAGTAGCAGGGCGTTAGAACCCAAGAGTTAGGTGTCGCTGTAGGCAATGGGGAGGAGATGATGACATACAGTAAGTGAGGGAAGAAAAAGCATATGAGGGAAGAGGACCCTGCTCGTGAGTGCTTACGTCTAAAGTTACTGAGGGGCCTATTTATTAAGCCAAAATCATATGGAAACAACTGTTTTTGTCAGATTAAGGCACTTTTTAGTAAGGTACAATTTACTATAAGCTGAAGGGATATCGCAGATGCCATATGCTTGCTGTACAGCAGTCTTCATTATTTCCAATGGGGACTGTGGCAGGCGCCATTTTACCAGGTTTCTAAGTGGCATATTTATCACAATCCGCTTCCTAGATGCAGATTGAATGTGAGAAATTCACCAAATAACGCAATGCAATATATGAATTAAGCACAAGGATGTATTAAATATCGACTGCTCCCACGACCCACCGGTCTGGCTACCTCTCGCCGCGGACGCAGTGCCATCCCATGGTCCGGTGACCGAACCAGTGAAGCACGCCAGGTTAACCTATGCACAGCACCAACCCTACCACATAGCCGCACTGATCATCAACCTCGAACCAAATCCTACCGGTAGGTAAGTACTTTGAGACTAAGTTACCACCCCCCGGGTGCTCACAACAGACCACTGCTCCCGAAAGCACACCACCAGAGACTCTGAAGACTGAACACCAAAGGTCCAGCAGGGGAGACGTGCTGGTCACTGAACTGCACTGCAAGGAGGCACCTGAAAGGGTCCACCAACCTCCCCACCCAGAGTCTCCACCTGCACCATCCCTCCTCCACATCCTCTTACACAGAAAGTTTCCCCATCCCCATCCCTGGGACCTCATTGGAGTAGCACTGTGACTACTACAATAAATGATTTGGTCTCCTTCATACCACCATGGAAACTCACAACACCCCAACCCTATAGATACACCACACACACCCACATTTAAGGAAGAGCGCACCTATATCCCAGTTTCTGGGAGTGTATTAAATATCGCAAACAGGGACAGAGCTTGTGATGGGAAGTACATTTATGAATAGATATCATCGTGGTGAAGAAATACCCTGACTGATGGTAACCACACATGTGAGCTGAAGTAATTACTTTTTTTTTACATTTATGGATTCCTACATAACAGCATAAACTGAAGACTGGCGGAGGGCATATAGAGTCCCAATATGGAATTATTCTAAGAGATGACATCAAGAAACATATTTCTGAAAGTAAACTAATAACAGAGCCAATTTTATTTTGTAATTTATTTTTAAAGGGATTAAGCCAAACTGATCCGATTCTGTAAGGATGTCAGTCACAATGAAATCCAGACAGTTACCTTCTTATGCCACAAGCACTTGTGAGGCAGAGGAATTGAATTAAGTATTACGAGCATAACACTGTATGCTGCATTCTAGATTACTCTCCAACCTACTCACACAATTAGTAAGCAGCAGGTCCTACTTTTGTACACTCTAAATATGTTTGTTATACACTTAGCACAAATGGTGCTATTGTAGTTATTATTTATACTGTATAGTGCCACTATCCTTACCTTATAGTGCTTTACAGTTATGTAAAGCAGATTTACTGTATCCAAAAAGGAGCAGTAAGAAACAGTTTCTGAGTTAAACTCATACTTGACGACTTTACTAAATTCTTCTCCGGAAGGAGTCTGGAAAGGAGATGCAGGTGGGCAGTGATGGAGAAGGACTATTAGCGTCATTGGGCCCCGCCCTCTTGCTGCAAAATGCTGCGAATCATGCATATTTAAATAGGGGTGGGGCCAAATGACACGATTATCATAGAATCGCATCATTAAGCCCTCCCCCTAATCACGGACCACCGATTCCCAGTAAGATTCTATCCATTCTGCCCACTTTTACCTAGTCCTACATGGCACTATATAAATACTGTACAGTAGTCTGAGCCAGGCTATGATTGGTCACTTCAGGCATACCTGTACGCAACTGACTTCACGCTTTGGCTCCACAGCCCATACAATGTTTCAGGGGTGGACACCATCCCGGGTTGATGTAGTGACGCTATGTTTTGCTACAGCGCATGCCTGAAAATTACAAAAATCCCTAACTGCCCGTGCCCGAAACCAAGTGTCCTATGCTTATCAAAAAGAAAGATCCTCTGGCGCCTCCTATAGGTTCCGTATATGGCAAATTAAATAGTAATCACAAATTAGTATTAAAACAAATGGTTTATTTTAAGACACCATGAGCATGCTTATGTATGGTGATATAGAGCAATGTAAGATAGGCTTTAGCCAATAAAAAATTATACAAACTCACTAACAACATAAAACATAAAACAGATACAGTGATAGATAGGAGAACAGACACGCTATATATGCATTTTACTCTGTTCCTAGAATCCTTTTAAAGATAGTCCAAATATGAGGAGGTAAGATATATGCAGATATCCTCCTAAGTGATATAAGTCTCAAGTGATAGTTCCAAAATGTATATGCACATGTGCTTACCGCACTGGATGATGTTCCTCCAAATAGTGGCTTTTTCGGGAGGTAAATCAGTTTATAGTAGTTTGCCGGCAAACTTGGGGTGCTCTACGTATATGGACGTGAACCAGGTCCCCCTCCACTGTCATCAACGTGTTTCGCCTACTACTAGGCTTCCTCAGGATGGTGTGCGGATGTCCTTCTTACTGACCTATTTATACCTCCTCGCTCTGTATTACCCGCTCTGCCGCATGCACTTCACTTCGGGCCGGCGGCTCCACTATGTTCGCGTCACTTCCGATTATTCTCGATCGTTGGATGGGGCAGTGCCGGTCTGGCGTCAGCTTCCGGTCCGTTGTGTCATGCGGTCACACGTCACTTCCGCTTCACGATCGTGGAGTGCACACGAGCACGTGGCTTTTATTCCTATTTGAAGTCAGCGCTTTCCTTATAAATACACAAGGGATAGGATATCATTAAAATGTCACATGTTGTTCATCATTCCGGAATCGGCTTCACTGATGGCGTCTTCTAATTTATGTTTGAAGTAATATAGAGTGACTGGACAAGGGACATACGACGAACGTAAGAAACAAACATCCTATATATTAAGAGCTATACATACAGGGCAAGTGTTTTCTCATATACAGTATAAGGGGAGATTATTATAGTAAGCTATAGACAAAAGTATAAGGTTAGAAAAATAGTCAACTATAGATGTAGGTTTAGGATTTGAGGAATGGTGTCAGCTCGAAATCAATATTAAGCCATGAGGTTGTAGTGTTCCCAATTCAAAAATCATTCTCGTTTCTTCCTTGAGTAAGCTATCATCTAGATTCCCCCCTCTCCAAGGAGTTGATACCTGTTTCAGACCCACAAACATTAGTTCTGATGGATCGCTCTTGTGTTTCTCCTGAAAATGTTTGGAAACGCTGTGATTCTCTTTGTTGAGGAGGTATAAATAGGTCAGTAAGAAGGACATCCGCACACCATCCTGAGGAAGCCTAGTAGTAGGTGAAACGCGTTGATGACAGTGGAGGGGGACCTGGTTCACGTCCATATACGTAGAGCACCCCAAGTTTGCCGACAAACTACTATAAACTGATTTACCTCCCGAAAAAGCCACTATTTGGAGGAACATCATCCAGTGCGGTAAGCACATGTGCATATACATTTTGGAACTATCACTTGAGACTTATATCACTTAGGAGGATATCTGCATATATCTTACCTCCTCATTTGGACTATCTTTAAAAGGATTCTAGGAACAGAGTAAAATGCATATATAGCGTGTCTGTTCTCCTATCTATCACTGTATCTGTTTTATGTTTTATGTTATATGTTGTTAGTGAGTTTGTATAATTTTTTATTGGCTAAAGCCTATCTTACATTGCTCTATATCACCATACATAAGCATGCTCATGGTGTCTTAAAATAAACCATTTGTTTTAATACTAATTTGTGATTACTATTTAATTTGCCATATACGGAACCTATAGGAGGCGCCAGAGGATCTTTCTTTTTGATACGCACCATATTAGGGAAGGTGATCCCCAACCCTTTCCTCTATAAGCAGCAACCTAATAGGATTAGTACTAGCGCTACCTTCATTCCCCTTGTTTTCAAGTGTCCTATGCTGTTCACAATTGTGTACGGTATCGCTAACACTTGAGAAGGGGTTTGAGATCCCTGAGCCATTCAGGGTGGAGACTGAGAAGTGATCGTAAACAGGGGTCGTTTCATGGGCGTGTTATGGGTGTGTCACAGGTGTGTCTGGGAACGCTGCTGCGATCCCAATCTCAAATCCACTACTTCAGAGGCCATGTTTAATTGGATTTGAGGAGTAGATCCTAGGCTACCGCAAATGGTAATAGTGCGACCAATGTTGCATGGATGTTGAAGTGTTTACAATCTCCATTGCAAATGCATAGACCACTGGCATCACAAGGTTTGCACACCCCATCGCACCGTCCAGCACAAAGGGAAGGCTGAAACGCGGCAGCATTACCAACCATCTCTGAATCAGGCCCAATGTCTACATTAACAGCTAAAAACAATACATTGGGTATTGTACATGTATTTGCAGATGTGATTTTGATTATCCATGTAACCTCTTCCCTCATTTACCCTGGATAATCAGGATCTAAAAATTCCATGATGCCAAACTAACTTACTATTTAAATGCCAGAGAGTTAACTCTAAACATCTGCAAATGACTCACAGGTATTTGTAAAAATCTTCACACCATGACGATGCTTCCGATATCTGGAGCGGATTGTGCACTGTCTGGGAAGGATTTCTTTTTTCTTGTAACGCAGGAATAAGACCTTTTATCTGCTTGTGATGAATACATGTATACTAGCAACACCTCACTTGTTTCATTTCCATGAGTAATCCACTTGTATCTTAATAAGGAAGTTTCCAATAGCCAGAGAAAGGAAATAGTTAAATCCTTTTACATTCAGTACCCCCACTTCCCATCCCCACCCCATGAGAACAGGAAGTTGAAAAGGAAAAGCTTTCCCGAGTCCAGCAACTGGGAACGAGGGATCCTGGAACATGTACTAGGGCCGACAATAAAATGGCCCCCCATCCCCCTAGCAGAGGAAACAAGAGAGACTTCTTCAAACAAGTACAACAACAACGGGAGTTTCTGTGACCACACAGACTGACAATATTTAGAATAAAGGTTACTGATACTTAAGTTACAGTACACATGAACATATCATATACTGTATATATATATATATATATATATATAAAAAATATATCTGTATGTATATATATATATATATATACATACACACACAGATACATATATATATATACTATGTACATATATCCAGGGCCGTAACTAGGGTAGTGCGGCCGGTGCCTTCGAACAGGGCACCACAGGTCAGAGGGCGCTGTTTGGGTCTGTCAATTTTCTGTTTATTACCATTCTCACTTGTAGCTTCCTCTTATTTTATCCCCAGCATCTCCTGGTCTCTCCTATCTCTTCCCTGGCCCTTCCCCATGAGGCCATTCCCCTTGTTTTGGTGCTTTATGTACCTATTTGAAAAATGGGGGGGCGCAAATGCTCTTTCTGGCACACGGCATCAAAAGGTCTAGTTACGGCTCTGCATATATCCATAGCAATACATGCACTTCCATGTACAATACCTACACTGTAGTTAGTTGTAATGATTTACTCCGAGAGTCTTTTGTTCCTAAAGATAGGTTATTTTGTAATAATCAGCAAATGCGCTTGAACGCAACTACTAGTATAAGCTAGATAAGCTAGATTTTCTTATTATTGGTGTATGTTTTGTTTTAAACTTAGAACTTACTAGGAATGGGAAAGCATATAGAATAATTTGGTTCTCTGATCATGCCCCCTGGGTGTCTAATGTTCTGCTTTATACTAAAATATGAATATATGATGTCCCAGCTCAGCAGCAATTTATCTCTGCAATGTCTTATCAAAACCCTGAATTACATACAGTAGCTATTAATATGTATACAAATATTGGCAAATGTTCCAATATTTGTAATATTTACATTAACACTGAGCAGAACTGTATTTCTATAACCTATTGTTAAAGAGCTGTAAACTGTTCTTTTTTTCAGGATTTCTTTGTTTTTGTGCAGCTCTGTTAATTAATTGAATTAATAATTAGTCCAGTCGCCTCAAACAGGGACACTCTGAAATCCTGCTATTTCAGATATCCCTGAGGACTGCATCTCGTTAACACTTGCACCTTTGATTTTTCAATGTTTTGTTTTTGGTGAAGGGTCCCTTTTCTGTTAATTGGGGGCAGCATGTGTCTTGTCCTTTGGGAATCTATGATCCCAGCTCACTTCCAAGTTCCCAATATGAATTGCATGCTGCATGTATTTGCACCAGTACGAAGAGAAGGTACGAAAATCTCTGTGACACAATTGATAAAGGGTAAATAACCTCCGTAATTAAAAATTTCAAAAGATATTATAGGTGATGACTTTAATAACTAACATAATAACTAAATTTATAAAAGCTTTCAGGTTTCTATGGGCTCAGGTGGTTTAATAATATTAATTCATATTTTTTATTCAAACAGATAAATAATTTTATCATAAAAAAAGATAATTATTTTGTATATGCCTCAGAAACAGATTAATTACTATGTACTCATATTATACATTTTGAAATTTGCAGGATCATTTTAGAAATCATGCACTAATAAACATTTTATTATAAAAAAATATGTATTGAAATTATGGCAAAACATGAAGTTAATCGGAAATTGTAGCAAAATGTAGATATTGGAGATTTCAGGTAGATATATATTTAAGAAAGGAAATGCAATCCCACATGATTTTTGAGACATTTCTTTTGATCCTTAAAACTGTGATTTCTTTACCCCATCGATTTCTTAATGTATTTAAATTAAATGTAGATTTTTTTTTTTTTAAATATCAGACAGGAAGATCAGATAACCTTGAACAATAAAATACATTTTCAAAAACATGTTCAAATGCTAGGACTGATACAAAGAGCTTCTTGTACAAATGACAACGACTTCATAACTATATGTATTTATGTTAATATGCAAGCAAATATGGATTATTCTAAACTAAATATACCTCTAATTTATTCTGAACTATACATTAAATCTTAAGAATCCAGCCATCTGGCAGTCACATAATTAACATGTTCTAAATGCTGATTAATGCCCTCTGTTAAAATACCATATATCATTAACATGAACGATCAGTGATATAACTAAAAATTATGACAACGCATAGAGCTCAATTAAAATTAAAATATATTTAAACAATGCATTAATGTAAAGTTACTATGCTCTTACACACAAACATTAAAAATGTGCAAATAGTTACACCTACAAAATACAAGAATGACTCAATTTTGTTAAAGAAAAAAACAAAAATCTGATTTTAAATATGCTGATTAAATTATTTCATCAGAAGCATATGCATTTTCAGTTACTGCAATAGTATTATGCATTACAGCACATATTATTTTTTTGTGATTTTTTTTCTTTTAGTCTTTTTTTGTTAATTAGTAGTGGCGTAGTTCTGTTTTCTAGCTTTAGGCTTTATATATTTTGTATACAACAGTGCAGTGCAGTGCATGGTCAGCTGGGGGTTAATTTTTTCTCCCAATTCAGCTCTGATGGCTTGCGTGTCTTAGAGTAACACAGACCTCACATTGTAATAATTATTTTTCAGAAGACTTTAGTGTTGCAAGATCTTTGTAGTTCCACAACGTGCGATCACATCATCCTGATGACACTCGGAAGCGCTAACACTGAGATATAGCACAATAAAGCAGTAGGAAAAAGAGATTGGAGTTCTCCACATTAAGGGCGGGATGTACTAAGCATCGCATCCGTGATGCGGTACATCCCGACTCTTATTGGGTACATACAGAGGTTGATTACCACGGTATGTACTTAGGAAAGCGATTTAAATCGCAAAGGACAACTTTCCCGATAAAAGCTGTCCTTTGCAATAGCCTCAGCTAGACGGATTTCCGGGTTTAATACCCAGAAGTCCCTATGGAGTCCTTCTGCACATGCGCACAAGGACGTGCCTGCCACAGGGGGGGCTGGGAGGGATCCAGTTGGATGCCTCTCAGAGGGAGTCCCATCAGAAACCCATAAGGTATTGGGTAATGCCATCTTCAGATGCATCACATGCCGGTGCTTAGTACATACATTATGGGAAATGCGGGAGCATTCTGGTGACTACAGACAGGTAAGTATAAAACTATATGGGTGCAGGGTGCAAAAGTTTGTATGGGCTCCTATGTACCTTCCAATGATCATAAATGTATATAACACATGTGACAAGAAAGGTGGGCTCCCATCAGCTCAGGACACCATAGCAGCTGCCCCTTTGCACTTATGGTAGTTATGTCCATGCTGCCAACACTGTATGGGGTGGGTACACTAATAGTTTTACAGCCTAACAGTCTCATTATTTGAATTATTCTCCATGTAAACAGCAGAAATAATTGAAGCATCCAAAAAAATCTTATATATATATATATATATATATATATATATATATATATATACTGTATATAGATTTCACTATTTATTTCCTAATGTATTGCAACATTTATTTTTTCAGTGAAATACATTTTGATAGATGATTAATGTGTACAACACAAAATGTCCACACGGATTGACCATTGCACCTGGAAAAAAAGAGATGCAATATCAAACTGCAAAAAAAATATTTTTACCGTAAGTTCCATGCAACTGGACATTTTCCTCACAAAACACAACATAAAGGGCTACTGGCATTAACAATACTTTATGTTATAATACTTCCTATCAACACAAAATCAGGACAATATAAGACCAGAGTCATCACAAATCTTGGCACTTCAGTCCAAAACTCTGCCCTTGTAGTCTAAACTCTGCCTCTTCAGTCCAAACCCTGCCCCTGTAGTCTAAATCCTGCCCCTGTAGTCTAAACCCTGCCCCTGCAGTCCAAACCCTGCCCCTTCGGTCCAAACTGTACCCATTCAGTCCAAACCCTGCCCAAGCCAGCAGAATTTCTCAGATTTGGGTGAAACCCCGGCTTTTTAACGGTACAAGAAACAAGATTGTCCTGCCAGAAAATGGGACAGTTAGGAGGTATGTAGTATGTTGATCCAATGTACTGTATTATCAGACCAGTTTTGAGCAGGAAGGGATTTCCATTCTTAAGGAAATTGGACAATGCTTTTATATACAATTTTTTTCTAAATGTTATAAACTAGTACAGGGGTTCTCAAACTCGGTCCTCAGGACCCCACACAGTTCACTTTTTGCAGGTCACCCAGCAGGTGCACAGGTGTAGTCATTACTCACTGACACATTTTAAAAGATCCACAGGAAGAGCTAATTATCTCACTTGTGATTCTGTGAGAGACCTGGAAAACATGCACTGTTTGGGGTCCTGAGGACCGAGTTTGAGAACCTGTGAATTAGTATTTTGGAGTTTCTTCCCCCTATTCGTCTCTCCCTTTCTTTCCTCTACTCTTCCCATTTCCCCCTATTTTTGCCATCTTCCCCTATTCTTCACCCAATTCCTCCCCCTTTCCCCTTTTTACTACTGTTTCTGTGCTCTCTTTCCTCAATATTGGTCTCCTCTATTCCCTCCATCTCATGTGCCCCACTTTTCCCTTCTCCCCTGCATCTCCTTCTCTCTGCTGGAGGTAGTGAGCGTGCTCGGTGCAGAGCCGTAACTAGACTTTTTGGTGCCCTGTGCCAGAAAGAGCTTTGGCACCCCCCGCCCCCAAATAAGGTCATAAGAAACGCACCCGAAAAAGGGCCATGGCCTCATGGGAAGGGCCAGGGAAGAGATAGGGGAGGCCAGGCTGCTGGGGATAAAAGAAGAGGAAGCTACAAGTGAGAATATTAATAAACAGAAAAGTGACAGGCCCAACAGCGCCCCCTGCCCTGTGGTTCCCTGGCACGGGTCGCACTACCCTAGTTAGAGCCCTAGCTCGATGGGGTATCTAGCTGCTGTGGCCGGCATTACCCGTTGTTTTTCTCCCAATCTCTTTACCACTCCCCTCTTTCCATGTCTGCCCCCTTTTCCTGTCTTACTGTATCTCTATTCCTCGATCTGGCTCTCCCCACCCCTTACATCTCTCTCTATTTACCCGTGTTCACCCATTTATCTCTCCCCTTCTTGCCCCATTTCTCTTTGAGTTCTCTCATTTTAGTTCCTGAGCCAGCATCTTCACACTGACATTAACCCTTTAGGTGCTGACCCGCAATCAGAATTTGCAGACCCCCTCTCACCCAGTCTGTATCTCACGAAGAAGGCTGTGTCTCACCCAGAAGGCTGTGCCTTCTCATATTTAAAGTTTTATTTAAAAAAAACAAAAATAATTTTGTATTTTCTATTTGTAGTTAATTACTATGGCTGTTGTCACTTAATAAATACATAAATATAGAGTTAAAAAATGTAGCATGTAAACAATGCTATTTTGTATTATGGGCATCATGCAGAGTTTGGAGAAAAATTATAGTGAATATACAGATTTAGATCTGTGAAGGGCATGTGCAACTCCTACCCAGCTCAATTCTAAATTTCAGTGTTAAACTAAAAACATAGGCCCTGATTCAGACCCACTCGCGAGCTGCTGTCCGCTCGCAAGTGGGTCGATGTTCTGCGCTGAGCATGCGCACGACGGAGGGAGCTCCGTCGTGCGCATGCGCCAGACGCGACGAGCGAAGGAAAGTCCTTCGCTCGTTGTGTCTGATCAAAGGGGGCGTGCTGTCGATGTTGATTGACAGCACGCCCCCTTTGGTGCCTCCCTGATGGGGGCGTTCCCACGGGAACGCCTCCCGTCAGAAGACGGCCCACTGACATCACTAGTGATGTCAGTGGGAGTGATTTTGGCTCTGATAGAGCCAAAATCACTCCGGGGCTTGCAGTTGAAAACCTCAACCGCAGGCTCCGGCTCGCAGTTTCGATGGTCGCGATGGTCAATACCATCGCGGCCATCAAACTGCACGCTCGTATAGGCTGTGGGTGGTGACCCACAGCTATACGAGCGTCCAGTAGGATGCTCCATTTTTATGGAGGGCGGCCCTCATTCAGAGCGTGCGCTCTGCTTAGAGCGTACGGCTCTGAATGAGGGCCATAGTTGCTCAGTATTTAGTCACACATAAATTAGTTTTTGTTTATCTTGAATGATGTGCTCATCTTTGACAAGGCCATGCTGAAGGTAAGCTACTGCCAGTATAGCCGCCTTGCCATTTTTTCTATTTTAGATTGTGCAATGAGCTATCTGATAACTGTATTCATCAATCACAATGAAATAGTTGTAGGACAATCTGATACTTAAAAAGAAATCTGCTCTTTTGCAACTTTACTTCAGAAAATGGAATGGAAAAGCAATAATCTTGCAATGTTAGTTAAACATTACATTCCTTGCAGATACTATTGTGGTTTAATATGTGGGTGACTGTGACTATGACATAAACAAATTGTCTGGTCTCGTTGGCTATAGAACTTTGGTGCTTTTTGAGATGATTAATGTCTGGAACTAAAGTATATTCTTTCTACAGTATTCTATATACTGTTGGAAATTATGTGTACGCAAGTGTTGATATTGCAGAGTTATATAGGCACACACCAGCGGATGACTCAAACGATGAACAACCCAGTTATTTAACCAGTGTTGTTGGATTACTATAGCAGGTACAGCTGTATTCACTGTTACATGTACACTGGTACTGGAGCGGAGCTTTAGTAAAGCGGGGTTCTATACCAGCTGGTGAGTGTATGCTGTAAACGGGTATTGGTGCAGGGATGCTGGAACAGTTTAAATAATAATAATTGTATTTATATATCGCTTTTCTCTTAAAGGACTCAAAGTGCTTTACATTTGCATTTACAGTACAAAATACTAAATAAGCTTAAACAAGTGACAATTAGTGAAATGCTTGGGAGAAGAGGTAAGTCTTGAGTCTATTTTTAAGGATTCTAGAGTGGAGGCCTCTCAAACTGTGTGGGTAAGTGAGTTCCATTAGGTTGGAGACACAAAACTGAAAGCTCAACCCCTAGACTAATTCTGGGAGATTCTAGGCACTGATAATAGTCCTTCGTCAACGGATCGCAGTAATCGAGTGGGACAGTAAGGAATCAGAAGCTGCTTCAGGTACCTTGGGCCATGGTCATGTAGGGCTTTGTAAGTTAGTAAGCCAATCTTGAAAACAATTCGCCATCTGACAGGCAGCCAGTGAAGGGAGTAGAGAGTGGGTGTAATGTGGTTGGTTAAAAGCCTGGCAGCTGCATTTTGTACCATCTGCAAGCGGTGCAATTCTTTTTCTGGGAGACCAAGTTGGAGGGCGTTGCAGTAGTCTAGGCGTGATTATATAAATGCATGTATGACTTTATGCAGATCTTCTGAGGAAAATACAGGTATTAATCAGGTTTTTTTTTTTGAAGCTAAGTAGGAGACTTCTGTCTTCCACCATATCACGCTACACAGTAAAGACAGATGGACCCTGCACATGCTCAGTAGTGATCACGACAGCCATCTTGGGACAGGGCATGAAGCCTCCCTGGAAAATAGGAAGATGTACTGTATATATTAAATGTTTTATGTTTGCTTCAATTTAATGACCTAAGATGTTGCTTGAGAATTCATATGATGCTGATTTTTCTTCCCGTAGCCGAGATGAAGTTCTTTCCACCCAATAAAAATGTCAATGCTGTATGCACAGCAGGAACTGTGTGAACTGGTAAACGCTCTGCTATTGGGACACAGCGGCACTAAAATAGGAGCTGTTGGCGCCCCCACCCCTCAAATTAAGAGGTCCCGGCAGTGGCGTAACTAGGTCAGGGATGCCAGGGCTCGTGCCCTGGATGCCGTGGGACCGGCGTCACGGTACCGGCCCATCCTACTTAGCCAGTGTAGTGCCGACCGCAGTGTGGTCAGCACTACACATTTACCCAAGACCAGCGCTAGGCTTCCTTGCGCCCAGCGCCATCCTGTGCTGCACAACCGCGCCCATTCCCTCCCCCTGAGCGCTTACCCAGTAGCGCCAGGCGAAGGGTGGGAGGCGGGCTCAGTCTAGCCAGTGCATTTACACACACATCACCGCTGATGCGGCAGCGACGTGTGTGTTTCAGCAGCCAATGAGAGTCAGACAGACTCTCATTGGCTGCTGCTGCGCCCCCCACTGCAAGAGCTGGGCTGGAGCTCACTCATGAGCTCATGCCTTCCGGCTCAAGCACGGGGTTCTGGAAGAGATGTCATGATGTCTCTCCCATAATGCAGAGCGCGCCAGCCGGGAAGACCAAGGTGCGGACGGCGGCGGGAACAGGAGCCGGAGGGGGGATTCAGGTAAAAAAAATTTTTTTTACTTGTGTGTCTGCACTACTGGGGGCACTGCATTGGGGGGGGACTACTAGGGTTCAAATCCAAAGCACAGGACATCCCCAAACTGGCCTAGCTAAGCTGCCCCAGGGCACCACCATAGTAAGAAAAGTGCAGTGTAAAAGAGATAGTTAAGAGCAGCCACAGCTGCATATAAAGAATGAAAACAAAAAAGTGAAGTACATGTATAATAAACAAACAGTGAAGGGTTAAAATGTGTTATAAAAGAAAAATGTGCCCTGAAACGGATCAACCAAAGCAATCCAGGGGGACCCACGTCCCAAAAATGAACCAAAGTTGCACTACAGTATATAACTTGTAGGACTTACCTAGAATTGTGCCTAATACCAGTCTGCATATACATTACAGACTCCATGCTTTTAAACCAATAAGGAAGGGGTGCTAATCCAGACTGAGGGCGTCTCCTTTCCCTTAGGTGTGCAATAAAGCACATTAAATGGAGTATATAGGAAAGATTCCTGGACTGCACACCCTGAATATATATAATGGGAGGTGATACCTGATAAGACTAATTGCAGGCACAGAAACAGACAAATCTAAGGTGCACAACTCCAAATTATTGCTAACGACTGGACTGTTTTTTTTCTCACGCTCTTTCTCTGTGGCGGAGATCTGCCCCGATACACAGAGAGATCAGATCATCCAATGTGGTTGGTAATTCCCTGGAAGACAATACGTCTTTGATTTGTTCTGACAGACATTGCATGAATGCTGCTAGCAAGGCCTCGTTGTTCCACCCTAATTCTGAGGCAAGGGTTCGGAATTGCACGGCGTATTGCCCAGTAGTCTGGTTGCCTTGTTTCAATTGCGGAATGGCCAAATTTGCATAGGACACTCGTCCGGGCTCATCAAAGACTTTCCGAAGAGCCGCTATGAACTTAATACTGTAATTTACCAGAGGGTCATTTCTCTCCCATAATAGAGATGCTCATGTCAACGCCTGTCCGGACAGCAGCGAAACAACATAAGCCACCTTCGTTCTCTCTGAGGAAAAGTTTGCGGCCTGAACTTCAAACTGAATGGAACATTGATTCAAATATCCCCGACAACCTTTGGGATCCCCATCATACTTGGTGGGGTTCGGAATTCGTAATGGAGCTGAAGTTCCTGCAGCTTGTACGGACACCACAGGAAATGGAGCTGGTTGTACTGGGATAGGTCCCACCTGTTGCATAAGCGTCTGAAGGCACTTCATAATTTGGGCCTGGTCTTGTTCCTGCTTCTCGACTCTAGCGAGGAGGTTTTCCAATAGATCTTCAGGTGAAGGATTACCAGCGGCATCCATGTTTCTTTTTTGGCCAGAGTATTCTGTCACAAACTCTCAGACGGATTATGGATGCGACCCGTATTTTGAGAATTGGCTAGACCTATGCCTGAGGTGCGGAGTCTAATGTGCCGGTGGTATTCACCAGGGACCCTCGCAAGAAGGTATGGACTTGGCTGTGTCCGACACACAGGTCGTGGCCCTCAGGTTAGGTTCCCCTATACAGGTGCTGGTGCTTACTGGATGAAGTGCAGAAGAACAAAGATAGTCAACAGGCCGGGTCAAATACCAACAGGTGATACGGTACCAGGCAGCAGATGTAATCAGGTCACAGGGAATAGCCAAGGTTGGAACCAGATATCAGATGTGGTACCAGGGAGTCAGATGAAATCAGAGTCACAAACAAGCCAGGGTCGGGATCAGAATAACAGGTAATGCACAGGAACGCTGGAGTATGGTATGGAGCCTATACTCTGGTACTGGAGTTCCCCCAGAGTCTCCCTTATGTATGCAGAGCAATTTCAGTCACTTCCTGTGACATCACAAAAGGGGCTCCCGTAGGGAGCCGCACCCGCCTGCCTCAGGAGAGAGAACGAGCGACGGGGACCGGCAGCAGGTGCCGGGAACACCCCGCCCGCTGTCCCCTCACAGACCAGCACCGCCGGACCCAGTAAGTGGGTTCCGGTGTCCGGCGCGCTGTGACACAATGCAACTTGAGCCCCCTAACTGCAGCTCAATCCAATACTCAGGCGGGGTAGGTGCAAGGTTTCTGGGCGTCCTAGGTAGAACTTTACCCTACCGCCCCTGTTCTCCCAAAACCCTCATCCTAGCCATATACAGTCTAATTCCGGCCCACTTTAAACACTGTATATATATATATATAGTATTTAGAAAAGAAGGCACTCAAAAGGGACTTTAAAATAAAACTTATCTTATAGAAACTACATTTTGGCCCAGGCCAGTTAATGAGGGGTTCGGGAAGTGAGTTCCTGCTTGTTCCTGCTGAAAAATATCCCTGTGTGTATGTATGTGATATTATGTAGACTCGTTACTACCGTGGGTGCAAGGGGTGCAGTTGCTCTGAGGCCCGCAGCACCTGTGTGTCCACCTCCCCTGCACACAGCTCACCTCAAGGAGAGAAGTCGCTGATGAGCCCTTGTGCCAACTACTTTTTAGTCACAGGCACATTTCAGCCTGTGACTAGGAAGCAGTTTGCTGCACGGGCCGGATCATCAGCGCTGCGGGCCCCTCTCCTCTGATACGTCTCTCACTAAGAGAAGCTGGGAGGATCCGTGGCTATGATGACATCCCCAGACCATGACCACTCCTCTTCCCAGCTTCAGTGAGGAGAGATGGAGCAACGCGCTGTGCTCAGAAGGTAAGTGCGGAGCTGGAGGGTGGTGGTGGGGCGACGGGAGCATAGGTAGACCTATGGGGGCAACGCCCTTGTTATTGTGTATATGTGTTAGTGTGTGTATGCAGTGTATGTGTTAGTGTGTATATATGTGTATGTATGTGTTATTGTGTATATTTGTTAGTGTGCGTATACAGTGTATGTGTATGTATGTGTGATTGTGTATATAAAGTGTATGTGTTAGTGAAGTGTGTATATATGTGTATGTATGTGTTAATGTATTGTGATAGGAACACTGGTAAAGTGGTCAGTGGTAGATACATTTGTCCTAGGTTTTTGACCTATGTGTTCTAAAAAACCCCAGGAGAAAAGTCTGCGTGAAGCATATTTGAGTGTCGGCTTTTCGAAAAGCCGGTTTGGGTCTTGGGGGTGTGAGGAGAGGGAGGGCTCCATCCACAGGCCACTCCAGGTTTGGCCTTTTTGGTCTGTTAGCAGGCTCATTAGGGTCTGCACCTGGAACTGGCTGATATAGGCTGTGTGTGATTGTAAGCTAGTGTCTCATACCTGGGAGAGCAAGCAGACTGGCTGGCTCAGAGACACTTGCTGAAAACTACCTGTAAGTCTTGTGCATATGCTTGTGTTGATAGTGGAGGCAGTAGGCCCCACTATTTCTTTACAGAGGGAACCTCTTGTCTCATTAGCGCCCAGACGGGCTAGCGTTTACTTTTCTGTTTTGTTTTCCTTTTATGTTGCACAATAAAGACTGGTACCGACCAGCTAGTACGAGACCCCAAACTGGTGTACTATTTTTCCGGTTGCTGTGTGTGTGAAAAGGGAGTCCATCCACCCCAGGAGAGGGACCCCTAATCCGGTCGTGTTACAGTATATATACGTGTATGTGTTAGTGTGTGTATACAGTGTACGTATTTCAGATACAATATATATATATATAACACGGGGTATAGAGATGAGGACTCCAGACAGGCAGTTACTTGGTAAAGCAGGGTCTTTGCAGATTAGACTGGCAGCCGCCACCAGCTCCTTGTAAAAGAAGATGTTTCTTTCAGAAAGAAGGTGCTGGCGCTCTAGGCAGCTGCCTTATGGTAGTGCCGGCCCTGTACTCAGGAGGACTAGTCCTTGGTCAAAACAGAATAATAAATGAATGAATCCTGGCCTCTTATATGACCAGTGACCACAGCCTGACCAAAGGAGCGACAGTCGCGATGGTGATCCCACCCTGTGACGTCGGTCGCAGTGTTGGGATCGCAAATGCAGCAAAGAGGTGTCTGAACACCTCCTACTGCATTTGCACCTGAGATTGACGGATTTGCACAGCCACTTGTGCGCAGGCTCTGCAGATCCATCCATCTCTGAATTAGGCCCTCTGTCACCAAGTTGTTTGAAAGATGAGGAACACAAGATTAGTAAATTGCTACCTCAACAGCCAGATGATGCCTGCTTCAAATTATTATATGATTTTTCTGATTTATAAATGCAATACCAACAAGACAAGTCTAAATCCAACAGGAATATATTTTCTGTTAAACAATGTATGTAGCATAAGTTATTTAGAATATTACAATGTGGGCTTTGGTATATCAGCAGATTCCCTAAAGATAAAATGTAGAGAAGTTAGTAAAGACAATAGGTGCTGAAGCAAAGTCAGCCACAACTGCACCCTCAATGTAAGCACATACGAGTCTGGCTATTTGCCTGTTTATGGAGTTGCACATATCTATGTGACTGCATTGCACATATCCGACCACTTGTGGACAGGGCGTATATATAATGGGTGCAGGTGTGTGGTGCACACGGGCCCCTGGGTCCAGAGGGGGCCCGCACCTTGCACCCATATTATACTTACCTCTCCAAAGTCCCACGTCGGCGCCGCTGTCAGCGCTTTTAAAATGTCTGGAAAATGGCCGCCGCGGCCATCTTCCCATCATTTTGCGCATGCGCAGTACAGGAAAAATGGCCGCTGTGGCCATTGTCCCGGTGATATGTGCATGCGCTATAGACTCTGGGCACATTCTGGTGCCCAGAGTCTATCAGTGCCGCACCAGCAGCTTCCATGCTGCCACTGGCTCACCAGCCACTACATCGGCTTCCCAGCCACACCAGCAGCTTCCGTGCTGTCACCATCTCCCAAGCCACTCCATTGGCTTCCCAGCAACACCAGCAGCTTCCTTGCTGCCATCAGCTCTCAAAGACGCATCTCAAGTACACCAACTTGTGTACTGGCTCCCTAGCCACCTCATTGGCTCTAAAAGCTGCATCGCAAGTACACCATCTTGTGTACTGGCTCTCAAGCTGCAACATCGGCTCTCAAAGCCGCATCTCAAGTACATCAACCTGTGTACCAGCTCCCAAGCCACACTATCATCTCACAAAGGCGCATCTAAAGTACACCAACTTGTGTACCGGCTCCCAAGCTGCACCATCAGCTTTCAAAGCCGCATCTCAAGTACACCAACTTGTGTACCAGCTCCTAAGTTGCACCTTCGGTACCTCAGCTGCATCATCAGCTCCCAAAGCCATAACATCTATTACTTTACTGCTACTACCAGCTCAAAGCCGCACCATCAGCACCTTAGCCGCACTATAGCTCTCAAAGCCGCACAATCAATTCACTTATTTCTGCTACCGACTCAAAGCCACACCATTGGCTCCTAAGCCTTATTGTCAGCTCTCAAAGCCAAACCTTCCTGCACATCGGCACTCAAGCCGTATCACCGGTTCTCCAGCCACACCATCGGATCTGTGGTAGTCTCATTGACACTTCCTGTTCCAAACTCCTCACCTTACCACTGGATCCCATTAGAAACTCACGTAAGTCCAGGTGGCCACCAAGTACTGGTGAACATCTTTTAGTTCTAAGAGAACAATGGGTGGCTGTTAGTGGTGGAAGACCTCACTAGCCGGTGTGATAGAAGCACAGGAGAAGTGTGGAATGGCTTCTATATCTGTCCCAGATTCCTGTCCTACGTGTTTTAAAACCCCCAGGAGAAGTCTGTTGGACAAAGCAGACTAGAAATGATGGCTTTTGTGACAAGCCAGAATGGGTACTGGGTGTGTGGTTGTGAAAGGGAGGGCTCCATCCACAGGCCACTCCGGGTGTTGGGCCTTTCAGCCTAGTAGCAGGTCATTAGGACTTGTACCTGGAAATGGCTTTGATAAGCCAGGTTTACTTGTGGCTGAGTGTCTCATACCTGAGAGAGCAGTCCCGCAGGTTAGCTTGCTCTGAGACACTGTTTGCTACAAACCAGAAGAAACTGTGGACGTGAACTTATTTTAGTGTTCGGTTAGTGAGAGAATTTACTGTCTAGTTAGAGCTCAGATGGGTTAGGATTTATTTTATGTTTGTTTATTTGATAATTGATGTTGCACAATAAAAACTGGTGCCGACCAGCTTGCACGAAAATCCACGACTGGAGTGCTATTTCCTGGCTGCTGTGTGTAAGGAGGTGTCCATCTACCCAGGAGAGGGGCCCCCTACCCGATCATATCACAAGTGGTGGAAAATGCGGGCAATGCACACTGAAAATTGTAGCAAGAGGAAAAATTCTGCATTTAAAATTTAAAGTGACAGATACCAATTTGTTTGTTTTGGATATCAACTCATGTTCTGTGAAGTCCATGAAGGTGGCATCGATAGATGCTTAGAGAAGCCAGGTTTTGCTTTAATCCTACATGTAAAGACAACATGGAGGACATTGTTAAGGCCCTGCTCCAGGCTATGGCAGCTCAGCAGGAAACCAACAAAATTTAGGAGGCAGCCCTGAGGATACAACAAGTTACCAATGAGGAAACCCGCCAGGCCTTATCAGAGAACAGCCGGGCCATAAAAGAGGTGGTACAACACCTAGTAGCCCGGACTGGAGATGCTTCCACTGACCCTTCAACCCACACTCGCTCCATAGCCACCAGTCATTTTTTGCAGAAGATGACCCTGAGTGATGACGTGGAGGCGTATCTTATGACCTTTGAGAGAACAGCAGAAAGGGAGAGTTGGCCCAAGGAACAGTGGGCAAGTCTTGTGGCACCCTGCCTGTCTGGAGAACCACAAAAGGCCTACCATGATTTGTGCCTGGCTGATGCCAAGTACTATGCAAAGTTAAAACGGGAGAACCTAACTCGCTTGGGAGTCACCTCATTTGTTCGGGCCCAACGAGTCCACCGCTGGGAGTTCCAAATGGAAAAGCCTCCATGCTCAAAGATGCCAGACCTTGTCCATCTAAACACAAAATGGCTACAGCCCAAGACACTGACAGGACCACAGATTGTGGAGAGAGTCATGATGGACTGATATCTGCGATCGCTACCTGCATCTCTGCGCAAGTGGGTGAGCCATGCAGACCCTAAGTCCGCAGACCAGTTAGTCGAACTGGTGGAGAGGTACGTGGTGGCTGAGGAGCTGTTGAGTCTGCCCCACTGAGCCCCGATGGCGCAACGGCATACTCCCATCGGCACTGTTAAGACTGTTCCAGGGGAGAAGGGTCCTGGGTGATGTAATGTACCTAAGACTGAGGATGAGGAACCTGGAGACAGGCCAGCCAGGCCAGGAAGGTTCCTAACCCATAAAAGACTAGATTATAATGTGATTCAGTGCTTCCGATGTGGTGGCTTTGGCCATATTGCGGCTAATTGTTCACTTACCTCTGAACCTATGCAATGTGATACTGCTCATGTCAACTGAATGGGGTCTTTCTTTGCACAGCCAGCCTGTACTGCTGACTGGCAGGCTGAGACAGATAAACACATGTGTGTATTCACTGTAGAAGGCAACCGAGTAGAGGCTCTGTTAGATTCTGGTAGCCTGGTTACTCTTATGAAAGCTGAGCTGGTGAACCCCTTGAAGCGTAAGGGGAAAACTGTTGTGTGACCTGCATACATGGGGATACTCTGTATTATATTACTGCAGAAGTGAACATCGAGACACCATGTAGTTCCACGATAGTCTCTGTGGGTTTGGTACATGACTTAATGTATGATGCAATATTGGGGAGAGACTTTGCTCACTTCTGGAAATTGTGGGAAAGCTGATTTTGCACAGAGGTAAATCACCCTGACCCATTTGAGAAGGTTAATGGTGTAGTAGCAGAGGAAGTTTCTTCAGAGTCAGAGACGTTCCCTTTTTCTAGTATGATTGGGGAACTAGAGAATGCAGCGCATGATGGTGGCTCGCCAACTGATGTGCCTCCCACTGAGTTGGGAAGTGTTGTTGAGCCAGTTGATCATCTGCCTGATTTAGAGGTCAGAAGAGAGGTCTTTGCCGTGGAGCAGTTAAATGACCCTACTCTGGTAAAAGCCAGGGAGAATGTCAAAGTGATCAATGGTAAACCCATAGACCATGATAGTCCTTTATCATATCCTCACATGGCAGTATGTCGGTATTTTTTGTATCAGGTGACTAAGAAAGGGGAAGATATTGTGGAACAATTAATAGTTCCCAAAGCATACAGAAGAACAGTGTTAGATCTGGCTCATGGTCATATAACGGCAGACCACCTGGGGGTAGAGAAAACCACTGAGCGTATTTTGCAGAGGTTTTTCTGGGATCCATAAAGAGGTATCTGACTTTTGTACGTCCTGCCCTGAATGTCAGTATCATGCTCCCAGACCACATTTTAAAAGTCCTCTAGTCCCATTATCAATTATAGAGGTGCCATTTGAAAGAATAGCTATGGATTTGGTGGGACCTTTAATAAAGTCTGCCCGGGGCCATCAATATATTCTGGTGATAATAGATTACGCTACCAGGTACCCGGATGCTATACCATTGCGCAATACATCAACCAAGTCCATTGCTAGAGAGTTAGTCCATGTCTTTAGCAGGTTGGGAATACCTTAATAAATACTGACTGACCAGGGTACCCCATTTATGTCAAAAGTCATGAAAGAGTTATGCCGCCTGTTCAAAATTGAACAGTTAAGAACTTCGGTCTATCACCCCCAAACCGATGGGTTGGTGGAGAGGTTTAACAAGACGTTAAAACATATGCTAAGCAAAATAGTCGACAAGGATGGTAGAGATTGGGATTACTTGTTGCCTTATTTGTTGTTGGCCATAAGAGAGGTTCCCCAATCCTCCACTGGGTTTTCACCTTTCGACTTGTTATATGGGAGACATCCAAGAGGGTTAGTTAAGGAGCACTTGGAACAGGCCCAACAGGCACAGCAGAGGGTATACAACTGCAATGCTCGGTTACGCAACTTTGCTCCTGGGGACAGAGTTTTGGTGTTGGTTCCCACAGTAGAAAGTAAACTTTTGGCTAAATGGCAATGACCCTTTGAAATCCTAGAAAAAGTGGGGTAGGTCAATTATAAAGTTTACCAGCCAGGGAAAAGAAAGCCAGAACAGATATACCATGTAAATCTTGTAAAACCCTGGAAGGATAGAGCAGCACTGTCAGCTGTCCGAGCCCCACCAGTAAACCCAGGGCCCATGGTTCCAGAGGTGACAGTGGCAAATACTCTGTCTGCAAGTCAACAGCAGGAAGTTAAGGAATTTCTGATCAGAAATAGGGTGCTGTTTTCTGACATACCAGGGAAAACCACGGTCATTAAACATGACATAATCACTGACCCAGGGGTCAAGGTTAACCTAAAGCCCCATAGGTTACCAGAAGCCCAAAGAGAATCGGTATCGAAAGAAATTAAAAAATGTTAGAGTTGGGTCTAATTGAAGAATTGCATAGTGAGTGGTCAAGTACCATTGTGCTTATTCCAAAGCCCGACAGGAGTGTGCGTTTCTGCAATGACTTCTGGAAATTGAACAGTGTGTCAAAATTCGATGCCTACCCAATGCCTAGGGTGGATGAACTAATTGAAAGGCTGGGGACAGCCAGATATTTAACCACTCTTGACTTAACCAAAGGGTATTGGCAAGTGCCGTTAACTGAGAACGCCAAAGAAAAGACAGCTTTTTCTGCACCGATGTGGTTGTTTCAATACAAGATGTTGCCCTTTGGGCTACATGGGGCACCTGCTACCTTTCAAAGAATAATGGATAGGATGCTGCTGCTTATCTGGATGATGTAGTCATTCATAGTCCTGATTGGCAGTCTCACTTACCCATAGTACAAGCAGTGTTGGACTCCATCTATAAGGCAGGTTTGACAGCAACCCAAAAAAGTGTTGTCTAGGGATGGAAGCAGTAAAGTATCTTGGATACACCATTGGCAGAGGTTTGATAAAGCCACAGCTCAATAAGATTGAGGCAATACAAAACTGGCCACGACCCCTGAATAAGAAGCAGGTGAGAGCCTTCTTAGGGATCACTGGGTATTATAGGAGGTTTATACCCAGTTTTGCCACCATTGCAGTCCCACTGACTGACCTTACCAAAGGCAAACAGAGAGTCATGATAGAATGGAGTCCTGAAGCAGAGAAGGCTTTCCAGGAGTTAAAAATAGCATTATGTACCCAACCAGTTCTGATGACCCCTGATTTTGACAGAGAGTTTGTTGTACAAACTGATGCATCAGATGTAGGCATAAGAGCGATCCTGTTCCAGATCAAAGAGGGTGAAGAACACCCGATTTTTTTCTTAAGCCAGAAGTTAAATGTACATGAGAGAAACTATGCTACGGTTGAGAAAGAAGCATTGGCCATAAAGTGGGCTTTAGAAACTCTCAGGTACTACTTGGTGGGAAGGAAGTTCAGATTGATCACTGACCATGCCCCTTTGAAGTGGATGTCAGAAAATGAAGACAGCAATGCGAGAATAATGAGGTGGTTCTTGGCATTACAAACCTTTAAATTCACTGTAGAACACAGGCCAGGAAGCCAGCTGGCTAATGCAGATGCTTTGTCACGTGTCCATTGTTTGGGGGCTGCAGTTGATCCGCCCCAAAGGTCGAAACAAAGGGGGGGATATGTGATAGAAGCACTGGAGAAGTGCGGAATGGCTTCTATATCTGTCCCAGATTCCTGTCCTACGTGTTTTAAAACCCCAGGAGAAGTCTGTAGGATAAAGCAGACTAGAAATGTCGGCTTTTGTGAAAAGCCAGAATGGGTCCTGGGCGTGTGGATGTGAGGAGAGGGAGGGCTCCATCCACAGGCCACTCTGGGTGTTGGGCCTTTCAGCCTGGTAGCAGGTCATTTGGGCTTGCACCTGGAAATGGCTGTGATAAGCCAGGTTTACTTGTGGCTGAGTGTCTCATACCTGGGAGAGCAGGCCCACAGGTTAGCTTGCTCTGAGACACTGTTTGCTACAAACCAGAAGGTACTGTGGACATGAACTTATTTTAGTGTTCAGTTAGTGAGGGAATTTACTGTCTAGTTAGAGCCCAGATGGGTTAGGATTTATTTTATGTTTGTTTTTATTTGATAATTGATGTTGCACAATAAAAACTGGTGCCGACCAGCCTGCACGAAAATCCATGACTGGAGTGCTATTTCCTGGCTGCTTTGTGTAAGGAGGTGTCCATCTACCCCAGGAGAGGGACCCCCTACCCCGATCATATCACACCGGGTTCTAGGGGGCTTACTTGGAGAAGTCTTTGGGATTCGTAACACTCTCAAGTCACATCCCGGCAGTCATAGCCACATCTCAGGCCTCAAAGCCACTTCTCGGCTCTCTAGCCACCTCTCGGCTGTCCTTGCTGCTTCTCAACTATGCAAGCTCTACCTTTTAGACTTCATCAAGATTACCTCACTTTTTCAGTCTTCAAACAGTTGCATAACATCTAGTGGCCCTAGGACAACTGTGTAAGCCTCTTCTATCTCGAGTTAAGTCCAGGCAGCCACCTAAGTACCAGTGAACGTGTCCAGTTCTAAGGGAACAGCGGATGGCTGTATTGGTGAAGACCTTGCCTGAGCGATTCAAGTGGTCTTACATGGTGATTCCTATGTGACTATAACATTATAGCCGGCCAATACAGCATGACTGACATGGATCCAAGTCTCAATCCTGCCCAAATTCATGCTACACAGATTCAAGCCCTTAACCAGAAAATACAAGAATTGTCTTCGCAAGTGGAGGATGTTCGCTCATCATCTGCACAAGCCGCTGCTAAAGAACCTAAAGAAGATCTTCTGGATTGATACTCACGTAATCGTAAAACATTCCTACATTACAGGGAAGGTTGCAAATTGTACTTTAAACAGCCTATCGCATCAGGCACTGAAACTCAGCGTGTAGGTGTAGTCAACTCTCTGCTTCAAGGTAATCCTCAAACTTGGGCCTTTGGTCTGCCTTCAACCCATTCAGCCCTGCAATCAGTCGATGCCTTCTTTAACGCTTTAGGGCTCCTTTATGATGACCCCGATAAAGCAGCTTCTGCTGGGGCTAACTTATGGTCCCTTAAACAGGGGCAGAAAGCAGCTGTGGACTTTTGCACTGAATTCTGCAAATGGGTTGTAGATAGCCGATGGAACGACTCTTTGCAGTCAATTTTGTCTCAGTCTTTCTGATCAGATTAAAGATATCTTGGTCCAACATCCAACGCCTGAGACCTTAACCGATCTGATGCATCTCGCTATCCACATTGACCGTCACATAAGAGAGCGCAGGCTGGAAAAAGATCTTTCAACTTTGCCTCCTCAGTCAGCAGTTTGGGATCTCTCAACAGAACAAGCTGAGCCTATGCAGTTTGGGGCTTTTTGCTTATTCACAGAAGAGAAGCTCAGAAGACGGACCCAAGGTCTCTGGAGCTGATTCAGACCCGCTTGCTAGGATGTGTTCACTCGTAGCTGGCCGATAATTGCAATTCAGCGCATGCATATGCATCACAATGCATGTGCGTGAACCACTGCGAAAGATCAGGAAGCGATAGACAGCCCAGTTGAATGAGTGACAGGAAAGGCCGTTTCTGGGTGGTAACAGGGGCAGGCCACTAGCAACGGGGGAGTGGAGGTGTAAATGCAGGCGTGCCTGAGCATCTCAACGCCGTTGCAGAGGCGTGCATAATTAACAGGCAGCATCATTGTACACGTCACCTGCTTGATTTTCACACTGAAGTGATCACAGTGCTTGCGGCAGGGCAACGTCAACCTCAAGCGCCGCGATCGCATCCGATGGTGCTTGATGGTTTCATGCACTTCCAGGAGATGACGTGCACAAGTGGGCGTCTGCATACACAAAGTGATCGCATGCCAGGACATAGTGGGAACGCTAATGCCTTGCCATACGTTTTCCTACCTTGCTGGGCATGCGCTGGATTTGCATACGCTGGGTGCGAGTGAACGCAGCTAGTGAGCAAGTCTGAATGAACTCCTCTGTCTTTATTGTGGAGGAAAACGACTCACTGCCTATTCCTGTCCATCTAAGTCAGGAAAAGGCAAGGTCTAGATCTGCCGGGAGAACTACATCTAGGCATTGCATCCGTTTCTCCCAAAAACTCTTTCTTGATACCTATGACTATTCCGGTATCTGGAAGAGAAATAACTTCTTCAGCCTTTGTGGATAGTGGAGCAGCTAGAAATTTTATGGACTCTTCCTTCTTTGAGATCTTAGGTATTCCATCTGAAACCTTTTTGCAATCAGTCTCCATCTGTAGACTCCAAACACCATCTATCCGTGGGAGTCCTGCATTCAGAGTCGCTCATCTTTTATCTGCTGCATTGTCCCTTGGCCCCAATTGTTCTTGGTCTGCCATGACACAGAAACCATAATCCAGTTCTAGATTGGAAATCGGGTGAGATCCACCAATGGGGTTCAAATTGTAGGTCAAGGTGCCTTTCCCTTCCAGTACTGGCTGTACAACTTCCTCCACCTACGTCCCCTCCAGAATTGCATATTCCTTATCATGAATTCCTAAATGTTTTTTCTCAAAAAAATGCTGACACACTTCCTCCACACAGGCTCTATGTCTGCACTATTGATTTAGTTCCGGATGCCAAGCTACCTAAAGATAGACTTTATGCCCTCTCAGTTCCAGAGAGTAAGACTATGGACGATTACATCCAGGAAGCATTGGCCAAGGGTTTAATTTGCCCCTCTAAGTCACTATTTGGCACAGGGTTCTTTTTGTTGAGAAGAAGGATGCGTCGGTGCAACCTTATATTGATTTACGAGGTCTCAATCAAATCACCATCAAAAATTCCTATCCGTTACCATTATATCTGTTCTCTTCGACCAGTTAAGGGAAGCAACCATTTTTTCCAAAATACACCTCTGGGGCACCTACAATCTAATTCATATTAGAAAGGGTGACGAGTGGAAGACGGCATTCAATACCCAATCCGGGCATTACGAGAATTTGGTAATGCCATTTGGACTTGACAACTCCCCGGCCATCTTTCAAGACTTCATAAGTGATGTCCTCTGCGAGCTTTTGGGCAAGTTTGCTGTAATCCTTCTTGACGATATATTGATCTACTCCCAGTCACTGGATCAACATCATCATCACATCAAGTTGGTACTGCAGAAACTGCAGGCACAGAAACAGAGAGATCACAGGTGCACAACTCCAAATTACTGATTTTTGGGGCAGTGGGTCCCCTGGATTGCTTTAGTTGGTCTGCTTCAGGGCATTGCATTATAACATTTTCCTTTATTGCACATTTTAAACACTTTTACTGTTTGTTTATATTATATTTGTATTTTCACTTTTCTATCCTATACATGCAGCAGTAGCTGCTCTTACCTTTCTTACTTTACACTTCACTTTTCTCATTAGAGCAATGCCCTGGGGTGGCTCGGCTGAGCTGGTTTGGGGGTGTCCTGCGCTCTGGATTTGAACCCTAGTATGTTAGGGACCTACCCTACAGAGGTTACCTGGACATGGTGGGTAGGCCCATAACCTTGGCCATGATTATGCTAAAAACCTATATTCATTGCAAAATTTTATTGCATCATTTATTTATATATAATCACTAATTTGGAGTTGTGCACCTGTGATCTGTCTGTTTTTGTGCCTGCAATAATAGTCTCAACAGGTAGCACCTCCCATTATATATATTCAGGGTGTGCAGTCCAGGACCCTTTCTTATACACTGCAGAAACTGCGTAAGAACCATCTGTTCGCAAAACTTGAGAAATGTGAGGTTGGAAAAATCTCCTTTTTGGGATATATCATCACCTCCAGTGGTTTTTCCATGGATCCTAGCAAAATGAAGGCAGTTTTGGATTGGGTTCGTCTAACCACTCTTATGGTGCATACACACGGTCATATTTTTCCTTCAGATATGAACGATAACGATTTAAAAATCGTTCAGTCGTTCATATCTGAAGGAAAATCTGACATATCTGACATACCTGAATGATGGACGATCAATGATGCGCGTTCCCGTTTGTCAGATAACGATATCTGACATCTGATGTGTTTGCAGTCAGACTTGGACGATTCCATTCATTTTAATGCAGTCAAAAATCGTTCAATCGTTCAAAACTTTGGTAAAATCGTTCAAATCGTTCAATCGTTCATCTGACAAATCTGACAAGTCTGACAAATCTGACTGTGTGTATGCTCCATTAAGGCGATCCAAAGATTCCTTGTATTCGCAAAGTATTATCGGAGATTCATCAAATCTTTCTCCACTATCTTGCACCAATAGAGGAGTTAACCAAGAAAGGGGCGGAGATGGAAAATTGGCCTACACAGGCTATTCAGGCCTTTAGTGACCTAAAGATCGCTTTCACCCATGCCCCTGTCCTTCGTCATCCAAATCCTGAACTTCCATTTATTGTAGAGGTGGACGCTTCTGAAATTCGCCTCTGTAGAAAGGAACTATGATGTCGGCAATCGGGAGTTACTGGCCATTAAATGGGTTTTTGAGGTTTGGAGGCATTGGCTGGAGGGGGCCAAACATCAGATCGTTGTCCTGACTGACCACAAGAATTTGTCATATATCGAGACTGCAAAGAGACTGAATTTCAGGCAGGCTCGCTGGGCATTATTTTCTACACGTTTTAATTATATTTCCACAGCTGCAAGAACATTAAAGCTGATGCCCTCTCTCGAAGTTTCTTCCTATCCAGCAATCTACTGCCCCTGATGTACCCATTATTCCTAGTTCACAGATTCATGTGGCTTTTTATTGTTTCTTGCTTAAGCCAGTATTCTTCTACTCTAAGTTCAAATCTAAACGTCCTGGAAGACCATTTCCTGTCAAGGTCAACAAGAGTTTGTGGTGGAGACGATTTTAGATTTACGCGAGGACATTTACTCTTCCTGGTCCACTGGAAGAATTATGGACCAGAGGAGCGTTCTTGGGTACCTGAGAGGTCTTTACATGCTCCAAAGCTTAAAGAGAGATTTTTCAAGGACTTCCCCAACAAGCCTGGTTCTAGGGTTTCCTTAATCCCTCATCAAGGGGGGATACTGTTACAGGTCATCAGCGCACCTTGTTACCTACTCGTGCTCTGGGTGTCTCTCCTCCAGGTTGCCAGTCACACTCCCGGAATCCTTCTCCTGGACAACGTACACGCTGTATTGGAACGGCATCTCCAGTTGCTAGGAGATTGGAACGCTGGTCTATAGTACGTAATACTGGATGACGTTTCTTTCTCACCTGTAGATTCCATTAATCACCTGTCTGCTATACATTAGTACAGCACCTTTCTTAAGCCTGTTGATTCAACACCAGCTTGCCGGCTATAGTGTGTCTGTACATGTCCTTCTGTTTTCTGCCTGTCGTGGTCCTGCTCGTATGTGCCTGTTCTGCTGTGTTTCATAAACTCTCACTACATGATCTAGAGTGTTCGTTTATTGCTACTTGAAGTGTTCCTGGGTTGTGCTGTGCCTGCAGTCTCGCTGATCATTTTTTGAGGTTTGGTAATTATTAAAGTAAATTTATTAAGTGGTAGTCCTCATGATTGCCCCTAACATTGCTTTCATACGCACGACTGCCTTTTGAGGTGATTTAAGCTTTAAGCAATCAAAACTTTCTTTCTGCACTACTCCTACATCAATCCGATGCTTCAAAATTCTTTTTCATTGAAGTTGATGTCTCATCCTTAAGAGTTGGAGCTCACCTCTACCTCACTCGCTTCTCTGAATTCTCCACCTAGTTCAATTGCAAAGTACTTACCTGGGCTCTCATTTCTCTGAGCTTACGGAGTCAGGAAGAATTTGGAACTCCTTTCCAGTAGTCACTAGGGGGTATATTTAATAAAGTGCGGGTTTTTGGAAGTGGAGATGTTGCCCATAGCAACCAATCAGATTCTAGCTATGATCTTCTAGAATTTAATAGATAAATGTTAAGTAGAATCTGATTGGTTGCTCTGGGCAACATCTCGACATCTAAAAACTTGCACTTTAGTAAATATACCCCTAGTAGTCAACATTAACTCAAGATGTCAAAGATTTTGTGTCTGCTTGTTCCTCAGAAACCAAGTCCACTACAGCCTCTCTCTATTCTGAAGAATCCGTGAATGCACATCTCTATGAATTTTGCTTTTGATCTTCCCCTCTCCAGGCTAATTAGTGCTGTTAGGGTAGCAGATGACCAATTTCCTATGATCGCATACTTTGTACCCCTGCAGTGTTTAGCAGTGATATTTTTCGGCTCCATGAATGTCTTCAAAAAATTGTTTCTGACTGGGGTCATCCACATTTTAGCGTACTGTCAGTCAACCCTTAGATATTACACTCAATTAGTTTTCCTTCTGCTACTTGCTGCAAGTAATGGACAAACAGAAAGAGTAATTTAGGATTTAGAAAGAATCCCCAGAATGTACATTTTTTCCACCAGGATGATTATTACCCTGAGCAGAATTTACCCGCAATAATCTCTACCCTCAATGGCGGGTGCGCAGCCACTTCTTGTCTGAATTTTATTTGTGACCACATTTAAGCCAAATTGAAACCGACGCGCCTATAAAAGCTCTGTGCACAAATCTGTAACAGATTATTTCTCTATTACCATAGCTCCTGCTGGCTCCCAACAGTGAAGCCATGCCACCATGCTATGGTTCTAAGTAACGATCAGGAGACTCTATGCCTCTGTGCTAACTCTAGTCTCTAAGGGGCCTATTCATTATCACTTAATTTTTACAAAAGCAGGTGAAAATGTTAATTTTCACCTGCTTTTGTAAAAATTAAGTTTTCGGCCAATTCATCAAGAAGGTAAGCAGATACAGTATCTCCTGCTTACCTTCCTCTGGCCGAATGGCCCTTTGTCCCCATACACTAGTAAGGGGACAGAATTCATCAAGCTCCGAAAATAGAATATTTTTGGAGCTTGACTGCGGTAGCATTCTCCATCTTCAGATGGCAAATGCTCCCGCTTGTGGAATGCAACCCATTCCTTCCCTAAGGAGGTCCAGGTTGCAAAGAGGGATCCTTTTGGATCCCTATGCCCCTGTCCTGCTCCTTCCACCGGACGTCGGGGCTCTTATGTGCATGCGTGACCTACCATCCGAAAAGATTCACTGTTCTGAAAGTAGCAGTGAAGCCGCTCGCATGGAGTTACTGTGTGCGTCATAGCAGGTGATATGAGAGAGAGAGTCACTGCGTGCTGTCATAGCAGGTGATATGAGAGAGAGAGTCACTGTGTGCCATCATAGCAGGTGATATGAGAGAGAGAGAGTCACTGTGTGCCGTCATAGCAGGTGATATGAGAGAGATAGTCACTGTGTGCCATCATAGCAGGTGATATGAGAGAGAGAGTCACTGTGTGCCATCAGAGCAGGTGATATGAGAGAGAGTCACTGTGTGCCATCAGAGCAGGTGATATGAGAGAAAGAGTCACTGTGTGCCATCAGAGCAGGTAATAAGTCACTGTGTGCCATCAGAGCAGGTGATATGAGAGAGAGAGTCACTGTGTGCCATCAGAGCAGGTGATATGAGAGAGAGAGTCACTATGTGCCATCAGAGCAGATGATATGAGAGAGAGTCACTGTGTGCCATCAGAGCAGGTGATATGAGAGAAAGAGTCACTGTGTGCCATCAGAGCAGGTGATATGAGAGAGAGAGTCACTGTGTGCCATCAGAGCAGGTGATATGAGAGAGATAGTCACTGTGTGCCATCAGAGCAGGCGATGTGTGAGAGAGAGTCACTGTGTGCCATCTGAGCAGGTGATATGAGAGAGAGAGTTACTGTGTGCCTTCATAGCAGATGATAAGAGAGAGAGAGTCACTGTGTGCCATCTGAGCAGGTGATATGAGAGAGAGAGTCACTGTGTGCCTTCATAGCAGGTGATATGAGAGAGAGAGTCACTGTGTGCCATCAGAGCAGGTGATATGAGACAGTCACTGTGTGCCATCAGAGCAGGTGATATGAGAGAGATTGTCACTGTGTGCCATCAGAGCAGGTGATGTGAGAGAAAGTCACTGTGTGCTATCAGAGCAGGTGATATGAGAAAGAGAGTCACTGTGTGCTGTCATAGCAGGTGATAAGAGAGAGTCACTGTGTGCCATCAGAGCAGGTGATATGAGAGAGAGAGTCACTGTGTGCCATCAGAGCAGGTGATATGAGAGAGAGAGTTACTGTGTGCCATCAGAGCAGGTGATATGAGACAGTCACTGTGTGCCATCAGAGCAGGTGATATGAGAGAGATTGTCACTGTGTGCCATCAGAGCAGGTGATGTGAGAGAAAGTCACTGTGTGCTATCAGAGCAGGTGATATGAGAAAGAGAGTCACTGTGTGCTGTCATAGCAGGTGATAAGAGAGAGTCACTGTGTGCCATCAGAGCAGGTGATATGAGAGAGAGAGTCACTGTGTGCCATCAGAGCAGGTGATATGAGAGAGAGAGTCGCTGTGTGCCATCAGAGCAGGTGATATGAGACAGTCACTGTGTGCCATCAGAGCAGGTGATATGAGAGAGATTGTCACTGTGTGCCATCAGAGCAGGTGATGTGAGAGAAAGTCACTGTGTGCTATCAGAGCAGGTGATATGAGAAAGAGAGTCACTGTGTGCTGTCATAGCAGGTAATAAGAGAGAGTCACTGTGTGCCATCAGAGCAGGTGATATGAGAGAGAGAGTCACTGTGTGCCATCAGAGCAGGTGATATGAGAGAAAGAGTTACTGTGTGCCATCAGAGCAGGTGATATGAGTGAAAGAGTCACTGTGTGCCATCAGAGCAGGTGATATGAGAGAAAGAGAGAGAGAAAAACATTCTGGTCACACTTGTTATGGTTTTAACAAGGCATTATGAGGCAAACTTAGAACATAGAAAAATATACCTCTGTGATAAAAGGTACCAGTACTATGAGAAAAAGGGCCGATACTCATCTATACTCACCTATGGCTTACTGAAAGTCCTGTGGCCAGTTAAGGGCCTGATTCAGAGATTTATGGAACTCCGATGTTCACGTAATCTCCAATGTTTGAAGTGCTGCTCATACGCAGGAGCCACATTTCCCATGTGCAGATCAGGTCCTGCAATGTCTCTAGGAGTACCCTAAAAGCCACTGCATGATTGCCTTCTGCTGGCATTTGGAAGCGTTCAAGATAATGGGGACATTCACCCTTGTTTTCTGGGCATGCTGAAGCCAGTGTCTGCATCCTCGGATGCAGCTTTAATAGCCCTGGCAGCATGATTTTACTGAACATCCTGAGTAACTTGAAGGTTACTCAGACGTCCAGTGTTCACGCGGTTGATCCGATGCTGTGTTTTTGGGTGCAGCAGCTAATCACAGAACCCTGCAGTGGACATCTATTTACTAAAGACGCCTCTTGCGGCTTTTGCATAATTTCACACAGCCGCTGCGTACATGGATGCAGCGGCTGTGCCATTAGCTTCCACCTTTGAATTTACCCCTAAGTGTCTTTCCTGGTTTATAAAGCAGCTTGAACAGAGGGGTCTGAGGATACAAATTTTAGATGGGAGTGTTAGCCTATTTCAGCTATGACGGTAGAAGAACATTACGGGGAGGAATAAAGGTCCTTTACTTTTTAATGTCCCTGTGTGTTTGTCTTGACCTTTCCCACTTTCACCCAATCTAACCAATTCCATAGCTTTAAAGTTCATACGATATGCTTGAGATAATATGATGTCTTTCTTTTAATATGATGTACCAAATGTGACAGCCTGCGAAATGCAGCAAGTGCCAAGATTTCAGCGATGTTATGGTGTATACACACGGTCAGATATGCAAAAGAAATGGTAGTTGCTCAGATCAGCTTAATTGCATAACACAGGTGCACGGTCAGATATGTAAGATGAACGATTGAATGATTTGTGAATGATTTCAGCCTGTATTAAAATGAATAAGTTGTCCAAATCTGACTGCAAACACATCAGATGTCAGATATTGTTATCTGACAAACGGGAACGCGCATCGTTCATCATTGTTGCCCAAATGTCAGATTTTCTTTCAGATATGAACGATTTTTAAAATAGTTATCGTTCAGATTGAAGAAAAATCTGACCCTGTGTATGCACCATAACTGTGAGATTACAGCTTTAGGGCTAAATCAGGTCGCAGCTTTGAATCTCGCGGTTAAATTGGATAAATATCGGCACTTGCTGCTACTCGCACACTATTACATTTAGTCCAATGTCTTTTTAGTCCAAATTGTAATATGCTGACCTACTGCCAATTCCCCATTATTAAATTCACTATGAGATTTGGCTATGCTATAATATTTATTATGAATTCATCTATTTAAACTAATCTACTATTTTATGGAATTTTATTAATATTTATAAGTACTTTTTTAGATCCCATATATACAGAACTATAGATAGCACGCCACATCTACATTACTGTTATGTCGCTGTAGATGGAGACACTTATATTATTGCATATTTTCTCCCAGGACTATACCTGATATATATTATCAGCCTTAACAGTTATAGGTGTATATTATTTATTGCTGATTGCCAATCTTATATATTTATTGCTGATTGGCGATCTTATATATTTATTGCTGATTGCCAATCTTATATATTTATTGCTGATTGGCGATCTTATATATTTATTGCTGATTGGCGATCTTATATATTTATTGCTGATTGGCGATCTTATATATTTATTGCTGATTGGCGATCTTATATATGCTGATCTAAAGTAAAATGGCAGCCAATATATGTATCCCTAAGCTCTCATGGGCAGGTCCTCCTTTCCTTTGTTTCCCCTCATTTAGCACAATTCACCCCACTTGTTCTCCATATCTAAATGTTGTATGCTGTCAATTCGATTTCATCAGGGGTACTTGGTTTATGTTCCTTGCCAAATTAAAGTCTTCTGTTCCTCGCCTTTCCATAGGGCCCTACACTGGCTCCCCTTCAGAGCACAATAAAAACCCTCACACTCACCTATAAAGCCTTCACCCAATGCTCTACTCCCAACATTTCTGACTGCATCTCCATCCACACTGCCGCCCATTCTCTCTGCCAATGGCTGCTGTGTCTCTTCCCAACTGATTGTCTTCTCCCACTCTCACCCTAATATTTTCCTCATGCTGCCTTTTGCCTCAGATTGTCTACCTCCCTCCAAAGTTTCACACAGGCTCTTAAAACCCACTTCATTATTATGCCATCAGTTTTCATCCTAACCTCATAAGAGCTGTCCTTTGTGATTATGTTCATACATACCAGCGTTATTTACCCTGATATGCATGCGGTGAGTGCCAGGATGCATCCCGTCCCTGGGTGATTCGTGACGTTTCCAAACACAGAGATGTTCCCTGCTGGCTTTTTTTGCAGTAAGTTGATTGATCACATTTAAAGCAAAAACATGATTTACAGCTGCTAAAAAATAGTGATATTAATGTTTTCAGTATAATCAGCAAATGTGTTTTCTAACTCAAACCACACTGAGAAGGAATCTACGATTGTCAGGGCATACTCTCAGATTTTGAGTAGAGATTTTGGCCCTCATTCAGAGGCGGACACTCTGAGCAGAGCGCACGCTCTGAATGAGGGCCGTCCTCCATAATTATGGAGCGTCCTCCTGGACACTCGTATAGCTGTGGGTCACCACCCACAGCCTATACGAGCGTGCAGGTTGATGGCCGCGATGGTCTTGACCATCGCGACCATCGCCACTGCGAGCCGGAGCCTGGGGTTGAGTTTCTCAACCGCAAGGCCCGGAGTGATTTTGGCTCTATCAGAGCCAAAATCACTCCCACTGACATCACTAGTGATGTCATTGGGGCCGGCTTCTGACGGTAGGCGTTCCCTTGGGAACGCCTCCGTCTGGCAGGCACGCCCCTGGCACGCCCACCAAAGGGGGCGTGCTGTCAATCACCATCGACAGCACGCCCCCTTTGATCAGACACAACGAGCGAAGGAAAGTCCTTCGCTCGTCGCGTCTGGCGCATGCGCACGACGGAGCTCCCGCCGTCATGTGCATGCGCAGTGCACACCATCGACCCACTTGCGAGCGGACAGCTGCTTGCGATTGGGTCTGAATCAGGCCCTTTATCATTTAAAAAAAATAAAAGTAAGAAGATTTGGCCCTCAGTTCACATTTTGCCACACTGTATTGCCCCTAGTTATCTCCTAGTTGGTAGTATGGATAGGGGAGTGGACAGAAGGGAGAGGAGAGTGGTAGCAGGAACAGAAACTTGCTATGGCACAATGCTAATCTCCATCTTGGGCAGCGCAATCTCCATTACAGGTCTGCAATAACAGGCTGTCTGTCTGTCACCCATGTCAGTAAGTGCTTCCCTATAATTGAGCAGCCATTTCCAACATGCAAACTGTGGTCCAGGCAGTGGGTTGGATTGCAGCAGGTGACGGGCTGCGTTTGGCCTGCGGGTCACAGCTTGGACACACTTGGCTGATATGGATGCATGCTCACTACAAATTAAACAACATCGTTGAATACTGACATTGAAAGTGAACGTTTCATGGGTTCTACACACATGTTCCCGGAAGTTTTCAGCGCTCACTTTCAGGAATATTTTCATTATTGATGAAAGAATATACGACCTTTCCAGTCTTATGGTATCTGAACCCCCTGATCCTGAGGAGACAAAGCACTTTGGAGAACATTCAGGGACACCGTTAATTTCTGGAGGAACTATGAATATCATATAAGCTTGTTTTGGCCTAAATACATTTTATATGATAACATTACACTACATGATAGATTTATTTTCATTGCATACTGTATAACCTTGGATATCTAAGAAACTTAACTTTTTAGAGTTTAATTGTAACATTTAAGTACATGTGGCACTTAACTATTACTTTTTATTGATTCTTATTGTACATATAAAACATGTATATCCCTGATTGTGCAGTGTAGCGCGTATACCCATACAATGGTCAGGGCAGCCAAGAGCTGCGGCGGGCCCGGGTGACAGGGGCGTGGCCTAATCAGGGGAGGCGTGGCCATGTCCCCTTAGGAAAAAAACACAGAATAAAAAAAACATTTTAGCAGCACCGCTTCACAGGGAGGGGGGCACAATGAGCCCCTCAGCCTGGCGCACAGCCAATGGGGGTCACGATCAGCATGATCGCTCCCCCCATAGGCATAGGAGACTGCTTTAGCTGCTGGGAGCAGTCTCCCACTGCAGCCCAGCACACAGCAGTGTGTGCTGGGCTGCTGTGATGTAGGAGGGAGGGGGGGCGGTGCCAGACCAGGGCCCCCGCCGGGCCCCTCCAGCAAGCCTGGGCCCGGGTAATTTGTACCTGCTCCCCCCCCTCTCGGCACCCCTGACAATGGTCTGTACACAGTGTTGTTTCTCTATTACAAAGAACTCCATACCCTTACAATCAGCCAATGACCCTTGTGACCTGAAGGTTAGAAAGAGAGGATATGAAAGCTTAATAGTCCTATTAGAGTAGTATATTTCATTAAATAGTGTTTTTCAGTGTTTTAATTAAACCAATAATTTGACAGCACAAAAGAACCATCAAATATAATCATTGTGAGACAAATTTCACTACTGTAGTTTATTTTTGCATTTAAATGTCTGTGTTTTAATTATTCATTTCTGTACTTAAAATATCCATAAGTTGCTTCTATTTATTTTTAATGCTGATTTTGTGTCTCTGCCACATCTGCTGGAAGACTTTATTGATCTATCACCAGTTCTGTAAAAATGTCTCCCTTCTACTACTTTTTAGTCTTCCTCTGTATAACTTTTGTTGTAATTCATTTTCTTTTGTTTGTGGAATATGTTCTATATATATATATATATATATATATATATATATATATACACAAATATAGAGAGCTGTTATAGCTGTATCAGTCTATGGTGCAGACAAGGGTCACAATGGCTAATAAACATATTAAGATGTATTCTGATGCCTAGGGTAAAATACTGTGCAGCGCCATGAGGGCATTAAGACCACAAATTCAATAAGTAAATTTCATTTGGGTGATGAGTGGATGGTAGAATCTAAGGCCATATGGGAAGGTTACTGTAGTTTTTCCATTGAGGAATGACCTTTACCCTTATCATAACCCCTCTGTTAGGACACAAGAAGACATTTTTTTTAACGTTTAATCCTTTTTGCTGTAATTTCTAAATCTTTAGAATAATCATTGTTTCCAGTTATTGATGTAGCATTTCAGGTCAGGACATGAATAGACAACCTAAAAGAAATATTTAATACAGCTTTCCTAAATACATATTATTTGTTTAAAATAATATGAATCTAGTAGGTATAACAAAAATATAAGTAACACCCATATCAATAATTTAAGGACCACTTAAAAAAACTTTTAAATAAAGTAATTATTTTTATAAAAAAATAATAATAAAAATATGGATAAAGAAAATTCTATAATGAGAGAATTTTAAAAACTTTGTTAAGTAATGTGTTCTTTAGAGAAGCACAGTTCTTGTTTGCACTAGGATTTAAGAGGTTCCATAAATTGTAATTTTTAAGTCTCTTCCTATGTTGCTCTGCAGGAAATGTGATACAGTATATGATAAATTCTGTCAATTTAGCACACATCCAAATGCTGATTCTGAAGCTTATACCTACTGTATGTATGTGTAACACTGTAATCCAGGGGTCGCAACACCCAGCATGTGAGTCAGATGTGGCACACCAAAGTTTTGGAAGATGTACCAGCTAGAAGCAATAGGTAAGTTCTAGACTTAAATTTAGGCTTCAATATTTTATAATTTAGAAACAATTTATTTACCTACATATTCGGATACAGTTAGCAAATAATATAATAACAATAAACCGATTTATATATAAGCTTGAATGGTGTATTGCTTTTGCCAGCTGCCACCAACTATTTCATAATACTGTACCTCTCTCACTACTTTTCCCAATCTATAGTTTTGTGGCTTGAAACATACACTGAAGCAGGGGCATATCTATAATGGGTGCAGGGTGTGCGGGGAACATGGACCCCGCACCGCACTCCCTGCACCCATAGAACTACTTACCTCTCCAGAGTCCCAAGTCGGCGCGGGGGTCCAGCGCTGTAAATATGATATAACAAGGTCGACCTGCGCACTGAGTTAGCCTAACTGAAGGTGAGCAGCTAGCAACTAGCAGGTACCCTTACCTACAAATTATATAAGATCAAAGAAGGCTGTTGTAGCGCTCAACCTTTACTTGTAATAGTAGAAAAGGAATAATGGCCCTCATTCAGAGCCGCTCGTTAGCGGCAGTACGCTCGTTCCGAGCGATGTTTGCACATCTGCGCATGCGTACGCTTTTTAGTACGCATGCGCGAACCAGTCAGTACGGCCGAAAATCGTTTGTACGCTATATAGCGAGTGCCTGCTATTTTGAGTGACAGAATGAGGCGTATGTGGGTGGTAACAGGGGAAGGTGCTTGAAAATGGGGAGTGGAGATCCGAACGCAGGCGTGCTTAAAGGTCAAAACGGGCGTTTTATGGGTGTGTATATTTAAAACAGCAGCGTCATTGACCACGTCACTGGGTTATTTTATAGCCAGAACTGCTCGCAAATTTGTGGTAGCAAGAATAGCGAGCAGTTTATACGCTGGTTGATGTACTCGATTAATCTAATAAATAGCGGACATGACGTAGGATGCGTGCGGCCAGGGGGCGTTTTTAACAAATAAACGAGCGTATGTTTTGCTCGTTCGTTCAGACTTAGAGGTGTGAACAGACTGCAATGTGCGTACGGATCATTTGAATAGCCACCCCTTGTTTTTAAACGAACGACCGCAAATAGCGAACGGCTCTGAATGAGGGCCAATGTTCTTAATCACTCGTTCCCTGTGGTGTACAATGCCAAATGAATCACATAAGTCCCTAATGACAAAAGTGCATAGATGTCGACACTAAGCATAAACAGGAATTGCCTAAACCTGATCATATATAAACATGGAGGTAAATATAGATAAAATGTCCTGAATATGAATATCCTTATATTGTTTGGAAAAATTTGTTATAAAAAGGATTTTATTGTCTGATTGGGCTCCTCCCTTGTCCTTGTATTGCAAAAGAGTGTGTCTCTCTATATGCGCTGAAGTCAGGCAGCCTCTCCCCATCAGCACTCACCGTACTCACTGTCCAAAGAAGACTATCCCGGGCATCTACAACTTTATCCCCTCATTCTTCACAGCCACTGACTTAGCGGGACGCCGCTCACGGAAACCAAACCCCCCCCCTCCGCTGCATCTTGATTTTTAAAACAACATTTATTTGAACATTTATTTTTCTACTGATAACGGAAATCAGTTCCTACATTATTCATCAATACAACCTTTATCCATTTGACTTTTATACTTTGCATGTGCATGTTTTCTGGCCTACTGTGGTTTAGAGCTTAAACCAATAAATAATCCTTATTTTATTCCCTATTGTCTTTTTGACCTATTGTGATATATTCATATTCAGGACATTTTATCTATATTTACCTCCATGTTTATATATGATCAGGTTTAGGCAATTCCTGTTTATGTTTAGTGTCGACATCTATGCACTTTTGTCATTAGGGACTTATGTGATTTATTTGGCATTGTACACCACAGGGAACGAGTGATTAAGAACATTATTCCTTTTCTACTATTACAAGTAAAGGTTGAGCGCTACAACAGCCTTCTTTGATCAGCACTGTAAATATGACTGGAAAATGGCCATTTTCCAGTCGTTTGCGCATGCGCAGTACAGAGAAAATGGTCGCCGCGCCCATTTTCCCGGTGACCAGCACATCCTCTATAAACTCTGGGCGCACTCTAGTACCCAGAGCCTATAACTCCGGTGCTGGCCACGCACAGCTCAGTGTGCTGCGGCTGCCAGACAGAGAGGAGGGGGCCCATGTTGGAGACTGCACACGGGTCCCCTCCTCTCTAGAAACGGCCCTGCACTGAAGTGCCAAAGGTCACGGGATAGATGCCTAGTATTGAGTAAGACCCCTTCTATCCTGGCAGAGTGCAGCAACTCGATGTGGCATTGATTCCACAAGTGGACAGAAGACCTCTGGAGAGATGTTGACCCATACAATCTGGATAGCTTCCCACAACTCCCTAATATTGGAAGGTTTAGGCTCTTGGGTGCAAATAGATCTCTCTATCACGTCCCATAAATGCTCGAGTGTGCTCTTGTCGGGTGAATGGTGGTCAAGCCATTTGCCTGAACTCTCCAGAATACTCCTCAAACCAATTTCCTGACAACTTGGCATTGATGACATAGTGTTTTATCCTGCTGGAATATCCCATCATTGAGAGGTTACATGAAGTCCTTGAAGGGCTGCAAATGGTCATCAATCAATGCAACATTGTGGTTACTGGTCAATGACGTGTTCTGGTGGACCATACCACGTGAATACACCCCACACCATTATGGAACCACCACCAGCCTGCATGGTGCCTTGTTGAGGAATGGAGTCCATGGCCTTATTAGGTCTGCGCCATACCCAAACCCTACCGTCAGCCCGAAACAACTGGAACCGTGACTCACTGGACCATACCACATGTTGCCAGCCCTCCAGAGTCCAATTAGCTACATCACGAGCCCAGGTGAGATGCTGTGTTCGGTATCGTAGTGTTAACAGGGGTACTCTGGTAGGTCTTCTGCTCCCATATCCCATGGAAGCTAAAGAACGCTGCACTGACCTGCTGAATATGCATCTGGTACCTCCTGCATTGAATGTGGATGTGATTTGAGCCAATGTCGCTTGTCTGTTACCATGGACAATTCTGGTCAGACGCCACTGGTCATGATGATTAAGCACATGCGGTCGGCCACTGTGCTGTCCACGGTGGGTGGTAATCCCTTCCATGAGGTATTCCTGGTGCACACATGACACTGTAGATCAAGGAATGTTGAATGTCCACACAACTTCGGAAATGAATGTCCCATCCATTGGGCACCCACTGTCATGTTCCGTCTAACTCAGATAATTCACGTCATCTTGTCATGAGCACCAGTGTTCAAACTGACTCACAAGTCATTATGCATATGTTTATTTATTGGCCCCATCATTATAAGTATAACACACACACTTACATATACTGTATATAAACATTAGTTCCAAATATTGCAACATCTGTTAAGCTTACCAATTGCATCAAAGTCTCCCCTATCTGGTCAGTCCTACTCTAATACTCAAAACACAGGATTTTAAAGGGAAGATCTCCACCATGCACATCAGTTGTTTTGTGGTCACTTTTTTTCATGCACACTTAATTAATTTAACTTGTATAGGGTGATTCCCCAGGTGTATAATAGCTTATGATAGCTTCCCAGTGTATATAAGCCCAACATTTAAAAGGGCAATGCTTTTAATAGCAAAATACCCCATGTTTTGATATTAAAAGCATTGCCCTTTTAAAATTTGTGCTTAAAAATGCTAATAAGTTTTATTATATAAACCTCTGTGACACCAACTGTCAAACATAGAGGAGAAAGCGTGATGGACTGGGGCTCTTTTGCTGGATCCTTAGTTGGCTACTTGCACATACAGTAGTGGCTAGCACTCTGAAGCAAAATGGCTGCCCCAACATTTTGCAGCATCATGCAGTACCCTTTGGTGTATGCCTAGTTAGTCAAGTGTTCATCCTTCAGCACATACCCAAAACACTCCAGCCAATGTTAGAACTACCTTTGAGGAAAAGAACAAGATAGGAGGCTTCAAATCATGTAATGGGCAGCACAGTCTCCAGACTTAAGGTGCCTATCCATTAACAGACATAGGGGTCTATTTACTAAGCAGTGTTAGGAGACCAAGTGAAAAGTGATAAGAAAGTGATAAGGTGCCAGCCAATCAGCTCCCAACTGCCATCTCACAGGCTGTGTTTGAAAAATGACAGTTGGGATCTGATTGGCTGGCACTTATCACAGACTTATCACTTTTCACTCTGTCTCCTAACACTGCTTAGTAAATAGACCCCATAGAAACGACAGCATGATTACGACATTATAATCGTGCTGTCGTTTCTGTGTCTGTGATGTGCCTACACTTAACGTTCAGTCATTCAGTGTAGGGACATCCATCATCCCCGTACATGCTGAATCTGATGTGATTGTTAGGTTTACCAGCATGTACGGGCGCTGATAGATGTCGGACACGACCAGCAGGCGCGCGCATCGCTGGTTGTTTCTGGCCCAAATGTGCCCGATACATGCGCAATTGCAAGTTATTGCACGAAAACAATGTCGTTATCATGCAATCACCTGCAAATATCGCTAAATGGATACCCCCCACCCTTTACCCACCATCCAGTTGGTTTGGGATGAATGGACTAAATAGTGAAAGCAAAACAACCTACAACTGCGAGACATTTGTGGAAGCTCCTGTAACAGTGTTGGTAAGAACTTCCCAAACAATATTGCCATGAGTGAGATTGGCGGTGTTATATCTGCTGATGGCTGCTATGAAGAGCTAAACATTCATGTTAAATTGTATTAAACAAAATGATTCTATATATTTTTTTTATTTTGGGGTGGGAGGAGCCATGTAGAACTGGGACACTTAACTACATTATAGCCGGCACACTGTTAGCAAAAGGTTGCCGACCCCTGTTGTGATCATTTGTAGAAAATATGCTTTATAATATAAATACTGGAACAGAAAAAACTGTAAACACATAGCAGTTGATATATCTCCTTACAGCAGCAGCTGGACTAGTAATCTAACTGCATAAGAAGAAGGTCACTTGACCTGCCCATTAATACCAGGCACACATGAGAGATGTCATTCTTAGCTACCACTATAAGCAGACTTGCAGACGTCCTTGATTTCTAGAATGCTGGATGTCTCCATATTTTTTAAATTGGTGTTTGCAAAAATACTAATATGAACAAACTGAGATTACTGACAGGCTATAGAAGTCTCTTTGTTATCACTGAAATAGATTTACTATACCAGCAGACCCCATTTACAGGGTTTTTTTTCCATTTGAGGAGCTAGTAAAAATATATTTATGTGACAACACATGCCACATGTCAACATTATAGTACTGACCATTTTAGAAAAGAAAAAACTTCCTATTTGGATGTAAAGACAATAAAAAGAGAAACGGCTGTTTCATTCATAAAATGTTGTAGGAAGTGATTATATGAACAGCTAAATGTCTGATAAGTCCCATATCTGAAAGAGGCAGCCTTGGACGGGTACACTGCCAATCTTTCACCCACAGTCTGAAAATGAAAATACGGGAATTGCCAGATTTTTATTGGCCATGATAATTGCATTGATTCCTGCAGCTCACAGGTTTCTAACATAATTAGGTTTGCCACCACAGGCAATACAAATGACCGAGAAAGGTCAGATAATAGTGTGAGACAACAGATTTGTACATTTTGTACTTTTGGATAGCTTCTATTTTAAAATCTACATATATATATTTATATAGAATAGACAATGAAGTGCTGTCTGTGTACTTAATCAATCCACATATTTATTCACATAATACATATAACACGACATTTAAATGAGTCCAGAGAAATGGTGCCCAGAATATATTCCTACTAATTAAAAGCAATAATGGATAAACCTGTTACAGGTAATTCTACCAACACATCATATGAAAAGAAACAAAGTTTGGGCAAAATTCTTGCAGGGATGTACTTGTATCTAATATTATTTAGAAACAATGTAAGACATTAGTCTGTTATGCAATACTCCTTCTGCATAGAGAAATGGAATAGTTCCATTTTTATGGAATAGTTCCAGCATTAACCATATACAGTTATCCGCAATGGACTGATGTATTTTTGAGGAGCTTCCAGTAATACTGCAATGAGGTAGCTGTTGGTATTTAAACAGTCTCTTAATATCCAGTTCTTAAATAGAGTAAGCGCTTGTAATTGGTCCTCCAAAATATTGGTATGAGGAGGGAGAATAATTAAAAAATAGTCAATAAAACAACAATGTTGCTGTTGTTGTTGCTCAATCCTTTAACCTCATCGCCAAGGCCTTAGCTAGGGTAGTGCGGCCGATGCCATCGCACAGGGCACCACAGGTCAGGGGGCGCTGTTTGGGCTTGTCAAATTTCTGTTTATTATCATTCTTGCTTGTAGCTTCCTCTTATTTCATCCCCAGCATCTCCTGGCCTCTCCCATCTCTTCCCTGGCCCTTCCCCATGAGGCTATGACCTCTTTTTTGGGTGCATTATATCCCTCTGAAAAATGAGGGGGGTGCCAATGCTCTTTCTGGTACAGGGCACCAAAAAGTCTAGTTACGGCTCTGCTCATCGCTTATGATGGAGTCCGTTTCCAAAAGTCTCCAGAGCAATGCCACTATTCACTGGCGTCCAACAGGGGTAACTGATGCTTGTAGTGTGATCACACTAACGTCAGCTTCTACGTGTTTCTCTGCCTTCAAATTATTCAGCGGCTTCCTCAGGAGCTAAGCAGTACATATATATTTGAACCTACACTTCTTGTAACCCATTTCTTCTTCCACTTCACTTCACTTTAATCCAAAACTTTCTGAGTGTAAAGTGACGACCATTCCATAGTATACTAACACAGGAAAAGGAGATAAATAATTATTTATTTTATGTGAGTGTATCAAAAGAAATTAGTGGCCTTATGTCAGGTCATGCATGCCAACATTCTGGCTGTCCTCTCCGGGAGGGAGCAGCGAGGTCGGCATAGCAGGGGATTGTGGCCAGCATAGGGGGCGTGGCTGGACATATTACCGACATTTGTGGGCAGAGCGGAGGCGTGAGCGCGTCATTTTGGCCCCACCCTGCTACACATTGCAGAGATTACCGGTCACGATGACGCGATTCAGCATGAATCGTGTCATCGGCCACCCCTGCTGCGGGGGTTTCTGTTGTAACTGTGGGGTCTGTCCGGAGGCTGCCGGGAGGCTTGCCTGTCTTTCCAGGGGTCGGGAGCAGAACCCGATTTTTGGCAGGTTCCTGGCCGAATGGGGAGGGTAGGCAGGGGTGTATCTGAGGGTCAGAGCGCCCCTGGCAATATAAGGGACTGGCGCCCCCCCCCTCTCCCTCCTGCTCTCCCCCCTCATAGCCGCGTCCCCTCACACAGCTTTTACTACTTTTAATATTAAAAAACAGCCACTCCAAGTCCCCAGCGAGCCCTAGCAGGTCCCCTTCTGTGCCCCCACTCCCTGCCAGCCGCAGCCTTTTATGTACCCCACACCCCAGCCAGCCCCCCTTCTAAGTCCCCATTCACCAGCCAGCCCCAGCAGGCCCCCTTCTGTGCCCCCACTCACCAGCCAGACCCAGCCTGTTATGTTACCCACTCCCAAGCATGTCCCCCTTCTAAGTCCCCACTCCCCAGCCATCCCCGGCAGGTCCCCTACCATGCCCCCAATCCCCACTCCTTACCTTGTTGCTGCAGTGCTGTCGCGGGCCGCGGCTCCTCTGTCCGATCTTCAGCACTAGTCACACGCGCCGGGTCTTCCCTCCACACAGAAAAAAACTTAATCTCACTGCGCTGGCAGCCGCACACTTCAGGAAGCTGCACGACCCTTCTGCACAATCGCAACGAAGATGGGGTTGCTGCTGCCAGCCCTCAACGGGCCGTGCAGCTTCCTGAAGTGCACGCCTGCCGATGCCGTGAGATAAAGTTTTTATTTTTGTGTGAAGAGAAGACGCGGCGCGTATCTACCACCTGGTCGTGGATGGCACCGCTGGTGGGCGCCCCCCCTCGGCCGGCACCCCTGGCGACTGCCATCCAGGCCAATGTGTAGATATGCCCCTGAGGGTAGGCAAGTATGCCTTATGTAATAGCCTGTGAGATGGAGGCACAGGCTTCATCCTGGCGAGTCTGCCCGTATTTTTAAAGTGGCACTCATTTAACAGGCAAAATCAACCTGGCAAATGTTGAAAGAGGAGTGTGCTACTGCGCAGACTCCAGTCTTCCTGTCCTCCAGGGAGGCTTCATGCCCTGTTCTAAGATGGCCACCGAGCCCACTACTGAGCATGTGCAGGAGTCATCTTGTCTTTACTGTGTAGAGTGATACAGGGCCGTATTCAATTTGGAGCAAAAAGCCGTTCTCAGCTAAACTTTTCGCCAATGACGTAATTTTCGCCGATTCCACTTATCCCCGTATTCAATTTGTCCGACCTTTCGCCAGTGCGAAAAGTCAATGCATCAGACCTGGCGAAAAAGTATCACCTATGAATAGGTGGCGAGAAAAACTGCAGAATTGGGGCTTTGGGGTGCAGACTTCCAAAAACCACCTTGCACCCCTTGGACAGGCCCCAAAGATAATCTGTGTTAAAAAATGTTTTAAAACAGTACCTTAGGACACCCCAAAAAAGTACTTTCGCTTTGGGGGCGAAAAAAAAGCAAAGTTGGGAGAGAAACTTCTAAACTAGCGAAATAGACTCTGGGGGGGGGGGGGGAGGTCCCAAAGTATGCCCCTATTGAGACCATTTAAAGACCCCACATACCTTTAGCAGAGCTATTCTGGGGTACCCATAGTGAACCCCCATGTCAGAGCATCCTTTGGGGGGTGTCAGGCTGATATCCCCAAAAATGAAAGGACTTGTCGCCGATTTCCTTTTTGCTGGGTCCCATTTTCGCCAATTTGATATTGAATATGGTATACGTGGGGATGAGTGAGATAACTTTTTGACCCTGAAACCTGCGATGACGGCGAAAAGTCCGGCAACTGACTTTTCGCAAAAAATTTAATATGGCCCATAGTGGGAGATAGAAGTTTCCTACTTTGCTCTTAAAGAGAACCTGAATAATAAATGTATTTAAAGCTGTAACAGCATTCCTGCACCACTACATGTTTGCAGCGTTCACTCACTGGCTGGTGAGCTGCATAGAACCCTGCTCCACTCCATTACCAGGGTACATGAAACAGTGAGTACAGCTGTACCTGCTATCTCTCAATAAACCAACACCACTGGTTAAGTAACTGGGCTGTTCAAAGTTTGAGTCATACGCTGGTGTGTTCCTATATAGCTCTGCAGTATCAAAACCTGCATACACAGGGCCGGATTAAGGGGGGGGGGGCGACAGGGGAGGTCGTCCCTGGGCCCCCACACACGGAGGGGCCCCCACTAGCAGCGGTGTGCTGTCTGCACCTGCCGCTAGAGTCCCCTCCGCTAGTGTAGTGTAGACCGCGCAGTAAGCACGGCCACACTACAAAGTGACATACACACAGCCGCCGGTGGCAGCTGTGTGTATGTTACAGCAGCCGATGAGAGTCACACAGACTCTCATTGGCTGCTGCACAATGGAGGGAGCCGGCTGGAGCTCACTCATGAGCTCCGCCTTCCGGCTTCCCCCGCAGCGTGTGATGGGAGAGACGTCATGACGCTGACGTCTATCCCATACTGAAGGAGAAGAGCCGGGACCCGGAGCTGACTGCGGCGCTCGCGTCAGGAGCGGCGATTCAAGTAAGTTGTGATTTTATTTTTGTGTGTGTGTGTGTAAGGGGGCCGCTACAGAGGGCACTGCATAGGGGGGGGGGGGGCTGCTACAGAGGGCACTGCATAGGGGGGGGCTGCTACAGAGGGCACTGCATAGGGGGGGGCTGCTACAGAGGGCACTGCATAGGGGGGGGCTGCTACAGAGGGCACTGCATGGGGGGGTGCGCATCATGGGGGCACTGGGGGGGGCGCTACTAGGGTCAGTGCATAGGGGGACTACTATTGGGGGCACTACTGCTGGGGGCAATGCATAGGGGGGACTACTACTTGGGGCACTATATAAAGGGCACTGCATTGGGGGGGACCACTACTGGGTCTGGGGGCACTATATAAGGGACACTACTGGGGGACCACTACTGGGGCATTATATAAGGGGCACTGCACAGGGGGGGACCACTACTGGGGGTCCCCCTATGCAGGTCTGGGGCACTATATAAGGACCACTACTGGGGGCATTATATAAGGGGCACTGCATAGGGGGCCCACTACTGTCTGCACCGCATAAGGGGCATTACTACAGGTGGAACTGCATAGGGGGGACTACTATAGTGGGCACTGCATATGGGGGACCATTACTGGGGGCACTGCATAAGGGGCACTGCTACTGGGGACACTGCATAAGGGGCACTACTACAGTGGGCATTGCAAGAGGGGCACTACTACTGAGGTGAATAAAAAGAAAAAGAAAAAGTTCCTAGGGTGACAAGAAACTGTGGTATATAGGGGCCCCCACAAGTGTGTTGCCCAGGGGCCCCCACAGACCTTAATCCGGCCCTGTGCATACACATTATTTCCAACAGCAAAACCATATTGCTCTGTAGGCCGGTCAAATTTATAATATGCATAGAGATTTAGGGTTATATTTACTAAAGTGAGAGTATTTCGAAGTGGAGATGTTGCCCATAGCAACCAATCAGATTCTACCTAACATTTAACTAAAACCTTCTAGAAGATAGTAGCTAGAATCTGATAGGTTGCTAAGGGCAACATCTCCACTTCTGAAAACTCTCACTTTAGTAAATAAAACAGAAGCATAATGACACATACAGAGGAGGCCCCATCAGCCAGCATACTAGTGTTCTGGCCTAGTGGGCAATCCATCACTGGACACATACACACACTGAATTTATTTTTTTATTAACAATTATTTTTTATGTATTTTTTTATTTTCATGAGCATCCTCTCACTACAACCCCCCTCCCCTCACTACACCCACATACATGCACCCCCTGTGTACTCCCCTGTGTTTTGGCCCAGGAAAAAACACTGACACAAGACATTAGAAGAACATTCTAATATGTCTGGGAATATTAGGTGTCTGCAGGCTGCCTGGATCAGTCCCAGAGTTGTTGCTTATGTGGTACCCCAGAAACTGAAAGTACCACTTATGCTAGTATGCCCTAGCGTCTAATTATAATGTAATGTATATGCATGCGGCTCTGCACTGTTTGGCCTTAAGATGCACACACATGGTCAGATTTGTCAGATGTGTCAGATGAACGATTGAATGATTTGAACGATCTGAACGATTTGACCAACGATTTGAATGATTTGAACTGCGAACGATTTTTGACTGCATTAAAATGAACGGAATCGTCCAAATTTGACTGCAAACACATCAGATGTCAGCTATCTTTATCTGACCATCGGGGACGCGCATCCTTCATTGTTCATCGTTCAGACATGTCAGATATGTCAGATTTTCCTTCAGATATGAACGATTGAACGATTTTTTAAATCGCTATCGTTCAGATCTGAAGAAAAATCTGACCGTGTGTATGCACCATTAGTGACAGTGGACAGTGAGACGGCTGCAGAGGCGGACGTGCGGGCAGAACAGACAGGTGACTGAAAATGACAGTTGGCTGCTTGAGCTCACGGTCCTGGCAGAAAGCGTCCAGGACGCAGATAGAGACTCACTGGCCATTGAACAGTGCTGAGGCAGCGTTTGTCCTGGTGAAAGCCGCACTGGGTCACTTAGTGGAACAACGATGGTCGGCTCTGAGTTGCCGGTAACAGAGCTGGGAGAGGCTGCCCAGTGAGACCTGCTGCCTTCTGGACAACAGTGAAGGGATGCAATTTTAAGGAACTGTACGCGGGGCTACTGCGCAGTTCCGGAGGCGAGCTTGACAGGGAGAGAGGCGCGTCACCCTGCTGTTACCTGAAAGAAGCTCCAAAAAGCCTTGGACAGTTGGGAGCTGGTAGAAAGTTGACACAAACCGAACTAAGGGCCTGATTCAGAGCCGCTCGTTAGCGGCTGCTCGTTCGCTCCGAGCGATGTTCGCACATCTGCGCATGCGTACGGATCGTAATGCGCATGCGCCAACCAGTCAGTGCCGTCAGAAATCGTGTGCTCACTATATAGCGAATGCCTGCTAATTTGAGTGACCGGATGAGGTGTTTGTGGGTGGTAACAGGGGAAGGTGCTTGAAAACGGGGAGTGGAGATCCGAACGCAGGCGTGCCAAACGGTCAAAACGGGCGTTTTAAGGGTGTGCATAATTAACAAAGCAGCGTCATCGACCACGTCACTTGGTTGTCTTTTAGCCAGAACTGCTCGCATGATTGCGGTAGGAAAATGCTACCACAAGAATAGCGAGCAGTTCATACGCCTTTCGATGTACTCGATTAATCTAATAAATAGCGGACATGACGTATGATGCGAGCGGGCAGGGGGCGTTTTTTTTCAAATAGCAACCGCAAGTTTTGTTCGCTCGTTCAGACATAGAGGCGTCAACAGACCGCAATGAGCGAGCGCTTCATTTAAATATCCGGCCCCTTTTTCAGACCGACCGTCCGCAAATAGCGTTCGGCTCTGAATCAGGCCCTAAGTCACAGTAACAGTCACTGGCAGGGGAAATCAGACTTAAACCTATCGGACGTTACTAGTTAGTGAACAAATACAGAAAGGAATGGTAACAAAGTTGTAGTGCTAATGTCAATATAGATAAGACATTCAGAGTAATTAAATGCAGTTGTGAAAATATGGATAAAATATCACTTTAATAAAATAAGCCATAAAACATAATAATAAAAAACATTGACAAAATGCCTCACCAATGTCCTCCCTCTGTGTCCTCCCTCTGTGTCCTCCCTCTGCTGCTGCTGGTTACTGGTCCCGCCCACTCAACAGTTCCAGCCAGCAGATAGACACTTCCTATCTGCGGAATGCAGGGGGGCGGGGCTTGGTGAAATGCAGAACACAAGAAAGGCAGGGGACGGGGACAGAGAGAAGGCTTGTTGCATGAAAAGAGGGAGAACTCAAGTGCACCCTGTAAGAGGGGAGGTGCTAAGTGTGCTATAACCTATTCCTCCCGGCTCCCTCTGACTGCGAGAGGCTAGAGAGGTGACTGTCTCGGCACACCAATCTATGAGTGACTTAAATCATTCGAACATCTAAATGATTCGAGTCAGTGTGTCAAAACATTCACTAACTAGCCATCTCTAGTGAGTATGTGTGAGACTATGGTAGCAGTGAGTGTGTCTGGCTATAGGGGCTGTGCGTATGAGGCTATGGGGGCAGTGAGTGTGTATGAAGCTATGGGGGCAGTGCGTGTGTGAGTGAGGTTATAGGAGCAGCAAGTGAAGACCCTCCAACATGACCCGTTCCATTAGGTACAAAATGCTCAGTTCCTGGACCTCCCTCTTAATTTATGATTGCAGACACTTGTGCTGAAACACCTGTCTCATCAATTACCTAGTTCAGCACAGGTGGTTGCATTACATTAGGTCATGGAATGGGTCATGTTGGATGGTAAGCAAGTGTGTGTGAGGCTATGGTGACAACGAGTGTGTGTGTGAGGCTATGGTGACAACGAGTGTGTGTGTGAGGCTATGGGCAGGGCTGCAACTAAGGGGGGGCTAGGGGGCACTTGCTCCGGGCTCTGGCTTTGAGGGGGTGCCGAGAGCTCAGAGATGTCTGATCCAGTGATGAGGTAGTATGCGTTCTAGTCACACTCACTGTCCTTGTTCCATCTATTACTGCATACAGTCTATTGCTCCTATGGTGTCACTGTTACGGGTGCCTTCTTGGTCTGTCACTGCGATGTCTGCCTGGCTCGGTCCCCAGCTTCCTGTGCTGTGCTCCCCCCGCTGGCTGACAAGAGGAATCCCTCTGTTCACAGTCCTGACTTCTGGCCGTCAGTGGCACGCTCCCCGGATGTTAGATGCAGGGTTCGGGTTCACAGACCATCCCCAGCCTCAGATACCAGGGGCGGGCCACAAGTTTCAGGACGTGGCCGCTCTGTACTGCTGTGACCTGTACTGCGGGTTTATCTTCTCCGGGAGCCAGTGCTGATCAGGTTAGGGAGCATCTACTGTAGAGCAGTTTCTGGCTGACCTGTTTGTTATACTCTCAAGGACCTATTCATCATTGGAGGCCGTATGGCCCCCGATGATTATGTTATCATCTCGCTGCAAGTACTTAAGTATCCAACTGGCAGCGGAGAAAACTTGACACAAGAGGAGTTCATCATTGCTCCGATTCGGGGACAGCTGATCCGAAAAGCAGCTGTCCCCTCGGTTAGAAGTAGCTGCGTTACTTACTTCTTCCCCGTAAGCCCGGCTACGCATGCGTGACCCGTGGTCACACATACGCACAGCAGCCGGGGAAGTAGTGAGGAGGCAGTGGATGGATCCTCTCGGATCCCTCTTCGCAGGTAGGTTAATTGGCTTCTGACAAGAATTTAACACTAGCATTTATGTGTGCCCATGTAATAGGGAATATTGGGGTTGATGTATCTAGCAGTGGAGAAGTGAATCAGTGGTTGCCCATGGCAACCATTTTATAGAATGTACTTGATAAATGCTACCTCACTGCTGATTGGTTGCTATGGGCAATTTCTCCACACTTTTCATTGCTTGATACATCAACCCCATAGATCGCAAGCTCCACTGTGACAGAAACTGTAGGCACTTCCCCCACATTCTGCCCACTTCCCAGTGAAGTGGGCAGAATGGGGAGAATTTTCTTGCGGATCGGCGGATCAGCGAGTAGGGGGCATGACCTAATGATGCGATTCAATAAGATTTGATTAATTTGGCCCCACCCCTAACTTAAATATGTGGTGTTTGCAGCAAATGACCGGGATTGATGCGGGGCTTAATGGCGTGATCTGTCCGGCCCCACCCCCAACACCTCCCATCTGCATCTCCTTCCCGGGCTTCTCCCGGGGAGCAAAAGGTAAATGTCGGCAAGTATGACTATATCAGTGTTTCCCAAACTCATTCCTCAGGGAGCACTTATCGGGCACAGCCACTAGCAGACCAAAAAATGACTGCACGATTATGACACAGTAATCGTGCAGTCGTTTGTCAGTCTGTTTATCTGCGTTATCGTCAGGTTGAACAGGATGTTCGGCCGATGACTGATCAACAACGATATCGTTATCGTTCTATCGCTCATAGACATCGGCAAGTGGATGTGCGCCCTAACAGTGCATGGTTTCCATATTTCTTAGTTGGTGCACAGGTGTATTGATTACTGGCTGACACATTTAAAAGATCCACAGGTCATACTTGCCTACCCTCCGGATTTGGCCGGGAGCCTTCCGAAAATCGGAGGCAGCTCCCAGCCCCCCGAAAAGGAAGGCAAGCCTCCCGATCCCCTCCCCAGTGATTAACTGTTAAACCCCCGCAGCGGAGGGGCCCAGTAACGTGATTCACGCTGAATAGCATCATTTTGGCCCCGCCCCTGCTTCACAACGCCTGTATTATCAGCATTGTGTAGCGGGGCAGGGCCAAAATTACACGACCACGTGGCCCCACCCCTGTCAGGCCCACAAATGCCAGTCGCCACCCAACCACGCCCCCTTGTACCGGCCACGCCCCCCTGCTCTGCCGATCTGGCTGCTCCCTCCCGGAAGGAGCAGCCATAAAGTCGGCAAGTATGCCACAGGTGGAGCTAATTATTTCACTGGAAAACCTGCACTGTTAGTGCTCCCTGCAGAATGAGTTTGGGAAATTTCTGCACTATATAAATAAATAACTGTTAATCTCAGTCTTGTCATAGCTAGAAGTAAAAATACAAAGAAGTCTGGTACCTGTTTGATATGGTATCCTGAGTATACAGTACATTCACCTTTATTATTAGGTAAAGTTAGCTTCTGGTTATTGACTCAACAACAGAGGAAAAAGCGACTGAACCGGCTTAGTCACTTATAACAATATGACATACTGTTCAAGATAGAAGGACATAAAAGGTTGATGTTTTTGTCTATGAAACCCAGGGACGATGGAAGGGACCTAAAGCTGAAAAATTATCACGGTTTATTCTAAATAAACTATTTTAATAAAAGTTCAAGCTTAAAAAATTATTGCAGCTTTGTTTGTTTCCTTATGATAAAGTAACACACAGCTCCCACGGAATGTTTAATACTAAAATGGATGTCAACTGTATGAGTTAAGATCTGTACCTTTTATGTGTGGTGTCTGGGCTTGATTCAGAGCCACTCGTAAGCGGCCGCTCGTTCGCTCCGAGCGATGTTCGCACATCTGCGCATGCATATGGGTCGTAATGCGCATGTGCCAACCAGTCAGTGCGGTCGGAAATTGTGTGCTCGCAAAATAGCGAATGCCTGCTAATTTGAGTGACAGAATGAGGCGTTTGTGGGTGGTAACAGGGGAAGGTGCTTGAAAACGGGGAGTGGAGATCCGAACGCAGGCGTGCCAAACGGTCAAAACGGGCGTTTTAAGGGTGTGCATAATTAACAAAGCAGCGTCATCGACCACGTCACTTGGTTCTCTTTTAGCCTGAACTGCTCACATGATTGCGGTAGGAAAATGCTACCACAAGAATAGCGAGCAGTTCATACGCCTTTCGATGTACTCGATTAATCAAATAAATAGTGGAGATGATGTATGATGCGAGCGGCCAAGGGGCGTCTTTACAAAATAGCGAGCGCATGTTTCGGACGCTCGCTCAAACATAGAGGCGTCAACAGACCGCAAAGAGCAAGCGCTCAATTTAAATAGCCAGCCCATTTTTCTGAATGAGCGTCCGCAAATAGCGTCCGGCTCTGAATCAGGCCCACTGTTCCTATCTGGTCAGGAATATGGTGCACTATGGGCCGTATTCAATTCCAGGCAAAAAGTCATTTCGCCAGGCGGAGAGTTTCCGCCGTATTCAATTCTTGCAACTTTTCGCCAGTGCGGAAAGTCAATACAATGTACCCGACAAAAAAGTTTTGCCTCTGAATAGCCGGTGGAAAAATGTGCAGAATTGCGGTTTTAAGGTGCGGAAACCACTGTGCACCCTTTGAACAGACCCCATAAGGATAACTGCATCAAAAAAAGCAAAAAAAAAAGACGACCACCCCAAAAAAGCACTTTGAAAATGGGTGCAAAAAAGTACAAAGTGGGGATACAAACGCAAAAACTAGCAAAATAGACTTTTGGGGGGTCTGATAGTATGGGGGAGGTGTTTTTTTTATTGCAGGTGTTTGCTGAAGGTGCATTTTTTGCAGCACTTAAAACTTAAGTTTAGCAGATTTTAAATATACTAGCACCCATTTTCAAGTACCCCAAATTTGACAGGACTACTTATTTTCACCCAAAAAACTGCTTAATGCTATTCTTCACCACTTGTGCAAAGCCGCTATTTTGTAGCAATTGACAGCATTTAAGTACCCCAAATAGCTTCAGTAGAGCTAATTGGGGACATCTACATTGATCCCCAATGTTAGTGCATCTTTTGGGGGGTGTCAGGCTGATTTCCCCAATTCTGCCAACACTTTTTGCCTGTTAGAGTTTCGCAGAGACACGTTTTTGCATCCTTTGGAATTAAATACGTTGAATAGCAGGGGGGCGCATGATAAGTTTCCGCGGCTAAAACATGCGAAGTCGGCGTAAAGTGCGGAAAGCGAAAAAGTATTGCGGGTGCGAAATTGAATTCGACCCTTACTCTGTAATCCTGGCCACGACTGCACATATAACTGGTCTAGATCAAACAACCACAACTGCACATTTACATGTTCTGGACCAGATGAGGTCAGCCAGTGCACTGTCCAGAGAGCATGTGATTGGCTGCACTGCACCATCATCAAAAAGAGGGCTTTTCTAGACTGCCAGGCCTGGCACCTTGCAGAGCACAAACACTCTGTCATGTTGGTACTGCAACTCTTTTTGCCCTGAAATGTTGACATTTCATGGGGTTAAGTATTTGTATTTATATTAATGCTGCTTGGAAGCACCATGTTTATATGTACACTCACTATAAAGAATCTTTTATATACTTTACAAACATTATGAGTGCAGTTGCATGTGTTCTGAGGAAGAATTGGACTACTCCGTCGGAATATGCGCTGTTTGGCGTGCCGGCGTCGGGTTTTCAACCACCGGGCTCTCGTCTGGCGGTCATTCATACCGATTCCGTATAACTACCTCAGATATTCACACAAGTCCTAAAAGTAGATATAGAGAACCAAATCAAACAAATGAGACAAAAAATTAGACATGCTCATTTTTTTTTGAGGAAAATATCACATATCTGTGAGAGGCAAAAATAGAGAAAGCATCATACTTACTCTCCCGATTCGGCAGGGGGCCTCCCGAAAATCGGGTGCTGCTCCCGGCGCCCCGGATTAGTAGGTAAGCCTCCCGGCCGGCAGCCGGCTACCCAGACTCCCCCCGCAATTTCCACAATAAAAAACCACGGCAAGGGGGCCGAAGACGCGATTCGCGCTGAATCGCGTCATCATGACCCCGCCCCTTGCTTCACTCACAATGCCGAAAACGGATATAGATAACAACAGAAATCACTGAAGGCACTCTGGGACAAAATTAAATCACCACCGCAGTCTGGTATGTAGTCAACGTTTCGGAGAGTCAACCTCCTTTATCAAGACCTTTATAAAGAGGTTGTCCCCACCGAAACGTTGACTGCATACTAGACTGTGTTGGTGATTTCATTTTGGTTTATCAGTCTCTGAGTACCTTCAGTGAGGTTATGTGTGAAGAGCACCAGGGCAAGTTATACCTGCTATTGGGAGTGCCGTATGGTTTTGGAACATTATATATATATATATATATATATATATATATATATATAATATATATATATATGGCATTACTGGGCATATGGGGAGGTTTGATGACAAGTTAGGAGGTTTGGGGGAATAGAAGTCTGAGAGGCATTTAAGTGGCATTTGATGAGGTCAAACTAATAAATTATGATGTGACCCAGAAACAGTGAAGTAGGTCTCCACATTTTTTAAATGATGGATCCCTGGGACCCATATAATTACAACTTGGTAATAATCACTGGTAATGTTTGGTAGTGTGACTATACTACTGTTGGTACAGTGTGATTTTGCAATAAGGTGCACTGGCTTTATCACAAAGCTTATAAATATTAGTACTGTATCCATGGTACGAGGTGAAATACCATAAAAAATAAATTGAATAAAATAAACATAAGGGAGGTAATTCAGATGTGGACGCAGTTGCAGTAGCGGCTGCGTTTTATGGTGCGTCTGTATTGTTATGCCGTGGTCGCAGGGCGTCCTGTATTGGGGCACCGTTAACCAGACCATTGCCCACTGCACCATAGACAGGTGCAGAATGTTTGTCTGACAATAGCCACCGATGTCATTGCAACTGTGTCATCAGATGCTGTAGCTGACACCGACACGGTGACAGCCGCGACTGATAGCCACCCCCAGTTACCGCCCAGAAACGCCCATTGTATTTGCATGATTCTCCATGCAATTTCTATCTGCGTTTCTGAGCAGTAACCAGTGCGGAGCATGCGCAGTGCAGCCCGGGCGCATGCCCAGAGGGTACCCGTTGGACATTTGTGCCTGATGGTCTCCCTGCATCCATATCTGAATCACATCCAAAATTAGACAATGTTCCAAAGGAATACAGCAATAATAATAAGAGAGAAAGAGGCAAGAGATGTCTGTGCTCTTTAGTGAGGGTTATGCCCTGGATGTACCTAATACAGTGGCTCAGTACATACTGAGCACGTGTAATAAGCCATGCATACCAAACCAATGATTGTACTTATTATGTTTATGATGTCAGATATTTGCAGAATTTTGGGGGTTTCCATTCTTCAAGTATCAAAGCACAGTAAGTATGTATTTCATAGCTACACAGTAGTAAGACTGTAAAAAGCCCAGTAACTATAACCTATTCTTATTTCTTGTTGTATAAAACCAATTAAAGCAGAAAAACCCTGAGGGGGAAGTTGACAATTTGCTCTCACAAAACATTTTTTTCGCTGACCCCATAAATGGCAATTACATTAATCCCCAGGATCAGTCACTTCAATAATGCAATTAAGTAGTTAGAGGTACTGTAGATATACAGTATACTGTATTGTATAAAAGGCATCTAACCCTCTGAAGACAGTAAAAGAATTGCCCATTGCCATAGAATTCCAGTCTTACTACCTGAATCCGATTCTATTTTCATAGGGAGAAGGTTCTCTCCCAGGCTTAGTAGAGGTCCCCTGGTCACATGATGCACAGTATTTTTTTGGTGTTTTAGGAGAAATTGACAAATTCTCCCATCAGGGGTTTGTTCTGCCTTACCATGGATTAACAACTATAATTTACAACAATTTGAGATTACTGTTCAAGCTGAAGAGCGCTACTGCACATACTCCATGTTGGCTCCTATTTATCATTACCCATTTATCATTTAATATTTGCTGTGTATTCCCTGAAAACACCAGTTTTCGGTGGACTCCCGCACATATTAAGTATCCCCTAGATGTATTAAGGAGGGATTGCAGCAAATATCTCCATATCTGCTGCGGTCGCTCTGTTTCTGCCAGCACTGCAATCCCCAAAAGTTTCTACGGGGGATGCAATACTGTCAGATTTACAAGTTCTGGAATGCGAAGCATTCCGAAACTTGGTCCCTAGAGCTTATGCCATCTAAAGATGGCATAAGCTACTGTAGCCTATGCAGGCCCGACAAGAGCCGCGACGGGCCCGGGTAACAGGGGGCGTTGCCTAATTGCAGGAGGCGTGACCACGCCCCCTTCCCGGAAAAAAACTTTGCACCCCTGCTCAAAGCCAGGGGGGGGGCGCGATCAGTGTAATCATTGCCCCCCACAGTCATAGGAGCAGCCACAAGTAGTCTCCCACTGCAGCTCAGCACACACTGTGTGCTGGGCTGCTGTGAGGGGTCCCCCACCCCCGCCGGGCCCCTCAGGAAGCCCGGGCCCGGGTAATCTGTACCCGCTCCCCCCCTCTCGGCGCCCCTGAGCATATCGCATAACTAGCTGGCAGTGATTTCATAGGGATTAGGAACCCTTCCCTGGCAATGGCCGCCATGCAGCATGGGGGGGGGAATAAATTGCCAAATAATATATTAGGTAGAATAGACAATTGTCTCAGCTACTCCAACGCAAGTATTTTTTGACATTTTAATTGGATTTAAATGGCAAGCATGGGAGGGCGGTTGTCAAGCCGAATAAAGTGGTAAAGGGCCTCTTTCCTTCCCAGGAGCTGTGTGCTGCAGCAATATGGTGCATGGACCCTGCCTCCTCCCTAATGGACCCTACTCCTCACAGCATAGCAGGAACCACTTACTATACACTTTGGCAGCGCTGTGTGACTGCAACAAGAGGAGAATCAGATCATCAACAGGTAAGTTAGGGTATAGGGAGCTATGAGTATAGTGGGATGTAGTTATGTCACAATCCCGACAGCAGAATGCCGGCTAGGGATTTATGATAGGCGTTGAAAATACCGACATCTATCATGATCCCGATGCCGGAATCCAGGATGATGAGTGCCCGTACGAGGTAAGTCCGAGACGCCCGTCCTGTTAACCACTTGGGGGAGGAGGGTTAGGTTTAGGGCAGTTAGGCACCCCCAGGGAGAGGTTAGGGTTAGGTTTAGGGAGCAGTAAAGGGAGGTTAGGGTTAGGCACCCGCGGAGGAAGGTTAGGGTTAGGCACCCCTGGAGGAAGGTTAGGGTTAGGCACTAGGGGGGAAGGTTAGGGTTAGGCACCCCTGGAGGAAGGTTAGGGTTAGGCACTAGGGGGGAAGGTTAGGGTTAGGTACCACTAATGGAGGGTTAGGGTTAGGGGGGAGACCTGCCTCTGTCGGGATTTTCATCCTGTCAGGCAGCAGCAGTCTAGCAGACAGACTGGATTTGAGTTTTAACTTGTTGCAAAAGACTCTTGACGTGATCAGCAATCAATATAATGAGCAAAAGGAAGTATCATTCCATATACACATTTGGTTTTGATAGTGTGATTAAATATGAGCATGTAAGCGCCATTATCTGAACCACTGTACATAGTATGTTGGTCACAAATACCCTCTTTATTGTATGTGACTTCTGGGTTTATGACCCGTGTATGACCTGGAAGTCCTAATGCGCAAGACGTGTGGAACTTCGGAACCCTCTTTGGGAGTTTTTGTGTAAAGAAGCCCAAAGGCTTCTATAGGCAACGCCATCTCTGATATCTTACTGCGGACCTTTTTAACACATATGGTGATCCATATGGATTGCAGTAAACATAGAAAACTAGCTTTCTGAGGTTTTATCGCATTTTACAGTTTGATGCATCCTGCCCTAAACAAGGTGATAGCCCAAATGTGAGAAAAGTCTTCCTTCTATGCACAGCACAGTTACTTCCAAGCATACTTGCCTACTTTTGAAAACTAGTTTCAAGATTATGATTGAAAGCAGAATGCACTATGAAAGTGCAGAGCTCCATTGAGGGGGTGTGTCATGCTCTGCCCAAAGAGCATGTCTAACTCTGCCTATGGATGTATCTATGCCATTCAGAGCAGGGCCATCTTAACATATAGGCATACTAGGCAGCTGTCCAGGGCCTCACAATTTATAGGGGTGTGTACTACAGTGTCATTTCGCCCGGAGCCCCCACTCTCCATTTCTCTGCCTTTCTCTCCCCTTGTAGCAGTGTTATCTCCCCCTGAACCCCCATTCTCTATATGTCTCTGTCTCCCCCTCCTCCCATAGCAGTATCATCAGTCCCCTCAGCCCCCACTTTCCATGTCTCTGTCTCCCCCTTCCCCCATAGCAGTGCAATCTCCCCCTGAGCCACCACTCTCCAAGCATCCGTCTCCCTCTCCCCCCATAGCAGTTTCATGAGCCCACACTCTACATGTGTCTGCCTCCATCTCCCCCCATAGCCATGTCATCAGACCCCTGAGCCCCCACTCTCCATATATTTCTGCCTCCCCCTCATCCAGCTCTTACCTCTTTGCTGTGTCCCATGCTGTCAGTGTGTGGCTGGGGCAGGTCGTGCTGCTGCTCCGTGCACTCTGGGCCTGATTCAGACCCGCTCGTAAGCGCATAGCTTTCGCAAGCGGGTTGATGGCCGGGCAGTGCACACGCGCGAACCCCGGAGTGAGTAAGAAATTCACTCGCTCCGGGGCTCGCTATAAACGGGGCGGCTGTCGATGTTGAACGACAGCTCGCCCCGTTTTGTAGGTGGGGAGGGGGGGGGTGGCTGGTCAAACGGAGGCGTTCCTGAAGGAACGCCTACCATCTGAGGGAGGTCCTACTGACATCACAAGTGATGTCAGTAGTGAGCTTCCGGCTCTATTAGAGCCGGAAGCTCACTGGGGCTTGCGGTAGACGAGACCCTACCACAAGGGTCTCGTCGCAAGCCCGATGGTCGCGATGGTTGCGACCATCACCTGGCCGCTCGTAAATGCTGTGGGTGGCCACCCATAGCTTAGCGAGCGGCCAGAAGGCCGGACTCCAAAAAAAAAAAAAACGCCTTTCGGACCTGTGAGCTGGAATCAGACTCAGGGCCTTTGTTTGGCTCTGGCAGCTCAGCTTCAGGCAGGAAGTGAAAATAAACGCACTTCCTGTCAAGTCTGAAGCGAGGCAGAGCACAGACGTTGTATTGTGGGGCTGTCTCCATACAGACATCTCCATCCTTCTACCTAATCCTTTGAGGTATACAGCCGGAGGGCGTAGTAATGAATATCAGAGGGTGCATTTGGAGATAGGACAATTTAATTTATTAATAAATATGTTATGTAGTTTTCTTCTTCTGATGTATTTATTTTTTTTGTCAGATTTTGAAGTGGGTGAGGACCACCTAATCTGCTTTCGATATTTCCAATTTTGTGCATGAGCAGCTCATGTGTGATGCTTTTAGTGGGCATCTCTAAGCACTGGATGGCGATTGGCTCATTAGCATATTTTTGCAATTGCGAATCCGTGAGAGTTTGAAGCTGCAATGGCATTTGCGTCCTTATCTGAATCAGGCCCACAGTGCACGGACGTCTCCCACTAAGCTCTGAGAGACTCAGAGTATTCTCCTGCATTAACCGCTGTTCCAGCATCCTGCACCATTACCCGCAAGCTATATACAGTCACCGGCTCGTGAGCTGTATCACACCCCGCTACGCTCCATCATAACCAGTATATCACAGTGAGAACTGCTGTACATCACATTTCTTCCAATAAACAAACATACAGTACTGGTCAAGTAACTGGGATATCTAAGGGCCTCATTTATCAATGAGTTTTATCACTCACAACAAGTGATAAAACTCATTGGTATGATAAATGGTGCTCAAGCCAATCAGTTCCCAACTGTCATTTTTCGAACAGATGACAGATGGGAGCTGATTGGCTGGAGCACCTTTATCATATGCAATGAGCTTCATCACTAGTTGTGAGTGATAAAAATCGTTGATAAAAGAGGCTCAAGTCTTAGGGGTAAATTTATTAAAGTGAGAATTTTAGAAGTGGAGATGTTGCCCATAGCAACCAATCAGATTCTAGCTATTATCTTCTAAAATGTGCTAGTTAAATGCAGTGGCAAACACAGGATTTCTAAAGGGGGGTTTCCAAATGCTTGCTTTTAGAGTGAGTGTCGCCAGTCCATGAAGAAGGCACAATTACTACTTATCCAGCTTTAATATGCGTCATACAAAGGGTATTGTGTGTCATAATTCCAGCATATACTGGACCAGAGATCACAGTAAGCCATTAAATGCAGCAGTAGGAGCAATGGGAGCAAGTCCGGGAGTCTGGGGGAGCAGCAGAAGAACCTAGCACTGCCCTGGACATATATGTACATATTGGACTCTATAGCAGTGCATCCCTAATAGTGCATGTTTTCCAAATCCCTTAAAAGATCCATAGGTGGTGCTATTTATTTAATTTATGATACTGAGAAGAACATGCAGCGCTAGTAAAATTCCATTATATTACTATTTCTATTGTGGTCATGGTGTGGGCTGGGGAGGGGGGTTTCAAGGCAGACAGAACCCCCCCCCCCCTGCGTTTGCCTATGAAATGTTAAGTAGAATCTGATATGGGCAACATCTCCACTTCTAAAAACTCTCACTTTAGTAAATATACCCCTTAGTGTTTGAGTGTGCATCTACATTTTCTTTTTTTCTGCATAGTACCACAAGTCTAAGCATGGTAGCACCTCTTATTATAATTAAAATTAGGGTATGCAGTCCAGCTATCCCCCTTTCACCTGTATGTATGTAAATAATGTACATTTGAAGGTGAGATTCCTTCAGCTAAGTTAGCACCCGTCCAACCTGCCCCTAAATGATTTTTAGTAGTATAGGACCTTGCATTGCAGTTTACACATGGAATGGGTACTATTATAAGCAAGTCCTGAATATATATATTTAATGTGTCAATATTAGGGATGTTAGGGACCCACCTTGATGTGGTGGATAGGCAAACATTTTGCCCAAACATGAACTAAGAACCTTATTTAAGCTTCTTGTTAATTGTTAGAGTTTATTATAAATGTTTTGATTATCAGTATTCTTAGTGCTTGGAGTGTGCACCTGCATTTTCTTTTTTCTGTAGTGTACATAACTCTGCTGTACCACCACACCTGTACAGTACATACACATTTCCAACAGAAATTGTGCATTCTCACATACCACTTTCACGTACAGTACTGTTGTGCTAATTGTTATAAGTTGTGTTAAGGTGCCCATCCACTAGCAGACCTCAAAACGACTGCACGATTACGACATTGTAATCGTGTAGTCGTTTGTCAGTCTGTGATGTGCCTGCACTGTACGAGCAGTTGTTCAGTGTAGGCACAATGCAGATAAATCAAAAATACTTGAATCCTACATAATAATAGAAATTCAGAGGTTTTGGTTACATACATTTGCAAATATATGAATTTATTTATTTTTGATTTATCTGCAGTGTGCTGGAGGGCAAATTCCTTTTTTCTGTAGCTCAGTGTAAACCCCGCCCTTTACAAGCACCTGCAGCATGTCATTAAGCTGATTGAGCAACTACCATATTTCATCAATCATCTGCAAACATGCTCAACCTGACGGTATCGTCAGGTTGTCCAGCATGTTTGCCTGATAATAAATGTCTGAACGACCAGCGGGAGTGAGCATCGCTGGTCGTTTTAGACATTTTTGCAAACGATTTGCAAACGATTTATGAACGATTGAAGGATAACGATAACGTTTAGTGGATGTGCGCCTTGAGTCTCGTCCTATGTTCTGTATAGTCTTTTTCCTGCTGCTGGGATAAAATTGTGGACAAACCTCAGCAGTCTTGCTGATATACTGTAATCATTCCGGTGAATCCAACACCTAAAGGTGTGAGTCAGTGACTTCTGCCTTTAACATGCTTGCTACTTTAAAAATACAAGTATACTCACCTGTATTCCCACAGCGCCACTGGCTCGCAGGCTATTACATTTAGCCCGTGGTTTTGAGCATGAATCCTACATACTATTATTTTTTTTTTATTTGTCAACATTATTATAAAATGTGGAACCTCCTAAACTGGAAATAATTGTTTTAATTCTGCACAGGACTTCAATAGAATTTATAAGTGGGATGACAGAAACCAACAGTATGAATCTGATCCCACATAAAATTGTATGTCTGATAGTAGGGGTGGTGGTTCCCCCCTGAGTTATAGAAGTCAGTAAAGCGGTGTTTTGTAAGGACGCAGAAGCAAAGAGAGATCATCTCTAAATTTTGAGTGTTTATAAATAATCAGAACTAGAAATGAAATGGTTTTTTATTAAATAATAAAAGTTATCTTTAACAGACTCTTTGCTTTTTCTTACTTGCAAAATACCCCTATACTGATGCTCTGGTCTGCCAAGGTGCATTATGCTTTATTTGAAGTGAAACAATCTTTAGTCTGCTTTCAAAAGCATTATGTGATAATCAATATACAAGTCTTTTAATATAGGCACATGGACATATGACTAGGCACCTGGTATGAAAGAGAAGGAACAAATGGCCTTTAATCTGCAGTCATCATTTTTCCTTGTTTGTAAATCATAACCAAAGTTTAAAAAATGATAAATGCGCCTAATTTGGCTGATGTTTGTGCTCTGTAGATGGTGTATGTGCAGTACTATATGTGATTATTTTGTTTTCTTGACGGCTGGTTTCCCTTGTTTGTTTTTGAGGCGTAACCACACATTTTTGGAGCACTGGCAGCTGGGATAGTCGCCCTGCCACATTCCTTCAGTGCTGGGTACCATTCAGCTCCAAGAACATTATTACATCTTTTATGGAAGGAAGGAAGTCCAACAACAGGAAATTAGCTAACTGGTGTTTTAACAGTGCACCCAGTCAGTCCTGTTTAAGAATTATTAATCAGACGTAGCATGCAGACTACAATACATATCAAGTCCACAAATCTGCCATCCACACAATTTATTTAATGTCCTTTCAACAGCAGCAGTGATAACCACACAAAACACAGGATATACTCACTTGGATTTTCTCATTCCCACATCTAGTCTTCCAGCAAAAAAATTGAGAACGTCAGTAAGAAACTGGGCAATAACAGAGAATTTCGTTGCGTGCATTAGAATAAAAGTATTGCATACATGCCAACTTTTATATGTCCTCTCCAGGACTTTTCTAAATCACCAGCCATAGGCCTCTCACCCTATACTGGTATTGGAAAATAGGGGAAATCACCTGCCCAGGGCCTCTGACCCTATACTGGTATTGGAAAATAGGTGAAATCACCAGCCCAGGGCCTCTGACCCTATACTGGAATTTAAAAATAGGGGAAATCACCAGCCCAGGGCCTCTAACCCTATACTGGTATTGGAAAATAGGAGAAATCACCAGCCCAGGGTCTCTGCTCTAGACTGGAATTTTAAAATAGGGGAAATCACCAACCCAGGGCCTCTGACCCTATACTGGTATTGGAAAATAGGAGAAATCACCAGCCCAGGACCTCTGCCCTATACTGGTATTGGAAAATAGGTGAAATCACCAGACCAGGGCCTCTGCCCTATACTGATATTGGAAAATAGGGGAATTTACCAGCCATGGGCCTCTGCCCTATACTGGTATTGGAAAATAGGAGAAATCACCAGCCCAGGGCTTCTGCCCTATACTGGTATTGGAAAACAGGAGGAAATCACCAGCCCAGTGCATCTGCCCTAGAGTGGAATTTTAAAATAGGGGAAATCACCAACCCAGGGCCTCTGACCCTATACTGGTATTGGAAAATAGGTGAAATCACCAGCCCAGGGCCTCTGCCCTATACTGGTATTGGAAAATGGGGAAATCACCAGCCCAGGGTCTCTGCCCTATACTGGAATTTTAAAATAGGGGAAATCACCAGCCCAGGGCCTCTGACCCTATACTAGTATTGGAAAATAGGGGAAATAACCAGCCCAGGGCCTCTGCCCTATACTGGTATTGGAAAATAGGGGAAATCACCAGCCCAGGGCCTCTGCCCTATACTGGTATTGGAAAATAGGAGAAATCACCAGCCCAGGGCCTCTGCTCTAGACTGGAATTTTAAAATAGGGGAAATCACCAGCCCAGGGCCTCTGCCCTATACTACTATTGGAAAATAGGGGAAATAACCAGCCCAGGGCCTCTGCCTTATACTGATATTGGAAAATAGGGGAAATCACCAGCCCAGGGCCTCTGCCCTGTACTGGTATTGGAAAATAGGGGAAATAACCAGCCCAGGGCCTCTGACCCTATACTGGCTTTGGAAAATAGGGGAAATCGCCAGCCCAGGGCCTCTGCCCTATACTGGTATTGGAAAATAGGGGAATTTACCAGCCATGGACCTCTGTCCTATACTGGTATTTAAAATAGGGGAAATCACTAGCCCAGGGTCTCTGCCCTATACTGGAATTGGAAAATAGGGGAAATCACCAGCTCAGGGCCTCTGCCCTATACTGGTATTGGAAAATAGGGGAAATCACCAACCCAGGGCCTTCGACCCTATACTGGTATTGGAAAATAGGGGAATTCACCAGCCCAGGGCCTCTGCCCTATACTGGTATTGGAACATTGGGAAAATCACCAGCCGAGGGCCTCTGCCTTATACTGGTGTTGGACAATAGGTGAAATCACCAGCCGAGGGCCTCTGCTCTATACTGGTATTGGAAAATAGAGGACATCACCATCCCAGGGCCTCTGACCCTATATTAGTATTGGAAAATAGGGGAGAAACAGCGTGGGGTTCCCCTATTTTCCAATAACCAGCACCAGGCTGAACAAGCCGGGGGCTGACGCTATAGCAGGGAGACACATAGCATGAGGTCCCTCTGCCATGACGACAACCAGCCTGAAATTGGTCAGCCTGGGACTAGAGTCCCTAAAGAAGTGGTGACAGCCCCGGAAAAATGGGGTCCCCCCTCCCCAAAGACAACCAGACTTTGGGCTGGCTCCGGAGGTAATAGTCATTAAATAATTAAATAATATTGTTTTTTACAGGTGACCTACAAGTGCCAACAAACATGCTCCTGCATGATAGGACTTGTCGAACCATAAGTGCCAGCATGCCTGGATATTAAGGGCTCGCTGGTACCTGTAGTCCACCTTTAAAAAAAAATTAAACTAAAGACATGACACAGACACCAAACGTGAAAGTCCCTTATTAAATAAACACACCACCACACATCCCTTATTCACCAATTTATAACGTACAAAATTTGGGAATCACAACCTCTTCGTTCCATGTAAGCATCCACGAGTCTTGGCAAAACAATTAAAACACGGCAAGTCGCTCTTTACAGAGCCCCATTGCAAATCACAGGTTGCTCCTGCGCAGCAGTTCCCACACTGACTAATCAGCGCGTTACCATTCATTTCTATGGAGAGTGACTAAATGAAAGTGATCTGTGCAGGGCTTCATCTTCACAGCAGATTGACGGCGGGTTTATGTTGGATTTCAAATAACAGTCACAACTGATGCATAGTAAATTCTGTGTCTTTTTATACTGCAATCCAACGTCTGCACCTGTCGTTGATCGTCGGTTTTAAAATTGACTCAAATCAACAGGTATTGTAGTATATTTACCCCTTAGGGCCTGATTTAGAGTTGGACGCAGCATGTCTGCATCTTCATGCTAATACCACTGCAAAGCCCTTCCCTGGTGTACAGTTGTGCGTCTGAATGTGCAAAGACTTGGCGTCCTCTGTCAACGCTTGGTGCTGATGTTGAAATACCGCTTGGTGCGTCATCGGTCACACCATAGAAAGGTGCACCTGCCCTATAGCGGGTGCAGCTTCTCCGTTTGAGTATGGCTTCCTATGCGAGCGGTTCAGCCCTTTGTACACAATTGCTTTCAGCAACACGCACTCCCATAGGATGCAACATTTCTGTACATCTTTTTAGCCACCCCCCTGCTACCTCTCTGTACATCTTTTTAGCCACCCCCTGCTACCTCGACTCTGTACATCTTTTTAGCCACCCCCTGCTACCTCTCTGTACATCTTTTTAGCCACCCCCTGCTACCTCTCTGTACATCTTTTTAGCCAACCCCCTGCTACCTCTCTGTACATCTTTTTAGCCACCCCCTGCTACCTCTCTGTACATCTTTTTAGCCACCCCCTGCTACCTCGACTCTGTACATCTTTTTATCCACCCCCCTGCTGCCTCTCTGTACATCTTTTTAGCCACCCCCCTGCTACCGCCCAGTCACCATCTAGGAACGGCCCTAAGATTTCTGCTACAATCTAAATTCGATCTGCAACTCTGTACGAACAAAATCAGGACGCATACACTGTGCGACTTAGATGCATTCGCGGAAGAAAAAACATCGACCATTTGCGTCAATATTGGCATAGATTGTGACTCTGAATCAGGCCTTTAGGGGTAGATCTGGGGAATGGCCGATCTTGTGGCACTATGTGGCATCGCTGCACATTGAATTGGCCCCCCCTAATTTTATTCTGCTACATACATACGCATCAGGTCAGGCTTCAAAACACAAATTATTTAAACACACACAAGTTCACTATAATAGTACAGAAAGTTGGGGTAAATTTATAACTAAAATATAAAATAAATTTTTAGACATTGTAGATCATTATAAATACCTGTTTAATGGGACATACAGGTTATGGAAGTGGAAAGAAGGACCAATGGTGGGGTCTGGATCCAAGGAGTGACTTTTTCTCTTCTTTGTATTGAGTGTTAAGTCTAATATTTTTTTTGTAAGTTTTTTACAATATGTAAGTGAAAACATGTCTGCTAATGTCAAGTTACGTATCTTAATCTCATTGCAGAATGCATAACACATACACCAGGTCTGGAAATGACTGCCTATTATGGATAGCAGATAATTGTGATCTGCTCGTTATGTTAAAAACCTCCTTCTCCATCTCCCCATTCCCTCCCAACTCCCCCTTTCATATTTCCTTTAAATACATTTGGTCAGTTTGAATGCTCTGGAGACCCATAGAGTTGGTAAGTGTTGTCTCCATGGAGACCTCAGGGACTTTAACCTGCTCTATTTTACACAAGTACAATTACTGTAAACAGTACTCCAGCTTAGCAATCCTTAGGGAGTCTCTTTATCTCGGTCTCTTGCTCTAAATTGTGTTTGAACTGAGCACTGGTGTCTAGAATTGGCCCTCGGTAATGATTATTTGGAGTGCTAAAATTTTACTATTATCATTCAACTTTCTAATTTTATTTCTTTCTCTACCCACTTACTAATAAGCTCTATGATTTCCACTTGTTTTATTATTATTAATTATTATTATTATTATTATTATTATTATTATTATCTTTTGTTGGAAATGTGTGCACAGGTGGTATTTTTAGCAAAGTTAAATGTACACACCAGAGAATTACAAGATGACCCAAAACCAGTCCAGTGTAGCTTCACCAGTGTGGTTTATTATGCAAGTGTTAGCACAGCAGTACTCACTGTTACACTGGTAGAGGAGGAGCATGAAGTGGAGCAGGGTTTAGGCAGATCTGACTGTCTCAGATAAGTGTCAGCGATCAATGCGAGTGATAGGTTGTAGGTCTCTGGAGCTAAGGGGAAGATGTACAGTACATCTTCCACCATGTCACTCATACACAGTAAACAGGATGGCGCTGCACATGCACAGTAATAGTACTGGTGACCATCTAGGTAAGGTAATGAAATATCATCCCTGCAGGATCCATAGTGAATGCTGCACTTCTAACATCTTTTACTTATAACATGCAGGGAAGCCAGGCACAAATAAATCACATACAATGACATGAAAAACAATGTGAAGATGGCACTGCCCAAATAAACTAACCAGTCTCGTTTTATTAATCTGCAGGATGTACCAATTTTCAGATGAAAACTGCGATACATCCCACCCTCTAACACCTGCATCCCAGAATCTGTGATCGGCGGTATGCATCTGTGATCGCCAGTATGTAGTAATACGTGCCTGCAGGGCCAGCTCTTAGGACAAGAGCTTTCCCAGCGATGAGAAGACTTCCAGGTTCATGAGCCGAGAGTCCTATTGTGCAAACATCGGCCTGTGCATGCGCAAACATCAGGGGGCAGCAAAGAATCCTTGGGGGACCACTTATTACCCATCCCTGTTCTAAAGTGACAAGTGGAGAAGTTGCCCATAACAACCAATTAGCTTCTGACATTTTATTCTAAATAATTATAGTTGTTTTGGTTCTCGGTTCAACTCGGAACCCCAAAGTTCAGGTGTGTTCGCTTTTCAGCAAAACCAAATCACTCATCTCTACATTTTATGGACTGTGCTACATAAAAGACAGCTAGAAGCTGATTGTTGCTATGGGAAACCTCTGCTTTATCTCTCTCGAAGGTTTGATACATCCCACCTACAGATATTGACTCGCAGAATCACAGTTGCATAGGGCTCTATTTATGAAGCAGTGGGTGACCTTATTTCACTTCCTGCCTTTGACAACTGGACTTTTCACCTCTTTGATCCACTCACAGAAGGGGATGCCATGGAGAGATCTCAGATTTCTCCAGCAGTGGCCCAATTAGTGTAAATATCGCTTCCCTAGCGAAAGCTTAGCTTTCCGGTTCTCTTCTCCCAAACTTTGCCATCTCAGGATGGCATCATGATGGGGAAAAACTGGCCCTGCGGTGGAAGCTGTGCAGGGAAGATTAATATCTTCCTGCCTCCTCCCTCTGTTCAGCATCCGTAATGCACTGAACACTGCAGTGAGTAACAAGGATCTGATAGCTTTTTTGAGCCATTGCTTTAACGCCATCCAACAAGTCCCAACAGTCAGTGTGTTTTCGTGTACAGTATGCAGGGCCGGATTATAGGCGGGGCGAACGGGGCGGTCGTCCAGGGGCCCCCACACATTGCCCCTACCCGGCCCACTCTGCCACCTCCCTTGTGGGTCCAGCTTCCGGACATAATAGACTCTACAACTGCAAAGCGGGGCCCTCCCCCTACTCACCTTCCAGTCCAGTGTAACCCGGGTTGGAGAAGATGTGCTCCTCGGCGCTCTGCTCTCTTGCCTGGCTCCCCGCTCTATTAACCCAGGCTGCTGCTCCCCTGTGATAGCCGGGTCAGTGACTGCACGGTAGTGTGTAGTTTCCCTCTCAGCACCTCCACCCTCCGGCAAAAGGAAGATGTCAGCTGAGGGCATGATCCTCACCAATCGCGGCCGGTCCTGACAGGTATCGCACCAGTGCCCGATCCTGGCATTCTCCATCTGTGTGTGCACACGCTCTGCCGTCCCCTGCCCATTGCAGTGACAGTGGCTTTGATGAGAGGCTGCAGCCAGCAACCTGACAATGCTAAATGGCACCTGGCTGCCCAGAGAGCACCCTCCCTGGCGGCTCTACTGCCCCCAATGTTTCTTACAAATCCCACCTTTGTGTCGGATTATCGTGCAGGGGCATAGGTGTGGCAGCCGGAGGTCAGTGTCAATTTGATTGGTTGGGGCCCCCACAACTTAGTTGCCCCGGGGCCCCCGCAAGTCTTAATCCGGCCCTGACAGTATGTGTCTATGCATGTGTCTGTCTTAGGGGGAAGGGAATTCAATTAGACCCATTAACTGAAAGGGTGCTAATTCAATTAAACCCACATATCGGACATTTCTTTTTGGGTCTCCAATAACTGTAAAAATGTTGGTTGGTAAGAAATGTCTAACATCAAACATTCAATAGTACCACTCAAGTGGAGATGGATACCCATCAGGTAAAATGATACAAAAAAACACTAATCAGAACTCTAATCAGGATAAATCTCTGACTAAATCACCAGGTGTGAAGAAACATGCTAGAAGTCTTATGGCATCCACAAAGATTAGTTCTCCATACCCCTTTGGAATTATCTTCCTACATTGCAGTCCCATCGACCCACCAAAGTGCTCTGCTATTCCACAAGGGCTCATTCCTGCCGCCTCAATAGCCCTCAAGCTGCAGTCTGACACAGCTCTCCCTGGACAAAGGTAACCTCCAGCTTAACAGTGGCTGTATACCAGCACATGAGAGGTCACAACCGGCCAGTGTGATCCATTTACAGAAGCTGCTGAGGCCATTTACCACCACCCACCAGAGTGTTCTGCCAGCGGTTACCCTTACTGCCACTGACAACTCTCAGGAGTCTATTTACTAAGCCTTGGATGGAAATAAAGTGAATGGAGATAAAGTACCAGCCAATCAGCTCCTAACTGTCATTTTTTAAACACAGCCTGTGACATGGCAGACTTTATCTCCATTAATTTTATCTCCATCCAAGGCTTAGTAAATATACCCCTTAGACCATGGTTGGGCAATAAGCGGCCCTCCAGCTGTTGTTGAACTACAAATCCCAGCATGTATTGCAACATTTTTAGCATGATCAAATAGCAAAACTGTGGCAGGGCATGCTGGGATGTGTAGTTTTATAACATCTGTGGGGCTGCTTATTGCCCACCTCTACCTTAGACAGTAACTTCATACAGTACTGTCTGGTGCTGGCAATCTCACCCTTAGGGGAATATTCAATTGAGCTTGAGGTTTAGCGAGAAAAAACCCTCATGCCCCTTACGTCCAATTTTGGATTACCACGGGTATGCGCACTCCTGATACCTGCGGTATCTAATTTTAAAAAAGTGGTTGCGGGGTTTTCAGAGCTGAAAACTCCGCACCGCGATAAAAAATAAAATAAAAATTTCTACACTTACCTCTCCGGGGGTCTCTGGTGGTCTCCATTGGCTCCCGGTGGCCTTCCCTCCATCTTCTCACTGGATAGGGGGCTGCTGGAAGTCCCGGGAGCTGCTGGTAGGCTCCAGGGGCTGGTGGGAGGAGCAAGAGCTGCTGGGAGATGTAGTTCTCCCAGCGCCCATTATGGGGGCCACATAGACACTGGGAGGGCACACACACCGGGGGCCACACACACACAACACTCATACACACACACACTCACTCATACACACTTACAAACACTCACACACACTGACATACTCACCCTGCTGCAGAAGACCCGGCTTCTGATGCTGGATGCAGAAGACAGTGCTTCAGAAGGTAAGTAATTATGGACTAATTAAGCTCATTGGAAACTTCCAATTGCTTAATTAGTCCTCAGGAGGGGTGCCACAGGAGGTACCAGAGCGAGTCCTGCTGATTTTTCCTAAAAATTGCGATTTTAGGAAAAATCACACTTCCTCTGGTGGTGTGAGAATGAAAAGCTCCCGGCGCTCAAAAAAGGAAAAAATCTGCACCTAATTGAATAGCAAAAATCCTGCACCTGCAGGAAAACCTCACAGGTGCGGGATTTTTGCTTTTCTCACCCCCAAGTGAATATGCCCCTTAGAGGTCTATGTACTAATAATTATGGACCAGCCGCGATTATTATCTATCCATATCGCTGGGGATATTTCCATTTTTGTTGAAAATATCCCTGCTATGTGCAAAGGGAAACTCACAGGGAGAGCGGTTGCGGTAATTGCCATCCATGCGAGTTACTGTATATCCCCGGCAAATTGGAAAAGTCTTTCACAGAAGTGCAAGATCTCTCCAGGGTAAGCTGACATTGCTCATGCGCACAGCGTCAGCTTCCTGAGCTAGACGAGGGCTGCGGGGGAGAGATCCTCTATAGACTTACAGTAGTTTACACCTTCTGAAGATGGTGTAAACTGCTAGGGCTAAACTCCGAAAAGCTTTGATTTTTAGAGTTTAGTACATAGAGGTCAGATTGTAGTCCCCATTATTATTAATAATAATAATAATAATAGACACTATGATCTAAAGTGCAATTAGCACTCTCCTGAATTGTGCTATTAGTACATAGCAACACTACATAAAATTATGCAGAAACTGCAGTTTCTGCATAATGTTACAGTATGTAAAATACAACTTGATACAAAGGTCCCTAAGAGCGGTCCTACACATAAGTAGTAGTGGGGATGACCAGCAGGTTAGTCTCATGCTTAGATCCATGAGACTAACGCATAGAGCTCCATAGAGCTGCTGCTGACTGAATAAAATCATCAGGCTCATTATTTCCTCAGTGGCTCTAATTCGAATAGCACTTTGGACTCTCCCCACAGAAAATCGACATCTACTATTGCCTCTATGAAATACAGCTATTGACGATAACTATATAGACACTTGTCTGTGTCATTATTCTCCTATAAAGAGCCAATTATTGTGGAGAGCAATCTTACTGGTTTTTAAGTGGCAGTTAACATACGGAGCAACAACACCAGCATTGGAAATACACACTGTCAATCAATTACTTTTCCTTTTTGGGTGGAAAAAGTGAGTACTCACCACTTGATTTTTTACTATCTTCTACCTATTTTTTATTATTATTATAATTTTACCTGAGGGGCATCCACCTCCATTTGAGAGGTACTACTGAATGTTTGGTGTAAGACATTTCTTACCAAACAACATTATCATATTTTGACATGTTAGATAGCAACTTTTTAACAGGTTTCAATATATTTTGTTGCAATATCTAAACACATGTAACTACTCTGTCAATCCAGTTTTTTATTATTATTATTAGTTTATTTATGTATTATATTGTGCTTGATTTTATATATATAATAATCCAGTATATCAATACACACAGTTCATTCTTCTGTGACTTAGCCACCCTACAGTAGCTGCTTGTCACTCTAACCTGTCTCTCTTCTTCCATTCCAGCTCTTTTGCTCAGCGCCTAGGATAATATTTCCTCCAATAACTGTGCAGTTAACGGGTATAAACGCCCAGTAAACACATAGGTCCGTGAACGTATCATTGACTCTAACAGACATTAAGCGCACTTAGTGTCCCTTTTTTACGGCTTTTTTAAATGGGCTCGGGTGCTAAAGGGAGGCCATTGAATAGCCTCAGGCAATAAAGCCAGAGACTACCTCCCTTTTTCACCCCTGTTAAGTTAATAGCCCTATTGGAATTCCCCCCTTAGCGTGTGTGTGTGTCTCTAAAATGGTCAGCATGCTTAGCAATATATAATGGATAGGTTAATGCTAACACAGGCCATCGATTTTCATCTTTTGAACAAATTTTTGACCATGCCCAAACATGATCCAATCAATATTGTTTGGATTACATTGGGGCATGAAAGTATTTTTGGGGTCACATGCAGGATTGGTCACACCCATCAAATGTGGCCACCCATGTGTGGTGCAGAAGTTAAACAGATCTTGGCGTTCTGTACTACGGCTGAGTGGAAGTATAATCTACCTAATGCCAAAACCATATTATGCTATGGGCATGGTAAGGGGTTACATTGTCCAGACAGCTTCAGAGTTATGATGGGGGGATTGCCATACCTCCCAACTGTCCCGCTTTCAGTGGGACAGGCCCACTTTTTATGGACTGCCCACTTTTCATGGAGTGCACTGCAGTCCCACTCGCAGGACGCAGATTCCTGTGGTGGGGGGAGGTTGAGGTGAGCAGTGTCATTGCTGCCTGGTGCTCTGCCGAGCGCATGTGGTGAGCACATGCAGTGCTTGGTGAGCCCTTGGGGTGGCCCAGTATCTCCAGGAGTGCTGGGCATGCCCCCAGAGTGATCAAAATGGGACCACGTCTCCTTTTATGCAAAGGGTCCCGACTTTAAGAGTGAAGATGTTGGGAGCTATGACAATTCCTGGCTCACCTCTAGATTGCAGTGTAAAAGCAAAACTCACCAGTGCTTGTGTGCTACATGCACCAACATCCAGTATTTTCCCTGCATGTAATAGAAATACATTTGTACCACTTGCATTACGTAGTCGGCATGTATGGTGCACATTTTACCCTTTATTTGCTTTGCTTTGTCTCTATCTCTAAATGGTCCAAAGTGCTCAGATGGAGAGAGGTAGAGCATAAACATTAAGAGAGAGAGAAGACATAACACAGCATTGTACCTCTGTACTGAACTTCCCTCAACAGAGGTCTGAAATCAATAAACTTTCAGGTGTTGTTCTTGTATTTGGTGGTAAATATAGGACAGGCTGGGCTTTTATTTCCACAGAAAAAGAATGCAAATAGAAAACTTATCCTGATTACAGTTTAGTTCTGCTTCTGTGTTTATATGCAAAACATGAGCTGCATTCTTTGATGTTATTAGTGTGTAAATAATCTAGTACAGTAGTATATTCTATGCAAGGTAAGCTGTAAGCTGCTCATTTAAGAGTATGTTTACACAGACAACATTAAGACATTACCAAGACTGCAAAGAGTCTCACAGCATACGTCTGGGAATAATGATACTGTGGGGTCCATTTATCAAAGGGAATTTGAGGTAAATTCCCCGAAAACACCTGTTTTCGGGGGTTTACCTCAAATACTAAGTATCCCCCGGATGTATGAAGGAGGGATCGCAGCAGGTATCTACCTGCTGCGATCCCTCATTGCTGCTGGCAGCCGCCTCCCCCATAGGTTTCTATGGGGGATGCGATGCTGCCAAATGTATCAATATCGGGAATGTGAAGCATTCCTGATATTGGCTCCAGCAGCTAACGCCATCTGAAGATAGCGTTAGTCGCTGTAGCCTATGGGGACTTACCGCATGTCACCCGGCGGAGGGATCTTCCAGATCCCTCCGCCGGCAATGGCCGCCGCTCGTGTAGTCCGTGGGACTGCGCATGCGCAGCAGCCTCCGGCCACATCGCAGGAAACGGGCTCCTTTCGGAGCCCATCTCCCTGCATGTGCCAGATAGTACATTCAGCCGGTATGATCGCATTTTGCAATGCGATCATGGGCGGTACTGCATGCCCTGATCGCATTGCAAAATGTGATCATTAATAAATGGGCCCCTGTGTCTTAAAAAAAAAGCTACATTTGTAAATAGGTACAACATCCCATGTTCCAAAACTGGAAGTTCACATGCAGTGGCATAGCCGGTTTTTGGCATAAAGGTGAGGGTGGGGGACAAGGAAAAATAAACTGCCCAGCTGAAGTATTTCCCATGTGCCCCTTTTAAGTCCCATCTCACCATCTGTATTGTCCTGCTTTGTGCTACCTCTGATCTGTATGTACAATATTGTGCTCCCCCACCTGATCTGTATGCTCCCCCATCTGTATATCCTGTATTGTGCTCTCCCCCTCACCTGTTTGATCTGCATTATGCTCTGTATCCCCCACAAATATAACCCGTTGTATGTCACATATTGTATCCTTCCACTCCTTTCATCCGTGTATATCCTGTACTGTACTGTACACACCCCATTGCTACCTTTTTGCATATTGCACCTGTAACCCCCCTTTTCTCTCTATTAAGGGGACACCAGGTTACCAAAACCCTTGGTATGCAATCGGGAAGCCGACTGCCTAAATACCGGCAGCCGGCTTCCCGACTGTCATATCCCGGCAAGGGTGAAATGCCGGGCGTCTAGATGTAGATGCCCGCATTTCCCCGATGCCGGGAGACCGGCGCCCGGCATCCCGATCGTAGAGATGCCGGGCGCCGCGGGGGGGAGGGTTAGGTTTAGGGCTCCCGGGGGGGACTTAGGGTTAGGCACCCCCCCGGGAGAGTTAGGGTTAGGCTAGGGGGAGGGAGGGTTAGGGTTAGGCACCCCCGGGGGGGACTTAGGGTTAGGCACCCCCCCGGGGGACTTAGGTTTAGGCAGCGGGGAAGGGGGTGATTAGGGTTAGGCACTTGGGGGGGAAGTTAGGGTTAGGCACCCCTAAGGAGGGTTAGGGGGGTTAGGTTAGTAGATACTCACCTATCCACGATCGGGATTTCCAGCGCTGTCGGGCTTCCGCTGCTCGGAACTCTGCTCATGTCGGGCTGCCGCTGACGGGAATTCATTTCATACCAATTCCAAACCCTTAATGTCTTAGAATGGACCCACCCTTAACTGTCCGTTAAATGTTATAACCTTATATCTGATCAGTGCCTCCACCCAAGTATTTGTGGTCAGTATGGGCCTACTTGGGAAACCCAATTGCTAATAGTAATTAAGTAATTTGGTGTAGATAACACAGTGTATAACTTATATCTACATTCCTGCTCACATCCTGTCATTCTTGGACTCATGTGGTCTCCAATGACTCTCAACATTCCTCCAAGTAGACACTATGAAGTATAGTTTAGATTTAACTCACTTTATATAAGCAAAAAGATTCATACATGCTCTATAAGACCAAGAATGTATCTCTTTGCATTACATAACTTATCATACACAGTTTGATACATACACATGCATATACTTTTAACTGAGCAATGAGGTAACCTTATACAGAAATGATACCAAAGTACATGAAACCTTCTAGGGGGTAATTTCCAAAAGTCTTGTTGTGGCTCCTTAGGTGGGTAAGTATCTAAAGTTCCTGTAGGTTTGAGTCATTCTTATAGTCTATAGAACCAAACTGTTCATATCCCTTGTAGTGACTAAGAAGCCAGGCTTACTATTAAGTTCCTTAGTAAAAGTGTAGATTAGTTGTAGAAAGTTCTGTAGATGCTGGAACAACAGGAGTCAAGAGCTGCTATAATCCTAAGGAGCCTCCTAAAACTCTGACTTTAGCTATAATATAGATATTTTGCAGCAATAGTCCCTCTACAACTGATCGGATTAGGAAAGGTTACACAATGTATTAGTTGTTTGTCCTTTTCCTTTTTATTGTGCTGAATGACTGTAATAAGAACATGTGCTGTAGTAATATCTAGATTTATTAATGAAGAAGATGAAAGATCCCTTCTCCTGTGACTTGGATATTCTCCATTAATAGCCCAATTCCAGCAAATCTGCTATACTAGTCATATACTATAGGTATACTCTGGGCTTTCATTGTCACTTATAGTGTTAATTGTCTTTATATATCTATATTGTAAGATTAGTTTTCTTTCAGAGCACCTGAAATGCTCCCCCGACACTCTCCTTAAAATTGAGGTTATGCAAGAGTGCAGTGGTAGTGTAATTGCTTGCACTAAGCAGCCTGATATCTTCTATGTACTGACGCTCTCAATAAGGTGAAGCTGTCTGTAAATAATATGCCTTCCCTGGCTGTAACCTGTACTGCGGCAGTGAGTGCGCAGGTGAGTGCAGGGCAAGTGGTTCTTCTCACTGCAGAAAGTTCCCTGCAACTGCTGACACAGACTGTCAGAAACTCCATTCCCACCAGCCAATAGGTGCGTACACGCTGGGTGACTAAAGTGGATGACTGAATGATAACGATATCGTTTAGTCGTCCACTTTATCGTCCATTTTTAACACAAAAACAATGAACGATAACGACGACGCGCGTTCTCGCGGGTCGTTCGTCATTATCGTTCATCGGGTTAACATGCAGGCCAACCTGACGATGTCGTCAGGTTGCTGCATGTTGGGGAATGGGGGAGAGAGCCCGCGCTGAACGATATCGTTAATGATATCGTTCAGCAGCTGTGCTCAATGTCATGAACGACATTGAGCACAGCCTGCCGGGGAAACACTAAACGATATCGCTCAGGGAGCATATCGTGTAGTGTGTACGCTCCTAATCTCCTTCCTCCCACTGCCACATCTCCCAGTGACAGCCCATGAGCAGTCAGGCTAGGCAACTCTGAGCCGCCCGCTGCCACATGTCCTCTGCCCACAGGACTTCCGCTGCCACCTCGGATGGCTGCATCTGGGAACACCACTGACAGGTGAGCTGGGAACTCTGCTGACAGCCACTGCTGCTCACCATCTTCACAGCTCCTGCTATGACAGGCTCCCTCTCCAACTCCACCCCCTGTGCCCGGCAGCCTGTCATAGCTCAGCTGCCATTTAGGACACAGGGGGTGAGTACTCAAGAAAATGATTTAGCAGACCCCCCTTCTCAGTCTGCCGGCAGCTCCTTTTATATCTCTCTCAGTCCCTGTTCTTCTTTCTCCTGACAGGAATCCAATCACTCTCAGCTATATTACTCCGTCCCTTCTTCTATAGTACATGGGCATCGCACACACTGAGGCACATCCTCAGCACAAAAAGTAGTACCACATATATATATTTCACATATGGCATAAATTCATTGGCATTTTACCTCAAAGCATATACATAAATGAATTACATATCACTGTGTAGATAATTCCTTTTTAACAAAATATATATATATTTATTTTCATCAATACCCTACTCACTTTAACCCTTTACCAGGGTTACACACCCACACCCCCATCTGTATGTTCTTTACTGTGCTGCCTCCCCCACTTTCCCCTATCCGCATGTTTTGTGTTGTTTTCTCTCCCCCACCCATAGTTGCCGACCTTCATTAAGTCCCCTGTGGGGAAGTCACGGAGGGGAGCAACCCACTCCAATGGGTGGGAGGCATGGTTCGGCAATATTGTCATCATCATTTCACCCCTGGATGTTTAAATCCTTTATTCGAGGCATTTTACTGCAGAGGCTGGGGCTAGGATGATGCAATTCAATGCAAAATCACGTCATCTAGCCTCTGGGCAGTCCACTTCTGCCTGCAAGTAGGCAGCATCGGGAGATGAGCCGACTCTGTCGGCAGTGTCCGACTGAGGACTAAGGAAATGGAATGACAGCGGCCTGCTGAATTGGGTATGTGTGGTCATCAACTGGAGGACACAACATGATATTATGCAGCCTCAGATTCCCGTGCCACATTTAGTCTAATAATAATAAGCTGTGGCCGCTTTTGTCGAATAATAATAATTTGCGCCAATTTGCATCTAATAATATCATCTCTACACACGGCTATTAATATTAATTATGTGACCCTTTCAGTAGAATACAATTAGTAGAATTCAGTAGAATCATAATTGCAATCTTTAGTTTTTGAAGATAATGTGTCCCTATCAGTAAAATATAAAATAAAAATAATGTCCCCTTTAACAAAAAAAATAGAGAAAAAAATATGATCTCTTGAAATATTAAGAGAAAACGAATGCTTATATGAATATTATTATATTAAAATGCAGTTATGCTGGATCGCATCCCTCTGCTTCAGATCTATGTTTCACTAAATATAAGTAATTCCCAATTTGATAATTCACAATTCAATGGAGATTCCCAGTGCTGAAAGTGCCAAGGTTCTTCCCAATGCGCTTGTGACTTCCCTTCACTGACCAGCATGGAAATAGACACATAATTAGCTGGCTAACTTTACTTATTTCTGAACCAGTCAGTGTTAGACTACAGGCGAGGAGCTAGTGGGGAGTGGAGGCTAGTGTACAAGGTAGAGAACTTCAAAGGGGATTTTTTTATGGTTTCCATTTGTACTACAGGTGTGTCAGATAAGGAAAGGTAAAATAAAAAAGATATATTTTTATTTTAATAAACTGATAAATGAAAATGTGGGGAGTTTATTCAAATAACATTTATTTCAACATTTTGTTTTTATTATTATGATAAGGGGCTGCAGTCTCAGGGACCCTTGGTTTTTACACTGGGGCCACTAAGATGTCACAGTTGCCATCTCATTCAATAAATTGCCCCCACACTTTCCAGGAAGTTGAGAAGACCCACAGCTCTTTCCTCTGGGCATAGTGGGGACATGCTGATTTTGCACCCTCTGTCCATAGGGGCACCAGCCCTGCAATGAAAAAGTAAGGCTGGTTTGAAAATGGACAGGATACGCCACACATATGATCCTCCTGGTATACAGGACATCAGCTAATAATGTGTAGTGTAGAGGCTGCTAGAGGCTGCTTTCATTATTTTTGGGGTGCTGTCAATCTTTAAAGGCATATATTAATAATACCATAAACAGCAATGAAAATATTAAATCAGGAACAACACTGGGGATGGAGGAAAATTTTCTTTTCTCCCTTTTATATTAACAAATTCAAGAAAATTGTGAATGAAAACATCGCTAAGTAGGAGTGTAAGTGTACTTTGAAATCCAGAACGGGCTGTAATGCCATAACAAAATGTCTAATATTTGACATATCTATTGAATAAAAACATTTCCAGGGCAGCTGAGATTTACATTTTCACATATGAAGATAAATTATGTTGTTCTTCATATTGTGATATTGGACACAAAGCACACCTCACTCCAAGTTATAACAACAACTTCTGCAAAGTCAATTGGAATATGTAAAAGCCTCTCATTGCCATCAGTGAAATTAAATGTGAAGATCTGGACTCCCTTCCGTCACTAAGCCTTCCTGCTCTAACTATCAAGGCTGTCATGAGTTTCTATTTTTTAAGTCCAGCGAGGCATTACACCCACTACCAGTGCCACCAGCAACCTATGCCTGGTCACCATATAATGTCTATTATACTTGTGAAGTGGGTTCATCAAAATATTCAGCACCATCCATGAACATTCAGCTAGCCGAGCCTTATCATATATATAAAATTCATTAGTCTGTTTGTATGTTTGTCTGTCTGTCCTGTTATGCATTCGAACACCCCTGCACCGATTAGGATTAAACCAACGCGTGGTGGCCCGGGTATTAGGGGGGTTAGGGTCCTGGTCAGACCGTTGGTGTACGCTGGGCAGAACTTTGACCACGGGAGCCTGTTCTGGGCCTTCCACTGTATGGATTTGGATGAAAACTTCACAGAGGGGTGGCAATTGGTCTGGGATGCCTAATGGAATGGGTAGGGTCCCGGTCAGACCTCACGGCGGAGTGTGTCGGACAGAATTTTGACCCAGGGAGCCTGTTCTGGGCCTTCCATTGGATGGATTTGGCCGACATAACATAATTTGGATGAAAACTTCAAAGAGTGATAACATTGGATCCTAGAAAACAGAGAGTTGAGGCCTTCCACGGGATGAATTTGGATGGAAACTTCACAAAGGGTGGCAATTGGTCTAGGATGTCTAATGGAGTGGTCGGGGTCCCGGTCGGACTTCAGGGTGGAGTACGCTGGGCAGAACTTTGACCCTGGATGGATTTAGACGACATCACACAATAAAATGTAATAACTTGAAGATTTAAACCTGGTCATTGCCGGGTACTTCAGCTAGTAATACATAACATTCTTAAGCTTACTTTTTCCACACCTCATCATATTGCAGTACTAATTTATGCAATTGTTTTTAACAAATTGACGTCCCCTATGTTAAAAAGTTTCACACAATTTGTTGTCAAATTTCTTGTTCATTCAATGTAATGTGTTAGTGATGAACTATATATGGGCCATGTATAATAGGAAGTAAGGTTGGGTTATTTAGCAATAACAGAGAAACAAAAAGACTGGGCACTAATCAATGAATAGAATATTATAAATAATAGCAGTAAATTCACCCAATGGGCTTGTGTCTGCCCACTGCTAATATAGAGATACCACAACAAGAGAATGGTGATGCTCTAATAAACAAATAAATAATATACTATGTAGTTCCCGAAAGGCAGAAAAAATTCTCAAGACACCACCTATATAATATTAATAATCTTTTTAAAAATGGAATATGTCAGTACATATAATCACATTTACACTTATAAATAATCACATTTATACAATATAGAAAGACTCAAATATACTCCTGAGAATTGAAATATATAAAATATACTGCCTCTAATAGAAATTAATCACTGGATCTTTGATGCCTGGAGCAGTCTCTTGTCAAGTTAATGACATGTGGAAAATCCAATAATAAACATATAAACATATAAAGCTCTTTCTGTATGATATAAGTGTGCACACTGTTATACCAGTCTCTCACCACATTGATACCTAGTTGCAGAGTCCCATGAACAATCCGCTGAGTTTGGAGGACACACCTCCTATGAAGCACGCTCACGGTGGGCACTCCTGGTAACTAGCGGGGGTCTGGTCGGTGTTTCACGTGTGCAACTAATAACCAAGCGAGTTTCCAATGCACAATCCCAAGCAAAGAGAGCTGTTCTGAGTCACAGGCGCTTGTATATATGTGCTGATGGGGCTTCCAGCTCCCAGCTTGGGCCTCAGTCTATTAGGCTTCCACAGCACAAGATTCCAGTTTCAGTAGCGTGACAGCAAAGCTACTGTACTGTAATATATAATCACTGGCAGGTAAATCTCTGACCGGTTTCACTCCAATATGGGGGCTAAAATGTGTATTTCTGGATGGCAACTGGGAGACATGTGAGAGAATCATTTTGTGGTGTTTTTCATGTTTTTGTTGCCAGAGTTACTACCTATTGTGAGTTGTGCATATGCATTGTGGATGGCAAATTCAGTTACAGCTTCTGCACCTAGCATGGGATAGGTGTAAGCAGTGATGATACTGATGATCCCAGTCACCGCACAGGAACACCCAGCACTTTTCCAAGACATCGCTGATACTGTGTGTTTCAATCACAACAGCGATTTTGTGTGTACACTCTGTGTAATGTACAGTGCATCCGGAAAGTTTTCACAGTGCTTCACTTTTTCCACATTTTGCTATGTTACAGCCTTATTCCAAAATGGAATAAATTCATTTTTGTCCTCAATATTCTACATACAATACCCCATAATGACAATGTGTAAAAAGTTTTTTTAAGATTTTTGAAAATTTATAAAAAAGCAAAACAAAACATGTACATAAGTATTCACAACCTTTGCTCAATACTTTGTTGATGCACCTTTGGCAGCAATTACAGCTTCAAGTCTATTTGAATATGATGCCACAAGCTTGGCACACCTATCTTTGGGCAGTTTCCCCCATTCCTCTTTGCAGCACCTCTCAAGCTCCATCAGGTTGGATGGGAAGCGTCGGTGCACAGCCATTTTCAGATCTATCCAGAGATGTTCAATTGGATTCAAGTCTGGGCTCAGGCTGGGCCACTCAGAGACATTCACAGAGTTGTCCTGAAGCCACTCCTTTGATATCTTGGCTGTGTGCTTAGGGTCGTTGTCCTGCTGAAAGATGAACCGACGCCCCAGTCTGAGGTCAAGAGCGCTCTGGAGCAGGTTTTTATCCAAGATGTTTCTGTACATTGCTGCATTCATCTTTCCCTCTATCTTGACTAGTCTCCCAGTTCCTGCCGCTGAAAAACATCCCCACAGCATGATGCTGCCACCACCATGCTTCACTGTAGGGATGGTATTGGCCTGGTGATGAGCAGTGCCTGGTTTCCTCCAAACATAACGCCTGGCATTCATGCCAAAGAGTACAATCTTTGTCTCTCATGGTCTGAAAGTCCTTCAGGTGCATTTTGGCAAACTCCAGGCGGGCTGCCATGTGCTTTTTACTAAGGAGTGGCTTCCGTCTGGCCAATCTACCATACAGGCCTGATTGGTGGATTGCTGCAGAGATGGTTGTCCTTCTGGAAGGTTCTCCTCTCTCCACAGAGGAATGCTGTAGCTCTGACAGAGTGACCATTGGGTACTTGGTCAGCTCCCTGACTAGGGCCCTTCTCCCCAGATAGCTCAGTTTAGACAGCCGGCCAACTCTATTAAGAGTCCTGGTGGTTCCGAACATCTTCCATTTACGCATGATGGAGGCCACTGTGCTCACTGGGACCTTCAAAGCAGCAGCTATTTTTCTGTACCCTTCCTCAGATTTGTGCCTCGAGACAATCCTGTCTCGGAGGTCTACAGACAATTCCTTGGACTTCATGCTTGGTTTGTGCTCTGATATACACTGTCAAGTGTGGGACCTTTTATAGACAGGTGTATGCCTTTCAAAATCATGTCCAATCAACTGAATTTCCCACAGGTGGACTCCAATTAAGCTGTAGGAACATCTCAAGGATGATCAGTAGAAACAGGATGCACCTGAGCTCAATTTTGAGCTTCATGGCAAAGGCCATGAACACTTATGTACTGTACATGTGATTTCTTAGTGTTTTTTTAATAAAATTTGCAAAAATCTAAAAAAAAACTTTTTACACGTTGTCATTATGGGGTATTGTGTGTAGAATTTTGAGGCCAAAATTAATTTATTCCATTTGGCATAAGGCTGTAACATAACAAAATGTGCAAAAAGTGAAGCGTTGTGAATACTTTCCGGATGCATTGTATGTGCCATATTGTCACAACTCACAAATGGATAGTGGTTGGTAGCCCGTACTTCGGGATTGGCGAGACCTAGTACTGATGCATGGAGTATAAAGTGCCAATCGGTATTCACCAGGGACCCCCGAAAGGAGGTTTGGATTTAGCTGTGTTGACACGTAGGTCACAGCCCTCTGACTTGGTTCCCTAATACAGGTGTTGGTGTACTCTGGATTGGAGCAAAGTATGATGAAGGCGTACAATGTAGTCGGCAAGCCGTATCCATTTTTAGAGGATAATTACCTATGGTCAAAGGAGGGTCCATTGAGCTCACTTATACCTCTTTTTCACTGGCAGTAATAACCCAGGTTACTGCACTGTGTGAAAGGGCAGGGCTGAAATAAGCCGGGTCAAGAGACCTGGCATTTCAACCATGGTCACGAGAAAGGTTGAACGCATGTTCAGCCCTGCTCATGATGCAGTGTAAACGGGTAACCAGTGCGACCCAGGTCCCGATCTCTGTATAGAAAGAGCCGGCGCTTGGAGATGAGAATGCCAGGTCGGGCCGTCTGTCTGTATGAGGTCTCAGACGGACGGCACCCAGCAGTCTAATGGGTAAGATGTATTATTCCACCTTTCACATTAATGTATACTAATACAGCCCATCCACATAATGAAGAGACCAGCATTTGGGTAAAGCAAATAAAACACATCCGCCCATGAAGGCTTTCCATCCACCAGAAGACTCATACTGACTAGGGGTGTGCACCGGCCACTTTTCGTGTTTTGTGTTTTGGTTTTGGTTCTGGATCTTTCTTCGTGTTTTGGATCTGGATTGGTTTTGCCAAAACCACCCTTCCGTGTTTTGGGTTTTGTGTTTTGGTTCTGTATTTTTTTGAAAAAAAGCATAAAAACAGCTAAAATCACAGAATTTGTGGGTATTTCTGCTCCTATGCAATTATTAACCTCAATAACCTTCATTTCCACTCATTTCCAGTCTATTCCGAACACCTCACACCTCACAATAGTATTTTTATGTCCAAAAGGTTGCACCGAGGTAGCTGGATGACTATGCTAAGTGACACGAGTGGGCGGCACAAACACGTGGCCCATCTAGGAGTGACACTGCAGTGGCAGACAGGATGGCAGTTTGAAAAACTAGGCCCCAAACAGTACATACTGCAAAGAAAAAAAAGAGGTGCAAGATGGAATTGTCCTTGGGCCCTCCCACCCACCCTTATGTTGTATAAACAGGACATGCACACTTTAACAAAACAATCATTTCAGCGCCAGGGTCTGCCACATGACTGTGGCTGAAATGATTGGTTCGTTTGGGCCCCCACAAAACAAGCTGGCAATTAATGTGTCCCTGCACAAACTGGCTCTACGGAGGCAAGATGTCGTCCTCATCCTCCTCATCCACCGATTCCTTGGATAAAACAGGAAAAAGGGATTTAGGTGTCCCTGGACTGTTTACGGTCTTACCCAAAGTTTCTGAACTTGACAGTAACTTTCTATGAATGCGCTGCAGGTGACGTATAAGGGAGGATGTTCCTAGGTGGTTAACGTCCCTACCCCTACTTATTTCACCTTTACATATGGTACATATGGCAAGACAGTTGTTGTCCTGATTTGGATAGAAATATTGCCAGACCAAAGAGGTGGAATGTTTGGTCTTCTGCCCAGGCATGACCGTGATGGGCTTTTTCATCCCACGGACAACAACTGTCTCCCCCGGAGCCTGATTTAAACAAACCACATCACCATCAGAATCCTCCTCGCCAACTTCCTCCTCAGCGCCAGCTACACCAGTATCCTAATCCTGTTGTACTTCAACAGTGACATCTTCAATTTGCATATCAGCAAGTGGACTGTGGGTGCTCCTTTCAGCACTTGCAGGGGGCGTGCAAATGATGGAAAGAGCCACCTCTTCCCGTCCAGTGCTGGGAAGGTCAGGTATCGCAACCGCCACCACACTTGGACTCTCCTTGGGGATTTGTGATATCTTCTTAGAACGCACAGTTCTTTGCTGTGCTTTTGCCAGCTTAACTCGTTTGATTTTTTTAGCGGGAGGAGGGCTTCCATCGTCATGTGAAGCTGAACCACTAGTCATGAACATAGGAAAAGACCTTAGCCGTTCCTTGCCACTCCGTGTCGTAAATGGCATATTGGCAAGTTTACGTTTCTCTTCAGATGATTTAAATGTTTTTATTAAGGTCATTTTCCTGAACTTTGTCATTTGGGATTGTATGTGCCCTCTACTATGACATTGGGCATCGGCCTTGGCAGACGACGTTGATGGCATGTTATCGTCTATGTCATGACTAGTGACAGCAGCTTCAGCACTAGGAGGAAGTGGTTCTTGATCTTTCCCTATTTTATTTTTATCGGAGAAAGTTTGGTCCTCCATTTATGTTATATTGATATATACGTGCGGCTAAGGCGCACACAAACAACGAAAATATTTTTTTATTTTTGTGGGAGACTAGTGCACTTTGTGGGTTACACCACCCTTTAAGAAATGAGCCAGCCGGCTCTTTACTTATGGGACACAGGCGCACACTTGGCGCTGCTCCTTTGTTGATGCACGTGCAGCTACAGCCCACACAATTCACAAACACAGAAAATATTTTTTAATTTTGTTTGGAGTGTACTTTGGGGGTTACAGCACCCTTTAACGGACAAGCCAGATGGCCCTTTACTTATGGGACACAGGCGCACGCTTGGCGCTGCTCCTTTGTTGATGCACGTGCAGCCACAGTGCACACAATTCACAAACACAGAAAATATTTTTTTATTTTGTTTGGGGTGCCCTTTGGGGGTTACTGCACCCTTTAAAGGACAAGCCAGCCGGCCCTTTACTTATGGGACACAGGCGCATGCTTGGCGCTGCTCCTTTGTTGATGCACGTGCAGCCACAGTACACACAATTCACAAACACAGAAAATATGTTTTTATTTTGTTTGGGGTGCCCTTTGGGGGTTACTGCACCCTTTAACGGACAAGCCAGCCGGCCCTTTACTTATGGGACACAGGCGCACGCTTGGCGCTGCTCCTTTGTTGATGCACGTGCAGCTACAGCTCACACAATTCACAAACACAGAAAATATTTTTTTATTTTGTTTGGAGTGCCCTTTGGGGGTTACAGCACCCTTTAGCGGTCAATCCAGCCGGCCCTTTATTTATGGGACACAGGCGCACGCTTGGCGCTGCTCCTTTGTTGATGCACGTGCTGCTACTGCGCACACAATTCACAAACACAAAAAAATATATTTTTTTATTTTGTTTGGAGTGCCCTTTGGGAGTTACAGCACCCTTTAGCGGTCAATCCAGCCGGCCCTTTATTTATGGGACACAGGCGCACGCTTGGCACTACTTTGTTGATGAACGTGCGGCTACTGCGCACACAATTCACAAACACAAAAAAATATATTTTTTTATTTTGTTTGGAGTGCCCTTTGGGGGTTACAGCACCCTTTAACGGACAAGCCAGCCGGCCTTTTACTTATGGGACACAGGCGCACGCTTGGCGCTGCTCCTTTGTTGATGCACGTGCAGCCACAGTGCACACAATTCACAAACACAGAAAAAATATATATATTTTTTTGCACTTGGGGGGGAGCACCCCTGACAGACAGAGCACTACACTACACTACACTACACAGCCCAGCCAGCCCTAACTCCCACCCTCCCTCTTCACTGTCCACAGCCGAGTGAGAAAATGGCGCCGACGCGGGTACCTTATATAGGATCCAAAACCCGCGAGACCCGGAAGGCGGGATGATGACGTTTTGCCTCGATTTCAGATCCGAGTCAGGTGGGAAAAGTCGAGCCTGACTCGGATCGGCCTCGGATCGGGGGGGCTCGGGGGGGTTCGGATTTCAGAAATCCGAACCCGCTCACCCCTAATACTGACACTTTCATTTTGCTGATCTGTAATGAATGTCCTTTGTTGGTTATTAATTATCCCTTGATTAGATTATTTTGAAGCCACCAGGGAATTCACACCTTAATCAAACAAATGGCTTAGTTTATTACAGAAAGGTTCAGCCATGCTAAATCAATATAATCATACTATAGATAAATAAGAATCCTAAGAAGCCACATGCCGATGCGTATATTATTTTATACAAATAAAATGGGGTGTAACCAACTTAAAAATTGGGTCATTAAGAAAAAGAAACAAATATTAATTTAATTAATGTGGGGGTGATTTGCTATAATCTTTTGCACACAATCCCTACTGGCAACTGTACTTAAGATATACCATCTGCAAAGCATGAACATTGTTGTTTGTGAATTAGAAGTTGAGGTTTAAGTTTGAATTAATCAGACACAGTAGTAGAACTATGACTTGAGCACTCCTTGCAGCTGCTCTGGGAATCATTGATGAGACAGGCCCAGTGGTGAAGGGGCTCAGTGTTCAGGGTATCCAAGTGGTGAAGGGGCTCAGTGTTTAGGGGACCCAAGTGGTCAGGAGACCCCAGTGGTGAAGGAGATCAGTGTTCAGGGGACCCAGGTGGTCAGGAGGCCCCAGTGGTGAAGGGGCTCAGTGTTCAGGAAACCCAGTGGTGAAGGTGGCTTAGTGATGATAGTTTATCAGCTGCAGAGGGATTCTCCCAATTTTCTGAAGATTTTTTTAAAGAAAAATTTTGTACAACTTTTGGCTTTTATCAATCATTAAATTTTCACTCTGTAAACTATCTCTTATTTATTTATTTACTTATTTATTTATTTATCATCTCTTTCACCTTTCATCCTTCACATTCATTCCAGTCTCCTGCTCATCCAATCATTTTGTTCCTATATCCAATCTTCTTAAAAACTCACCAATACTTTCTGTCACCCTATCACACCACTCCAGTATATTCCTATAATCACTTTTCTTACCCATGTCTCCTGCATCTTCACAAATATCCTTTTTTTATTTTTCAAAATATTCTCTTACATTTATTTTCCACAACCCTATACAGTGGCAAAGGCAGGATTTCTAGAGGGTGGTTTCCAAATGCGTGATTTTAGAGCAAATGTGGCCAGTACATGAAGACGGCACAATTAGGATGTAATACTTCTAAAATATGTAGGGAGAGATGGTTGTTAGATGCAGTAGTAGGACCCATCTGAGCTAAATATTTATTATGCTGGGAGTGGGAACTATTCTATACTCCAAGTCCCCTGCTCTGCGGAGCATTGGAGTAAAGCTGGGTACATACCATACAGTGATGCGACCCAGCGACGGTGCAGTGTGATGTAATGTTACATTCCGCTCGCCATAAACACTGCACGATACGGTGTACGACAGCATAATGTGTTGTTACATACTGCATGCAACTGCACTGCGTTGTTCATTGCATCGTTCCATTTGCTGTGCAGTACAGCAGACAGGTCAATGCAATGAATGACCATCATGAACAACGAATCGAGCATACACACTATACAATATGTACAATATATTGTATAGTGTGTACCCAGCTATAGTCTGAGAGTCTGGGATAGGGGCAGAAGAACCTAACACCAGCCCTGGACATATAATTGTACACATTGGTCTCCTTATACACTGGATAGTGTATGTGATACAGTATTAATAATGAAAACTATAAATGATCTATAGCAGTGTTTCCCAAACTCAGTCTCTGGGTCCCCTAACAGTACATGTTTTCCAGATCTCCTATTTGATGTATTCATTACTTGCTGACACATTTTAAAAAATCCACAGGTGGTGCTAATTATTTTGATTGTGATATTGAGAATATCTGCAAAAAATGCACTATAACTGCTAGTAAAAGACCAAATTTGATATACGCTGGTCTATAATGTAGGCTGTAGTGGAGAAAGGGCCTGATTCAGACCCGGTCGCAAGCGCTGAGCGCTCGCAACCGGGTCAATGGTGGCCCACAGCGCATGCGCACAACGGAGCTGGCTCCGTCGTGCGCATGAGCGAGACCTGGCTAGCAACGGGCAATCCGTCGCTCCGGGTCTCGCACCAAAGGGGGCGAGCTGTTGATGTTGAGTGACAGCTCGCCCCGTTTGGTGGGCGGGCCGGGGGGGTGGCTGCCCAAACGGAGGCATTCCAGAGGGAACGCTTTCCGTTTGGGGGCGGCCCCACTGACATCACGAGTGATGTCAGTGGAGAGTTTCCGGCTCTGTTAGAGCCGAAAGCTCTCTGGGGCTTGCGATGAATGAGACCCTACCACCAGGGTCTCGTCGCAAGCCCGATGGTCGCGATGGTCTTGACCATCGCGACCATCATCATGGCCGTTCGCTATAGCTGTGGGTGGCCACCCACAGCTATGCAAGCGGCCAGGAGGCCGCTCCAAAAAAAAAAAGCGTCCGGCTCTGAATCAGACCCTAGGTCTCCTCTGATGATACCGGCTAGAGCCAGATCTGGAGAAATGCATTAGTGTACTACTAGTTTACCCATATTGGCACATACTGCTTCAGTCCCAGGATACTTTCATCTCCTAGTTGGACTTCACTGATCCGATAGGCTCACCCATCACATCATACACTGACGCTCATGCAGACTGTATTTTCATATGACTGCCACTTAACACTGGTCTCACTGCACTATCACAGGGAGGACTGCATACTCCTCTAGTCGGCCTGGCGGGACTATTCTGTGTAAGCGATCAATATACCATTCTCTGTTCTAAAGCGCATAGTGAAACAAGAGGGCCCATGTATGTATTAAGCAAAATAAGTGACTAAAAGCTATTTTTGTCCTAGTTCTTTGGATCTGTCTTCCTGGGATAGTACATGCAAGATCTTATGTTCCATGGGCCTGATTAATTATGGATCGCAGCTGCGATTGTAATAGCGATTACGCATGCAGTCTCACTGCGAATGTCTGCTAATCCATTGCGATAGCTATGCCATCACAGCACACCATAAGGATGCCCACTTTACCTTACACACATCTGTAATCTTACCTTACCTTACTTTACCTTACACACGTAATGTTTAGCAAGACTGCAAAACCATCAGTACAATAGAGTACCATCGCAGCCTCGCGCACACTTGCACAAGCTCTGACCTTACTCAGGAATTGTTAACCTTGGCAGACGCTATGAGACCTCAGGCTGCGTATGGCACCACAGTGGATAATTTATGCACGGCCATGCAACGGCATTCAAACGCACTGGCATGCCTGAGTTTTGCCTACCACCCCCCGTCACCACCCACAAATGGCACTCCCTGTCAATCACTCTGCGATGGGTCTGCATAGTCACTGCGATCACAGTCCCAATCGCAGTAACCGGTTCACTCATGCACACTGCAATGCATACACATGCGCAGAACGCTACAATCATCTAATTGTGTGCGTAATCGCAGTAATGAATCAGGCCCCATATTCACTATCTACGCAACACAGGATCCTATCATCTGAAATATCTTTTGCTATCATTTGTTACTTACAATATCATTTGTTGCCAATATATTCTGAGAGGTAGGTCTGTATAATACTTATTGATCTAATCCAGACTTATATTACTTAACATCATGTCATGAACTTTGGGACCAACTTTGTAATATACTTTGAAATAATATAAACTATTATCCTCATAGAGTATACTTTTGTCTAATACTTTTATGTCTACACCAGAGGTTCCCAAACTCCGCCATTACAGTCCACGCTTTAAGGATATGCATGCTTAAGCACAGGTGACTTAATTAGTAACTCAGTCAATTTGATTTAACCATCTGGACTGAAGCATGGATATCCTTAATACCTGGACAGTAATGGCAGAGCTTGGTAACTTTTGGTCTACATGGATCCCTCCAAGGGATGTGAATTTAGGAGACTGTCTCTATAATAAGAATTACTAATTCACACATCCTATTGTATCATTTTATATCCACCTATTTATATTCAGTGTGTTAATATGAGCAAAGGCTTCAGATCATACTTGCCGACAATCAGCTCCCTCCTTCCGGGAGGGAGCTGATTGTCGGCTAAAAGCGGGGGGCGTGCCCTGTCATTGATGGCAAATTGGGGGCGGAGCCATGGGCAAGGCTGCGCGATTGCATCATCATGGCCCCGCCCCCTCTTCACAATGCATCTACAGTCCCCCCGCTGCGGGGGTATCTAGTTTATTCTGGGGGGAGGTCGGGAGGGTTGCTGGCTGCCGGGAGGCTTGCCTGCCTTTCCGGGGGGCCTGAAGCGGCACCCGATAATCGGGAGGCTCCCAGCCAAATCGGGAGGGTAGGCAAGCCTGCTTTAGATACAGAGCAGCTGGCAGCTTCCTAAATGTGATACACTGGGAGGGAAGCTAGGCCAACCCCCAAGCTGAGGAACAGGAGAGGCCGCCCCCCACCTCCTGCATCCTAAGATAAATGCACAGTGCCAGAGTCTACTCACCTGCACCGCCCATGAGAGAGGAGGGGGCCCTTATGGAGACTGGACACAGGCCCCCACCTCTCTTTAGCCACCCCTGGCTAGGTTAGATGATTTTAGCAACTGCATTTCCAAGCAATTGTTTTTTTCAGTAAATGCATTTTACATCTGTGAATTTGGAGGATGCGTCAGCCCTATCATGTCAAACTGAAAAGGCTGAATGTATGTGCCAGGTGTGGAATCCTACTTTAAATCTCACTACGGCTTCCCTTATTGTAACACCACCAGTATGCATAATAGTCGCTATCTTCATATCAAAAATACAATGTAAATTTGTAAATTACAGTGCAATATATATATATATATATATCACAGTATAATAACCTTATGCGAAAGCAAGTGAGGACACACACACCAGTTTCTGTGGTCCAACACACAAAAGTAAATATTGTAATGAAAGTATATATAACATTATTATTACAACTTATACAGAGGTACAAAACAGTTCAGGGAAAAGAGGTCAGAGTTACAAACCAGTATACATACGTTCGCATGCATGTCCCTGGATCCAGAGTACAGTCATCACCAGATGACTGGTAGAATACAGCTACTGCTCTCTGGATCAAGGGAGCATAATTTATACAGTTAAATTATGGGTGTGTATAATAGCAGGCTGTGTCTTCTTCCATTGGTCCAGGGGCAGGACGTTTCCAGTTCACTGTGGGTCATTGGTTGGTTCAAACAGTGGGCGATGCCTAGGCTCAGGATGCTGTTACAGGAGTTCACCTCTGGGTTCCCTCCGAAAAGTTAGTTCAAATCAACCATTGTCATATGCTATATTAAACATAAATCCGGCATTGCTAATATCTGCTTGTCGCAATGTGCGACAATCTATTCGCAACCACCGGATTACTGCTAACACAATCCTGTACATTATGACCCCAAATACAATGTTAATATGTGGTCCCATCCCTGGACTATATTTTGTGTGAGCCACGAAAGCCAGGATATATATAATACATTGGGCATGTCACTATTAATTCTAATATAAATGTCTAATCTGTCCTATATATATGTATATATATATATATATATATATACTGAAATTACAATAGAGTAAGATAATGATTATGAAAAGAAAGTTTGGTTTGAAGAAATGCCTCAAAATGCATTGGGAACAATTACGTTAGATTAATGTGTGGCCAATCAAATCAATCTCCCATGGCCACAAGGTGGTTCACACTGCCACCGCTGCTAGCTGGTAATCATTTGTAAAATTAATGAGAGACATTGCCAGAATTAAAACATCATTAATTGTTATTTTAGATACACTGCACATATATATTTCAAAGAAATAAATAAATTACATAGATTTAAATATATGTTAAATGTTTAGATAGAATGCATGTAGATGTATTTGTTTTACTGTGAGACAGGTATTCCTGTTTATGTCATAAAACAATGGAATGGGCACTGCTATGCACAGGTGTGTAGGTGATACGTATTAATAATTAATAATTAATATCCTTTATTTATATGGCGCCACAAGTGTTCCATCTATGTGTCTTCAATTACAGAGGCAGTTTAACTAGGACATGCCTCCTTCACCTGAGGTCTTCATAGGACAGCCTCACACCTGGAAATCAATTTCAAATAGGACACGTTTCCTGCACCTTTCAACATGTGGTTGCGATCCTAACATGCCGCCAGAACCTCTCCTTGTTCAGCGTTTCCTGCTGTACCTTCCTGGTTCACACACTCATGTAATTCTCTTTCAACTGTTCACACACACAAAAAAATTAGATTTTCTGTACAGAAAAATCACTTCCCAGAAACAGATAGTATTTTCCCAGAGGTTCTACACTTTGTTGTAAAATATTACAATAATACTATTCAAGTCGGATAGTTATTTTTGTCAATATACACACTGTCAACCGTACTTGCGTACTGTGCCATGTGTGTATCTGCGTAGGCACGCACGTGTATCGTTGCATGCCTATGTACGCAACTATCACACGTCAACAATCAAATCTAGTAATAAAACATAAACTGCTGTAAATGATTGGTACTTTTATATGCTTCCACGTTCCCCACAAGCACCAGAAGTTACCCAGGCGGACAACTTCCGCTGCATGCTACCTAAATGTTTAGGTGCAAACGGAGCTTTGTTATTTTCAGGCCTTTGCAAGTATTATGCACTTATACGCTCACACAGTTTTATAATTTCAAACAAATAAACTTATCTGATTTGATTCAGACCTAAAATGAGTGCTATACATATGGCAACAGTACAAGGACATAATTTATACAGTGTGTGTAATTTCACCGTGCGTAATTTCGCGCCAACAGACTAAAGAAATAGCTTTTCTTTGTTGTCCCTCGGTTCGCAACCAGAACCTCTGAGACTATACAAAACAGACGTGTATTAACAACATTAGATAGTTTTAAAACAAAAATTGTTTTAGTGACGCGTCTCCACCCTTTGTTGTTAGACCAACGTCTATTTAGTCCTGTTAGTCCGCGAGTGTGAGGTGGACCAGATGTAGCCCCCAACTGTGGAATCCTACTTTAAATCTCACTACGGCTGTTGACGCCACATGGACACACCTTGCGTATGGCGATATGAAAATGTGTATGATAAGTGTACGCAACGTGTGATGCATACGCAATACCTTCCCTTATTGTAACACCACCAGTATGCATAATAGTCGCTATCTTCATATCAAAAATACAATGTAAATTTGTAAATTACAGTGCAATATATATATATATATATATATATTAGGGATGTGCAGGCTCGGATAGGTTCGAGTTTGCACGTGGAGTTCGGATTTTTCCCTCCAAAAAAACGGAACTCAGAAAGAGGCAAAACGTCATCTTGCACGGACGAACATCATCATTCCTGGACTTTTGTCCAGGAATGATGATGTTCGTCCATGCAAGATGACGTTTTGCCTCTTTCTGAGTTCCGTTTTTTTGGAGGGAAAAATCCGAACTCCACGTGCAAACTCGAACCTATCCGAGCCTGCACATCCCTAATATATATATATATATATATCACAGTATAATAACCTTATGCGAAAGCAAGTGAGGACACACACACCAGTTTCTGTGGTCCAACACACAAAAGTAAATATTGTAATGAAAGTATATACAACATTATTATTACAAGTTATACAGAGGTACAAAACAGTTCAGGGAAAAGAGGTCAGAGTTACAAACCAGAATACATATGTTCGCATGCACTCCCTGGATCCAGAGTACAGTCATCACCAGATGACTGGTAGAGTACAGCTACTACTCTCTGAATCAGGGGAGCATAATTTATACAGTTAAATTATGGGTGTGTATAATAGCAGGCTGTGTCTTCTTCCATTGGTCCAAGGGCGGGACGTTTCCAGTTCACTGGGGGTCATTGGTTGGTTCAAACAGTGGGTGATGCCTAGGCTCAGGATCCTGTTACAGGAGTTCACCTCTAGGTTCCCTCCGAAAAGCTAGTTCAAATCAACCATTGTCATATGCTATATTAAACATAAATCCGGCATTGCTAATATCTGCTTGCCGCAATGTGCTATAATAATATATATTATTATATATATTATTATAACTATTCACAACCACCGGATTACTGCTAACACAATTCTGTACATTATGACCCCAAACACGATGTTAATATGTAATCCCGTCCCTGGACTATATGTATTGTGTGAGCCATGAAAGCCGGGATATATATAATACATTGAACATGTCACTATTAATTCTAATATAAATGTCTAATCCATTTATATATATATATATATATATATATATATATATATATATATATACTGAAATTACAATACAGTAAGATAAAGATAATGATTATGAAAGGAAAGTTTGGTTTGAAGAAATGCCTCAAAATGCATTGGGAACAATTACGTTAGATTAATGTCCCATAGCCACAAGGGGGGAACTGCCACTGAAGCTAACTGGTAATCATTTGTAAAATTAATGAGAGACATTGCCAGAATTAAAACATCATTAATTGTTATTTTAGGTACACTGCACATATATATTTCAAAGAAAGAAAAAAATTAAATAGGTTTAAATATATATGTTAAATGTTTAGATAGAATGCATGTAGATGTATTTGTTTTACTGTGAGACAGGTATTCCTGTTTATGTCATAAAACAATGGAATGGGCACTGGTATGCACAGGTGTGTAGATGATATGTATAATTAAGATCAGAATCAAAGTGAGCAGACCTGGGGCAATCATAAAGTCAGTTCATCCATTGTCCAGTATGGGTCAGAAGAGGGGCCATGATAACAACAGATAAGAGGTCATTTATATATTGGTGCCAAGGATCCCAGGTATCACATGCTTATTTATACATCAAACACAAAGGAATATTAATGAATAGAAATTCCACATTTTATCACACCATGGTTGTTTAAGCAGAAATATCCAACCTGGGCCAGCAAACATGATTTACAACTCCTTGGAGTTTAACTGGCTAACCTATAATTATCTATTGCATTAAAATCTATGAGAATATGCCAGTTAATGTTAACATCTGGGATATAAGTTATTTTGTAGTGTATGTAATATTTTTGACTTCGACACAGGTTACCATCAGGCATACATCAGATACACATACACACAATTTTGTAAATATTTGTGTTGAAAATGAAATGCACATTGGTTATTAGGTTGGAATATTCACAGGCAATGACAAAAGCACCTGTATCATACTTATTAACTTTAATTCACCATCCTCCCAGGTTCCCAAAGAGAGTCGGGTCAAGGAAGGAGGGGTGTGGCACCACAAATTGTCAATTAGTCTCATTGCATTGAGTGGGAGGGGCCATGATGATGAGATTCATAGTGAATTTGCAACCTTAAGCCTCCAGGGGGAAGGGGGTGGAGAGGTGGGGTGGAACCATCACCAGTCAGAGCGGGGTACAAAACTGGTCAGATGTATATTTCGCACCTAGTACAGGAATTGTGTAGTTGTGCACTAATGACAATGATAATAGGTATCACCAAGCGTATGGACAAGGGCAGTGTACAAGCAGTTAGTACGGTGCATGCAGTTGGGGAGCAATAATAGATGACTTGCGTTCAACTCTGAATCAGGTACATAAGCTGTAAATTAGGACACAATTGCTAACATTTGCTTTAAAGCATCTTCTGCAACCCTATCTGTGTTATGGGTGTAATCATTGAGGGATTCTATAACAAAGGGACAGATAGAAGGGAAGGAGATGTGAAAGGTTCATTCACATTGTGCAGCCAAAGACACATGATATCATTAGGCATAAGCGTTCTGTTTTTGTGTATCTAATTGTTTAATTTTTTGGGAAGGCAATTAACTCCTAAATAGATGGAAATGGCTTATTTCAGAGGGCTGTGGTTGCTGAATTGTACAACTGTAAATGAGAAGCAGGGAGAGAGTGAGGTAATGCATTTCCTGAAATAAAACATTCTCATGGCCCTGCTTTCTGCTCCGCTTACAGTAAACAATACCTAGGAGCAATCCTCTGTAAACAGGCATGAGTGAGCGGTGCAAGCCTGTATGACCTACTGTCGTACGTTGACAAGACACACTTGCAGGATATGTGGTATCGGAACAACAAGGCTCAGCATAATGTTTAAGCATATGCACTTGATATCTTTAGAATAACCTACAATTTTTGTGTAGCACACTTGTTACATCACAAACCAGTGTTTATCATACTGCAAAAACATTTCCTGGAATCTGCGATTGTCTAGGTTCCATAGTTTCCTTTCTCAGCTATATTGTGTACTCTCAAGTTAAGGGAAACTTTTAAAGTTGTTCCCAAGTGACAAACACAACTATGCACTAGTGCTCTCTCTGCAATGTTAAGTAATATTTTGTACTCAGTCACTAGGCAGGTATCCTGGCAGCATGACTTGGGAGTCTATTTACTATATACCTGTGCTACAGAACATTATGTATCACTGCAAATCACAGCAATACATAATGATCATACTCTGCAATTTACTTTGAGCCCCAATGATTTCTCCATCTCACTGACAGCCTAATTCTGTTGGTGAAGAGTTCAGACAATATGCTCAGTGAGACATGACCCGGAGGGGATCCAGAACCTCCATTTAAGGATATCTTGAGATGATGTTACCTAGAGCTTAATAAATAGATCAGATACCACATAGCAGACTATGGGGATGCAGTAACCAATGGAAATAGAGCTGAAAATGCTAAATGGACTATACTGAGAAGGGGAGGAGCTGTGACCAGTGCTGTGTGGGTGTGGCCAGAGTCACATGGGTGTGTACACCCCCTGCACTATCAGCCCCAATGTCTCCTTAATTACATAAAAATAGAAAAATTGCAGCATTTTGTGAGAAGACTAGAAATACAGTGTTTATACTTAGGATTTATGGTGACTGTGTGGCCGGCTGGCTGTTCATCATCAAGCTGCCATAATATGGGCCTATTTTTATGTGGAGGCCTGGAGCTTTAGGTCCCAGGGCCTTATTGTTAATCTGGCCCTGGGACCGCTATAAAAAAATAGTGATTTCTCTGCATTGTCCCTCTTTTTAAAAAGGAGGAAGCAGTTATAACCACTTTCATTGTCAAATAAAAGCTAGAGAAAGGGGTTATATCACTGCTTTAACATTGTGATCTGAACATGAGAATATCCTCACAAAGATCATTATTTGTACTAAGTAATCTGGAGTAAAGGTATTCTGGGGCTGCTTGCACTGCTTACATTGTATACAGAAAAATAATCAAAAGAAGCAGAAGGGAGATATTTACTAACCTACAATATGATCAAACCACAGGCTTTCCTGCACTTTGATGTGCAGATTTTAAACCAAGCGATTTACTAAATGCCATACTGCCCATCACAGTGCATCCTTTTAAACTGCAAGGTTCAAAAGCACCATTCAGATTTGTATAAATTGGAGGTATTACCCAGTTATTTGTATAGCTCACAGAGCTTTACAGAGACCATTTAGTCTTTCACGTCAGCCCCTGCCCCAGTGGAGCATACAATCTATGGAGCTGATTAAGACCCGCTCGCTAGGATGCAAACGCTCGTAGCTGACGGATAGTTGCGATCTGCACATGCGTATGCATCACAATGCGCGTGCACAAACCACTTTCAGAATGATCAGAGTGCGCTCGATCGTTGCGCATAGACAGCCCAGCAAAGTGAGTGACAGGAGAGGCCGTTTGTGGGTGGTGACAGGGGCAGGCCACTAGAAACAGAGGAGTGGAGGTGTGAACACAGGCGTGCCTGAGTGTTGCAAGGCTGTTTCAGAGGCGTGCATAATTAACAGGCAGCATCATAGTACACGTCACTTGGTGGGATTTCACACTGAAGTGATCGCAGTGCTTGCGCAGGGTATAGTCAACCTCAAGTGCTGCAATTGCATCCGATGGTGCTCGATGTACCAATGTTTTCATGCACTTCCAGTAGATGACGTGCGCAAGTGGGCGTCTTTTGAATGGCTGGTGGGCATCTGCATACACTAAGTGATCACACGCCAAGACCTAGTGGGCGTGCTAATGCCTTGCCATGCGATCACCTGCCTTGCTGGACGTGTGCTGGATTTGCATATGCAGGGTGCGAGCGAACGCATCTAGCGAGTGGGTCTGAATGAGCTCCTATGTTCCTTACCACACGCTCACACACATATAGGGGGTTTTTTTTTGTCAGAAACCAATTAACCTACCAGTATGTTTTTAGATTGAGGGAGGAAACTGGAGTACCTGAAGGACACCTACACAAACATGGGCAGAACATACAAACACAGATACGGCCCTGGTGGGAATTGAACCCAAGACCTCAGGGTTGTGACATAGGCCCTGATTCAGACCCACTCGCGATCGGCTGTCCGCTCGCAAGTGGGTCGATGTTCTGCACTGAGCATGCGCACGACGGAGGGAGCTCCGTCGTGCGCATGCGCCAGACGCGACGAGCGAAGGAAAGTCCTTCGCTCGTTGTGTCTGATCAAAGGGGGCGTGCTGTCGATGTTGATTGACAGCACGCCCCCTTTGGTGGGCATGCCGGGGGCGTGCCTCCCTGACGGGGGCGTTCCCACGGGAACGCCTCCCGTCAGAAGCCGGCTCACTGACATCACTAGTGATGTCAGTGGGAGTGATTTTGGCTCTGATAGAGCCAAAATCACTCCGGAGCTTGCGGTTGAAAACCTCAACCGCAGGCTCCGGCTCGCAGTTTCGATGGTCGCGATGGTCACGACCATCGCGGCCATCAAACTGCACGCTCGTATAGGCTGTGGGTGGTGACCCACAGCTATACGAGCGTCCAGGAGGACGCTCCAGAATTATGGAGGGCGGCCCTCATTCAGAGCGTGTGCTCTGCTCAGAGCGTACGGCTCTGAATGAGGGCCATAGTAATGCTAAACCATACCTCCCAACTGTCCCGCATTCAGTGGGACAGTCCCGTTTTTCTGGGACTGTCCCGCTGTCCCACCCGCGGGCCGCAGTGCCCCGCGGTGGGGGGGAAGTAGGGGAGAGCACATAGTGCAGAAGGTGAACAGTGAACCAGTGTAGGGAGAGCTTGGGGGCTGCCCAGCATCTCGGAGAGTGCTGGGCATGGCCCCTAGAGTGACATCAACGGGGGTTGTAGTGAGGCTCCACCCCATTTCCAAGAGACCCCGCCCCTTCAAGCAAAGCCCCACCCCATTTTTGGGTGCGCAATGTGTTCCTCTTTGTGAAGAAGAAAAGTTGGGAGGTATGGCCAAACCAATGAGCCAGCCTTGCTGCCTGAGGCCTACACAATGTTTCATATATTAAGGGATGGTTTTCCAAACTGCATTGTAAACTATTGCACATTAGTAAGAACAAAAATAAGACGTGGTTCACACAGCTGAGATAGCTCAAAGTTCTCAATGTTTGACCTATCTAAACTCTCACTTTAGTAAAAATACCACTTGTATCTAAAGACATTCGACATTCAAGCTATGTATCGATTTAATGAAAATATCTCCTTAGCATCATACTCAAAAGGGTGACGATGTGTAGTTACAATGTGCAGTGGGGATGCCAGGGCTCAGAATACTGGTGTCAGAATCCCGGGGCTAGAATCCTGACCACCGGCATCTCGACGGTAAGTATTAGGGTAAGTGGGAGGGTTAGGTTTAGGGTTAGGCACTTGGGGGAGGGTTAGGGTTAGGCTGCAGGGTGAAGGGTTAGGGGTTAGGATGCGGGGGGGTTAGGGGTTAGGGTTAGGCACTTGGGGGAGGGTTAGGGTTAGGCTGCAGGGTGAAGGGTTAGGGGTTAGGGGTTAGGGTTAGGCACTTGGGGGAGGGTTAGGGTTAGGCTGCAGGGTGAAGGGTTAGGGGTTAGGCACTTGGGGGAGGGTTAGCGTTATGCTGCAGGGGGAGAGGGCTAGGGTTAGGCTGCTGGGGGGTTAGGGGTTAGGGTTAGAACACTTGCCTAGTTGGGTCGATGCTGGCTGACGGCATGCTGCTGTCTGCATACTCATTTAAATGTATGTGATATCCACCCTCCTGCACTCTTCATACTCTGAACTTTATTCAATCAAACTCATTTAAATGTATGTGATATCTTAAATTGTTGCAATAGTCATTACCTGTTTTTGAGATGTTTTCAGTGAAGCATAGTTTATGATGGCATACTGGGCTTATGTTTACCGGGCAATTTAACACCTTAGGTCAGCTGGACATGTCTCAGATGTAGCCTGTGTTAATCAGCCACAGTATATCTCACTAGACAGTTCTAAGAGAGCTGGGCTTGAATTGAGCTGTGCATCCCTTTCGCAAACTATCCTGTTCACAAAGTATCCAAAATGAACAGTTAAAAAGTTGTTTGTTCAATGAACAGTTGAACAAACATTGAAAAACATCCAATAGCAGGTAAATTCAAAATGGAATATATATTTATGTAATATTCTAAGATTTTCACTTTATATTCTAAATCATCATGTACCAAATATTATTCTTTCTTATTTCACTCCATGGCATCTTCTCTAGGGCTATTACATCCTTCACTCTCCCTGCAGCTCACCCCTCTGTACACATTGCAGCCTCAATAATCTACTCCCCTCTTGTAAACACACAAACTATTTATGTGTCTTTATAAATTGACAATAACATCCACAACCTGCCACCATAAAAAACTTTCATACAAAACACACAACTATATTTTTTATCTCTCCTTCTACTTCTTTTAGCTGGTGACATATCACCAAATCCAGGCCCTACCCACATGCCACACTCACAATGGAATATAAATCCAGCAAACCTCAGACACATCACATGCCTCCCATCACCCTCCAAAACACTGAAATGTGCCTTATTGAATGCACGCTCTGTCTGCAACAAACTAACTTCCATCCATGACCTCTTTATTTCAAATAACCTCAACCTTCTGGCAATAACAGAAACATGGCTCACACAATCAGACACTGCCTCCCCTGCAGCACTCTCACATGGTAACCTACACTTCACACACACCTCCAGGCCTGGTAATTGTAAAGGAGGTAAAGTAGGAATATTGCTGTCCCAATCTTTTACATACACAGTTTTCCCACAGGTACCATCACTCACAGTTACATCATTTGAATTACATACTATTAGGACTTTCACCCCTTTCTCCCTGCGCATTGCTGCTATGTAACGCCCACCTGGGCCACCCAATCAATTTTTGGAACATTTTTCTGCCTGGCTCCCTCACTTCCTATCCTCTGACATCTCCACCATTATCATGGGTGATTTCGATATCCCGATTGACAGTCAACAATCTCCTCATGCCTCCAAACTTCTCTCTTTAACATCCTCTCCTAGCCTCTCCCAATGGACTGACTCCTTTACTCATCAGGATGGCCACTGCCTTAATCTTGTATTTACCAGACTATGCTCAGTTTCTGATTTTGCTAATTTTCCTTTTCCTCTCTCAGATCATAACCTTATAACCTGCACACTCTCCTCCATTACGTCAAACTGAATGTCAATCAAATCAACCAAGCCTCCTCAAACCCGCAGAGATATTAATGCTATTAATTTTCAACAACTAGCCACCTCACTGCAACAATTACTCTTTCAAATTTCTAAGTTCACTTCTCCTGAGACTGCTGTATCACACTTGAACCAGACCCTAGAACTAGCCTTTGATGAAGTACCTGCAGCTACCCATCACTCTCCACATAGACTTAGATGTCAACCGTGGCATTCCAAATTGACAAGACACCTACAAAAACTCTCAGTGGCATAAATCTCATACTCCAAGTGACTTCCTCACATATAAGACTATCTACTCTAATTACTCTTATCGTAATGCACTGGATACTGCCAAACAAATATATTTCCAATCTGTCATCTCTGCCCAAGCCTCTAACCTCAAGTGACTTTTTAATACATTAAATTACTTCTTGCTCCTCCATCACCAAACCCACCTGCTACTATCAGTGCACAATGTCTGGCTTCCTATTTCAAGGACAAGATTGATAATATCCAAAATTAAATGTTACACTCTTCCTCAGCCAGGGACCTGCTCAATTCCCTACCTGAACCCGGTGGCATGTTCTCATCATTTGACCCCACTAATGAAGTATCTACACTCTTCTCATCCTCCTACTCTACTACCTCTCCTCCTGATCCTATACCCTCAGAAATCAGTAAATCTCTGTCTCCTGTGCTCATCCCACACTTAACTAAAATCTGTCATCTCTATTTCTCTACTGGTATATTTCCATCACTGTTCAAGCATGCAGTGATCACTCCCATTTTGAAAAAAACAAAATTCTGACCCTAACTCTCTCTCAAATTACCATTCTATCTCCCAACTCCCTTGCCCATCCAAGCTACTGGAGAGACTTGCCTACAGTCGCCTCACACACTTTCTTAACACCCACAACTTATTGGACCCACTTCAGTCAGGCATTCATTCCCAACACTCTACAGATACAGCATTGACTAAGGTAGTAAATTACCTGGTCACTGCCAAGGCTAAAGGACATTACTTACGTCTAATTCTTCTAGATCTCTCTGCTGCCTTTGACACTGTTGACCACTCTCTTCTCATACAAACACTACAATCCCTAGGTCTTCAAGACACAGCCCTTTCTTGGTTCTCATCCTACCTTTCTAATTGTTCTTTCACTGTTTGCTTCTCTGATTCTACCTCCACTTCACTACCTCTATCAGTTGAAGTACCGCAAGGCTCAGTCTTGGGTCCTCTGCTTTTCTCATTCTATACCACCTTTCCTGGCAAACTAATCAGCTCTTTTGGTTTTCAGTATCATCTGTACGTGGACAATACTCAAATCTACCTATCCTCCCCAGATTTGTCACCATCTGTGCTGGACCGTGTCACTGAATGTCTCTGTGCCATTTCATCTTGGATGGCATCTCGCCACCTCAAACTTAATATATCCAAAACAGAATTAATTATATTTTCACCGGACAATAGTAGTTACCAACCTGATATCTCTATTACTGTTGACAACTCGACAATCAACCCCACCCCACAAGCTCGCTGCCTAGGTGTCATCCTTGACTCTGAACTGTCTTTTGTTCCCCACATTCAATCTGTCTCTAAATCCTGTTACATACATCTTAAAAACATAGCCAAAATTCTACCATATCTTACTCATTATTTCCCGCATTGACTATTGCAATAGTCTCCTTACTGGTCTTCCCAAAACAGACTCTTGCCGCTACAATTCATTGTGAATGCAGCTGTGAGGCTGATCTTCCTCACCAAACGTTCATTGTCTGCTGATCCACTCTGTCAGTCCATCCATTGGCTGCCGGTCTTCTACCTTATTCAATATACAATACTTACACTCACACATAAAGCTATTAACCAAACCACACCAACATGCATCTTTTCACTTATCTCAAAATATCTTCCAACCCGACATCTCTGCTCTGCACAAGATCTGCATCTCTCCTCCTTACGCATTACTTGTTCCCATGTAAGGTTACAGGACTTTTTTGGCCTGCACCTACCCTGTGGAATGCCCTCCCATGCACAATAAGACTTTCCACTAGTCTCCAAACATTCAAGCGTTCTCTGAAAACTCACCTCTTCAGACAAGCTTATCAGATTCCAGAACCACCCACATAACCTTTTATAACTTCCCTATCTAACTCTCTTCTTATAGTTACACATAGCATATTTTCTCTCTCTCTTCAATTTCACATCCTCCTGACCCTAGGCCAACTTTCCAATGTGACTGGATCATACAGGCCACCAATAACCTCTGCAGTCTGGCTGGACCAATTTGCAATATGTAGCAACTATCCTTGTGTATCAAGTCCTATTTTCCTATAGATTGTAAGTTTGCGAGCAGGGCCCTCTTACTTTATGTCTGTCTTTTACAACCCAGTCTTGTTCTATTACTGTTGATTCAAACTGTTAATAAATAAATAAGTATTCTGACCACTGGTATCCCAACCGCCAGGATTTCATATCCAACCCTTACAGAGTACCCTGCATACCTCTATGTGGTGTTAGGAAAAATTTCCAATGTCAGCTGTCATGAGGTGCCAGAAAAATTATCCCTGACGAAGGGGAGAAACTAGTTGGAGGAAACCTCTACTCAGCTATTTATGTTACCCCGAGACACCGAAAGGACGTACACCCAGTAACCGGAGAGCAGCCGTGCGCTCCAAACTGCGTTCCAAGCAACAGGAGAGTCTGTGACAACTTCAGCCAGCGAGGAAAACAGCGGCTATTCCGACTCCCCGCTACAACTAGAAACCGGACCAGTAAAGGCTGGGAAAACGGGACATTGGTGCTACGAATACACCAGAGAGGGTGAGTGCTATATACAGAGTGAAGATAATTACCATCTTTGGGTCACGTATGTAACCATCCTACCCAGCAGTAATATACTGCACAGCTGGCATCCTACCCACATCCATTTTGGGCCACACGCAGCTATTGTAAAATAACAGTCCGGCATTTCAAACTGGGAGACTATACTTGGTTACAACTGTGGATCCTAATACAGCCAATGTGACAGGAGGAACAGATCTCTGGACTAGACTGTATGCACTGATTAAGTGCAAAATACATTTAGCTTATTGTGTTTTTTGGCCAACTTGCAGCAAGCTTTATCTCAATATATGTTGCCTCTCCGCAGGCTATACCTTTGTTGTATGTTTTAAATTGTAGGATATAGTCCTCCGTATCCAGACTATTAGATGTGATTTATTAAGTGTATATTTTAATAACCTTATGTAAAGGCATATCTCACCTTTTTTTAATCTATATACAGTGCTCAAAGTGTGACGGTATGCAGCGGTATGGCATACCGTCACTTCAAGCAATTAGGTTTTTTTTGCCTCTCTAATTTATAGGATAGAGGGCTGCGCGGGACTCCGACCCCTAGGACAGCCCCCTTAGCCAGCCGCAGTGTGTATTTATGCGGCTGGCTCAGTGAATATCCTGCCCTGTCAATCACCGAGCTGCTGCCCGCCCATCCCCGCTGTTAGCCGTCCGTCCCCCGCTGGAAGAATCTCCTCAGAACTTGCCCGCTTCTGCTGGGTGTCCGTCCTGGATGCCGGCAGCCGTCCTCCCGAATGTCCACTCTGCAGCCTCATAGCTGCAGAGTACAACAGGCTTGTAGCGCCAAACCTCCGCCCACTTGCCCGGGTATACCACCGCTGCCCGGCTGTCCTCCCGCGTTGCCACGTGCATTCCCTCGCCAGAAGGTCCCTGCAGCAGCATTACATGCTGCATGTGCAGAGACCGGCATTGGCCGTCTGTGTATGCCCATCCCCCGCCGATTTCTGTGTCAGCCTGCCCAGACAGAGTCATAGCCTGACAGACCCTCATATTGGCCTCCGTGGTGAGGGGGATTGTAAGCTTGCTGAAGGATCCCTGAAGCCTGGTTCTACTGCAGGGGCCAGCCCCCCCTCCCCCTCCTGCCACTGCACTACTCTACTCTACTTCACTCCTCTGGATGGATCCCTCAGACAGCCTCCACCTCAGCTCTATGACAGCAGCAACAGGTGAGTACTACAGGATTTCAGTTATAGTGTATCTGGCTACCCCCTGCTGTGTGCCTCACTACCCCTATTTTCTTCATGCTGGCATCCCTTTCCCTCTTTCTAACCTAACCTCCCCCCCTAATGCCTAAACCTAACCTCCCCCTCCCCACACCCTAAACCTAATCCTCCCCCTAGTGCCTAACCTGCCCCCTAACCCCGTTACTTACCTTCGGAATGCCAGCGCTGGGATCCTGACAGGTGTCTGGATTCTGGTGCCGGTATTCTAAGCGCCGGCATCCCCTTTGCTAGGTTATAATCATATTCTGTGCCTCATTGCCCGTGTGCGCCTCACCGCCCCTGTGTGCCCCACAACCTTTTCCTATCTGTGCCAATGTGTTTGTGTTTTTTTTTTATTCCTGTAGCCTATGTATTTTTTTATTTTCCTATCGGTGCTATTGCAGGCGTTTCAATTAAGTGTGATGTTGAATAGCGCTGGGAATTTGGTTACAGAGCTATTCAATTGACCGCGCTATTAAACCTATCTAAAGGATTTATGCTTGCACTCTCCTGAGAGTGCGAGCAGAAATCCAACTAAAGTGCCATCCATGATGCTGTTTTTCAGTGACTGAGACGCTGACAACATTGCAACAGGCACTTTACTTTGAAAATGTCCACCAGTTAGCGTGCCTAAACACCTGGCTTAAGGTGCACTAACTGGCATTTCACGACTAAGGCCCGTATTCAATTAGCCGAGAAAAGCCGAAATTCGCAAAAAAGTATAGCCGATCGTGACTTTTCACCAGTCGGAAACTTATCTCCGTATTCAATTCCAAATAGTTTCCACGTACGTGAAAACGCAATGCAATGTAATAGCGAAAAAGATTCGCCTCTGAATAGCATGATAAAAAAAGTGAATTTTTTTAAATTTGGGGTGCAAAGGTGGTGAAACCTCTCAGCAGCCTTGGGACAGCCCCCGAAAGCATAACTGCGTCAAAAAAATCCCTAAAAAAAAGTGAGAAACATCCCAAAAAATTACTCTTAAAATGGGGGCAAAAAAGTACAAAGTTGGGGTACTAACATAAAAAGTAGTAAAATAGACTTTTTGGGGGTCTGCAAATATGGGTGAGGTGTTTTTATGATTTCAGGTGCTTGCTGAAGGTGCTTTTTTTAAAACCTCACTTTAGCGAATTTAAACCAAGCTTGCACCCATTTTCAAGTACCCCAAATTTGACAGGACTACTTATTTTCACCCCAAAAAACCTGCTTAATGCTATTCTTCACCACTTGTGCAAAGACGCTAATTAGAAGCAATTGACACTACTTAAGCACCTCAAACAGCTTCATTAGGGCTATTCGGGCACATCTATATTGATCCCCAATGTTAGTGCATCTTTTGGGGGGTGTCAGGCTGTTTTCCCCAAATCTGACAGCACTTTTCACCTGTTTGATATTCGCCGGGATGCATTTTCACGTCTTTCAGAATTGAATACGGCGAATAGCGGGGGCGCGCACAAAAAAGTTTTTGCGGCCAAAACACGCGATGTAGGCAACAAGTGCGGCAGGCGAAACGTTATCGCAGGTGCGAAACTAATTGAATACGGGCCTAAGTTCCAGGCGCAGGGGAAACAACTGAATAGCTCTGAGAACTATTTCCCGGTGCTAGTCACATCATATTTAATTGAATTGCCCCCAATGTGGACGGTATGTGTGGGGTTTTTTTTGTTTGTTTGTTTTTTTAATTCGTCTTACAGAACTTATGAGGAAAATTCAAATTAAATGCCACTGCAGCAGTAGTAACTGCCAGTCTAGTAACGGCCAGTCTCCTGATCCCCCTCCAGAGCTGACTGACCTGATCACCTCCATGCTGTCTGGCTTAAGAGCTGAGGTGATGGCAGAGATGGAGTAACAGGCTCAGTCAGGCCAGTGTGAGCAGAGCAGCAGCGGCAGATCGGAGGAGTAGCCGCAGCAGCATCTGGCCACTGAGATAGTAGAGTTCAGGCAGGGAGCTTTGTGATGCAGGAGCTCAGTGCAGCTGAAGGAAGGCTGTGGCCAGAGTAAGCCAATCAGCAGTGGAGCAGCCCATCTGAGAATGCAGGAGGCGGAGGCAGCTGCTAGAGATTTGCCTGACTGACATAAGGAGTCAGCTGGGAGCTGCTATACACGGAGGCGGTGAGCCCAGTTAATAACAAACACTAAGGAGTCACTCTTATAAAACTTTTATAATAGCCAAATGGAGAAAATTGCTGGGGGAGAGATTGGATTAGACCTGCAGTGATAGCATTTACAGAGATATTACCTTCTGGCTTAGATTACCATTATTACACTAACTAACCCCTGGGGCCATGAGACATCCTTAAAAAGCAGACTGTAGTAGCAATATTACTGAGGTTCTGTTTTCAAAAGAAAATAACTTTAAAAGGTGATTCGCTACAATAGTTGCCAATATTAAACGGGATTCTGGACTTGAGACAGGAGAAGCACATTTACTGTACTAAAGGCACCCGTACTCAGGATATGATATAAAACACTACCCGGAACATATAGCAAACTAAATACTGCTCAGTCTAAGCGAACTATAGTATAGGACATCCTTCCATTAAATACAAATTGGGATTACTCCCTGATGCAGGACTAAAGGCACGCCACAGGCTGCCTATTGTGTGATAGACTCATTCATAGACTTTTCAAAATAATTTCATATGTGATGTTTTTCAGTGTTTGTATGTAATAATAATAATATACAGGCTATTTATCCTGTTAGCTATTTGCTAGGTATCATATAAATTGCTATATTAATAATAAGAGTATGGTTGATTGTATTACAACCACTATTCTAATATATTTGCAACATAAACATGTGTTATTCAATATGTTAGTAGTACGAAACCTTTAAAACTCTGTTTGAAAGTTATCACAAAATACAGAAAAGAAACTTGTACTGTGGTGTTATTTACTTAATAATCCTTAGGTGAGATATTTCAAAGAGTGAATTCAGTGGAGAAGAATTATACAGATAGCAGGTATGTGATGTTTCTATGTAACGCAACACTAATTTAGTATTTAGGTGGGTTTTGCCCAAGTGGACCCATACTACATTATAACAGTAAATAGCTTGGGTGGAGGCACTAAACTTAACCAATCTGCAGTCACAAACAGGGTTACAACTGGAGGCACTGCTGAGATCTGAAAAGTGAGACAGATAAGCCTCGGGGTATCTTCTGTTTACTATCAAGGTATGGCGTCAATAAAGGGGGAAGATATTTTAGAGTGGTTTGAATGGAAAAGTGTCTCCCCACTGAATTGCTTAGCCCTAGGGGGGAATCTGAGCGATGTTCGGAGTGCTCAGATAGTATTAGCTGTTGAGAATTTGTACGGCATCAAAGAGCCGCGAGTGGTAGATTTTTGGGAAAAAATTGATGGAGTAGTGTGCGCTGCATTAGTAGTCACCAAGGAACCGCTAGAAAGGGATATGATTCCTGTTAGGATACCCACTCCTGATGGAGATGGACAGAAGTGGAATATTATTTGGCCAGTTGAAAAGCCAAGCAGTGGTATAGGGGCAGGGGAATCTGTTCATAATCGTTCCACACCCTTTAATGGGGAGAATTGACAGAATATGGGGAGTAATACTCAAGACCAAGGATCTAATGCTGATACAAACCAGAACAATGCGATGGTGACTGTTGTAAAGACCCTAGTAGATGAATTTGGGAGAATTCATCATGAGGGAGGGTATAGATGCTTGAGGATTTTTTCTGGGATTCGGACGGTACCCACTGGAGAAGATAGCTATGAAGCTTGGAAAGACATTGTACATCAGTTGTCGGAAGAGTGGCAGTGTCCCGATGTAATAAAAAAACAACGAATAGTAGAAAGTTTAAGGGGCCCAGCTATTGAAGTAATAAATGCCACTCGGAGAGATGACCCTACTATAAGTTTCCGAGATTATCTTGCAGCTCTAGAATTAGAATTTGGGACAATGGAGAATGTAGATGATCTTAAGTATCGGTTGCGGCATACTTACCAAGAGGTGGGGGAGAAGTTGACAGCTTATCTGTATCGCATTGACAAAATCATTCATCAAATTGTTGAAAAGGGGGGAATGACAACAGAAGAGGTTAATGATAAAAGGATGCAACAGTTGATAGAAGGGGCTCTTACCACTGATCCAATCGCTCAGCGGCTGAGATACACTACAGTCAGCAGACAACCTCCTTCCTTTATGCAATAAATGAGGGAAGTTAAACAGGAAGAAGCTCTAGTTGAAGCACGAGAGAAGACTGTAAAAAAAGTTAAAATGGTGACACCTAAAACGGATGAAACAACAACAGCTCCTATTGAACATTTAGCTAAAGTAGTAGAAGAGTTACGAGGGCAAGTTGGGCAGCTAGCATTTCAGTTGAAAGAGGAGATAAAGAAGAAAGATGACGCAGCTAAAACGCCAACCAGAACTACGCCCATGAATACTGCTGAAAGAGGAAGGGTTACTAGACAGCAAAGGTGTTTTCGCTGTGGAAGACTTGGCCACAGAGCGTTTGAATGTGATCAGAGATGGAACGGTGTTGAAGAAGGCTCTCGGGCTAGTTGAGGCAGGAACTCATCGGGAAACGCCAGTGGGAGACCGATGAACCCCTCATCGGCTCCCTAAAGAATCAGCAGGAAGTGATGGTGAGTTACAGTGGCAGCTACTCTGTGCCTGAGGGATTGATGGGACCGGCTCCACTGATACCAGCATTTGTTAATGGAAACCCATGTACTGTTTTGTTAGACAGCGGATCCCAGGTATCCATCATATTCGAGGACTGGTATAGACATCATTTGGCTGATATTCCTATATTACCCTTGTCAGGTCTTATCCTATGGGGATTAAGTGATCATAGCTACCCATATCTAGGGTACATACCTATTACGTTAAAATTTCCCTTGGATGTAGCTGGAGTGAATGGAGAAATACATACCACGGCTTTAATTTGCCCAGAATCAGATGGAGAGGAAAGAGAGGCTTCCGTCATTCTGGGAACCAATGCAAATTTATTCAAAACTTTGGCGCAGTGGTGTCGAGAAGTGGGAGGGACAGCCTATGCCAACTCCTTACATATACATCCTTCCTGCCAGGAGGCATAGCGGAAAATTGAAGAAGTGCAGGCCAAGACCAAATACAGCCCACAACATGACTTTGAAGAGTGCTTTTCAGGGAGTGATATCCCAGATGAAAGTAAATCTAAGTTGGTGAAGGATCTCATACAGCGGAATGCTGCGTTCTCACAGCATGAGTGGGATCTGGGTTTATCCACCAATGTGTCCCATCGAATTCGTTTAACCGACGAAACTCCCTTTAGGGAAAGGTCCCGTAGATTGGCGCCAGCTGATTTAGAAGATATGAGAGAGCATTTGAAAAAATTATTAGACAGCCGAGTCATTCCGGAGTCGGAAAGCCCTTTTGCTTCACCTATAGTGGTCGCAAGAAAAAAGAATGGAGAGGTACGCATGTGCATTGACTACCGTAAACTTAACCAACGGACTGTACCAGATCAATACACAGTACCACGGGTGGACGAGGCCTTGGATTGCCTACAGGGTAGTCAGTGGTTTTCAGTGCTAGATCTAAAAAGTGGATTTTATCAGATCTTGATGGATCCTAAAGATGCTGAGAAGACTGCATTCATCTGTCCGTTGGGGTTTTTTTAATTTTTACGAATGCCCCAGGGAACCAAGGGAGCTCCTGCCACATTTCAGAGGAGTATGGAGAAGACAGTTGGAGATATGCATCTCCGAGAAGTGGTGGTTTATCTTGATGACATCATTGTATTTGGTAAGACATTAGAGGAGCACAATCAGCGGCTTTTAAAGGTGTTAGATCGTCTCATTGCTCATGGGTTTAAGCTATCTTTAGAAAAATGTAAAATATGTCAGAAAACTGTAAAGTATATTGGCCATATCGTCAGCCGAGAGGGAATAGCTGCTGATCCGTCTAAAGTGGAAGCAGTGAAAGAATGGCCTAGGCCGACCAAACTAAAAGAATTACGTTCCTTTTTAGGATTTTGTGGATACTATAGGCGATTTGTGCCAAAATTTTCTAAAATAGCAAAGCCCTTGACTAACCTCACTAAAGGGTATCCTCCTTTAAAAAAATCTTCTCTTAGATATAAGAAAAGTGAGCCAGGTCCTTACTATCGGATTAACGAGGAGTTTGGTGAGCGTTGGACTCAACATTGTGAGAAAGCCTTTCTAGAATTGAAGGAACACCTTACCAATACACCAGTCTTGGCATACGCTGATCCATCCCGACCTTATGTTCTACATATAGATGCATCCCTTGAAGGGCTTGGGGGAGTTTTATACCAGCTGTATGACACCAATTGTGTCCGGTCTCTTATATCAGTCGAGGATTATCACCTAGTAAGCGGAACTATTCCGCTCATAAACTAGAATTTCTAGCTTTAAAATGGGCGGTGGTAGACAAATTACACGATTACTTGTATGGTGTGGCCTTTGAGGTCCACACCGATAATAACCCCCTCACGTATGTTCAGACAACGGCTAAATTGGATGCCACAGGGCATAGGTGGTTGGCAGCCCTGTCAGTATATAATTTTTGTTTAAAATATAGACCAGGGACAAGTAACATTGATGCAGATGCATTGTCCTGATTGAAACAAGAACCGGATAGTACGCAAGAGGAAGGATGGATAGAGGTACCAGCCTCTGAAGTAAGAGGATTATGCCACCAAAGCTCAGCTAAACAAATAGCTAAGAATTTTATTGAAGTATTAGGAGCCACAGGAAAGGCACTTCCATTAGCTTATTGCTGGCTATCTAAGGTAGAGATGGGAGATCTCCAAAGAATAAGCCGCAGTCAACTAGAAGTTGAGCAAAAAGCAGATCCGTATATTCAAGAAGTTAGACAAGCTGTGATAAAAGGTCTAAAGCATCCTCCACTGATATCTACTGATAACCCCCAAGCTCGATTACTCTGTAGATAGTTTAGCCTTCTCAAGATCAGGAGAAGACTGTTATATAGGGTGAAAGTTTCCAAGGAGGGAAAAGTCAAAGAACAGCTGGTGTTACCAGAAGTTTACCACTCCATAGTACTTAAATCTTTGCATGATGGCCATGGCCATTTTGGGATTGACAAGACCTTTGCATTGATTGTAGATCGGTTTTATTGGCCTAAAATGGCAGAAGATGTGACTCGCTATTGTAACAACTGTGGCAACTGTATTCTCCGTAAGACTTTGCCCACAAAGAGTGCAACGCTTAAGAATATCTCATCTAATGGCCCATTAGATTTAGTATGTATAGATTTCCTGGCTATAGAGTCTGGAGAGGATAGAAAGTCATCCATATTAGTGATCACTGATCACTTCACTCGCTACGCGCAAGTTTATTTAGCGAGAGACCAAAGGGCCATTACAGTTGCCAAGATTTCGTGGGAGAAGTTTTTCCTTCATTATGGGTTGCCAGCTCGTATACATTCGGACCAAGGACGTGAATTTGAAAGTCAAATCATACGAGAAATGTGTGACATATGTGGTATCAAGAAATCTAGGACCACCCCATATCATCCCCAAGGAGATCCACAGCCAGAGCGATTTAATCGCACCCTCCTCAATATGCTGGGTACCTTGGATCCTAGTAAGAAATCTCAGTGGAGTCGGTATATTAGTTTGCTGGTACATTCATATAACTGTACTAAAAATGAGGCCACGGGGTATTCCCCTTACTTCTTGCTGTTCGGAAGAGAAGCCCGTCTTCCAATAGATGTCTGTTTTGGAACCACCACAGGAAGAGCTGGCTGTATTCCCCATACAAAATACGTGGAGCAATTAAGGAGAGATTTGCATGAGGCACACCAACTTGCACAAAGAGCAGCTAAGAAATTAGGAGAAAAGAACAAGGTGCACTATGATTCTAAAGTTCGCGAACATTTACTGTTACCAGGGGATAGAGTTCTGGTTCGGAATTTAGGACATTCTTCCCAACACAAACTGAGCAACCGATGGAATCCTGATCCATATGAGATTGTGGAACAGCTTCCAGGGACCCCCTCTTTCAAGATTAGGCCAGAAGGGGCTTCTGGCCCAATTAAAACCTATCATCGGCAACATTTATTGCATATAGGTCGGGAAGTTAGACTTCTCTTAGATTTTCAGCCTGGGCTTGAAAGTAAACAAAACTCTTCAATCCCTGTTCGTCGTAGCAAAAGAGGGAAGGATGAGGAATGTGTTACAAAAAGTGACCTCTCCCACAGTGAGGAAGAAGGAGGTTATTACTACTGTGATTCCCCATTTTCAAGGGATGTCAACATACCTACTGATATTGAATAAAGAAGAGAATTGTTTTCTCCTGAGCTATTAGGGAGAGATAATGAGAGTGAAGATACCTGAAGATACCAATGAGTCCTCAATGGTGACACTCTATGAACTTTCTCCGTTAGGAGCGCCTCAGTTAGAATTACAGGATTCAGGGAGTCTGGGTGAGGAATCCTTTGAAACTGAAAATGATTTAGGGAAGGTAGAGACCTTTCTACGACCAAAGAGGAATGTTAGGCCTCCGATGATGTTAACCTATGACACTTTAGGACAACCCTTTGAAGTACCCCGCATAATCCATCCCAATATAGTCTTTTCGTGCCCTTACTTTGGGTGGATGAGGGAAATGTAGGGTGGAGATAGAATGTACAGTAAATGGGTATAAGAGGAAAAAAATAGTACTGTAAAAGGGGCATAGTTACAATACATGAAGTTGTTGATGCACTCACATGATTCTTTTCAAATTCCTTGTTTGTGCATCAGGGGGAGAGTGTAACACCCTTTAATAAGTATGAGAAAGAGGGATAATCCATATAGGGTGTAAAATATGTAAAATAAAACAGAACTATATGTGTGTATATTACATCTTTAAGATAGTATTGTATCTGTATGTGTTTAATATGACTGTGTATAATTATTATATGTACAGTGTGAAGGGGTGAAACATGGCCCCAGTGAAAGTGATTTACTGCACCTCATACACTGCATGGAGGGATAGTTCTAGAAAGAGCACATGGACAGGTCAGCAAGGTTATAAATGCCACTGCAGCAGCAGTAACTGCCAGTCTAGTAACTGCCAGTCTAGTAACGGCCTGTCTCCTGATCCCCCTCCAGAGCTGACTGACCTGATCACCTCCATGCTGTCTGGCTTAAGAGCTGAGGTGACGGCAGAGATGGAGTAACAGGCTCAATCAGGCCAGTGTGAGCAGAGCAGCAGCGGCAGATCGGAGGAGTAGCCGCAGCAGCATCTGGCCACTGAGATAGTGGAGTTCAGGCAGGGAGCTATGTGACGCAGGAGCTCAGTGCAGCTGAAGGAAGGCTGTGGCCAGAGTAAGCCAATCAGCAGTGGAGCAGCCCAGCTGAGAATGCAGGAGGCGGAGGCAGCTGCTAGAGATTTGCCTGACTGACATAAGGAGTCAGCTGGGAGCTGCTATACACGGAGGTGGTGAGCCCAGTTAATAACAAACACTAAGGAGTCACTCTTATAAAACTTTTATAATAGCCAAATGGAGAAAAGTGCTGGGGGAGAGATTGGATTAGACCTGCAGTGATAGCATTTACAGAGATATTACCTTCTGGCTTAGATTATCATTATTACACTAACTACCCCCTGGGGCCATGAGACATCCTTAAAAAGCAGACTGTAGTAGCAATATTACTGAGGTTCTGTTTTCAAAAGAAAATAACTTTAAAAGGTGATTCGCTACAATAGTTGCCAATATTAAACGGGATTCTGGACTTGAGACAGGAGAAGCACATTTACTGTACTAAAGGCACCCGTCCTCAGGATATGATATAAAACACTACCCGGAACATATAGCAAACTAAATATTGCTCAGTCTAAGCGAACTATAGCAGAGGACATACTTCCGTTAAATACAAATTGGGATTACTCCCTGATGCAGGACTAAAGGCACGCCACAGGCTGCCTATTGTGTGATAGACTTATTCATAGACTTTTCAAAATAATTTCATATGTGATGTTTTTCAGTGTTTGTATGTAATAATAATAATATACAGGCTATTTATCCTGTTAGCTATTTGCTAGGTATCATATAAATTGCTATATTAATAATAAGAGTATGGTTGATTGTATTACAACCACTATTCTAATATATTTGCAACATAAACATGTGTTATTCAATATGTTAGTAGTATTACGAAACCTTTAAAACTCTGTTTGAAAGTTATCACAAAATACAGAAAAGAAACTTGTACTGTGGTGTTATTTACTTAATAATCCTTAGGTGAGATATTTCAAAGAGTGAATTCAGTGGAGAAGAATTATACAGATAGCAGGTATGTGATGTTTCTATGTAACGCAACACTAATTTAGTATTTAGGTGGGTTTTGCCCAAGTGGACCCATACTACATTATAACAGTAAATAGCTTGGGTGGAGGCACTGAACTTAACCAATCTGCAGTCACAAACAGGGTTACAGGCGCCTAACGGATAATTATATTTATTCTGGCTTCCATGACACACTTGTTTTGATAGGCCACACCCCTCTTGACATAGCTATGTCCCATGATTCATTGGCTTCGCCCATTTTGTGTGTGCCTTCGGCGCGCATATACACTGAATGCCCATACCCCCACTTCAAACTTCCCACTTCGACCACTGTCTATATACATATTAAATATATTGTACTACACCAAGTGGATTACTCTCTTTCTATTTCTCCTTATTACTTTTCCTTATTACATTCTATTCCCCATTGTTATTTCCCTCTACCTTGCTTATTTCTCTATAAGTATGCGCCAGTAATACATTTTTGCTTAATCATCACCAGTAGAGGAAGCTGGTTAGTTTTTTACAGGCTGCAACTTGTAGTATTATACCTACTTACCTCCCTCAGGATTGATAAGGAGCGTCGATAGTATTATTTATCACAGAAAAATGGTTGGTAGGTCGGAACCTCGTGGCCACCAAAGCTAATTGAATACTTCCTTACTGTTTTTTATTCCTATTGAAACATATTACTACTGTATGTGCATAAATATCTTATTCTCCAAGCACAATTTTCAATCAAAATATTGCTTATGTTTTATGTTCATTTAAAATTTTCATCCTTAGATAATGTTCAATTGGTTAATTGACCCATCACTAATCACCATCTGGAGCAATATCTTAATTGCATTGAATATCTTACCAGCAAGTAACTACAGCAGCCATGGATTAATGAATCCTGGCACCTTGCCACGCAGGGCCAACAGACCAAAGTAAACCTAATAGGAGCCATTTAAAAGTGACCCAGAGCAGTAAAGAATAGTTGACATGATAAAGTGACTGTAATTTATGTAGTCTTTCTGGATTATTTTCTCATACACTTCACATTTAGGACATTCATTTTGCCAGTCACGTTTTCCTATCATTAGTATTGCTGATGGCAGCTGTTTGAATATTATCAGATGTAAGATAGAGGATGGCCATCAAAGCAAATGACATGTCATTATGGATGACTTATGCTGGACTATAAAAGGAGCATAAAAAAGGAAAGAATTAATTTATTCTTTTTCCTCAGCTGGAATAATATAAAAAAAAATTTCAACACTAATTATGGAATAATGACATTTTATAAAGAAGAATACTGATCAATTGTGATCAACAGAGGAGCTTAGTATTGTTTTGTAATGTTTATTATGTATACCAATACGAGCTCAGTGCTTTTGAGTTTCTAATTTAGATTCTATATGGATCAATATTGGTTTATCATTAGATAAAAGATGTTACAGAGTACCAGGCCATATCCTGCCTATTACAATTAAGTAGCATAGACAGAGCAGATACATCTATTACTAATTTTAGCTCTTGGAAATTCGAATTTTTGTCTTTAACTACAGACCATTAATACATTTTGGTTGAGGAATCTTGAGGTTTTGTCCAAACCCAAATATTACTCACATGATTCACATGAGAGCACCCATACATCACAATAACTCATACAGACAAAACTAAAAATACAATATTTGCTCTATTAGAAAACATTCACCAATTCCCTGATAGTTGTAATTGCTAGGACTTATGCAGAACATGAAAATAAGTAGCCTTTGGTTTTTAAGCCAATTCATGAAGCTGTAGAGTTGATATCCCAATTGAATATAACACCTATAAAGCTGGCCATATATTGCTGCTTGGTGCTAGAATGGGGTACACTGTAATAGGATTCATTTTTTGTTTCCAGGTGGAATAACATAATAAAGCAAAGCACTGCTCTATTGTGATACCTTTCATCTAAAGTACATTGCTGCCCAGTGATTGCAACAGTGGAGTTTATATTTCTGATTAACCATTAGGTTGATTAGGCTGTTGCCTAAAGCGCCAGGATTTGCCATGCAGTTGACAACCGGGAAATAAAATAAAGACCTAATTAATTTTATGTTGGTACAGCTTAATTAAAGAAGTTTGTTAGTTATCCAAATGTCCTGAGGCGGTATTGAGGGGTACGTTTTTAAATTGACTACCAGATGACTGTGCCGATGTGACCATATAACTCATAGCTCCCAACCGTCCTGGTTTCAGTGAGACAGTCCCGCTTTTCAGGCACTGTCCCACCCTAGGGCCACAGTGTCCTTTGGGCAAGGGGGAGGTTGGGGGTACACTATGTAATTGGATAATTTGTTCATTCACACTTGTCATCCTCATTGTGCAGGGAGTGGCAGGGGGCTGTTGGGCAAGTCCCAACATGACGAGAAACGGGTGTGACATGCGGTCATGCCTTCATAATGTCATACAACAGAGGGCATGGTTTCGCATGTATGAGACCACACCCCTTTTGGCACATGAAAGGAGTGCCAAAGTGGGACTTTAAAATGTTGGGAGGTATAATGTAACTTACTGCTGCCATTTACTTTATGCACATTGGGCCTGATTCAGGTCCGAACACTATTGTGGGGCTTAAGTAATAGAAAACTGAGCATGCGCAGGACCCATTGTGATCCCCCAATTCGCAGCATGATTGCGCCGAGGCCAGAGTTTGCGTTGCAGGTTGCCAGCCTGAGTTAAGATGGGTACATACTGGACAATATATTGTCCTTTCTATCGAACGGACGATATATCATTTGCGGATCAGCGGGTGTGTAGAGACTATAGGGTAAATTTACTAAAGTGAGAGTTTTTAGAAGTGGAGATGTTGCCCAATCAGATTCTAGCTATTAACTTCTAGACGGTGCTAGTTAAATGTTAAGTAGAATCTGATTGGTTGCTATGGGCAACATCTCCAATTCTAAAATCTCTCATTTTAGTAAATTTACCCCAATGTGTCTGTAAATTACATTGTTTACAAACATATTGCATCGGCCCTGCAACAGAGCCGATGCCTGATATATCTGCAGAGATACTGGCGCATCTTGCTGAGTGTACGGGTGACCCGCCGACTGCCCGTACACTTGCTGCAGGGACATCTAGTCATTGACATCTCAACTGGGCAGGCAAATTCAAATGCCCATTCAGTTCTGATATCAGCACAGACACTTTGAGTTGTAAGTGTGTATATCCAGGGCCGGTGCTTCCATTTTGCAGCTTTAGGCAACTGCCTGAGGGCGCCAGGACCTAAGGGGATGACAATGTGAAGTTTTGTCTGGGGCACCTAGAAACCTTTCAGTGGCCTTCTATTTAGCTTACCTGATCAGCTGCTCTGTAGCTGAGATGGCAGGTCGTTAGATAGATGTGCCAGGTGTGTACCTAGCATTAGCTGAAGCTTACTTATACTAGCCAGTGCTGCCACCCCTGGCTTCCTATAGTAGCCTATGGACCATGTAATACTGTAGGCTTACACTTGGTGGCACTGTGTAGCACAGGTAAGGCACACCAGCAAAATTAAAAATACCTTGTTGTTGGACATCTGCAGTTGAGATTGAAACATGCCAAGGAGCGGAGGTGAGGTGCTGCAAGTTGAGAGCACAGACTGTGCAAGGGACATTGCTGAAGTGGTGTTGAGGGTCAGGGTCACTACATACCCACTGAGCAGAGTGCTGGCGACCACAGCAGAGTTTCAGAAGAGTGTGAGGGAAACATTGTACAAATAAGGTGGCAGCACTGATCTATGGAGGCTGACAGGAAGTTGTACTGAGCAAGGGAGAGATTCCTGTTGTAAGTGAGCTGCAATCTATGCCAACATAAGCCAACTGAGTTATACATATGATGACTGAGTTATACATGTACCAAAATACTGAGTTTGCCAATCTGTGAAGAGAGAGCCATTTATAGAGATACAAGATTTGGATAAAAGTGCACTAAGGACTAAGATATAATTATTGCTGAGTGCTGAAGATAGTTGTGCTACTAAATATTGATTACAAATACATGAATTACTATTGCAGTCTGTTCCAGATTTACCTATATCCTACTACTACCAGGGGTTATCTTGATAGCCTACACCTAGTCTCAGTATCTGTTCCTTATCATTCTGTTGCATAAGTCTCTGCTACTAGCAGTGGTCTGCATAAGGAATAGTATAGTCAGGCAATACAGCTTTGTTTACACTCCAGAACATACAGCTAGTTAGAGGTCTCCCGACTCAAATCAACAAACTTTCAGTGGTATGACTTAGGGCATGAGTCAGAGATGTATGCTAACTTGATGGTTAGCATAGATCTCCAATGGTTTAGGGTCTGCGCATGTGCAGAATGGATTCTGTGATCTCGCTTATAGACCCCCCCAATCCACAGCATGATTGACATGCTGCAGCATTTGGGGGGTGGAGCGTGGCCATGGTTGGCCAGCATTCCACATTCACCCCACCTACCACAACCCAGCTAATCACTACCAGGCTCCTCCTACATTGGTGCAGCCAACAGACTAGCCATCACTAGCAGAGAATTATTCTATGCTGCTGTGATCTCCAGACAGACCACCCATCACCGGCAGAGACTTCTTTTATGTCGCTGTGATTTGCAGACAGACCACCCATCACTAGCAGACTAGATGGGCCAAGTAGTTCTTATCTGCCATCATATTTTATGTTTCTTCTATATCGCTGTGATTTTCAGAAAGATCACCCATCACCAGCAGAGCCAGATCGTCGTCCTGGCCATCCAACCAATTGTGGTGTGTAACAGTAACAGTTTTGTTCTCTCAGTCTGTGCAACTTCCTTCCAAGCCAAGCTTTTCTAAAACATGCATACTCTCTTCATTTGTAGCTTTACATACTCTGCAGTAAAATGTCCAAAAAGAGTGTTTAATGAAAAGTGAAAACTTGAATTTCCATGGTTAGAATACAAAATGGTAACATTTTCTGAGCAACTTGCTGTAAACATAACGCTTTACAGAGACATGCAAATGTGGAAAGTAGAGATGGGGCATCTGGACAACATTTGAAAGCCATTTCAATTGTCAGAGAACAAGAAGTCTTTATACATGCTGCTGACAACAGTTCACAGATACTGATGATACTGAAGAAAGACAATTTAAGAACAGTTTGCTGGATGGCCAAGGAACATGTTGCAGAAACAAAATTCACCTGCTTCACAGCGCTAGCAGGTGAAGCAAGAGCGGCTATAACTACACATTAAGTGGACTTTTAGTAAATAGACCCCTTAGATATCACAGAAAACCTAATATTCCCATGGGAACCAGAAACGGTCATGTAGGAGCACAATTTTTTAAAGTGATGGGTCCCTGGGAAGTGATTGACCATTTTCTAATTAGTAATAGCCAAAGAGGTGCTGCAGCAGTTAAAGTTAATGCCTAGAGAAAAATAGGATAAGAAACTGTTGTACATTATTATCTCATTAATGAATGTCATTTGGATAGTGGTAATTATTTTCTACTTGTTTGCTGTTCTTTATTGTGTGAAGCCCTCTGTAATTTGCATGCTGATCATTATTTTCTGCATACCTTTTTCCTGGACCTGTGTCCTCTTATCCCCTTTAATAAATTTTGTAACGTTATTCAGCTGATCAACGTTGTCCCGTTACGTCATTTTACTGTGTACGGGCCTAGCCTCTCTGCTACAGTCTGAGAAGGACAAGCTGGCCGAGTCATCTACTACAGCTGCTGTCTGTACTGTAAGGTACCATCTATATCTAACTTATCTGTGCCCACACTAACACCCCGAGGTATCACATATGTAGTATTTAGATGTCACAGAGTTTAGAGTTCCATAGCTCATACTTACATCATGACCCTTCAGCATAAAATAAATATATTCATTATACTACTAATCTAAAAGTACCAATAGCTTTTGCCTTACTAGATCCATGAACTCTATATTCTTGTATCTACACTGCTCCACAGGTTCATCAATGTGCCTATTCCATACTTCACTAGGAATGCCTTCACTCTGCCCAATCCCTCCCCCCTGCCTGTGCAATCTGATGCTTCTTGACAAAAGCGCTCATAAACCTTCTATCGGCTGAAGGTTGTGATGTGTGCATTTCATTCTATTTACCAAGGGTGGCCAACTTGGTCCTCGAGATCCCCTGACAGTTCACATTTTCCAGTTGGTGCACAGGTGTAGTCATTACTGATACCACTTTCACAACGTGTTGCCAGTTCACACCTGGGATTTTGTACATGGGTCCATCCCGTTGCTACCCGGCTAAGACCCCTTTCAGACTGGGTTACCCATTAACACTGCACCACACATATCCACAGGTGGTCTGGAAAACATGAACTATTAGGGGTCCTTGAGGACCGTTTTGGCCATGCCTGCATTAAACCATATATTACATAAAGCCTCAGAGATGTAAATTGCAGAAAAAGGTCAGCTATTTATTGAAACATTAATAAAAGAGGACTCATATGGTGGCAACAAAAGTATGGCCAGAACTACAATGATCCATAAACACATCACAAACCAACAACATCAGGCATTGTAGGTGGATAATGCTCAGGGTACCTAACACTGACAAATAACATATCTAGGGTACCCATCCCCCCCCCTTCACACACACACACACACACACACACACACACACACACACACACACACACACACACACACACACCAAAGTAGCCAACATGATCCTTATGAAAGAGAAGCAACCATAGAAACAAAATGGGAGGGAGGATGGGAAAAAACACCAAACAAAGAGACTTAGGGGCCTATTTATCAATATTATTTTTACTTAAAAAAATTTGAAAAAGGGTGTTTTCACACCCTTTTCAAATTATTTTAGTTTCACATAAATTTATTAAAGGGAAATTAGAGTAGTTTTCATTAAAAACTACTCTATGCCCGTTAATTTGCATATTTTAGTGTGCAGATCGCATTTCCCATACTTGTAATGGGAAATGTGATCTGCCTGAGATTTACTAAAAATATATTGTAAAAAATAAGTGAAAAAGCCCTCTGATATTATTATTATTATTAATAATAATAATTATAATAATAACGCCATCTTCAGATGCTGGTGGGGTCAGGGGGGTGGGGTCGGTCACGGGAGGGTTGGTGAGTCGGCGACGCATGTGCAGACACAAGCTCTGTCCCTGCAAGGGATTTTTGATAAATTCCTGTGATATTTTTAAATTTGCCAAGTGAATTTAGGCAAAAAGATCACACTACAACCGTATTTGAAAAGCGGATTGTAGTAAATAGGGCCCTTAGGCCTTCCAGGCCCAGTTTTACATAATCTACCATTAAGCCACACCCCTAAACAAAATCAAATGACAATTACATAATCCAGCCCCAACCTTGAGGTTTAATTAGTCTGATCCAATCCTTCAATTCATCTTTTTTGCCTATGTTCAAAATGGTCCAAAGGTGCATTTGCCATTCAAACCAGCTATTTTGCATTTCAAAAATTAACTAATGCATGTATACTCTTTTCATTTATTTGAAAAATATGTTTTGTAAACAATATACAGGTTGCTATTTATTTTTTTATTAGTATGTATTACATAAATGAATTAGAATTCTGAAAAATGTTGCTGACCTTTCAGAAATACAGTATTGCTAATTGCATTTTCACAGTGTAATGTGTGTGATTCCTTATAGTTATGTATTATTCTCAATGCAATACTTGAGACAGTTACAGTATCCCATAAACCACAAGTCTCATTGGCCCAATGCCTAATATCTTTATTTAGCTTGCGTAGCAAATCGATTTTTTGTTTTTTTTCATGCAGGAAGTATACAATAGTTAAAAAAAAATTTTTCAGTCTTCTTGAAAATAAATACAACCTGAAATGTGCCTAATATATTTACATTAGCCCAAACAAATCTCCATAGACAGAATTAAATTGAAATAACGTTTGAGTATTGACGCTAATAATAAGATATAACGTTTGAGATTTTTTTTTCAATCAGTTCAAACACGTATTTTTATTTGTGCACAAATAAACAGTACAACAACAAAAAACACAGAGAACTACAAATAAACAGTACAGTCCCAGCTTTAATCTCCTTGGGAAAATCTTATATTTTTTTCAAAACAGGAAAAAATATAATTTGTGTCGATAACGAGTGAAACAAAAATCTACTGAAGGGCATCAAGAGACTTCCTGATATTGAAAAAAAACAATGTGTCGTTGTAAAAATGTTTGAAAAAAATATTATGCACGCACCAAGTAAGAGAGTTCATTCATTTTAAGTAATTGTGCATCATTTTAGGCACAAAGGATTCTGGGAACAATCAAACAAGTATATTTTCAAGGAAATATATTTTCTCACCTATTTTTTTTATTTTATTTGCTTTTTTCAGAAACTTTTTCTTTTTAGTTTCCATGAACATATTTTCCTAGAAATCGATATAAACGTAATTATAATTGCTAAGCATTGTTTGTTCTATATGTCAATTAAATTATTGTGTGAAGCATTAAGGACACACATTGAACCCATTCCATCATGTGAGTACAAACATAATCATCATTTTCTTGTGCTCACTCTGGAGATAACATACAAAATTAGAGCTATATAAGTCCCTATATGCAAGTGTGAGTGTAAGGACTCTGCTAGAGAACTGATTGAATTGTGCACTGTATAATGATGCCTGAGCCTTGGCCTTCCAACCTCATAGATTCACCACCCCATAAATGCTTGTAAGGCAAAGACGCTGAAGGAAGTCAGTGACTGGGAGTGAGTGTGGTGCAAAATCTGAGATGGCAGCTGAGCATATTGCATTTAGGTTGCCTGTTTTTCCCTCTCAAATAAACAATGGGGGTATAATTACTAAAGTGCAGGTTTTTAGAAGTGGAGATGTTGCCCATAGCAACCAGTCATATTCTAGCTATTATCTTCTAGAAGGTGCTCGATAAATGTTAAGTAGAATCTGATTGGTTGCCTAACCCTAACCTCTCCAACAGTGGCAACTAACCCTAACCCCCCCTCTCCCCTAACCCTCCCTAGGGGGTGCCTAACCGTAAGTCCCCAAAGGGGGTGCCTAAACCTAACTCCCCTGTCGGGATTCCGACGCCGGTATCTAGATCGTAAGAGAGATAGCGGCATCTGCATTTTGCCCGGTGGCGGGATGCCTTTGTTAGTATATCGACAGCCGCAATCTCGTCCGCCGTGATATATACTACATCCCTCTATTAGAGATGACAAAATGAATGGTCGACCAACAAACTCTGATGAAATAAATCATTCCTTCTACTACATCATTGCCTCCTGTATAGTACTTAGTTGCGTGAATCACATTTACATTACATCATATAATTTGCCCAAGAACTGACACTCTCTCATCCTGGGTTTGCCTCTCACTCTTTCAGACTCTATTCTATCAAGGTATTTCTTGTCCTGGGCTTTACAGTACATGAATCCGATTTACCAAGGACTTTGTCGCTCTGTGTTCGGAACGAACTCAGAGCTGATCACCAGGACAGGAAACGGAGCAGGACAACTAGTCTCTAGCCCAGTGTTTCCCAAACTGTGCGTCACGGCACCCTAGGGTGCCTTGAAACACTTGCCGTGGGCCCTCAGGTTGGTGGTCCAGCACCAAATCATATTATTTATGGACAATGTAATGTAAATATGTGGACAAACAGAAGCACAAACCTGTCCAACACCACATAACTGACCCTAAGGATGACAGGTAAGCACAATTTACTTCACTGTACTAAAATAAATTCTGAATTTCTCAATTATAAATTTTTGCTTTGGGGTGCCGTGGAAACAATGCTGATACTCTAGGGTGTCGTGATTCAAAAAAGTTTGGGAACCTCTGGTCTAGCCATAATAATGTGACAAACTAAATGTCTTTGCCAGTTCTGCATCACAGTATAGCAAAGTCCTGGGAAAAATGACTGCATGAAGCAGCCCAGGACAAGAGGATGGACCTTGATAGCATTGAGCCTGAAAGAGTGAGAGGAAACCTTAAGATGAGAGAGAGTGTTAGCTCTTGGGTCATCATATGGTGTAAAGTACATGCAATTCATTCACCTGAGTACTATACAGTAAGAAAAAAGCTATGCTTTATTTCATCAAAGTTTGTCTGTCGTCCATTAATTTTGTCATCCTTCTGAGCCTCTAAAATTATTTAGTTTCCACCTTAGTGGAGCTGGTTTGCCAGAATAAACATTGGTCTTTTCCTAGTGGCTGGCACTTCCCTGGGGACCGTATTACATGAGCTGCACTTTGCTCCCTGCCACCGGAATTGCATACATTGCACTGCTGGGGTGATTCAGCTTCAGATGGAATCGCATCGGTGGACGCAGGCATTTAATCCTTGCTAATATGCAAATGCAGCAGGAGGTGTAAGACATAGGTCGCAGGCTGGGATCACCATCGTGACCATCAGTCGCGATGGTGGATGGCACGGGTCGCCGGCCAGCTGAGTAAGCTGAGGCTTATTCAGGTTGGGTTGGCCAGTTTGCGAGGCCAGGAAACTGCGTCTGTAGACGCAGTCCCTGGCTTTGCCACTCTCAGAAAATGGGGCCGTCACGCCCCCATTTCCGGGAACGCCGGCCGTCCCCGCCCCCCGCACAGCCCCTTAAATACCTGTGCCTATCAATCAGGCAGAGGCATAGAAGGGTCTGCGTGCGATAACACAGGACCCATTCTGCACATTCACAGAATGGGTCCTGCGTATGCGCAAATTCCCGATAATCGGAAATCTGCATTCAGCATTACACATACATGCAGTGCTGAATCAGACCCTGTGTCAGTAATTAGGGGATAGTCTACTTGTCTTTTATCAGTACCTAACAAGATATATTCAACCCACAGTTGCTGTGATTCCACCTGGCATGACACGAACACAAAACTGACTTGCATTTAACTATACATCAGCCTCATAATTGGTATACCTAATCAGGCAAATTGCTCTACTCAGTACATATTCTGCATGGCTTCACTACATATGGTTCATATGTACACCCATGCTATGCCAGGGTTAAATTCGCAATGGCTGAGCACAAAAAAATGTCTTTCTCTAAAGAAGAACTGGGACGCGAACAGCTGTTGCTAATTCCCCCATTCCAATCGTGTGCGTAGGGTTCATTTATTTTATTTTATTTTAGATTAAATACAATTTGACAACTTGCTCTGCCCAGCATTTTTATACATTATAAGTGTGGAGGAATATTAATTGTTTAATTAACTTACCTCACCTTGTGGAAGCAACTGCAGCGATATAGAGGGATGCATGTGTGCATCTTTCAAATGCGCAATATTTGGTGGTAAATGTGGACAGAGTTGTCCCCTGACAATAACAAATACTAGTGAAGACTCACCACTGCGCAACCCTACAGTTGCCCACTTCAACAAGACCTCCAAGTGTCACCCAACACCTAACTAGACATACAATATTAAACATTAGGTTTCCGAGAGGTGGACACTAATGGACACCAATTAAATATATTTATACAGTATATTCAAAAAAGAGTAGGAACAATAATTTGGTAAGTAAGGTGTGAAAGGTGCTTGTAGGAGTAATGTTTCCAAATCCACCAGTCCTATTCTATTTATCTCCAATAAAGTTAAACCATGTGGAAAAGGGGAAAAAGAACAACAATGGGCTGTATTCAATTAGAAGCGAAAAGCCATTTTCGGAACTTATCTCCAAATCCAATTCAAGATGGGTTTCGCCTACGTGGAAAGTCAATGCAATGTAATAGGCGAAAAATATTCGCCTAAGAATAGCAGGAGAAAGGAAGTGCAATTTTTTTATTTTGGGGTGCAAATGTGGTGAAACCACTCAGAACCCTTGGTACAGGCCCCCAAAGGACAACTGCTTCAAAAAATTTGGAGAAAGAACATAAGAACACCCCAAAAAAGGACTTTCATTTTGGGGGCGAAAAAGTACAAAGTGGGGGGACAAGCATAAAAACTAGCAAAATAATCTTCTTAGGAGTCTGCTAGAATGGGTCTGGTGTTTTGGGGATTGCAGGTGCATGTATGAGGGTGGTTTTTCACATTTTTACAAAAATCCACTTTAGAGAATTTAAAATATGCTAGCACCCATATTCATGTACCCCAAATTTGCCAGGACTACTTATTATTTACACCAAAAATACTACTTAATGCTATTCTTCACCACTTGTGCAAAGACGCTATTGAAAGAACTGAAGTTCCCCAAATAGTTTTATTAGGGCTATTCGGACACATCTACATTGATCCCCAATGTTAGTGCATCTTTTTTGGGGGTTCTGGCTGATTTCCCCAATTCTGACAGCACTTTCCGTCTGTTCTGAATTCGCCATCTGCCGGTTTCGCGTAGTTTATAATTGAATATGGCGAATAGCGGGGATGCACACTATAAGTTTCAACGTCCAAAACATGCTATGTCGGCGGAAAGTCAGGCAGGTGAAACTTTTCCGAGGATGCAAAACTAATTGAATACGGCCCAATGTGTGGAACCTTCATCACTTGTTAGAACTTAATCTGTTAGTCTATGATATTGGCATCTCAATTCCCACGGCTATTCTATGCGACCATAGACTCACTCAGGATAGCAACAATCAAATGTTTTGCGACCGAAGCTGTGTCTTTGTACGTAGATGCTGCAACACTTTACGCAGCCGCAGGTGGCATCTCAATACATTTCCCCACGGCTGCATATTTTGGCATTGCAGCTTGTTAGATACATATCAAAGAGAAAGAAAAGTACTTTCCTAGCTGGAGTACTCAGCTTATCACAATATTAAAACTTAAGGTGGGTACACACCTGAAAGATATATCTGCAGACATATCTGTCCTTCGGCTGTGCAGCACAGCCAATGCGATATGTCTGTGAACGACGCGGTTCACAGACATATCGCCTGCACACACTGGCTGACGTCCAGCAGATATATTGGCTGATCAATTGATCGGCCAATATATCGGCCAGTATTAATATTAAAATGCATTTGTCTTGCAAATGACAAACCCAAAAAGACAAACACACAAACAATAAAATAGATATACACTGTGACACAGTTAGGTTAGGGGGTCCCTCTCCTGGGTAGAGGACTCCTTCCTTACACACACACACAGCAGCAGGGAAGCAGCACACCAGTCTGGATGCAAGTACAAGCTGGTCGGCGCCAGTCTTTATTGTACAATGACAGAAATATAAAGAAAACATAAATATAAATCCTAGCCCTGTCGGGGCACTAACTTCACAGGTAGTTCCCTCACTACCAGAACCTGGCAGGGCCTAATGTCCTCGCCAGCAACAAAGCACAGCACAGTACTCACAGATAGGTTTTCCAAGTGTCTCTGAGCAAACTCCCTGTCTGCTCTCCCAGGTGAGACAATCAGCCCTCAACACACTAGGCTTATATTGGCCACTCTCAGGTGGGAACCCAATCAAGCCTGTTACCAGGCTGCGAGAACCAAAACCTGGAGTGGCCGTGGGTGGAGCCCTCCCTCTCCTCTCACCCACAACCCCCAGGTCCCAAACCGGCTTTTCAAAAAGCCGAAACTCAAGCCTGCTACAGTGCAGACTTTCTCCTGGGGGTTTAGAACACATAAGACAGGAATCTGGGACCAATGTACATGCCACAGACCACTTTACCAGTGATCCTATCACAACACTGATAACCGGATTGACACTAAGGAAAACGCAGTAAACCTAAGGTCAGAATTATCAGAACATACAATACAAATAGAAGACCTGGGCCAAATATAATCCTAGATTCAAAGTCTAAATTATTGGGCTTGTAGCAACAAAATGATAAGAAAAGCAGCAATCTTACAAATTGTGTGATACTATGATCCACAACCCAAGGCAAATATGTCTTATAATGTCCATAAAATAAATTGGGCATAGACTCCCAAGTAATGCTCTCAGGCATCCACAAAACAAGCAGTAATTACACTGACACTTAAGTAAATTTGACAGATATCAAGTGATGCACTTATCATTGAACCCAACAGATCAAAATGTATACATATATAGGCATGTATAGACTCAAATGAAATACATTTCTAAATTAGAAACACAATAATTATATGTATCTGTATACAAAACATTTTTGAAATGATAGAAACAGGAGAAGTACAGTATAGTATAGAGGAGATGGCTGCCGCGCACCATGTGCCGGGGGGCAGTGGATGATGCTTGATCTGATCTTCTATCTGTACCTGGTGACCTGCTGTTGGTCCCACTCTAAGGGTCAGTCTGATACAGGTAGTGCAGACCGGCTCACATAGAGTGGGAGCACAATGAGAGTGTCTGATATACAAGAAAATGTGGAGTGATGGTGGAATATTCAAACAGGGTGCTGCTTCCAGCTGTATGTGAAGTCCTACAGCGAACAGCTGGTGAGCGGCCCCTTATACTATGGAGAGCCCACAGCATCATATAATAAAACGTTGCCTCTCTGGTGTAATAGACAGTGAAGGGTGGGCTGGGAGAATGAGCCTGAACGTGCGGAAGGTGAAAGGAAAGTACCTGTTTGATCTCTGTGGTTAGTGCTGTGGTGATGCTGCCGGGGGAGTGCACTATGTGCGCTATGGTGACTCCTGGATCAGGGTCAGCTGCGCATTTCGCCGGGTAGGGCTTTCTCAATGTGTGCCTTTGTTAGATACACTTCTATACCTGGTCATTAATACACATTTCTATTCAGCCAATCAGGAGGCAGCAAATCATTTGCATAAAAACATGCAGCCATGATCAAGAAGTTCAATTCATGTTCAGAGGACATAGCAGAATGTGGAAGAAATATGATTTGTGTTACTTCGACTGTGGAATGTTGATTGGTGCCATCTGGGGTGATTTGAGTATTTCAGAAACTGATGATTTCTTGATATTTTCACACTCAACAGTCTCTAAGTTATTACAGAGAATGGTAGGCATCAGTTCTATGGGCAAAAACACCTTGTTAATGGCACAAAACTGGGACTTTGGTAAGCACAACCGGACAAGGAAAGAGTACCTAAGTGAGCTATCTTGTCCCAGAGCGCCATCATTCCATTTCTTAGGTTCATGGGCACAACCATGTTGCCTCTGATCAGATGAGCACCAGTATCCAGTCTCTATATGTCTCCTGCGCTCACATGACCACTTCAGCATATCTTTGACAAGCACCCTATTTAAGCACCTGAACCAAGCACCTTATCGAACAATGTGGTTATTTTCCTCCCAGTGATTTCACTCACAAATGAGTAAGTGTTACCTCCGATCCACTGCCTGAACTTGCGCTGCTGGATTCCTGCAAGGTGCTGCCTCTATGTTACTACATTAACTCTGCAGTCCTGCGTTGTATGCTGATTTCAATCCTGCACCTGCCATCCTGTGTTCAAGTACCGGTTCCAGTCCATCTCTACTACTGATACTCTCACCGTCCTCACTCTGGTCGAAGCCTCTGGTCCCACTCCGATTGGCTGCTGTTCTCTTTGGTCCCACTCTAGCACAAGACTGCGATTCCATCCCAGATGACTGCTTTCTCTCTCTGGGGGCGATTCAATTCAACACGAATTGAATAGCACCGGGAGCAAGCTCCCGGAGCTATTCAATTCAGTGTGCTGTGTGGTCAGAGAATGCCGGTTATCGCGCCTTAACAAGGGTGTTATGGCGCGTTAACCTGCATACTCTGACCAAAGTGCTGGGCGCGCGGCTGTTAGCGCCGCGCTAAGCAGAAAAACAGCTGCGCGTCCTGCACTTTGGTCGGATTTCTCCTCGCATCCACAGGGGAGTGGTAGAAATAATCCTTAGCGCACCCAAACAGTGCGGTGTATTGAATCGCCCCCTCTGGTTCTAATTTTGTTACTCTGCTGCTCTACCTCTGGTACCAATCCATTTCAAAACTCCGGGTCCACTCCGGTTACTATGCTGTGCTACCTCTGGTCCCAATCTGGTTCAAAACTCCTCTCCAGTTACTCTACAGTTACCTCCGGTCCCAGTCCGGTACAAGCTTGCAGTTCCACTACAGCTACTCTGCAGTTACTTCCGGTCCCAGGGCCTGATTCAGACTTGGGAATAGAGAGAGATATCTCTCTCAACTGATCATCTTGGTGAAACCATGCTGCACTGCAGGTGGGGCAGATTTAAAATGTGCAGAGAGATTTAGATTTGGGAGGAATGTTTCCAAACTGATATCTAAATTGTAGAGTAATAATAAAACTGTGTAGTATTTGTGGGCTACATGCAAAAGCAGCCAGTATTTACCCCACATGTAAAACAATGTATGTATTTACACCCCTTGCATTGCAATATGGTTTGTTCAGGTTCACAGTTGAAAGAGATATCTCACTCTATTCCCAACTCTGAATCAGGCCCCCAGTCCGATACAAGCCTTTGGTTCCACTGTGGCTACTCTGTCGTTACCTCTGATCCCAGTCTATCATAAGCCTCCTGTTCCACTCTGTATACTCTACAGTTACCTCTGGTCCCAATGCGGTACAAGCCTTTAGTTCCACTCTGGCTACTCTGCTGTTACCTCAAGTTACCTCTGGTTCCACTCCATCAACTCTGCAGTTACCTCCAGTTCCAGTCTGGTTCAAACCTATGGTTCCACTCCAGCTGGCTGCTGCTCCCTCCGGTCTCAGGGCCGATTCAGCAAGGAACACAGTTGCTTATACGCACACAATCAGACGATTGTTGTGTACTGCGCATGTGTATGCATCGCAGTGCGTGTACACGAACCAGTCATTGCGATCAGGACTGCAGTGATTACGCAGACCCATCGCAGAGTGATTGACAGGAAGTGCCACTTGTGGGTGGTGACGGGGGTGGTCGGCGAAACGCAGCCATGCCGGTTTGTTTCAACGGCGTTGCAGGGGCGTGCATAAATTAGCCACCGCGATACCATATGCAGCCTGAAGCCTCATAGCGCACGCTGAAGTAAGCAACTCCTGAGTAAGGTCTGACCTGCCTTAACAGTGCGTGAGGCTTTGATGGTACTCGATGTTACCTATGTTTTTGCAGTCTTGCTAAACAAAACGGATGTGTGTGTAGGTGAAGTGGGCGTCCCTATCTAGTGCTGCTGCTGCATTGCGATCGCTATGGATTAGCATAAATTCGTAGTGAAACTGCATGCGTACACTATATTGCGATCCGTAGTAAATCAGGTTCTCAGTCCAGGTTCAAGCTTCTGGTTCCATGCCAGTTCCATGTCTGCAACTTCCGTTTTTTATCCGGTTCATCTGCAGTCCAAGTCTGCGAGTTATTCTTCAATTCCAGCCTGAATGTATTCTGAAGTCTCCTTGGCATCTCAAGACTCTCCTAGTGCTTCCAGTGTCAAGTCTTATGCCACAGGGACCTCATCTACTAGCAAGTCCTCTGAGTATGTTTCTCCTGCTCATTGCAGGTTCAAGTGGACTTTAACCTCACTGTACTTCAGTTTACTTTTGACTTGCATTATACTACTTTTACAGCATTGCAGTGCCTGACCAACTCTGGGATTCATTACTTACCATACCATTGGTACCTCTATCCATGGTGCTTGTTGCCCTATGGATCCTCTCCTAGAGTGATAGGCAGGGGCGTATCTATAATGGGTGCAGGGTGTGTGGGGAACACGGGCCCTTGGGTCCAGGGGGCCCTGCACCGCACACCCTGCACCCATAATATTACTTACCTCTCCGAAGTCCCACACTGGCGCGGGGGTCCGGTGCTGTAAAACAACTGAAAAATGGCCACGGCGGCCATTTTCCCTTTGTTTGCTCATGCGCAGTACAGGAAAAATGGCCGCCGCAGCCATTTTCCCGGTGACCGGTGCTACACTATAGACTTTGGGCACACTCTAGTGCCCAGAGTCTATAACGCCGGTGCTGGCCGCGCACATCTCAGTGCGCTGCCGGCCACCGGGTGGAGAGGAGGGGGCCCGTGTCGGAGACTGCACACGGGCCCCCTCCTCTCTAGAAATGCCCCTGGTGATAGGTTTGTGCTGAGTCTCTACTACAAACGTACATTCCGGTTTCTGGCAACTGGGTGTTTTATCTAAGTTCTTTGTGGATTTAGGCTTCAGTGACCTAGATCTGATAAGTGGTCTGCAGCAACCATCAGCAGATTCCAGACATGCTACCAATTACCTGAATTACTCGTTGTGCTGTTCCCTGGGTTCTCAACCACTAGTTCAAGCCCCTTATCCCTATATGCGAGGGAAGTGGTTGAATTCCACTCATTTGGTTCCAGAGGCAGACTGGGAGCCTTGCAGGTATCACTGACCTCTCTGAAGGCCCCAGGCATTTACCACATTGGTTTACCCATGATTAGACCTCTGATACTACCACCACTATTCAGCTACAGCCTGTCAGCCCAGTCCACGGGTCCTGACTAGGATCTCAAAACTCAAAACGTGACAGACAGAGGTCGGAAACTGTTTAAAGGAGACAGGAGGGAGACAGAAAGTGAAACAACTATTTGTTCCAACAGTGGTATCCAGAGAAGCATATCAGAATTACAGCACATTGAACCCTTACATGGGTGTGCTACACCAGCAGAAGACCACATCGTGTTCCACTCATTAAAGCTAAGAACTGGAAACTGAGGCTACAGAGGTCACAGACTTATCAAAACTTGAAAGGTGAAGAAAAATGTTGCTGGCCTGATGAATCTTGATAAATTCTGAACATGCAGAAAAGTTCAGAATTTAGCATAAACAATTGGAATCCATGGATTCATCCTACCCCATATCAATGCTTCAGGCTAGTTGTGGTGCATTGGTGTGGATATTTGTTTTCTTGGCTTGGCACACATTTGCCCCCTTAATACCAATTTAGTATCATCGAAATACCACAGCTTACCTGAATATTGTTGCTGACATTCTGGCCACAGTCTACCCAACATCGAATAGCTACTTTCAGCAGGATAACTTCCCATGTCACAAGCAGATGTCCAGTCAGGATGATTCCATGATCACAACAATGACCTCCAGAGTCAGCCAGTCTCAGTACACTAGAGCACATACGGGATATGATGGACATTAGTGTTCAGCCAACAGATGTGCAGCAACTGAGTGAGGCTATCATATCACCATGGACCAGAAGTTGTATGGGTTGTTTCCAGCAAGTTGTTGAATCCATGCCGCAAAACATTTGGGGCCTGATTCACAGATGTACGCATATCAAACAGGCGCTGCGTCTTTGTATGCATCGGCTGTGTGATAAAATGCTAATGCAGCAGAAGGCGTCTTGTGTATATGGACGCCTCCTGCCGGCTTCTCTGATCAGCTGCTGCATCTGAAGATGCATCTGATCATCTGTGTGAACATTGGTCATCTAAGTAACCCTCAGTTTACTCAGGATGACCGGGGAATTCCCGCTTCTAAAACAATTGAAGCTACCTCCAAGGATGCAGCCACTGGTATCACCTTGTACTAAACACTCAGTTTTAAATAAATAATAATTTTTAATTCCTACTAAGTTTGGGAAGGGGAAGGCTGCTGATATGTGCATTAAGGTGGATTTTCTAAAAGTAAAAAATTTATTTGCGTATTGTTCAATTTGCATTTAACAGGCTCCAAGTGACTACACAATTATCTACACTACTTGGCCATTTACAGTAATGTGTACTGTATCCATTGTGTACATTGTGTACAATTTCATTTCTGTGCTCACAGTGAAACTCCCCATCCTGTCGTATTCCAGGAGCATCTGCATTATTTGCAGGGGAAGGGAGGGGCATTTGCTTCCTATGCAGATTTGATCCAACTCACGTTTGCAGTTAAGTCTGCATAGGAGCAAAATGTTTTTTGTTCCCAGACACAATTTACATGTGTGCTTAGATGTAAGTAGCGTGCAACTCTGCATGATGCCCATAAAGTATTGTGCCTTGTTACCTGTGCTTTTATATTTCTTATTATTTAAATATATATAAATCAAATTTCTGCTGCATAAAATGTGGCTCTAGTATAGAACAGAAAAACCGCTATACTGAATTCTTCACACTTTTTATAACACTTATGTCATGTGTTAATCAATCCAACCGTAAAATTGCTGGCTTCTTTCACAATTCCATATTTCAATAAGCGGAAAATTCTGAGAGACAAGAACTTATTATATGTTAGCGTTGTAAGCATTGGAGTACAGTAGTAAGACACTGGGGAGCATTATGTAACATCACTGGCTACTCAAAATCATTGTTCTTCTTTCAAGTATAATAATTCTCACCAATCTATTTGAATTCTGTTGCACTGTATGTTACTGGCTGTTACTGGCCTCTAAACATACTGTACTGTAGGTACAAAAAAGATAAAAATAGATCAATGAATATCAGTATCTGTCAGTTAAACACAGCAGTAAAACAAAAAGGAGTGCACTCTGCAAAACAGCAGCTATTCATTTCTAAGAGATATAAGCTATAAATTGTTACATAGTTTGTGGGGGGAAGAGAGGAGACACTACATGCATACAATTGACATACAATATGTAGACAATAGTGAATGGACTTTGACAGCAAATAGATCAACAAGATTTTATTGACGTCAGTACTTTGTAGGTCCACCACGTGCAGTGATTGCTGCAGACACCCTTGGCAAACTGGCCACAAGTTCCAGGACAACAGCAGGCGGTATGTTGTGCCATTCCGCCTTAAGTACAGTGACCGACTGTGGCACTGAAGAAGGTCGAGTGGGCCTAGAATGCACCTGTTGCTCCAATTCATCCCAGAGATTCTCAGTGGAGTTCAGATCTGGACTTTGAGCTGGCCAGTCCATCCGGGAACAGGTCCTACGCACACCCCTAACCATCAGAGATGTACATACATCATGGGTGAATGTACCTCTGTGAATCAGACCCTAAGCCCACAGACACCGAACCAGGAAGCAGAGAGATAGTGTCAAATATTTGCAAATTTACATTCAAAATATTTATCATATCCGCATTAAAAATGCAGGTTGTGATAAATATGCCCCAAAGAGATAAACAGTATGTACAACTATTTGTATTCAACATTACATGTGTACAGACTTCTCATTGTGCAGGGAATAGCCATATTATGGGGATGATGGAGAGTTGGGCATAAGCATCTTTTTTAAGGTGCCAAATGCATTATATTGCACTGCACATATGCATGAAAAATCCTTGTGTTTCCATCTGTACAGTATGTAGATATGGTTGCATTTGCACTTAGGATCAAAGGCGATACAGACACTTAAATGATTAATAAATAAATTATTTAAACCACAAACAGTCCAGACATTTATACTTGTTGTATTCCAGATGCCTTCACAAAAAAATCTTCCCCTTATTCAAGGTTACTCCAGGATGAGAGCCGAAGCATGAAAAAAACTGAAAACAGGGAAGCAATGTGAAGTAAGGCTAATTTAAAGCAGGGATGTCCCCTCTGCGTGTAAGAAAAGAAAAAGTGAGGATGGCGCTCATATGGTTAAAAGCATATAAAAGAATAAAGGCTCGCCACCAATACATTATATGGGTAGGCGTACCGAAAACTCACTTAAGGAGTGTGTGGGAAGTACATATAAAGATTTATTTTACTGTATATACATCACTGGAGTAACCTTGAATAAGAGGAAGATTTTTGTGAAGGCATCTGGAATACAACAAGTATTAATGTCTGGACTGTTTTTGGTTTGAATAATGTATTTTATTTATTAATCAGATAAGTGTCTGTATTGCCTTTGATACACTTCTTTATCATTGTATGTATTCGTTTTCATACCTGATTGGGCAGGTATTAATGAGTGGGAGTGGTCTGACACAGTTTTATGCGGCAGAATTCACTTATTCTGTTGTTTTAGCTTAAGGGAGAGGCTCATATACAGCAAATGTGTTCATGCAGATCCCAGCAAAGACACAAATAATCTTCAGGTGCAAAATACACCCTGATGATTGGCTGATTGTGCCTTGATCCTTCCCACTGATATTAGTGTAGCTGTTGTTATAATCCATAAGCATTATTTAATTGATATTTGCAATCAATCCATGGCAGGATATATGCATGTACTGTATGTATGACATTATAAAGAAGAAGACAACAGGGGCCAAATGTAATAGGTTGCGAATTTGTAAAAAATGTGAGTTTAGCGCTAAACTCACATTTTTTACTCACTCGCAAATGTAATAGGGTGCGATTACAGTAGGACTCACATTTTTCGGGCTTTACTATAACTTGCAAAAAAGCATCTCGCATCCAGATGTTTTCTCATTCTCTAGATAGAACTCGGGCAATGTAATAGAGTGCAAGTGTATCACTCGCATATATTACTGCCTGAGAAATCGCCAAAACAATACACCAGCTTCAGGATAGCGAGTTTATCCTGAGCGGGTCAGAGTAACATAGAAACATGCACATATCCATGAGATATGTGCATGTTTCTGTGTGTACATATAAAAATAAATTTTTACTAAAAAAACAAAAAGACGTGCACCCTTTCCCCAGAAACATAACCAGGGCTATTTAAAGCCTGTCCTGGTTCTAAAAATACAGAGGCCAAAATGTGTAGGGGGCCCCTGCATTTTAAGTACCAGCACAGGGATTTTCTGATCCGGTTTTGGTTGTGAAAATACAGGGGACAAAACGAGTAGGGGTCCCCCTGTAATTTCCATAACCAGGACTGGATCAGAAAAGCACCGTGCTGGTACTTAAACTACAGGGGTCCCCTACACATTTTGGCCCCTGTATTTTTAGAATCAGGACAGGCTTTAAATAGCCCGGTGCTGTTTTTTTAAAATACAGGGCCCCGCTACACATTTTGGCCCCTGTATTTTAAAAACCAGCACAGGCTGTACAGAGCCCGGGGCTGGTTATGCTTCTGGGGAGGGGGTGCACGTCTTTTTTTTTTAACACACAGACAGAAGTCTTCACGGATCTCACTGATCTGTGAAGGCTTCTGTATAACTCAAACCTTTTAACGTAAGTCGCATTAAAAGGTGTGAGTTTACATAGGGAAATACTTGCACAAATTTGCATAGTGTAGTAGCCTCGAGCTCAAAAGATCGCAGCCTATTACCTTTGTGAGTCTCGGCACCAACTCGCATCTTCAAAAAAATGTGAGAAGGTGCGAAATGGATTTTTAATAAAACTCAAACCTATTTCATTTGGCCTCAGGTGTTTAATTAATTTGAATTTAATAGTACTTTTTATTTGCATTTGCGTCTCAATTGATTTGTAATTTACATGATATATGTGACTTTATTATTTATTAACAACACTGTCCAGACAAAGACTGCATTATAAATATGGTACTTCATTAACTTACTATTTTGTGTGCAAAGTGGATACTGTAACAGTTACCATTAACATTGTAATGCCACATCTCCTGTTATACACCAGGCAGATATACATGTTTTATCCCAAGGTCAGTCTGGAGCATAAAAATAATAAATATTATATTCAAACAAATAATCCCAGGCACATTGATGGGCCATCACATGCACACACCCTCGTTCTTGCCTTTCCAAGCTTCAGTCAGGGTAAATCTAAGGCCCCCTTATAGCCCCACTACTTACTTTTGCATGAATGCTATCTTAGGTCACGCCTCGGTGAGCTTGCTCACAAATCTGTACTGCCCCTTTGTGTGCACAGGGTTTAAAAAACAGAGGAGCAAATGTATGATGTGGTGATGGCTCCTCATTTCAGAGTTGTTGGGTAATGTCAGCTTCCCTTCAACATAGCCATGGCCAAAAGTTTAGAGAAAGACACAAGTATTGGTTTTCACAAAGTTGCTGCTTCAGTGTTTTTAGACCTATTTGTCAGAGGTTACTATGGTATACTGAAGTAAAATTACAAGCGTTTCATGAGTGTCAAAGGCTTTTATTGACAATTACATTAAGTTTATGCAAAGAGTCAATATTTGCAGTGTTGACCCTTCTTTTTCAAGACCTCTGCAATTCCCCCTGGCATACTGTCAATCAACTTCTGGGCCACATACTGACTGATGCCTGCCCATGCTTGGAGTTTGTCAGAATTTGTGGGTTTTTGTGTGTCCACCCGCCTCTTGAGGATTGACCACAAGTTCTCAATGGGATTAAGGTCTGGGGAGTTTCCTGGCCATGGACCCAACATTTCGATGTTTTGTTCCCGAAGCCACTTAGTTATCACTTTTGCTTTATGGCAAGGTGCTCCATCATGCTGGAAAAGGCATTGTTCATCACCAAACTGTTCTTGGATGGTTGGGAGAAGTTGCTCTTGGAGGATGTTTTGGTGCCATTCTTTATTCATGGCTGTGTTCTTAGGCAAAATTGTGAGTGAGCCCACTCCCTTGGCCGAGAAGCAACCCCACACATAAATGGTCTCATAATGCTCTACTGTTGGCAATAAGAAAAAAAAGGGGTCCTCTGGCGTGTCTTTATTTCAAATACCCTAACTATGGGCCTGATTCAGAGGTGGGCATTTTGAATGCAGTTTTGAGGTAATAATTATACCCCAACTCGCAGTGCAAAATGAATATTTTCGCATGCATTGACCAAAGTTTAGGCACTGGGACAGAGCTTCTGAAAAAGCCCTGAGAGAGATTCTCAGACGGATTATATAATTTATATATATGTATATATATATATATATATATATATATATATGTGTGTGTTTATTTGATAAACACACATACACAGCCCCTGCTATGGAGCTGTTTTTGCAGTTGTAAACGGGTGCTGAGAGGAGGGGAGTGGGTACTGTTTAACCTGGCCTGGGCTTGTTGGAGGGGTCCGACGGGCCCCCAGGTCAGTTGCTGAGGGGGACATTGTCCCCCTTTGCAGCACTGCTAAGCGGAACAAATGTCCCCCTATGCAGCATGCGGTGCCCTCCTTAGCAGCTCGCTCCACAGCACCGCGTATAGTTATTTTTGGGGTGGACCACTAGTACCAGAGCCCATATCTGCTCTCGGTGGCCCTTATTGTAAATGAAGGAACCGCAGCCGATATCGGAAACATTTGCTGTGAAACCCCATTCATATATTTATATATCATGAGGTTGCTTAATATTTTTCACCCACAAAAATAGTTTGATGAATATGCTCCACAGAGATTATTACCATATCACGAGGGCCTGACTTTCGCCTATGTGCTATTCATTCCTACCAAGTTATTTTTTTAAACAGATTAGATTTTAGACTATTGTAATATTTTAGAGACATGGATCTCTGGAACTATTAAACTTTATAGTTCAATAATGTGCAATCAATTTGCTGCCTTACAGTACACTGCAGCAGTGACAAAGGATGTTTCTTCTGCAATGACCCATACAGATCTAGACCTATACCTTGTTTGTACTGGCATTGTTTTGACAGGCTTTTAGAGGTTAAGAACTGCTCTTATACCAGTTTATTTTGTTTTGTCTGCACTATAGTTTCCCTACATGTGTTTCAAGTGACAACAGTCAGACAATATGGTTCTTTAGAATACTTATCAACATGAATGTGTACTTACTGCTCTCTGCATCCTGGATACCTCAGCAAGTAACAGGGGCAGAGGAACTACTGACATTGGTCTTTTCCTTACTGAAGTCATCATGTTCTTAGCTGGATCCCTCCAGCAAAGCATTGATACCTACGTTATTGTCAACTGATCAGTTGTACTGTATTATACAGTAAGTATATTGGTTGTCAGATTTTTTCCGTCAAACTAGTGGTTCCCAACTCCCCAGTACCCCAAACAGGTCAGGTTTCCAGGATTACTGTCTGTGGAAGCAGGTGGGATAATTACTGACCCAGCACAATAAAGTAACTCACCTGTGCATGATTAAAAAGATGCTGGTGGTACTTAAGGACCAGAGTTGAGAACTACTGCTATAAGCCAACTCAGTGTAATCCTTGAGTTATGGCTTGTCACATTATTAACAACACTTTCAGGTTCATCAATGTTTTTTTTCTAGGAATATTCTACCGTTTCCCCTTCCTCTTTTCTCCATTTACTTTATTGCCAAATTTACCAAGCTCCAGAATGCAAAGCAATCCGTAGCTTGACCCCGGTAGCTAATGCCATCTGAAGATGGTTTTAGCCATTGTAGCCTACAGGCTACATTTCACAAAAAGTACCAGGAGAGGAATCTGTAGGATCCCTCCCCGACACTCAAGCTGCCCGTACACTTGACCAACTTTCATCCAACCATCCAACTAGTTGGTTGGTTGGAATGAAAATCTAGTAAATTATGAGAGCAAATGGCAACATGCAATTTGCCCCCAAACCTCTGAAAATTGTCAAAAACTATCATTCAGACAAGCTGTTTACATCAGCTTTCGTCTGTTTTCCAACATTTGTGAGCAAATTGCTGATTGTCAGTTGCCCCCATACAGTACCAGATTTTCATTCCAACCAATCAACTAGTTGGTTGGTTGGATGAAAGATGGCCCAGCCAGCTTCACCCAAGGCAATTAAAAGTAAAGTGATCGCTAATGTGATCTCTTTACTTTTACACATCACAGGGATGGCCTCCTATCAGAGTGCCTGACCCTGGATGTGATGAATGATACATCTGGGTGAAACTTAATTTCTTACTGCCATGAAGAAGGTGATAGGAAATTATTATTATCAGGTCAAAAACCTGATAATTAATAATTAGACCCATATATGCTGGGAAAGCTTTCAGCATAGTATACCGAGTGACCATGTGGGGAACCCTGCAACAGTTTGGCTTTCCTGCCAGTCATTTTACTAGACCAGAGGTTCCCAAATGCAGTCCTCAAGGCTACCCAACAGTACATGTTTTAATGATATCCATGGTTGAGCACAGGTGACTTAATTAGTACCTCAGTCAATTTAAATTGAACACCTGTGCTCAACCATGGATGTCTCTAAAACCTGAACTGTTGGGGAGCCTTGAGGACCTGTACTAGACTAAAACAACTATACCAACTAATAGGACTGAGGCTCATCCAATAGGGCACTTATCCCACCTCTTCCCTATATAAAATGGAACTAGACAAAGCAATTCCCTAATCTTTGTTTTTTGTATTGTGCATACCTGAGAGCTGAGTG